>CAWUFW010003356.1:1200000-1848578 GCA_963921515.1 Calotriton arnoldi
CTCTGTTGGGTCGATTTGGACGATCTTGGGCTCATTTCACTCCTGGCGAGGAGCTCTATCCACCAGGGGTAGTTGCAGCAACCCTCCTCACCTCCAAAGGGGTGAAATCCTCAAGGAGCTGGTTCTCCTGGTTCCCTGCACCAGCTCTCATCCTGATCTTGGTTGCTGGGTGCAAAAGGTCCAGGGCTTTCCCCCAACTGGTCCAAAGCGGGCATAAGGGGGTCAGCCTCACTGGTCCTTGGGTAGACCCACTGGTCCTTGGGTCATCTGGGCAGAGTCCTTGGTCCTGAGTGGGGATCAGGGTGTTCCTCTTTCCAGTACCACAAGATGATCACAAGATCCAGCAGCGAAGCACAGAAAATTCCACAGGCAAGAGAAGAGTCTTCCTCTTGTGCAAGAGTTTATAAAGGGGAGAAGAAGGTTCTAGAAGACAGGCCCCCCTAACGAATCCCGGGGTGCTACATCACCTCTCTACCCCTGTCCCAACCCTTCTGCACAGCATGTTTGGACAATCCAAAATGGCGTCATCCAGGAGCCACTGGTCACATCAGCTCCTGGGGTCTCCGCTCCACCCCTTGCTGACATCACTGAGAGGACTTGCACACAAGACTTTCAAAGAGGACACCCCATTTGGGTTGGCTCCAGTTGTCTGGGCACTCTCCTTTGTTCTGTGGGCTTGGACAGGCCCATCCCAGTACAGTGTGACAGCTGAGTGATTGATGTAGGTCATCCCGCCCATCCCTTTCCTCCTTAGGAGCTGGGAGAAGTACTGCTAATTGCTCCTTTTGTGTTGGGTGGCCTTTGTTCCTGCTGCTGGAGAGAAATGTAATTAACTGGTCCCAGTAGGGTGACAAAAGGCCTGGCCTCTGATCCTGAGCTGAGGTAGGAAAACATGGAAACTCTGAATGACCCACAAGATGTACAGTCATTTTGGAAGTTACAAATTTGATTTTCTTGCAAAGGTTACACTCTAATTCAAGGAGTCAATGGTCTCTGTAGGCCAAGGGGTAGGGACATTACACTCTAAGGCAGTTCCCTCCCTATTGGTGTAATGGAGTGTCACTATAGTTAAAACAGTAAAACACACTGATTTTCCTAAATAGTGACAGTACCCTCATAAGGCCTATCCCAGGTGAAAACCTAACCCTGCAGAGTCCCCATTGCGCCAGGATACCTGTGCGCTGTTACCGGGCTGCACATGACAGTAGTCTCTCATGCGCAGCCTGCACACGTGTACAACCAGCCAAGTGCCTTTTACTCTTGATGTATCACAGCAGCCTTATCTTAAAATGTGGACACTGGCGGAAAACACGCCCAGTCTGTTTACCATGTGATTACCGTGGATGAAACACCAGTAGTGATGCTCACCACAGTAAAAGGCCAAAAACCAGGTGTTCGGAAAAGCAAAAAATCCATGCGTACTGCTGGGGCAGAACCCAGTGCAACAGTCATATTCTAATTTCCTTCTTTCCCATGTGAAGAAATGTTTTCTTTTCTTTGTCATAATAGTGGAATGTTTAATGAGGAGCACATTCAGGAAGACAAACCCAATGATCCAATTGCTGATTATATTTAGAACAACACTTTTAAAATTACAAACTATATTTAAAAAAAGTATAAATGATACTAATAATACTAGCAGTTAAACATAATATTGTAACTAATATATATTAAATTAATAAAACACAATATTAATTGCAACTATTTTAAAGTAAACAATATTAAATACAACACTTTTCTGAAAAAGGATATTATATACCAAAAATTGATATTCTTACCTTACGTATTCTGTTTCATGATATTTTGGTAGCCACAATATTTTTACACAATATTCATGTCACACAATATTTTTAATATGATGAGTTGGTTATTCACCCTGAGATAGTACAATCCACTGCCTAATGCCTGTCTGAATTACAGAGCCATCAAGTCCCTCGACCTCCTTACATATATGCTGGCATTTGGCCACAAGAAGGTAGGCAGCACCATAGACTGTCTAACTGCCTGTTCCTTGAAAGGACAGGCAAACTGTGCACAATAAAGAAATGTCAAAAGAGGAATATTGGGCTGTAAGTAAGCACATGCTAGGCACTTATTCACCAGGCTGTGAAGACACACCCTACGGCACACAAATGAAGCCCAACACTTTGACTAACAAAGGTACAATTCATCCTTGCTATCTAAAATGAAACAAAAAAGATAGAAACAAACAAACTGACTGTTTGAGGCTATCTATTCTAACTATAAGAGAGGCACTGAAATGAAAGGAAAGAAAAAAAGAACAAAGTCAATCGATTGGAGCTGCAGAACTGTATGTTTTAAGAGAATGAAGCAGATTATAGGGGTTAGTTGCCATTGGTTGTTTTCCATCAGATTTTCATGGGATTTGATTATTTTCTTTTATGATTCTGATACGAAAGCAAGATTCTATAAAAGTATACAAGGAACCTCAGATCTTTCAATACACTTATCCACTTGAACAAAAAACATAAATGGGTAAGAGTGAATAACAAGGATGTTTTTCACGGAGGGGTTCTTAATTACAAGAATTTGACAACAGTGAAGCTCGAGTTGTGTATGATGTCACTAATAACCGACAGGGGAAAATCATTCCACTTTTTAACTTTTTATATATCTATGGCTTTATGTTACATATAACTGTCAATATCATCTGCCACTGTTTTCAAGTGCATCACAGGGCCAGAAGAATACCAACATTGGTTCTCCTCCCTATTCCAACTGTAAAAAAAACACCTGATGCTATCTTACCCCTTCCTCTCCTGAAGCTGTGTCCTCTGCCCTCCATCAAAGAAGTTAAACAGTGCTCCACTGACAAGCTCTCAGAGAGCCCTGTCAGAGCAGCCTGGAATTTCTTTATGTCGTATCAACAGTGGGTAGCAAATTTTGTTACTCACTTTTGCTGTATCACAACAGAGAATAACCAGATTTAGAATCTGAGTTGCACATGAGTGGCTGTCAATGAGAGCCATATATGACAGAGATACTATTAAAAAATGTGGGGATAATCAGGTGTGTCAGACTGTTTGGCAGGTATGCTGGCAAACAGAGTATTTGATGCCACTTAGTGGTGTTGAAGCATTAGCTGCATTATGAAGGAACAGGTCAGACTTCCTTTGTATTTCAATAAATACATGTTGTAACAGATGAGCACAGCCCTCAATATGTGTAGGTCTTGGACAAACAGCTTTAGCTGCCTTCCCTTGTAGCTGCCCTAGGGGTAATTCATTCAGTGTGGTTTGATAATTACATAGAGTAGTGAGAAAATTAGCTACTAGGAGAGTGAGCTTTGGTATTGGATATGAACTAGGTGTGAGTGTGGATGATTTGTTAAATGAGTTGTTCAGTCATATGTAGAGTTCAAACAGTGATATATGTCAAATCTGAAGCCTTCATATCAGCAAAAGAAATAATTCTCATAGGAGTAAGCACAACATGTTATTACTATACACTGAAAACATCAGTGGTTTGAATTTTTGCACTCATGTTCCAGTTGATGCAGCCAAAGTTTGCTTTCCCAGGCCACTTCTCTGAGCAATCTGTTTCCTATCCCTAATCATTGTATTACCTTAAAAATCTCTTTAGATAACCATTTCAAAATTCATGTGGTTTGATCAATAGCTTTTCCACCAAGTTCCACTTATGTTAAATGTATACAACTGATGCCCACAGGCAACGACGTGGACGATGTATGCAGTGTTTGTAACTCATAAAATCTGAATTTTCTCACTCACTAACTTACTCACTCCCCTCACTCACTCACTCGATCACTTTTTGTGATATATTTCTTGTAGATATCATTACTCAAATGATGTGCCTCATTTTCTTATATGATAAAAAACAAAGTGGTTTACTGGTTCCACCTGCAATTGCCTCCCACACTTGTACCAGCTTTTTTTGTTTCTTTTCTCTGAATCCAATCACTTTGTGGAGCACACCTGTTTTATGTTTACTATTGCAATCTTATCTATTCATGTGGTCTAACTGATGTTATTGCCCTATGTTGTAACAGAACCTGGCTGTTACTGGGTGATAGGAAATAGTATGCTGGATATCAGAACGTGTCCTAAAGCAAACATTAGGAGGACAACTAGGTAATGATTAAAGAATTAAAGCTGCACCGCCCATTGCCCTGTGATCCAAAAGCACAAATAATTTACTGTATGAAAAAATATAGGCTCAATGTTTGCTTAATGTGTCTGCATGACAACCAATGAAACCACTCACAATTAGACCAAGACCAGTGGGAATACTTAGGTATTACAACCTGTTAATTGTTAAGCAAATCTATACTTATTATGCAAATAAGTCATTTGTATATGACAATTTGCCCCTCTTTTATCAGATTTTTAATCTTTATACTTAATTTGCAAAAGTGATTTATCCATGCTCTCTGTCACAGGCTATTTTCAAGATCCTTGATGTTATAGGATATACCTAAGGTATTAAACACTCACTAGCCTGGCTCAACAACTCAACCATTTCTTAGAACCAGTAAACAAAAAGGGGGTTGATGAAGATGTTATGAACAATTAAGTAATGCCACAACATAATTAGTGCTGCATAGCTCTCATTTAGATTGTTATGAGCAACTGGACATCCTGTTGAGCTACTTCCAAGCCTATATTAGGTTTAAACCCACAAGCATATTATTGTCCTCAAGAACATTTTGGGATAGGAGCATGGCACTGTCTTTAATATTTCCAAAATCCATGTTCATTTTAAAATAGGTTTTATTCGTTGCAGCTTATGGGCTCTAAGGAATGTTTTTGTAGTGGATTCACCCAATCCTCCTTTAAAGAATAATGATTGTACAAATAAATTGGCGTAAAAGTTAACAAAACACTTGCTGATCAAAAGAGAAGGACAGATCTCGCGTCAAGGTTGTATTCATTACCTGTTTTTAATGACAGCATGATACTACAATGGTGATATTTTAGACAACGCAAACATCTTTCCTTTTAGGGAATAATATCTAGGAAGTAAAAGCAGTGCAAGATGCATTTGAGTGGATGCATGCACTGGGGAAAGATCAACTATTTTCATTACACCAATAAGGTAAGGAATTATCAACTAGGCTAAATGTAGAGGGGTCATTTATCTTTTTAGTACTTTGAAGATTTCTATTGAAGAATTCTAAGCATTTGCAAATGGTCCGCTAAAATAAATCTTCCTTAGCTTGAAAACTGCAATTTTGGAATCTCTTCTACTGTTTTTAGTTTTTATTTTATTCTCCTCAGTGGGCTTCTTTTGGCAATAATTCTGACTCTATTCTAGATTTGCTTTAAGATTCCAGAATTTGGATATAGAGCTTGTAGATTTTTAAAAGTATAACGTTATGATTTCACAAGGTGACAGCACTTAAAATTAATTGATTGTGGCAGCATGGAATAAATATGGTTGCATTTTTGCAATATTGAGTAAAAACTTGAAGTTAAAAGGTCAACTAAAACAACGTCAGTCAAAGAGCAAAGTCACAGTTTCCAATGTCAATAGCATAGTATTTTATCAGAACTATGCAAGTACAATGTGCCCAATTAATGGCGCTGTACATAAGATTTGCTACAGGTGTCTTTTCCTTTCTGCCCATCTCTCAGGAAACACTGTTTCTGTTTTTACCCAAGACAGGAAAGCACACACCAAAAGGTCTTCGTATAGGTCACTGTAGAGATGAAATATTGAATCAGAAACCAGAACTCTTCTTGGGAATTACTTTTATTCACAAATAATAAATAAAGGCCTACAAGCCAACGGCAAACACTATGAAGTGAACGCTTCAACTTCCAACACGTAAAATCCCCTAACATTCTACACCTAACCCTTTGTATGCATGCCTGACATTCCATAGCATTATGACATACCATAACACGATGAACAAGCTGCTGCACGTACTTACCCCATGCAACAGTCACGCTCACTCTTAAACTACAATATGAATACAATACTACATAGTGTAGTTAGTGTAGCTGTCAATAATTCCAACGAAGCAACGTATGAAATGCAGCGTACTGTTTAAGCATCATTGGACTCTGTTTGAACTAAATGGTGAAAATATACTCCTTACACTACAAAAGTCTTGAGATGTGGTCGCACTGATTCTTAAATAGACAAAATCATTTTTTCTAGCTGTGGGTCTGAAAATCAGCTTGAACCCATCATAAATATTTTAATTTTTTTCAGTTAAGAAGAGATACATTTATAGTGATTTGTTATAAACTACCCATGCATTTACCTATCTGGTGTTTATGCTATCATACAAACCAGGACATGCTAAATAACCTGGACAATTTAAAAAAAAACAAAAAACTGAATTGGTTAAGCCACCCACATTTTATACAGGGATAAACTTTGGTACCCCTTTAAATATTTCCTAACAGTTCCATGCCCCAATGGGTCTACATTATGTAGGTTGAGGGATTCATAGGGCATTTTGTGCAAAGAGTACAGTGATCAACTTTGCAGGTGGACATGGATAAGAAGTATGTTAGTAGTCAGAGGCATAACATATTTTTAGTACATCTCAAATGTTTATTAAATGGCTAACTCCTTTGTGATTTGAGTTAGTAAACACAAAGGGACACTTGAAACAAAAGAGGTGAACATGAAGATGTTGCTAGTTTGGCTAGGTACACATGCTGCCATGACCACTGGGCTTGGGGGTCTGTGAAGAAGTTCACTGGTTTGCTGGAGTGTTTAATCAATTGATGGATAATATAAAAATTTAGTAATTTCTTCATTGACTCATGCACTTTAATGATCACACATGTAAATGCTTCACCAATGTTTCACAGTGTGCAAACTGTATGCAGGGAGTTACAGTCTGTTCTTTAGAGTTCACTTCAGGATCACATGGATGTGGGGGTGGCAATGAGTTTACCACCTTATGGCCATGCAATGGGCAAAATGTGATGAATGTATAAACAAGCATTAACCATGCCAATAGTTCTCGCTTATGAATGAAAGTGCCTTTCATATCAATCATCGGTTTAGGCACTTAATGAATCATCATATTTGCACTCTCTTACTCATCTTGACTTGACTGGTAGGTCGCTCCCCCACCACACAGCTCCGTCTGTGTGCCCTGCTGCTGCCCCTGATTGTGCTCGTTTTTCCTTTCTGTGCCCCCCTTGCTGCCCCTGATTGTGCTCTGTTTTTCCTTTCTGTGCCCCCCTTGCTGCCCCTGATTGTGCTCGTTTTTCCTTTCTGTGCCCCCTTGCTGCCCCTGACTGTGCTCGTTTTTTTCTCCTTTCTGTGCCCCTTGCTGCCCCTGATTGTGCTCTGTTTTTCCTTTCTGTGCCCCCTTGCTTCCCCTGATTGTGCTCGTTTTTCCTTTCTGTGCCCCCTTGCTGCCCCTGATTGTGCTCTGTTTTTTTCTCCTTTCTGTGCCCCCTTGCTGCCCCTGATTGTGCTCGTTTTTCCTTTCTGTGCCCCCCTTGCTGCCCCTGATTGTGCTCGTTTTTCCTTTCTGTGCCCCCTTGCTGCCCCTGATTGTGCTCTGTTTTTTTCTCCTTTCTGTGCCCCCTTGCTGCCCCTGATTGTGCTAGTTTTTTTCTCCTTTCTGTGCCCCCCCTTGCTGCCCCTGATTGTGCTCGTTTTTCCTTTCTGTGCCCCCTTGCTGCCCCTGATTGTGCTCGTTTTTTTCTCCTTTCTGTGCCCCCTTGCTGCCACTGATTGTGCTCGTTTTTCCTTTCTGTGCCCCCCTTGCTGCCCCTGATTGTGCTCGTTTTTTCTCCTTTCTGTGCCCCTTGCTGCCCCTGATTGTGCTCGTTTTTTCTCCTTTCTGTGCCCCGCTTGATGCCCTGATTGTGCTCGTTTTCCCTTCTGTGCCTGTTTCCGCCGCTGCGCCCTGCGGCCCCGCCCCTCACTGCCCATTCGCTGCCCCATTCCCTGCTCCTCCCTCCCACCTCCCCATTTATGGCGGCCGCTGGGCGGCCGCGCCGCTGGCGCGCCGAAGGCGCGCCTAAGGCAAGCTTGTCTGCGCCCGTCCGCGCCGTGACCGCGCCCAGCGCCAGACCCCTGGTCCGGGCATCCCCCGCGCCCGCCACATCAACAGACGCCGATACGACGCCAGCACCCTCCACGCACTGAACCCCGGAAAAGATCACGCCTGCTACCAGGCCACCCCGAAGCGCACCCAAGGGCCTCTTCACCTGCCGGAACTGCAGCTTCGCCAGCACCCGCCCCGCCAAACCACCGCCCAGGAAAGAACCCAACTACCTCAGATGCATCCTCCTCAACACCCGCTCCGCCCGCAAACACGCCATCAAACTCTGGGACCTTCTCGACTCAACCTCACCAGACGCCGCATTCCTGACGGAGACCTGGCTGAATCCCGCTTCAGCCCCCGACATCGCCATTGCCATCCCGGACGGATACAAGATCACCCGCAGGGACCGCACCAACGGAGTCGGAGGAGGCATCGCCATCGTCCACAGGAACACCCTCAGAGTCTCAACCAACACCGACGACACCCTCAGCACCGCCGAACACATGCACTTCCAGATCCACACCGATCCCAACACCACCCTCAGAGGAACCCTCATCTACAGACCCCCGGACCCCGACCACAGTTCAGCGATTCCATCGCTGACTTCGTCAGCACACACGCCATCGCCTCCACGGACTACATCCTCCTCGGGGACCTGAACTTCCACCTCGAGAACAACAAGGACACCAACTCCACCACCCTGATCGACAACCTCGCCACCCTCGGACTCAGACAGCTCGTGACTACACCCACCCACCCACGCCGCCGGCCACACGCTAGACTCCATCTTTTCCGCAAGCCCACACGTCTCCTTCAACCACACCTCCGAACCCCACTGGACTGACCACCACTGCATCCACTTCACCTACAGGAAGCCCACCACGCACCACCGCACCGAACAAATGCCTCGCCGCTGCTGGAGCAGAGTCACGGAAGACCAGCTAACCACAACCCTCGCCCTGAGCCTACCCGCCGAACCCTCCGACCCCGACACCGCCGCCCGCAACCTCAGACAGTGGATCGAAGACTGCGCCAACACCCTCGCCCCGCTCAAGAATCCGCCCAACAGCCACACCAGCAAGAAAGCCACCTGGTTCACCGAAGACCTCCAGGCCTCCAAACGAACATGCCGAAAACTGGAGAAGATCTGGCTCCACGAACGGACAGCGGACAGCTACGCCGCCCACAAGAGCGCCACCCGCAGTCACCATCACCTCATCAGATCCGCCAAAAGGGCCTCACTCAAAGACCGCCTAGACAACAACGCACACAACAGCAAAGAGCTCTTCAACATCGTGAAGGAACTCTCCAACCCCAGCTCCAACACCAACGACATCCAGCCGTCGCGAGACCTGTGCGACTCAATGGCCACCTTCTTCCACTGCAAAATCACCGACATCCACGACCGCTTCAACACCACGACCGCCCCGGCAACCACCGAGACCACTGCCCCCACAACCACCAACCGCCTGCTCTCCTGGACCAACATCAACGACGAGGACACCAGCGAGATCATGAACACCATCCACTCCGGTTCACCGCTAGACCCGTGCCCTCACCACATCTTCAACAAAGCCAGTACAGCCATCGCGCCCCATCTCCGGAAAATAATCAACATCTCCTTCGAGACAGCAACCTTCCCGGAAAGCTGGAAGCACGCCGAGATCACCGCCTTACTCAAGAAACCCAAGGCAGACCCCAAGGACCTCAAGAACTTCCGACCCATCTCTCTGCTCCCGTTCCCCGCGAAGGTCACCGAGAAAATCGTCAACAAACAACTGACCCGCTACCTCGAGGAGAACAACATCCTGGACCCTTCCCAGTCCGGCTTCCGCAGCAACCACAGCACCGAAACCGCCCTCATCGCCGCCACCGATGACATCAGGACCCTGCTAGACAACGGAGAAACAGCAGCCCTCATCCTCCTGGACCTATCAGCCGCCTTCGACACGGTCTGCCACCACACACTACGAACACGCCTTCACGACGCCGGGATCCAAGAGAAGGCCCTGGACTGGACCACATCCTTCCTTTCCGGCAGAACACAAAGCGTCCGCCTCGCCCCTTCCGATCCAAGGCCACCAAGATCATCTGCGGCGTACCCCAAGGCTCCTCCCTCAGCCCAACGCTGTTCAACATCTACATGGCACCCCTCGCCCACGTCGCCCGACAGCACAACCTCAACATCATCTCCTACGCCGACGACACCCAGCTGATCCTCTCCCTCACCAAAGACCCTCACACCGCCAAAGCCCACCTCCACGAAGGAATGAAGGCCGTCGCCGAATGGATGAGGACCAGCCGCCTGAAGCTGAACTCGGACAAGACGGAGGTCCTCATCCTTGGTTCCAACCCTTCAGCCTGGGACGACTCCTGGTGGCCAACATCACTGGGAACAGCCCCGCCACCCACCGACCACGTACGCAACCTAGGGGTCATCCTCGACCCCACCCTCTCCATGACTAAGCAGGTCAACGCCGTTTCCTCATCCTGCTTCAACATCCTCCGAATGCTCCGCAGGATCTTCAAGTGGATCCCCACCGAAACAAGAAAAACAGTCACCCAGGCCCTCGTCACCAGCAGGCTGGACTACGGAAACGCCCTCTACGCAGGAACGACGGCTAAGCTCCTGAGACGGCTGCAACGCATCCAGAACGCCTCTGCACGTCTTATCCTCGACATCCCCCGACGCAGCCACATCACACCCCACCTGAGAGACCTGCACTGGCTCCCTGTCAACAAGAGGATAACCTTCAAGCTCCTCACCCACGCACACAAAGCACTCCACAACTCCGGACCAGCCTACCTCAACAGACGACTCAGCTTCTACACCCCCACCCGCCAGCTCCGCTCGACCAGCCTCGCCCTCGCCACAGTCCCCCGCATCCGGAAAACGACCGCCGGCGGCAGATCCTTCTCCCACCTCGCCGCCAAGACCTGGAACACCCTCCCCACCAACCTCCGACAGACCCAAGACCTACTGGCCTTCAGAAGACTCCTCAAGACCTGGCTCTTCGATCAGTAGCAGCACCACCCCCCTCTTCCCCCAGCGCCTTGAGACCCTCGCGGGTATGTAGTGCGCTTTATAAGTGACATGATTGATTGATTGATTGATTGATCTTTGCGCTCATTCATCCATCAACTGACTCATTCTTGCATTTACCCTCTGAAACAACCAAAACCTCACACAAACTCAACAGCATATGCAACATAAATTAAAGAAAACCAGTAGAAAAAAGAAACCATCCTACATTCTGAATTTGGCAGGAATATGCTTCAAATGTAGCAGTCGATGTCCATCTTACAGTGGTATTTTACTTAGTCTATCACTGTTTTAACGTTTCAGCATGACTGCCACATTTACAACCAGTATGTTGACCATCTTGTAATGGTAAAAGAATTATACACTATGAACATCAGCATTCCATAATGGTTGTCTGGTTTAGAAGAAGAGGCCACATGGAATGCAGCACAAAGCAGATGAAATGAGCAGCAAGCAACACTGCCTGGGCAGCTGTGGTATGCATTTTAAAAAGAAGAGAAACTAATAAATGAAAGGGGAATCATAAAACAAGAAAATTGAACACTAAAGGACTGACCAACTGACTTGACACTGAAGTGCACTCATTTTCTGGTGATTGTTCACGTGTTCAGAAAAGGTGGATGTGCACGTGTTCAGAAAATGCTGAAATTTACTGGGTAGAGAAGCTGTGACTGCTGTGGATTGAACCATTACTCCATGCATGAAGCCGTCATGGATGGAAGTAGAGTGTAAATGACACTCAGACAAACTGATAGTTTAAGAAGACTGGCCCAGCCCTCTGTGTATCTATATAGGATATATTTATACATATATGGGTGTATGCAATATTTAATTATTTGTTTACAAGATCCTAGCAGACAGCTAAGTGTGCTAGGGCTACAGAAGAGAGTCTAGCAAGAATTATTACAGCGCAAATCTTCTATTACTAGGGTTAGTCAAAGGGGGTAACCAACAACAAAATTCTTTGTTACAAAGGTAATCTGTGAGATGTCATGCAACAAAATGCCTGACTGCAGTATGTTACACAATGCAAAAACAATCTGCCCTTAAAAGCCTAATGCCTTTAACATATGTGTTAAACAGTTAATACATCAGGCCTAATACCTTTGTCATAGGTTTTCATAATAAACAGATCAGACATAGTGTATCTGAAATAAACTTTGCTATTAAACCAATCAGGCCTATAGCTGGTATCATTGGCTTGTTACCATAACTATTATAGGCCTACAGTATTAAACCTATGCTTTCCTATAAGACAACCATTAGGCATACATTCATACATTTACAAAACTATACAAAAGTACAGTTGGCAAACCAAAATACTATTTCTCCTAAGAGGATTCTTCCATTGTGAATCTTCTACATCCACGATTTGTCACAAAGCCTTTGCCTACTAAGGTTATCTGTGAGATTCCATGTAACAAAATACCTATCTATAGGCTTTAATACAGAATGGTAGCAATTCTCCATTAAATGCATTTTGACTTTAACATATGCTTTTCACAACCAATATATCAGGCCTAGTGCCTCTATCACAACTTTTCATGATAAACAATCAGGTCTATAACTTTTATCAATGGCTTGTCACCATAACATTGGAGCAACTGTGTTGCGCTTAGGCTTCCCCATAAGGCTTCCATCAGGTATGCCATAATACAATTTCAAATATATACAAAATTACAGTTGCACAAATCATCTTTCACCATAGTTTGCTCATTTTGGACATCAACTGTGAATCCTTTGCCTACAGTAATCTGCGAGATTCCAAGTAATAATATACCTGCTTACAGGCTTCAGCACAGTGTAATAGAATCCACCCTTGAATGTTCAGCATATTTAACTCAAGCTTTTTCCAATAAATAAACAGATCACACCTAAGAAATCTGACATGACTTTTCTCAGTGAACCAATAAGGCCTAAAGCCTTTACCATTAGCTTGACACTATAACCAACACAGGCCAACTTAAAGTGTCATAAACCGGCAACCATCATGCATATAGTTATAAAACTACAAACATACAAAATTACAAATAGGTAAACCAATATACAATCCCTCTCAATAGGGCCTAACAAGAATTATCGTAATGAAAATCCAGAGTTTCTCAGAGTGGGTGACCAACACCAAAACACTTTCCTTTTGTGGTAACCGGTGAGATTATATGGGCAAAATAACCTGTCTATAGCCTGTGTCATAACAATCCACTGTTAGAGGTCAATTGACTTTAGCAAATGCATTTCACAATAAAAAAAGCCAGTACTGGTCCCTATGTCATATCGTTTCATAATAAAAAGACCAGACCTGTGGCATCTGCATAACAGATTCCAACGCATCAATCAGGCATAAGGCTTCTCACCATAGTCAACTCAGGTCTACTCTGTGTGTTTTACCACATGAAAACCATCAGGCCCAGAGTGGTAAAATTACAAAGATATATAAAATTACAGTTGGCTAAGCAAAATTCTAACTCTCTTAAGGATTATCAGAGAGCAAATCTTTTTCTCCACATTTTATTACAAGGGGTAACCAACACAAAACTCCTCTGCTACTACAGCAATCTGTTATATTCCTGTAACAAAATCCTTCTCTGCAGACTTTGATACTGAGTAATCACAATCCAGCCTTAAATGAATTGATCGTATCCTTTACACAATTAATACATCAGGCCCACTGCCTATATCGTAACAATTAATTATAAATAGTTCAAGCATATAGCTATGTTCAATGACTTGCCACTGTAACCAACCACCCTGCTGTCCTGCGTACATGCCTAAAAGGTGCAATAGAAACATTCCTTTTGGGTGGAAGCACCCACATTTGGCCCATTCAAATGCTGTACACAGGGGAACCAAAATGTGGGTGGAGCCAAAGCATATAAGGCTGTCTCGCTAGACCCAAAAAGGATCCAACAATGCACAGTTAATTTCTTTTCAGTATTTTCCGTAAGCGCTATATGACACATGCGAAAGTGAACATTTCTTGACTGTATCACCTCTACATATCCCAGCCTCTTAGATGTTGCTGGCCCTTTTAATACATTATTATGATACTTACCTTCAGTAGTTGAGTATTGTGGACGATCTGCACACAGATCCAAAAGTTCTGTCCCCAAGACCTGAATTGTAAATATTAACATGACCAATCTGTAATTTGATCTATTCAATTTAAAAAGAAAGATTAATGATCTTGTAAATCTAGAAAATGTGCAATGATCTCGCTTAAATATGACTGGCTTTTTTATGGATCCAGAAAAAGGTCTGCATTACTTTCAGAGGGAGGAAGACTTACACCAATGCATGGCAACCAAATTTCAACGGATGAACACAACTGAATTTTAGAAAATTACCGTTTTTTATTGTCAACAGAATTATTTGCCACTAGTATTATCTGAAACTTATATTTTAAGTCTTTTGTGTGCTTATGCTTACTCGAGGCAGCCCTATATTTTGACGTGAAGCATAATGTGCTTGTGTGACTACATGCCTCACTGAATTAGTTGTGTTATTTTTACGAAATTAAGATTTTAAACGCTTGTAAAGGATGCTGTTTCACAAATGACGTGGACCACAATTCAATGCATCCTTGATAACTTTAACATATAAGTATGTTTGTGGCACAAAGGTAATCATCAATTTTTATAGTAAAACAGACTCTTTTGTGTCCATGAAAAGTGTTCTCATTACTTGTTCCCCTGTTATTTATTCTTCAAAGTAACTCTTAGCCAGGGGCATTGAATTAGCTTTATAACCACTTCAAAGATAAGACATTTCAGCTATTGCCATTATCTTTCATTTCTTTGTTTAGTGTTCACAGACAAAGAATCATTTATTGACCTAAGGTGAAGTTTTAAGCTTATTGTCATGACTGCATGACATTATTGTCTGCTTTCATGCTGTAGTCTTTGGGTCTTAATTATGACTGAAAGGGCTAGCACACATTTTGTTGAGACTAGCAATATTTAATAAGCCTTATAACATACGACCAGGGCCGGACTGGCCGTAGCGGGCACCGGGCATTTCCCTGGTGGGCCGCTAGGGTGGGGGCCGGTTTTGGGCCCCTGGGGGCCGTTGTTGTTACCGGGGGTCGGCAATATCAGCCCCCGGTAACGAAACCGGCCGAAACCGGCCTTCGCAAACATGCCCATGGGGGAATGCAGCACACATAGAAAGAGCAAAGAACTAGGAAAAGTTAGTAATTTCTCCTCGTATAGCCATCCTAAGACCAGGTTTTACCTGGCCTCAGTTTTTGGTGCTGCCCCTTCCTTGTAAATGTGGGGCAATGTCAAAAAGCAATGGGTGTTGCAACAGAACGCCAACTGCAACACCCATTGCACGCCCCTTTCACGCTAAGTGAAGCATGAAAAGGGGCCTTATTTACAAGGCGATGTTAAGCCACATGAACGCCATCTTGTAAATAAAGAGAAGGGAATATCGCCACCAGAATGTCACTAAAAGTGACGTTTTGGTGGCAATATCCCTTTGTAATATGCCTCCTAGTCTGCTACAAATCTAGAGAATCAAACCTTAAGAATACATTGACTCTGATCTTTGCCTCCTCCTCAGATTAACACTAACATAAACCTCCTACACTTACACTTAGTCTATTTTATTTTACTGTGTCTGTCCTCTGAAATGTTTATGTTGCATAATATTACAGACTGAGCTAGTAGGTCAAAACAATTTTGAGACCTGTAAGAGAAGGCAGAATATTGCTTTGAGCTAATCTGAATATTTCCCATTGGCAAATTGTTCACATTTCAAGATTTCAAACCACTGATAGAAGTGTTTAAGTGCTGAGTTGAAAAAAACCCAATTTTCTTAATATGAGAATCTTTGAGAAACACCTTTAAAAGTCATTCTCACTGAGCTGTTCTCCAAAATAATGCATGTGTAAACTGTTTGCCTGTTTGGATTCCTTCCTTTTTCTTCTGCAAAGTGTTTATGATACCAGACGGTTGTCCTTTTTCTTTTCTCAAAGACATAGACTCCCACATGGAATCACAAACTGCTTAGTATTTTGAATTTCCCTCTAAAGTTACTTTATCCTTTAATCTATTTTTTGACAGAAAGTCCCTGTCTCCCTTTGAAAAAACTGTTTGAATTGTCATGAAGGAGCTCTGCATTGTCTGGTGCTCATAAGCTGTAAATAAATAGCAACGTAGCAAATCACCATGGGGGTGCAAATGAAATTTTGGATGGGAAACTTCCAGTTGCACCCAACATGGGATTACATAGTCAGTGTAAATAGCTGGTATTTGCTCCCTCAATTTGAGGTAGATGAATCCTGGCGCTAATTACTGAAGCAAATAGCACACATATGGAAACTTTGCAGTTAGTACAATATTTTTATGTTAAATATTATTGTAAATTAATTTTATGTATTTATTTGAAATGTAGAGCTAAAGAAAAGCATGATACTGCACTATTCATTTAATTTTGAATTATAACTTCACTTCATTTTAATATAGTACATTAATTTACAGTTTTCTCTTAAGTTTAAAACAAAAAATAAATTCCCACCTTATGTTAAAAAATATATTTTACTATGCATTAATTATTATTAAAAGTTAGGTATAGAATTTGATCTACTTTTTATTTTATTTCATTTTTTTATTAACATTTTATGTTATACTAATTTTAAATTCCAAGAAAGTGGATGAAATATTTTCTTATTAAATAATAAATATTTATTGGTTTTTTCTTTCTTTACTTTTTTTTATTGATATTTGTAACCATATTTTTGGTATATTTTAATTTAACATTATTTCTTGGGGGTTCATTTTAAGTCCTTACCTACATTATGTTCTGTCGTAAGGTGTTGCAGTATCATTTGTTGGCTATGTGTGGTGCTGGAGTTACTACTGCTTCTTTTTGGCAGTAGTAATTACACTCGTAAATTTGGGTACACCTCTGTTTCAGAGGCAGAAAACATGCAAGTCTACGCTTTTGAATATCTTTACACTATGATTTTTTGAATACCCAAAAGCATTAAAGTTAATCAAAAAAGTAAGCGTGAAGTTACATGTGTGACTTATTAGCAACTGTCACCTACCTTTAATGAATATGCCCGGTTATGCCTGAAAACAGAGGCACAGTGAGATGCTCTATGCATCAAGACCTCAAAATATGTTCATTGCGAGAAGGTTATTTTGTATTTCTTTGTTATGAAGTCTTGAGACATTGTTAAATCTTGGCAAAAATGTATAACATTGAAACACAGCACACAGAGATGTTATTAAACATAAATTACATTTTTCCACTTTTCCTCAACAACATTGTATTCTGTTTCTTACATTCCTTTAATATCTCCGTTCAATTAATTTCGAAAGGTACAGAAAGAACAAGAAAATATGCCCTTTGGCAAAAGGCCTTTTTGTTTTTATTAACAAGAAAATACCCTCACTGTTTAGCTGGGTGTCTCTTGTTAGGAAATATCACAAAAGTAGCGTGGTTAACTTAGATCTGTCACAGTGCCAATTGGCTCAGTAAGAAACCAGTTAAAATATGGAAAATATCGCTTTAAAAATGCAACGAATGCTGAAATATATATTCTCAGTGGTTTTGTTATGGATTACGGGGTAATTCATTGGAACGACAATTTTTTGGAAGAATAATTTCTTCAAAAATATTTAAGTTGCGACTATGTTGAAAATGTTCATGTTGAGACAGAAAAGCGGCTTACAAATGACTTAGCCATGGACAGAATAGCCATTAGCCAAAGCGTGGTTTGTGCTGGCTCGCATATTTTTTAACCAAAACGTCATCAACTCATTGAATTTAGATGTTTCGATGAAATATTAGATGGGCATAGAATTCCTACGTCTCGATGTACAATGTTTTTATGTGTAGATTAACCAGAGGTTTGAACAATATGCTGTTCAGAACTAGATGTCCATAGCAAGTTTCAAGCTTTCCTTCCCCTTTTCATTTATATATGTCATGGAATGCATTGGGGACAAAATTTGACCCTAATAAGATACATGGCCCAAATGTAATAAGGCTTTCTGTCAGCACAAAGCGATGTGCGAAGTGCATGCTATTCTCTACCTAGCGTAAAAGTTGTGCTGTGCTTGAATTGAAAGGTGTCCTTTTCTCAGCAAAAATGCTTTGAGCGGCTTTCTCTGGCTATACATCACAGGAGCATTAATGGGGCAGATCAGTGCAAACAAAGCCTAAACAACTGAGATAGCTAAACTGGGCTTTGCATCACACATTAACCACTTTCTGCTGAGGCTTTTCCACCACAGTGCTTTCTTAACGTTTGGGCATTTTGGGGCAGATGTATCAAGCAAAATTGCGTTCGCAAACGTCGAAATTCGCAGAATTTCGGCGTTTGCGAACGCAATTTTGCTTAGTGGTATGTATTAAGGCAAAATTGCCTCGCAAAATAAGGAATCGCAAAATTTGCGATTCCCTATTTTGCGATTGCATTTAAGGAATCGCAAATTGCGATTCCTTAAATCCAATTTAAGAAGCACCAAAAAAGTGCAATTTCGCCTTAAGGAATTGCGATTTCTTTGAAAAATGCACTTTTTAGCATTTTTCAAAGTGCCATGTGGCGCACATACATGCCCTTAGGGGCATGTATGTGCGCCACATGTGCACACATACATATTTCAGGGGTGCAACAGGGTGTCAAAAGGACACCCTGGCACCCTTGAAATTGCATTCTCAATTTGCGATTCTCTAATTGCGATTCGCAAATTGAGAATGTCTTCCCATTCATTCCTATGGGCCTCTACGCCCATAGGAATGAATGGGAAGGTATTCCTTAATTGCGAATCGCAATTTGCAATTCGCAATTAAGGAATATTAAGGAATCGCAATTATTATTGCGATTCCTACATACATAGCATTTTGCGATTCCTTAATAGCAATTCGCTAAAATTCGCTATTAAGGAATCGCAAATGCAATCCTTGATACATCTGCCCCTTTGTGCTTAGGCCTTTCTAACTTGTTTTCCACCAAAGATGTGCAGGCAAAAATTGTGTCTCTTTTTTCAAACATCCTAGGTATACTAAATGTGCTCAGGGTTTGTGAATGCTCCTAGAGGGAACTGAAGAAATAGCCAAAATATAGATTATTTTAGTTTTTGGTTGAAAAATGAGAAAACAGTGCTGTGAAAGAACATATGGTTTTTTTCTAAAATGACATCAACAAAAGGTTTGCTGTACTGGGGTCACCATCTTTCCAGCTTTCAGGAACAAGCAGAGGTGTACCAAAAATATTACCACAGTTTTGCCTGAAAAATGGAGGTAGTCCATTTTTCTTAATTTTTGTGGTTTTAAACTACTCGCAGTTTGAAGTGAAACAGGCCTGAAAGTCTATAGGTGACCCCAGAAAGCTATACATTTTTGAGAAGTAGACAAAATTCTGAATTTAGCAAAGGTCCTTTGTGTAGCTACCAAAAGCTTTTCCCAAGAAAACAAACAAACTGTTGGAATAAAAAAAAAAAAACAATGCAAATAAGTAGAAAAAAATAGCAATTGGTGACAAGGTTTTCATCTCTAATTTGTTGCCATGATGTCCGATTTACAGAAGAAATATACCACCTTCACACCCTTCCGGTCACAAAAACATATATAGGTTTTGTAAATTTCTCAAAAACATGGGAAACTGAGAGCCAATAACTGAGCTGCAGCTTAAAATGATTTTTCTTTGTATACCGATCATGCAGCAATTCATATGGTAAAATCTAATGAATAAAAAATGGGTATGGTGGAAACCTATGTATCTATGAAATGTGCACACAATACTGTTTTTAGAAACAGTGGTTATCTGTACACCTCTGCATATGTGGTTAACCATATTAGTATGTGATTGAAAGGACACTTGGCAAAACGTGTTCTTTCTTGCATACTGCTTACATTTTTGAGCCACAAATACAGAGATGAACAATTGGTAATAACAAATATTCTAATATTCTGTGTTTCCACACTTCTGTTGATAAAACAGTACCCCACATGTGATACTGAGCCTAGCGCCTATGACATCCCAAAATGTGACCTGTAAACATCACATTTCACCCAACCCTGGCTCAGCCCTCACACAAAGAAACCTACTAAATCCAGACATTTCTGAAAGCTAAACTCCAAAGGGAGTCCAGGGTAGAGTGACTTGTGTGGATCCCATGATGTTTTCTTAACCATGCTACCTTGCAAACCTCAGATCTTGGCTAAAAACTCAAATTCTTCTCACATTCCTGCACGAGAAAGTTCCAGAAGCTGTGGGAATCCACAAAATTCATACCACTTAGCACTCCCACACTTTTCCTGATACAAATGGTCCCACACTAGTGTGTCTTGTCCTATGGCCTGCAACAGAAAAACCCCCAAATCAATGCTTTTTTTTACAATGTGGGTAGATGTGGAATTTGAGCCTTAGCTCACCCACTACCCAGAGAAATCTTCCAAGCACAGATATTTTTGAAGACTAGATACCCTGGGGAGTTCAGTGTTGTCTGACTCATGTCGATCCCATGATGTTTTTTTACCAATGTGGCCATGCAAACTTCAACCTTTGGCTAAAAACATGCATTTTCCTAATTTTTTTGTCAAAGAAAGTTCCAGAAGCTGCAAAGAACCACAGCACCAAAACAGTGCTCATCGTAGCCACTGACTACATTTGAATCATCCTGGACTGAGGATAAACAGAGGCCCTCATCCTGCTCGACCTCTCCACGGCCTTCTACAATCTCTCCCATAGCACCCTTGTCAGAAGACTCAATGTGAGTGGCATACAAAGATATGCTCTCAAATGGATTTGTTCTTTCCTCGTGGGAAGACACCAAAGGGTCAGACTGTCACCCGTCACATCTGAGACCAAGACCCCCACCTTTTTCTACATATGCATGACACCAACTTCATCCAATCACAAGACATCACCATCTTCTCCTAAACCAATGACACCCAACTCATCCTCTCCCTGACCTACAAGACAACCATCACCTAGACCAACTTCATCAACTGCATCACCGTGATAGCAGACTGGATGCGAGCCAACTGCCAACAGCTCAACTTTGACAAGACAGAAGAACTGGTCTTTGGCAACAGGACCTCCTTATGGAACTCCACCTGGTGTCCTTTGGAGCATGAACCTACACCCACACCCACAAACCAATCAAAATATCTAGGGATCATTGTAGATGACAAGCTCAACATGATGGCTCAAGTCAATGCAGTGTAGACTGCCTGCTTCCACATCCTATAGATGCTACAAAATATCTTCAGATGGTTGCCTCACAACAGCAGAAGGGCAGTCACAGAAGCATTCATCACAAGCAGGTTGGACTATGGCAACACTCTCTATGCCGGAATCTCCAAACAACTCCTATATAGACTCCAGACCATCAAGAACACTGCTGCAAGACTCATACTCAACCTTCCACACCGCACCCACATCACACCACACCTCACCTCAAGAAGCTTCACTGGCTCCCCATTCACAAACGCAGCCAATTCAAACTTGTCAAGCACACATACAAAGCCCAATACAACACAGGACCAGAAGACCTAAACAGCCACATACACTATCACCAAATCCACCAGACACCTATGCTCTGCCTCACTCACACACAGTCCCTGCATCAGCAAAAGCAAGACTGGAATTTGCTCATTTTCCTACATCGCACCCAAGACATGTAACAAGCTCCCTCAACACATCAGAGTCTCCTTTTCACCTCTTAAGTTTCGCAAGAAGCCCTTGCTCCTCATATAAGCACCTTGTGGACTTCACACCTACATACCAGCCCAAGCTTCTGGATACCCTCTTGGGTGATTAGTGTGCTATATAAATCAATATAACATATCATAACTGGAATCCACAAAATTCGTCTGACCCAGCATATTACACTTCTCCAGATAAAAATGTTACCCCACTTCTATGGCTAGGCCCTGCGCCTGCAGCACAAAACACCCCAAAACATGGCATGGAGACGTAAAAAAACAACCCGGCTTGGTGATGTTGATAGGGTAGTATGACGTTACAACGCATGCTTTTACCCCGCTTGCCGTTACACGCAAATATTTTCCCCGACTTGCTGTCGGGGTGCGCTGGATGTTGGAATAGTATAATTTACTATTCCAACTCCAGTGTGTGCAACAGTAGGGAAGGTGTTGGAGTTAAATCCAACACCTTATACCCCCTGCAACAAGCCATTTGCGTTGTAACGGCATGCGGGGTAAAAGCATGCATTGCAACGCATGTGTTGTAACAGCTGTTTCCCGTTGATAGCTGCTGAATTTGGGTCTGGGCTCAGCTGCTACTCAGGAAAACCTACCAAACCCAGATATTTCTGAAAACTAGATACTGAGGGGAGTTCAGGGTGGTGTGACGTGCATGAATACCATGACATTTTCTTACTGACAGTGTCCTCCAAACCCCAAATTTTGCCTAAAATCATGCATCTTCCTCATAGCGTGAAATCTGCAGGGATCCACAAAATGTCTACCACCCAGCGTTCCCACACTTATCCCAGTAAAAACTCTACCTCACATGTGTGGCTGTTCATAAGACCACACACCAGGAATGGATCAAACACGGGACAGTGGGAGTCCTCTCAGAAGTTTTTTGGCCTATTTTTTCCACAGAGATCTAGTGGGCTTTCTGCCCCCTTAGAGACATATTGGGGGTAAATTCCCCCAACCTATCGCCAGGGGGACAGTCAGACTGATTAGCCTGTTGTGGGGTTGAGACACAGGCTAATGAGCGGGCAGGTCAATCACACCCTTACTTTTTTTCAGCCTTATGTCATTGGTTGGTAGTGGGTTTTCACTCTGCACCAGAAAGGCAGATTGTGGGTAAACAATCCACCCCCTAGGAGCTGACAGTCTTTTCTTGCCCAAGAGTTGGGGAAAACACAGGCCTGTGCCCATGAGGTGGTGCCACCCCCCAGAATACACAGTAAACAGATTAAACAATAAAAACAATATTGCCTTGTGTCTAGTGGGCTGTTTGCTCCTCCCTGAGCGATGACTGGGGGTAACCACTGCCTATCTTTCACCTGGGTTGTCCTCCACACTTAAAAGGTTAACACCTACTTCATGTAGTCATAAATAGGGAGAAATGTGTACATTTCTTGAAAAAAAAAAAATAATAAATGCATTGCATATGTGCTGCTGTGCACAGCACTCACCCAATGTGTGGTTTCCTTATGTAAATCCTAGGCCGGACAGCACGTAGTCACCTTAGCAACATGGTGGTAAGCTGCGCATCACATAAGGTAACGTAATCAGATTGCCATCTCAGGGGATGACTGCAGCAACAGGCCAATCTTTATAGATACAATGCTGTGCTGTGTTTTCCCCCATTGCACAATGCAGCACAACAAAGTTGGTTACTGGACTGCACGAAAAATGTGTAACTCTGGGCCTGTGTTCCTATATTAATTAACCTGGACACCTGAATGCATCAGCAGAAATGATGTTTGGTCCATTTTAAAATAGTCAAACTTGAAAGAGTTGGGACTGCAAATGCCTCCAAGTCGAACTGTGTTTTCTCTATTGAAAAGGAGTTAGTTTGGCTCCAGTGATCTTATTGCTTTATTCTCCAAAGGAAAAGTAGTCTGTGCCTATTAAGAACAAAAGATTACGTAAACTAAATTATTGCAAAGAGAGAAACATTTAAACATATTTTAGAAGAGGACACCCAAAACGAGATATAGTCCATTATTTAAACCTCTTGAACCATCTGTGTACAAAGAGGATAAGCACTACATTTTGCTTCATGCCACTCCCACTGGCAAATAAGATTGGAGGAGAAATGTTATGACTAGTTACAAATACAGGGGCTTATCAAGAACAAGCACACTAGAGCAGTGAGAGCCAACCAGTGGTGTAGCTTCCATTGGTGCAGCAGGTGCAGTGGCACTGGTGCCAAGAGACGGGCCCACTGAACCCTGAGTGTTGGCAGGGAGTTATATTTTCCTTCTTTGCTCTAGGACCCATACTACACTACTGGAGCCTGTCACCTGTTTTTGTGTTTGTTCAATGTTTAAAGGGTATTCATATTATTCAGAATTTCTCAGAGTTAATGCATGAAGAATGGCTACATATCTAGGTGGATTGGCTGTAAAGTGTAACTAGATAATTTGTTTTTAAAACTCACTTTAACCAACATTAATAGATATGGTACTCGCTTGGCTGCCTGATTGTTCCCTGCCTGTTGCCGTGCTGAGGGGGAGCGAGGGGAGGCCCATTTAATCCCCGCATTGACCTTGTGGAGACAGCCGGGCACCGAGAGGCATCGCTGGGGGAGCGGACTACATTTCCCATCTCCCCCAGCCACCGGTTCCTGCTTCCTGTTTCCGCCCTCCGCGCTGTAAAGGTGCGTCTGGCACCCGCTGCGCGGGAAAAGCCTGGGCCAAGGGCGGGCCCGTCCACGCCAGTCAGAGCCCGGGGAGGCTGGGTTGGGCCCCCCCTCTAACGTTTGCACCTGATTCAAGGTACTGTCACTTTCTGTTTGTTCTTCAGTACTGCAAATATGGTAAAACGAGAGGGCCTTGCGAAAAAAACGGGTGGAGGGGCGGTAGCAACATTGGATGCTTTTCTGTCCAGAGCTGCAAGTGTCCTCTCTCACGAAATCGAACTAACTGAAAGGAGCTTATCAGTGGAACCCCTTCTTTTCCCTTTGGGGTCCCCTATAGGGAGTGCAAACGAGGCTTCTCCTCACACTCAGTCACCACCATTGATAATATCATGCGACCTTCCACCGGGTCAATGTGAACACTCCCCGGCCACCCTAGTCCCAACGGTTACAAATAGGTGGGAGCTGGAATCCTCACCCCCAATACATCTCCAAAGGACTCTATGCGCAACCCCCCAGCAAAGCCTTGCAGGGCAGGTGGGATTCCGAAGCCAAAACAACCCAAACCTAAGCGTGTTTCCAAACCTAATGGCCCACAAACCAGGGCAGTCACAGCGAATTCTATAATACTAGCGCTGCCACCAACTGCAAATATTTTACCGACACTTCCAGTTCTGGACGACGCATTATGGAGAGAAGTGAGTATAAGAATAACTATTATATTGGAGCCCATTCTAACCAAACTGACAAATTGACCAGAGACTAGCTGGATTAGAGACGCAGAATCATTTGGTCTTATCCCGAATGGAGCCCCCAAGAGATCCTCCTGTAAGTGCACCCATAAAGAAAACTCTAGTTTACTCAATTGAGGACCGGGGTCCGTCCGCTTTACCGACCCCGATTATTCCATCTACCTCTGCTACTAGGGTCTTAGGCTAGTCTTCAACTGGCACCGCTAATTCTAATGCACACCCGGAGGTTCCAAATCTCCAAGGAATGGGTGCAAGGGATGCATTTCAGCAGGTTCCATCAGTCCAGGAGGAAACAAGAGTGGTCGTTCAGCCAGCAGGAACACAAGAGAACTGTGCTGCAGCTGCAGATAATTACTCGCAACAAGTCCTTCATCTTCCACCAGCAGCCTCCCCCCTGGTACTGGTTCTGACGAATGTTCCTCCTCTTCGGGAAAATCAGAACGAATCCATGATACAGCTAATGGATAAATGTCTTCACTGGCTATCAAACAACCTTAAGGACTCAGGATTGAGGACCCACCAACTGGCCAACAAATTTATCATGGCCAGGAGAGTGGGGTGGGTGGGCAGTTCAAGCAAAGCCATAACTGGTGATTGTGTGGTGATAAATTTCAATAATACCTTTACGGGACACTTTCTTCTAGACAATCTTCATAGATTCTCTCCCAGGAACTCGCAGATTTTTCCTTTACCACTGGAACATTTCTATAAGCAGGGCCCAATGTCAGGTATGGGCCATAGGGTCAGGAGAATGTCAGGACAACCCTTTTCGAGATACATGGAGGATTGTAACATTACTTCGGGGATAAGGTTGTATAAAAGATTCACAGCCCTCTCAGATTTGGAATCTTGCGATTGACTATCGCTAACAGCCCCCTCATTAGTAGGGAGGGCAATTACACCAGCTACCCCAGTGCCTAGTTTGCTGGAGATCCCCCCAATCCCATTATCTCCAGGGAAGGCATCTACATCAGTTACTCCAGTGCCCAGTTTGCAGGAGACTCCCTTGATTAAATCACCATGGAATGCCGTAGACAAAAACAGGTCTAGTCTAGCATCCTGGAATGTGGCAGGAATAGCCTCCAAGATAGGAAATGCCCATTGGCATAATCTTTGGCAATTACTGGAGATTATATGCTTCCAGGAAACATGGGCAAGGACCCAGTTTTCTTCCCAGGGTTTCGTACTTTCCACACACCCGCAGTACCTTCATTGTCAGGCAGAGCGAAGGGGGGACTAATAATTTTAACCTCTAACACTATACCCCTACAAGTAAGGTAGGTTGGCTCTTCAAATAGCCACTTCCAGCTCCTCCAACTTGAGCATAGGAAATCAACTACTATAACAATGAATTTGGGAGAAACATGAAGTCAGTGGCATAAGATCTAGCTAATGAGCTAGAAATAACCATTGCAAACATAAATAGGGGCCCTGTTAAGATAATGTGGGTGGGGGATTTTAACACGCATCTTTGTAAGTATAGCGAGGCTATGGTGTGTGGCTTAGATGACCTTCATGGTAACTCTCTTCCACATTTCACACATAATGAATATGGCAACACTTTAAATAGACTTCTACATAAGTGGAATCTGGGAATAATTAATGATATAAAAGCAGGCCAGATAGGGATAACATTCAGGAGGGAAAATCAAGAATCCACGATTGACTTCATCCTAGCTTCCGCCACGCTAAATGGGAAAGTGGCCCACATACGTAACCTATTTTCTTGTTACAGCGATCATGCTGTCGTACTTACCCACTTAAGTATTCTGTGTAAGGCGAAAGAACATCAACAGGTAATGGATAACATAACGCTAACCAGGAAAAACGGCTACCAATTAAAGTGGGCACAGGCACTGAAATTGAATTTGGTCCCCAAAATATTAGTTCAAGCTAGGGAAGAAATCATATATTGCCTGGAGGAGAGGTCTTCCCCTTCATTCCTAGTCATCCAGTTTAGAGCCCTTTTGATGAAATTAAAAGAGGCTCTTACTCGTTTGAATTCACCAAACACTATCCCTACCACCGGATGGTTTGACTCATCATGCTCTATAGCTGAAAGAGCCCTGGTGTATGCTTTAAAAATCCACCCTAGAGATCCCGTCATGATACGAGTACTACGTAATGACTATAAGCAAGCGAGAAGAAGAAGAGAGAAGGATCTTAAGGAGAAGGCCTGGGAAGATCTCTAACAAGCAGCCATCTCAGGTAGTTCGAGGGATTTTTGGAAAGTTGTAAATGCCCCTTATTTTAAAGATTCTAAGGACCCGTCCCTAAATACACATGTAGACGAGGAAGCATGGGTGGGACACTTTGAAAATATCTTTGGTTCCAGCACCTCCCTACTATTCCTGCCCCCCGAGACAGACCCCTTACCCCATGGCAGGCTGAGCTTCTCATTACGTGAGGTCAGAAGTGGTCTGGAAGCTTGCGCCCCAGGAAAGGCTCCGGGCCCTGACGGGGTGCCAATTGACCTTATCCAAGAGGATTACGATATGGGGATTCCCCTACCAACAAATGTTTTTAACACCATTGTGGTAGAGGGACCTCCATCATCCTGGAAACAGAGTGTAGTACTGCCTATATACAAAAAAGGAGATGGGGGTCCTCAAAAAACTACCGCCCCATCTCCCTTCTGGACACCAAAGCTAAGCTTATGGGACGGCTTTTATTAGCCAGGCTGGAGACTTGGGCCGAAGAACATAGCATCCTGATGCAGGCGCAATATGGTTTCCGGAGGGGAAGGGGGGCGGTGGATCAGTGCCTAAATCTCTCATTCTGTATAGATAAATACACCAAGGCAAAAGGCGGGAAGATCTACATGGCCTTCATGGACTTGACAGCAGCTTTTGACTGTGTCTCCCACCAGAAATTGTGGCCCATGATGGAGGGGATGGGGATTGATCCCCTGATAATCCGCTTTATTCGCCAGCTATACACCAATGCCACTGCCTGTGTACGGTATGGCATGAACCGGGAATGCACACGTTCTTTCAAGAACGAGAAGGGAGTAAGGCGGGGATGTGTCCTCGCCCCGTTTCTTTTTTCCATCTACACAAACAGAGTGGACGCCGCCCTGGCCACCTCACCTTTGGACGTGCCTACATTTGATCACACTCCTCTTTCGATATTGGCGTACGCTGACAAACCAGTATTAATGGCTAGAACAGGGGTAGCCTTACAATCCCTTATAACATCGTACATGTCATTTATGGCCTCATTAGATTTGAGAGTAAATGAATCTAAATCTTTTATAATCATAGCGGGAGCGGGTAGAGGAGAGAAACGCCCCTATGTCCATCTGGCCTCAAAGAAAATCGAGGTGGTAGATTCCTTTCCGTACTTGGGAGTCCTTTTTGATAAAAACCACTCTTGGACAAACTTGGTGGCGGCAAGAGCACAAGGTATGGAAAGGAGCCTCCAAGCTATTAAGAGCTTTGCTAAGAAGCTAGGAGCCAGCCCCCTGGACACGATTAAGAACATCTACCGCGCAAAAACTAAGGCTGCAACAACCTACAGGGCAGGAGTCTGGGGGATGGCAAACGTAGACCAACTTCAGAAATTAGAAGATAGCTTTTTTAAATATGGGGTATCACTACCACACTCATTTTCAAATTACATTTTACATTTAGAATTGGGGCTACCCTATTTGATAAATTCTATAAGACTGGCCCCAATCCTGTTATGGCTTTCAATCTGGCGTAGGTCCACTGTCAATTTAACGCAATGTATCATTGAGGACTGTCGGAAATTGGATCACTATAAGAGGATTGGCTGGCTCAGATACGTAGAGGCAGAACTGACTGCTTTGGGGCAGGGTGAATTATTTCAGGATCTTGACTCTTGCAGGAGGATTTTGAAACAGAAAATAACTGAATTATATAAAAATCACCTACAAAAATCCTCCCTTGCATATGACCTTATTCCACCAAGACCAGGGGAAGGTTTTTCGTACCTCTGTTGCATTTCAATTGCACAGCATAGATTCATTCTATTGCGTTTTCGACTGAATCTTATTCCATTGATGCTAGGGTACCCAGAGAGGAAACATAAACATTCAGATTTGTCTCTCTGCCCATGCAATAATCATTCTCCTCAGTCGGATCTACATTTAATATTATTCTGCAAGTACTATCTTAATGAAAGAAAAGCATTTATTTTTTCAATTTTAAGGCCCCAGAACTTCAAACAATGCAGGGTGGCTCTGTATTTCTTAAAGGCTCTCCCTGACCCGTTTGTTTGCTTTTGTCTAGCTTCATATCTGTGGGCCTGTATGAGAAAAAGGAAAAGCCGGGGGCTGTTGTCTTAAATCGCTGTAATTAGGATAAAATTGGGCTCACTCACATAACACGGGCCTAAGAGCCACTAAGAGCCCATTAGGATTTTAACTGCTTTTTTAAATGGTTTTATGATATTATCTTTATAACGTGTATGGCTAATTTGATGAAATTGTTCTAAGCCTTTTAAGCTCATGAATGTTTACATGGTTTTATAAGCTGCTTTTAACATACTGGATGAATTTGTGCTTTTATGGTCTGTTTCAAAGATCGAATAAAGTTTTGTGATTGATTGAATAGCTATGCCCAAATGCTGATCAGATTACGCTATATTATGCTACTCTTTACAAGTTTAGACTTTATCCTGGAGAATTTGCTCTACTGATGCACACATGGGGCCATATCCTAATGTTTTTTTTACTAGTGCGCAAGGCCCTGAAGAGGACTCTGCACAGACCCCTAACTCAGTAATGCTGAGTTAGTTCAAGTGCTGCAGACCGCACAACTTGGAGACACGCAGCCGTCCTGCTGCTCCATGTTTCTGACCTACAGACCTAGAGCTCAGGTGCTAATCTGCAGAAATCATACCTGGCAACTTGAAGAATTATCTCACAGAGTGAGGAGGGGGCGGGGCTTTGAATTTGGCAGGGCCTCCTGTCAAGAAGTATCTATAAGGCTCTTTTGAACCGCACCCTGCCCGCAGGCCCCCTCCCCACAAAAAAAAAAATAGGTGGGCCTGGTGCCAATGTCCTTGGGTGTTTTCACACCTCTTAATGGACATGGCAGTTCAAAGCCTTGGAAAACAAGCTGGAAAACCACTATTTACAGTGATTTTCAGCTCCTTTTTCCTACCACCGTGTGATATCGGCTCGTCACCAGGAGACCATGTGATGGGAGTTGATATCGTGTGTCACACGGTGGCACTGTGTGAGTTGGCAGGTATGGGAACTGCCAATGTATTTCATCAGCAGTTAACAACACAATTTATTCTAAACAGAGTGCACGATTGTCTTCTTTGCCTTTGCAAAACTGGATCATTTTAAGAACCAGATGGCTTACAGTCACAACATAATTTCTAAATTAACTATATTACTCCTATAATCCCTAAATGTATTAATTGCTCTTCTTAGCTTAAACAAATGTTTAAATGAATATGCATTGCTTCTTTTAATTTGTATGTTTTTGTGTTGAAAACTAAACTTTAGTAAGTGAACAAGGAACTTCTCTCTATTAGATTGTATATACAAATGTATAATGTTAATGCGCAGCTGCATGTTGGTCTAGTCCTGATTTTTTCTTTTAATTATACTTTATTTTGTACAAAATGTTTAGGAGCATGTTTTTATTTCTCCAAATGTTTCAATTAACAGGTCATTGCTATTGTCATGGACATGTTTACTGATGTAGACTTATTCAAGGAAGTCATCGAGGCCTCTACGAGAGGGATTTCAGTGTATATTTTGCTTGACGATTCCAAAATATGCCATTTTCTTAAAATGACAGAGAAACAGGGATTTCAAGTTCAGAGAAACCGGGTAAGATCTTTTTCTGTTTTCAATTTAAAATCACTGTCTACCTTGCGGTATTTTTGTACTATCGAGCGAAATACTCTAGGCATTTTTCCAATTTGGAAATAACGTTTATCTCAGAAAGGGAACCAACACATCTTAGGTAGATATTTGCAGAGCCATATAGCCTAAAATATTCATGTTCCGCATGTTTAACCCTAGTTCACTTTAACTTAAAAAAGTATTTATGTTATCAGCATGTTCCCTTTTGAGTTTGAAAAAGGGCTAGTTAGTAACACATCCTCCCATCCTCTAACAGATAGCTTAAAAGCACCCCGAACCACCAATGACTCCACAGACTTCCTTCCAATCAATATAGTAATGTAATTCTGCATCATTTTTGCGACCACTTCTATCCTAAGTGAAGTGTTGTTGAATGTGTACTGCTGTGCTTTCCATCTCACCGTTGTGTGTAGGCTTATTATAACATTGCAACAATCCGAAATGTGTAGTTTATTAGTTTGAGCCTTATTGTTGAGATCTTCATGGGCCAAGATGTATTTGACTATATTGTTTTTGGCAAAACCAAAGGGGATGATGGACGGAGTGTTGAACAATGCAAGCACTCACCCCCAGTCAACTGATCTGGGTTTAATCCATCATCATTCTTTAGCTCACTCCGCCACCCCAGTTCAGACATGGCCATATGCAAATCAGTCTGACCCTGTGCCTCATGGGAACAGTCCAGCCCGAACTGCCAGGCCATGTCTTCCCTGGACCGGAAACAAGCATCCTGGGACCGGTTTCGGGTTCATAACCCTCATCAAAGAATGATGATGGATTAAACCCAGATCAGATGACTGGGGGTGAGTGCTTGCAATGTTCAACACTCCGTCCATCATCCCCTTTGGTTTTGCTAAGTTCGCCCTAAGTTGGCAGGGTATGCCCAGACGTGGGTCCCTTGCTCACTTTGCCACTGGATTCAAGATAGCCTGGCTGATGAGGGTTATGAACCCGAAACCGGTCCCAGGATGCTTGTTTCCGGTCCAGGGAAGACATGGCTTGGCAGTTCGGGCTGGACTGTTCCCATGAGGCACAGGGTCAGACTGATTTGCATATGGCCATGTCTGAACTGGGGTGGCGGAGTGAGCTAAAGAATGATGATGGATTAAACCCAGATCAGTTGACTGGGGGTGAGTGCTTGCAATGTTCAACACTCCGTCCATCATCCCCTTTGGTTTTGCTAAGTTCGCCCTAAGTTGGCAGGATATGCCCAGACGTGGGTCCCTTGCTCACTTTGCCACTGGATTCAAGATAGCCTGGCTGATGAGGGTTATGAACCCGAAACCGGTCCCAGGATGCTTGTTTCCGGTCCAGGGAAGACATGGCTTGGCAGTTCGGGCTGGACTGTTCCCATGAGGCACAGGGTCAGACTGATTTGCATATGGCCATGTCTAAACTGGGGTGCCGGAGTGAGCTAAAGAATGATGATGGATTGAACCCAGATCAGTTGACTGGGGGTGAGTGCTTGCAATGTTCAACACTCCGTCCATCATCCCCTTTGGTTTTGCTATATTGTTTTTGGACATTAGTAAAAATGTCTCCAGGTTTCTCACATAAAAATTGCATATTTTCCGTTTAGTAGGAGAAGGGTCCAAATAAGCATTACGATCCCCTACTAAAAGTCAGCATAGTTCCAATGCCAAATTAAAAAAATCCTTAGCCTCATCCCTATGAGGCACACATACAAGACAATCATCAGGGGCAGCCATGCCAGTTCACAGTTAACAACAATGTTTTGCCGAACTGGCTCTCCGTGATAGCTGACCACCGACCGGTTTCAAAGGAATTACCATCCATCTAACTATGTAAATCAGATGTGTCTTTCAGAAGCCCAGGATATCCACTTTTATCCTATGAATTTTGATTGTTACAGTACCTCATTGCCTCTTGCTCAGCCCTTAACATTCCAGCGCACTGTGTATTTGCATCATGCCTATACAAGTATATCAAATTAGAATCATAATGTTAGTGTATGTATACTACCACCTGGGAGGGTATCCTGGTGCTGAGCAGGTGTGTATAAGGCCTTACCTTTAATTGAAGAGCCAGGTATTCAGCTTCTTGCGGAACCCCAGAGGTGATGAGGAGGCTCTGATATCTATCAATAGGTTGTTCCCGCTTCAAGGGTGATTTAGGAGAAGGTCCGACCTTAGGATCTGGTTCTGCATATGCGTAGGAGTCTAGCTGAGCAGAGGTTCCTGGATGGTTTGTGAAAGGAGATGTGACGATTGAGGTAGGCTGGCCAGCGTTGTGTAGTGCCTTGAAGGTGTGAGTGAGGATTTTCTATTGTGCATGCTACTCAAGGTGTGGGGTGATGGGTTTTCTGCACGGGAGGTTAAGGGTGATTTTGTCTGCCATGTTCAGGATGGTTTGCAGCCTTCTGGTGAGTTGTTTGCTGTTCCTGGCAAAGAGGTAGCTTTTGTAGTCCAGCTTCCCAGTGATGATGGTTTTGTGGGTGTTGCTTGGGAGCCATTTGAAGATTCTTCTCATCATCTTCAGGGTGTGGAAGCAGGAGGGCCTGATTGCGTTGACTTGGGTGGTCATGTCAAGTTTGCTATCAATGATGCCCCGAGGTTCTTGGTATGGGTGCTGGGGATTTATGTGGGTCCTAGTTTGTTCGGTCACTATGTGAAATTCCAGAGCGAGGTGTTCTTTTGAAAAATCAAAACTTCTGTCTTGTCAGTGTTCATTTTGACACAGTCTTGGTTTGTAAGTTTGGGCTGAACCTGAGAAATACTGCTAGAGGTTCAGGGCCAGTCACAAGATCACATCACAGAGCTGAGTGGACTGTTTAGATTAAGCTAGCAAGACACTGCGGGGCTGGATGAGGGGCAGCAAATAAGATGATTATTCAGGGCTGTACAACTTGATTTTGAAGGAGCACATGCTTGATCTTTGTTTTACAGAGCTGTGCCAACTCCTGGTTGATAGTAATCTTTCTGATCCCAGGAAGGTTGCTGATGAGGCGGGCATCTGGCTCAACAGCAGAGTGTCCAATAAAGCATCTAAGGGGTCTCCCAAAAGGGTGACCAGGGTTCCCACCAGAAAAGGAGGAGGAGATAAAAAGGCAGAGTTCTCTAAAGGCCCCCAAAACAACTCACAGGGGAAAGGGTCTGGTTCTCATTCCCAATCTGGCCACCAGAAGAAAAACTACCCTGACAAATGTCAGCAGCCCAAGCCCATTAACAAGTAGGAGCGCTACGAGTATGGACACTACAGGGAAGATTCCAAGTGTAAAAAGAGCACCACCTCCCATTGGAGGAAAGATTCCAAGGGTGGCTAATGTAGTGCTGGGGGGGTTGTCCCATTAAATAGGGGGTGTGGGGTTTAGTGGGGTAACCCTAGTGTCCCTGGTTGACAGTGAGATGGTTCCTAAGAGCCATGTGGCCTCAAATACTACCAAGTATAGGAAATGGGTCACAATCAATATCAATGGGCAAGGTGAGGAGGCTCTGAGGGATACAGGAGCCAGTATGACTATGGTAAGGATTCAGCTAGTTTCCCCAGAGCAGTTAATTCCCAATGCATTCCACCAGATTGTGGTGGTTGACAACAGAAATGGTCATTACCCAGTGGCCCTTGTTCAATTTGAGTGGGGGGGTCAGGTCTTCAGAAAATTGCCTGTGGACAGTTTGTTGGGTAATGACCTTGAGCACACAGCCTGGACGTAAGTGGGGCTCAAGCCTCATGTGGAGATATTAGGGTTACTTGATTTGATCTGTGCTTTGACAAGGTCCATGGCTGCCCAGGATGGGAGTTTGAAAGGGCTGGAGCCTGAAATAATGGCTCATCTAGCTGCTATGAATGGGGAAAGGTAGGAGGCATGGGGAATCAGCCCCTGAATGTATGCCTATTAAGATGGATGGGGCAACTGCGGTGGCCACCAGGAGCCTACTGAAGAGGGCATTGCACCTCTTGGTGACCTGCCTGTCATTGCTAGATGGCATGTAGTAGGAGGACCCACCAAGGAGGAGTTCTGTAGGGCACAGAGAGTGTCCAACCCTTGAGGGCATGAGGCAACAGGCTGAAGCCCTAGCAGCAGGGAGGACGGCCTCCTTTACAGTGAGTCTAAGGTTCCTGTGCATTGGACAACAATGGCCCTGGTGGTCCCCGAATGCCACAGGGCTTTCCTACTGGAGCTGGCTCACAAAATTCCACTGGCAAGACACCTGGGCCAAGACAAGACCTATGCAAGGCTTGTCCCACACTTATATTGGCCCAGGATCAAGACTAACTCAGGTACATTCTGTAGGACTTGTGAGACCTGCCAGGCTAGTGGGAAGACAGGGCAGATGCTTATCCCCCCTTAACCCACTTCCTGTTGTTGGCACACCCTTTGAGAGGATGGACATCAACATTGGATCATGCCACCAGGTATCCAGAGTCAATGCGTCTGAGAACCATGACTGCACCTGCAGTGGAAAAGGCTCTAATGGGGATGTCACCCAAGTGGGTTTCCCCAAGGAAGTTGTGTCTGACAGCAGCAAAAACTTCATCTCCGCATACATGCAGTCAATGTGGAGGGATTGTGGGGTAATCTACAAGTTTTCTTCTAATTACCATCCACAAACCAATGGGCTTGATGAAAGGTTTAACGAGACCTTGATGGGCATAATTAGAGGCCTACCTGAGGCCTTGAGGTATAAGTGGGCCATCCTCCTACCATGCCTTTTGTTTGCCTACCGGGAGGTACCACAGAAGGGAGTGGGCTTCAGTCCCTTTAAGCTTCTGTTTAAGCACCATGTTAGAGGACCTCTGAGTTTGGTCAAGGAAGGGTGGGAGCAAGCTCCCAGGAAAACTCTCCAGGATGTACTGAGCTATATGCTGGCCTTTAGGAGCCAATGCCTACATTATGGAAGCAAGCTTTCAGTAACTTAGAACCTAATCAGGCTGTCATGAAAGAGTGGTATTACAAGAATTCTACCACTGTGGATTTCCAGCCTGGTCAAAAAATGTGGGTGATGGAGCCTGTGGAGCACAGGGCCCTCCAGGACCGATGGACCTGGTCCTATGATGTGATTGAGAAAAAGGGTGAGACCACCTACCTTATGGATCTCAAGACCCCTACCAAATCCCACTGGGTGCTGCATGTCAATCACCTCAAACCCCACTTTGAGAGGTCTGAGGTCACCATGCTGCTGGTGACAGATGGCGAGGAGGAAGAGGAAAGTGAACCTCTCCCTGACCTGTGTGGACTATAGAGGGCTAAACTCAGTGACAAAACAGATGCTCACTCCAAACTCCGGGCTGATGAGCTGATCAGCAGGTTAGGGATTGCCCTGTACTTAAGTATCTTTGATCTTGCCTTGGGAGACTGTCAGATCGCCTTAATAGAGGAAGCAAAGGAGAGGTCAGCCTTCTCCACTCCAGAGGACCACTGTCAGTTTAAGGGTTTAAGGCGATGCCCTTTGGATTGAATAATGAACCTGTCATCTTGCAGAAGTTGGAGAACCAGCTCCTTGCTGATATGCAGGCCTTCTATGCTGCCTATCTGGTTGACATAGCTGTCTTCATTAGAAGATGGAAGGGCCACCTTTTTTACCTCCAGGAAGTGCTTCAGGATCTGCAACAGGCAGGCCTGACTATCAAAGTCAGTAAGTGCCAGATAAGGCACTGGTCAATGGTGTACTTGGGGCACCTGGTGGGCAGGGGGAAGGTGAAACCTCTTCAGGACAAAAGAGAAACCATCATGGCCTGGCTGCCCCCCAAAACCCAGAATGAGGTCAGAGCATTCTTGGGCCTCACTGGGTAATATAGGAGATTTGTCAAGGGCTATGGCATCATTATTGCCCCATGACTGAGCTGACTTCCAAGAAGCAGCCCAGAAATGTGATTTAGACCGAGGCATGCCATACTGCATTTGTCTCCCTTAAGCAAGCTACATACACAGCTCCTGTGCTCAGGGCCCCTGATTTCTCCAAGGAGTGTATTGTTCAGACAGATGACTCAGAGCATGGCAAAGGGGCAATACTATATCTCAACTTAATGAGGAGGGTCTAGACAAACCCGTAGCCTTCATCTCCAGGAGGTTACTCCCCAGGGAACAATGGTGGAGTGCTATAGCATGAGAAGCTTTTGCTGTAGTTTGGGCACTGAAGAACCTGAGGCCATACTTGCTCGGCACTTACTTCCTGATTCAGACTGACTACAGACCCCCTCAGGTGACTCATGCAAATGAGGGGTGAGAATCCAAAACTGTTGAGGTGGTCCACTTCCCTACAGAGTATGGACTTTAGGGAGGAACATAGAACAGGGATAGACCACTCCAATGCTGATGGTCTATCCAGGTATTTCCACCTTAGTGAAGAGAACTCCCTAGAGACTGGGTAGACCTCCCCACTTTCAGCTGGTGGGAGACATGTTACACCTGTCATCTTTAGGGTTGTCTTCCCCCAAACCTTTTTCTTTTTGCCTTCATGTTTTGCTGAATCGTTTAGTTAACCTTAGGACTCTAAGCACTTTCCCACTGCAGACCAGTGCTAAAGTGCCTGTGCTTCTTCCTTAAATGTGTGTAACTGGTGTATACATGATTGGCATATTTAATTTACCTGAAAGTCCCTTCTAAATTGGTATACCATAAACCCAGGACCTGTAAGTTAAATGCTGCTAGTAGACTGGCAGCACTGATTGTGTCACCAACAGAAGTAGCCTTTCAAACCTGTCTCAGGCCTGCCATTGCAGTGCCCGTGTGTGCAGTTTACTGCCACTTCGACATGGCATATTAAAAACTACTTCCCAATCCTTAAACTACTTTTTTCTTAGACTTAAGCCACCTATAAGGTAGGCCTTGGCAGCTATAAGGGCAGAGTGCTGTCTACGTAAAAGGTTGGACACATAATTTTATGTTTTGAATGTCCTGGTACTGACCTACAGCTTAATTAATTTTTCACTACTGTGACGCCTAACCCTCTCATAGGTTAACATTGGGAATTCCTTAATACACTTTTAAGCTGTAATTCCTGATTAGAGAGAAGTAGCCAGTTCATTTTTAATATCTTTGGAATGGTAATGACAAATACTCCTTACTGGTGAAGCTGGATTTAACATTACTGTTTTAGAAATGCCACTTTTAGAAAGTGGACATTTTTCTGCACTCACTGCTCTCTGTGTCTTGAAGCCTGACTCCAATACACATCTGGGGTGGGCGACAGCTGCACTTTGTGCATGTGCATTCCCTCTATACAGCCACAAACACAGGAAGTACCCATCTACATAGATCTGCATTCTGATGTCCCTGACTGGGCAGGATGGAAGGTAGGGGCCAACACTTCACTGACTAGGTAGTGTCCTATCCCCAAACAAAGGGCTGATTCACCCCCCATAGACAGCATGGCAGGCAGGAATGAATTTAAAGGATACTTGTGCACTTCAAAGGCCACTCTTTTAAGTCATCCCCACTTCAAAGGTACTTTTGGGTATAAAAACCGGGTCTCTGACCCCCTAAAATGAGACACTACTGGACTTGTAACTGAAGCTCTGCCAGAAAACTCCTGTACTGCTTAAAGGACAAAGCTGGACTGCTGACCTGGAAGGCCTGCTTTTCTGTTTGTTGCCCTGTTGCCTGCTACTCTCTGACTTTGCTGAAGGTGAGCTGGATTCTACTTTCTCTCCAAGTTTACTCCAAGAGCTGGTTGGCTTGCCTTCTGTTGCTTGAGACTCAGGGAAATCAAAGTCTCTACTCCAGCTCCTGTGCCAGGTTCACTGGAAGATACCTGCAACACGGACATCAACGCATCTCCTGTCTGCATGTAGCATAACCAGCTCATCGACCCAATTGGGGAGTGAATTTGGCACTTCGCTCTCGGAACCAATGCAGCATCTCGAGAGTCCAATGCATCGGAACTGTGCATCGCTGATGCAGCAGCTCAGAAAAATCGACATATCCCTCGACTGCACAGGGAAAGCCAGTGCATTGGTCTATGGAACCAACGCATCTCAGCCAAGCGTCTCGCCTTTGGAACCGAACCATTGCCAAAACTGTGTGAAGAAGAATCAACACACCCTCAACCTGCGGGATCAATATTAATGCATCCCCTGATGCATCTCGCACTTGCGACTAGGAAAAGTACTTTGTTCACCGGGGCCTGCATGGGTCCTGTAGCTGGCCAGCACTCCATCACGGTTTGCCCGAACTTTGACTTTGCCTCCATCCAGCCCGTCCTCAATTAACCGCTAAAGCATCATTTGCTTCTAAGAGCTAGTGTTTGACTTATTCTTTTAAAATTCATATTTCAACTTCTATACAAAGATTTTTTGTCGTTTTGGTCTTGTTTGGTTCAGAATCTAATAATCTATTTTTCTAAACCTGTGTGGAGTCTTTTTGTGTTGTATTCATTCTGTTACTGTGTGTGGGTGTTGCACAAATACTTTACACATTGCCTCTTTAGAGAAGCCTGCCTGGTCTGTGCCAAGCTACCAGAGGGTGAGCACAGGCTATCTTTTAGTGTGTACTTAGCTTACCCTGACTAGAGTGGTGGTTCCTGCCTGGGTGCATACCTCAGCCTACCAGGAATCCCAATTCTAACAAGTACTCACCCAGTACTGACCACCACATGATTCAAAGATAGCCCCTCGCAATCGCCACAATACAGACACTGCTTACAGGGGCGTCATTAACCCCCTACTTTAGCAGCTAGGGTGGATTGATTGGAAAGAAAAAAGTAATGGATGAGAAGAAAGAAGGCAGGTAAGATGGAAGGATGGAAAGAAGGATGGCTGGATAATGGATGAAAAAGACAAAGAACGAAGAGAAAAAATGATGGATGAAACTGATAAAATATGGAGAGCAGGAAGGATGGATAGATGAAAAAGGCTGAATAAAGGTTTAATGGATAAATAGATGGATGGAAAAAAGTACAGAAAGAATAAAAAAGAGAGGAAAGCAAGATAGGCAAGAGACAGATGGAGAGAAGCAAGGACAATTCACAATTTAAGATTCCCTCATGAGAAATAATCTCCTGAACGACTCCTGGATTCATGTTGCCTCACTTCTTTGCTCAGAGCTATTTGGGACATGGTTCAGCGAGGGGGGAGTATATTTTTCTTGTTACTCCCATGACAACTTATAAAAGAAGAGAAGGAAGGACCAGCTGTCCTCCTCTAGCATCCCTTGTATCTTTGTATCTTCTGGCTGACATCATCAATAAAAAGGAGGCTAAAAAGAAGGTAACGAGGGGAAAATGAAAATGAACGAATCAGTCAAGTGAATATTCACTTGCAGGCATCAGAGCAAAGCTAATGCACGCTCCCACTAAATTGCCAGTTTAACCACGCTCAAACTGTTTCTTTTCAAGACGAGTCTCACTGTCCGTGTGGATTGAACAAAAGTATGTTCTTTCATTGCAAAACGCTTTGTACCAAGCAGGAATATGTAGAAAAATATAACTCTTGTGTTCAAACTTCAAGAGATTTTGAAGTTGCTGTGCATTTGATGTAAATCGTGCTCATTTCTGAATGTGAGAACAACGTAATTCTATCAAGATACACCTACTGATTTAGCCTACTGGGCCACGTTTAGTGGGCTGTATTTCTATAAATTATTTATTTTATTTTTTGAAACAGGTGTCTATGATTGAGCTGCATTTCACAACTTTATGTTTTTCCTGCTTTATAATGCCTTATATAACAAAACCCAATAAGTTGCTTGGGATTGCCTTCCTTAAGAAGGTGGACATGCACTGCATTGGTCGTTTTAGTGAACACATACATTGCGTGCATCTGAATAGAATTAATGCATGCTCTCACATATCTAGACATATAGCCTCACTATTTCCTAAGCACTTAAAAATGTTTTCAGACTTACATGCAATGGTGAGGAAACGTTTGCTTTTCTTGTAAATCACACATTGGACAGTGTTAAATGTTATAAGGAAAACAACACTTTAATATGTAAAATCTTTAATCTGCAATTAAGGGGCCCGATTAAGATGACGGTGGGACCGCCACCGACAGCCCATCGGTGGTAGTCCCACCGCCATCGCAATAATCTTTTCTGCAGCTGACCACAGTTACATCGAGCGAAATTGTTCAGGACTGTTGCCTGGCCCCCCCGATGGACCGCATTTACTCTGTGTCCTCCACGTTCTGGAAGTAATTACCACATCGTGTTAGGGTTTTCATTTTATGAAGCAATATTCACTCCCTGAACTTATCTGACGCCTGCAGATTCTCTGACGGCTTCAACCAGGAAGGGACGCCTCAGTGAGCCATCCTACTTTTTGGGCTGTCAACACTCCCACTTGTCCTGAAGAAGGCTCGCCATCACATTCCAATAATGCTCTGTCTGGGTCGAAACGTCGACGAATACATAAGGTTCAGATCAATGAAATCTCTGGTTGCTAAATCAACAAGCTAACTTGCTGTTCACCAGAGTTATTGCCTACCTTCATTCTGACCGCATTCTATTCCCCTGTGTAAAGAATTGTACATAATATCACCTTGTATATATGCACTGCACCACTATCACTGAGCACTTAATGTCACTATACCACATATCACTTTGTCAGTATTTCTTGTATTGACAGCCCTCTGATTTCTTGTAAATAATGATTTATGCGCATAATTGATATAAAAGAAGAGCCTTTTTGCAAGCATTTACTAGTAGGTGTTTTGCTTTTGTGTTTCTACGTCATTTGATATGTGTTCCAACGTTTTTTTGTGATACGTTTCATGAATTAACCAATGTAAATACTATACTTGTCATACTTATTTAATAGGTATCAAGAAACTCTTTATGTGTTTTTTCAAAGCGATTGGGTTTTTCCCGACAGAACCATTGTAGTTTATTATATACAAACCCAGGTTCTGAGGGACACAGGGTCGCCCCATTGTTACCATACTACATTTGGATGGCGGGCGGATGTCTGGTGGTCGGAAAGACTGACCGCCACGGATCCAACGGTCCGTCGGAGGCTGAGTAATGCCTACAATGGTGGGGGTGCCTGCCAGGCACCGCCGTATGCATTACGATTTTCCATTCTGTGGGCCCTTTCATGGCGGTGAACCCGCCATGAAAAGGCAGGCAGTAAAGGGACATTGGAGTCCCGTAGCGGGCCCCCCTTAGCCCCTGGGCCTCAGTTTGGGGTTTGTTGGCACCAATGATGCCCCCCCTACATATTCCTGCACCATGTGGCCGGCACCGCATGGTGCCTGCCACATAGTGCAGGGATATGTTTCAGGCACCCACCACAATACATAAAAAAGACATTGCGACCACCGTGGTGGCAGTCTCATTCTTATTCGGACTGCGGGACCACCAACTTGTAGTCGGGCCGTCCTTTCATTTTAATGAGGCCCTAAATCACAAAGGCTCACGTCCGAATTGGATATGATTCTGTCGTGACACATCAGCTACTTTGGCAATATGAGACTGGAGTCCGTACATGATCTCCTTTTACAGATTTACAAAACACTGAGAAATGGCTGCGTATCCTTCATTTTCCCTGTTTTACAGAAGTGAACTCATAATTTTAAAGTCCATGTCCCTCTCACGAGGGATAATTAAGGAGAGGTCTCATAAGAATCCCTCAAGCAAATACCTTACCGTGATACATCTGAGCACAGTAAATGCATGTTGCCATCCACATACACAGATATCTGTTTAGCTTCACTCAGAGTTAATCTTTTTAATAACTGTGTTTACCTCAAATGTATAATACGTTTAAGAAGCAATATGTACTTTCATTGGAAGCTTTTCACTCCACGCCGCATCGCGAAAAAAATCATTATTGTCTCCTTCCATACCTTTTTTTTAATTTAAAGTTTTTTATTCAATCCATGAAAGATAACAATCAAAATCAGTTACATAAGTACATGAGCCCACAAATCGCCATATCGTTTATACACAATAATACGATAATATATAATCAATCAGCAAACCAATACATGATCCATCCCTTATTCAACTTACTCATTTCATATGCTCTATCATGGCCCCCATATCTGAGTACCCAATTTTTGTTTTTTCAATGATTTCAAAGAATATAAACTAGATTCCAAATTAAAAATATTATACAATTTTGCCCGCCACATTTCAAATGAAGGAGCTTCCTGTTGCAACCACAGCGATGCTACACATAACCTGGCTACAACCACTGCTACAAATATCAGGTATCTAAATGGATAAAACTCTTGCCCCAGTTTGAGGGATTCCGCAATTCCAATCAACATTATGTCCATCGTTATCTGTACGTTAACCCCCGTAATCTCTGATAGGAACCCCTCAATATGACTCTTCCATGAGTTTAATTGCACACACTCAAAGAAAATATGGATAATATCCGCCCTCTCCATCGCACACCGAAAACATCTCCCGTCATTTGTGGCTCCCCATTTCATCATTTTTAAAGGTGTGTGATACAGATTAAATAATGTCTTAAAATGTTGCGCTTTCAGATTAGCTGACAGCAGAATTTTCCCTGCCACATCTATTGATTCCTGCATATACAGTCCATCTTGACGTAGCCGGGAGCCCCAATTCCTATCTTGCGTCTCCATATCATCTTGCTGTGCATCCATCAGTATTTGATACAGTGTACCTATTTTAGCCCCCCCATCTAATTGCCTCGACAAGTGGGCAGCTTTTCATCCCCCTCTGCTCTTTACACTTCAAAAAATAATCTCTTATTTGCAGATACTTGAAGAACTCATTTTTTTGCAACGCAAATCTGTCTGATAACGTTTTAAATGTAACAAATACCTCATCCTCAAAAAACTCACCTAATTGCCTAATCCCATTTGCTCTCCATTTCTCCATTCTAAAATCCCAAAATACAGGTGGCAGTATTGTAGTGGTATTCATAGGAGTATAATAACAAATTCCTTTTGCCCCTATTCTCTTTCTAAATAACTTCCAAGCTTTATATGCCGTAATTACTATCTTGAATCGCGTTCTCTTGTAATAACTTAACTCAAAAAATGTAAACAGACAATTTCTCGCTTCTGATCCCATCAGCAGCTGATATATAGATGGTGTTTCTGCCAACGTTTCCACTTCCTCCCCTGTTAACATAACCCTCATATTTTGAAAGAAACAAACATAATAATAAAAAGCAAAGTTGGGTACAGCCCAGCCACCCCGATCCCGCGGTAGCATCATATATTTAAAAGCCCTCCTGGCTTTTCTTTGTCCCCACAAAAACCTGTCAGCAATAGCTTGTACTTTTCGCAGTTGTATGCATGTTATTTCTAATGGTACTGCTCTAAAATAATACATGAGCTTGGGTAATATACACATCTTAAGAACATTACACCTTCCCACTAATGTCAAGTGAAGGCATTCCAACCGGTCCAACACCTGCTCAACCCCTGCCACTATACATCCCCAATTGACATCTATTAGCTGCTGTAAATCCATCCTAATTTTTATACCCAGATATGTAGCCTCAACCACCACCCTAGGGTCCCCCGGACACCCCCCCTCTGTAGCCAAAATCTGAGTCTTTGCCAGATTTAATTTATATCCAGACACTTCCCCAAATCCTTGGGCAAGCCTTTCTATCTCCTCAACCGTCTGAGGTGGATCTGATGTTGCCACTGCGATATCATCTGCGTAAGCTAATACTCGAACTGAGTATTGTCCACAGATCATAGATCTAATCCTATTACTATTTTCAAGCATACATAGAAATGGGTTAATATATAATGCAAATAGCAACGGGGAGCAAGGGCACCCCTGCCTTGTTCCCCTTGTTATATACACCGGCTCCGATTCTTTACCCATTACACAGATTCTAGCTTTAGGTGATATGTACATGGTTTGAATAGCCTGAACATATCGCGGGCCAAACCCCATCTTATATAAAACTGCCCATAAAAAAGGCCAGGAGACACGGTTGAACGCCTTTTCAGCGTCCAGGAATATCAATCCCAGCTTAGCGTGTTGTACATTCGCATAGTCTATTAAAGCAACTACTCTACTTATATGGTTGACCGTGCTCCTGGCGGGTATAAACCCATGCTGATGTATAGAGACCAACGGGGTAATCACCCTCGCCAACCTCGTTGCCAAAATGTTAGCATATATTTTGCCATCCAAGTTTAACAGAGAAATGGGCCTATAAGATCCTGGTAATTCTGGTGATTTGTCTTTCTTTTTAAATACCACTATGTTGGCCTCGTCCCATGATGGCGGCAATTTCCCAATCTGTGCTTCTTGCATGACAGCCAACATATCCTCCTTTAATACCTGAAACAACACTTGATACACCTCAAGTGGTAATTTATCTGGCCCTGCTGCTTTTCCTCGGGCCAACGAACCCACTGCCTCCTCTAGCTCTTCCATTGTTATCGGGGTGTCGAGTGTTTCCTGCTCCTCTAATCCTAATTTTAACAAATCTACTTTCTGCAAGAAAGCCATAATAGCCTGCTCACTCCTTTCCTCGTGAGAATATAGTTCTTTATAAAATGCATGAAAAATTCCCAATATACCCTCCATACTCTCTACCATATTCCCAGCTGAGTCCTTCAATGCATTTATTTTCTGCAAAGAGTGCTTGACCCGCAATCTCTGCGCCAGGCACCGACCTGTGGCTTCCCCAAATTCGTATCTTTCCTCTTTATATGCCTTATATTGACAAGCAATATCCTTACTCCAAACCTGGTTAATTTTAGCCTTGCAGCATGCTATCTTTGTTTGTATAGTCTTGTCTTCTACCCCCCTCCTTATTTCCTGAATAAGTTCCTGTTCCGCATCTCTAAGATTGTCTAAAAGTCCTCGCATCATATCCTGATGTTGCTTCCTCTTGCCCCATCCATAACTAATTGTCTCTCCTGGCAATCCAGCCTTCATTGCATCCCATATCATAGCTGTTGAGGCTGATCCTCTATTAATTTCTAAAAATTGTAAACACCAAGCTTTCATGTGTTCAACAAATAAACTATCCAACAAGAGCTTCCTATTGAACGTAAAAGGTCTGCCCACCCTCTTTTGAACACCTAAATTAACGTCTAATAACAATGGGCCATGATCTGCCGTTATCCTGGGCCAAATCTGCAGTTTTGCTCCCACCATGTATTGTCTTGGCATAAAAACATAGTCAAGTCTTACTAATTTATGATGCGGATGCGAATAGAAAGTATACCCTGGGTCCACATAATTTAGGGTTGCCCAGGCGTCAACTAATCCATGATCCAAGATAAGTTGTTGTAGCGCTTTAAAAACCTTGGGTTTCCGACCTGAATACTTTTTCTTATTAGGATCCCACTCCTGCCCTTCCACATGTATATTAAAGTCTCCACATAAAATCAACGGAGTGTCCCACATCGCTAACTCTACATTTAGTCCTGCTAATATTTCTGCTTCATCAAAGTTTGAGCCATACACTGTACATATGACAACCTTCTTGCCATCTATTACCCATTCTGCAATAGCCCACCTCCCGAAATTATCAGCCTTGGTCTTCCCAATCACCCCTAGTCCATGTCTAACCATTATAGCCACACCCCTATTCATAACAGTCTGATGGGATGCCACTACTAAGCTAAACCCCAATTCCTTCATCACCATATGTCTGCCCCAGGGTATATGCGTTTCCTGTATACATACAATATCAGGATTCATTAACCGCAAATCAGCTGCAATCCGTAATCTTTTACTGTTGCTGTTCAGACCACAAACATTAAACGAACAGACCCTTAACCCAAAATCCCTCATTTTATCTGCCATATTTTATACGGTATCCTAGCAGTATATACATCATAAATTTAACCTCAATAGAACTACTCACAAATGTCATATTTTTATCATCATCCATACCTGATGACGAATATTTTAGCAAAGATTGTCTTTCTATGATGTACTTAGTTTAATCTAAAGGTGACAATACTGTGGTCCTTCAAAACACGCCAGTTGATTTGAACTAGTCAGGGTTTGAACCTTTTATTTTACTAAACAATTTCTGAAAACGACAGGCGCAGCTGTAGTTCTTTCAAATTAGTTATTTATGAAACAGAATTGTAAGTAAAAGGCATGATTAGTAATTATTTTAACCATGCCTTCTGACTCATCTGTAGAACTTATGGAACAAAATATATGTCCTTTTACTGTGAACATATTTGAGTTGTCACAAACCTGGTAGGATTCTAATCTTTCAAATGTGGGATTTTTATTTTTTTTAAATCAAATACCTTCTACGGTTTTCTTGTTAAAATATGACTGCGTGATTCTTTTGATTAACATACATTCATGTGACTTAGTGAAGGTCCAAACGTGTTCGTTTGTTGTATTACCATTTTCCAGAGAAAGCAACAGCAAGTAGGGTTCTTTCATCTTATGTCTTTAATGAAACTAAGCTCCAGGTGCCTACTCATCTTCATGCTTCGAGAAAGAATGTTTAAAGTTGTTGTCACCTTTCCAAGGCATTCCTCTTCAAATGTGCATGCGAGTAGAGGTTGATCTATTTAAGACACAAAGACTACTTTGCCGTGGTGATGGTCAACAGCTGTTCCTTTACTAGAGATTTTCTAAATAAAACAAGCGAAGGCCTTTTATCTGACAGACTTTATGGCGTCGGTAATTATGCCCGTGCATATGAATGTTAATGATGGTCCAAGACTCATTCTTGAAGTGTTAGCAATGCCTTCTGTTTAAGTTCCACAATAAATTAACTTTAGACCTTCTGCTATTCCAAATAAACTTTAGAGTGCTGTAAATGATTCTCAAGGTCTTCAGGTTATTTCGAATCTTCCGGATATACTTAAACTGTGTATTTGCACATTTTCTGTTTATTTGTTTTTTGTTGTTTAAAAAAAATGTATTTTTAATGGATTATTGCTGTTTAGCAAAGCACAATTGCAATACAAAATGACAGTTGCCACATTTCCAGGGAGACTGGAAATGATCTAACTAGGGTTGAAACAAAACAGCGTCATATGTCTGTCTGGGATGCTGCAACAGAGCAGCCTGTTTCAGGGAGCAAGGAGCAAATACCTGCTCTGTCCCTTTCATTGTACATTGGCGATTCTCAGGCTATCTCATGGTATCCTCTGTATGTCCCCAGTAGCCCCCATAACCTCTCACATTTATGAGGACATGATGACATCCGTTCCCGTTATTCACATATTTTTAAGGCATCATGCACCATTCTGTGTCCTTTTTAGGTCTCGCTGAGCCAGCGCGCATGCGCTGCCCTGCGAGACATTTAGTAAGGGGCTTTTGAAAGTGCTCCCAAAGCGGCCACCAGCGTGCGGTTACGCGCACAAGCGCGCGCGCCTTGCTCCGCCTCTCTAATCACTGCTGCGCGCGCATCCCTCGCGTCCTCAGCACAGAGCGCGTCATCGCGATGACTTTCGCTTTCACGGCCGCGCAGCGTTACTTTTACGGCCGCGCGGCCAATGCTTGTTTAATGTGGTCATGACCTGGGCACTTCATTCGTAGGGCACCGCTGCCGCGGGCTTCACGCTACCCCTCCCCCTTTCACTTTTTGAGACTGAACTTTCTTGCTTTCTATATTTTCGGACTGCCGGTACCCCCTTCCTCTTTCCATGCAATGCTTAGTTTTGTCCCTGCCTAGACTCCCTCCCTATACAGTACTCGACTCTGTAGGCTAGCTGGCCGTCTGCTCTCTCCCCACGCAAAGCTCCCTAGCCATCGCACTCCATCCCCAAGGCGCTTAGCTCTCTCGATTACTAGAGTTTCGAAGCGATGGCTTTCACCTTTCTTTCCAATTTATACTTAGTTTCCCGAGGTCTACTCCCTCTAGGCGAAGCTCAACCCTTCCTTCCACCTCTCTCCACGCGGTGCTTCTCTTTGGCTCGATGCCTTATGCTTAATGACCGTGTCTGTGAAGCCTGGTCTCACCCTTTGCCACACGATCCTTACCTAGTCTCACCCACCCCGCATTTGACACTACGCTTAGCTCGCTCCATAAGACGTACTTCTTCTCTCTTCCTCTAAACATCCCAAATCCCGTCCCTTCTCACATCCTCCGTGTGAGATTGAATCCTCTCCCTCCCAATGTCGTCTGCTCTCTCAACACTCCGCACAAAGCTTCCGCCATGCCTAGGGCGTCTACTACCCCCCCCCTTTCAAGAGAGTGCCCGGCTGTCTGCACATCTCACTCCATGCCTGGGCTGTCTCTTCGACTCTCAGTGGGATGCATGCAACTGTCTCACTCCCTAGACCACCTCCTCTCACATCGCCCTTAAAAGTGTGCAGGTAAGCAGTGCTTTAAGCGGGCAGGTACTCAGTACCTGCACTTCTTTTATTTGGAAGGGACAGTACTGGCACTTCCAAGCAGCAAACGTGTGCTCTGGGGCAAGGAGTATCTGCACTTCTATATTTCCATTTCAAGCACTGGGTATGGACGCCCGCTTCATCGGTTCTCCCACAGATACCCTGTGTTCCTCCTCTACATGGACAGCGAGCCCACTTGATCAGCCACAGACACACTCTGCACAAATATAACGTTGACAGGTTTCATCACTATTAGTGTCTCCCACGGCCTGTCGATCATCACCCCATTACCCAAGCCAGTCACCCCAGCTGACATTACAAAAGTCACCCCAGCAGCTGACATTATAAAGTCACCCCAGCAGCTGACATTATAAAGTCACCCCAGCAGCTGACATTATAAAGTCACCCCAACAGCTGACATTATAAAGTCACCCCAGCAGCTGACATTACAAAGTCACCCAGCAGCTGACATTACAGTCACACCAATGTGCTTTTGTCAGCTGCTCCGAAGAAAGCTACTGCCTTGTCCAGTCTCTATCACTCCCAGTCGGTCAGTTAGAAACCACCCACCTCCTACCCGCTTGGTCAGTCACACATGCCAGTGCCCGGTGTTGGCAGTTTATGAGATGCGATCATTAGCAGGTGTGATACATTTATTACTACTTGTACTTGCAGTCCTTGTGTAAACAGGTATATGCTGGGATTGCAATTAACCGGGACACTGATAATTAATTGCGGCAATAGCAGAACAGTACTTTGTAATTTTTGTTGTTGTTGCAATTATGTTGCTCATGCCCTGCATAAGAAAAATATCCAGACCTATATATTCAAGTAGGGGTTTATAAATACAAATAAAAACTCGCATTGCTGATTTCTCATTTGAAAGCTGGCTGCAGTAATCGTCACAGTGCTGTTGTTAAAGAGACCAACGGTTTATGTGTCAATTACACCCACATAGTGCACTTTACAACCCTTTGGGGCATGTGAAGTAAATACAGTACCCGTATAAAAGAAGTATAACCACGTGAAATAGACACTCGCCCCTTCTATGCAATATGGTTGCCCCTTGCAAGTATTTTCCTGACCTAATGATTATATCCAGGTATAAAGAAACACGTATTCGCAAAGCCAATAGGTATCACCTATATAAGAGCTATTTAGTGTCTTTTGGCATGGTGTACAGCAGCACGGCTGAAAGAAAACAAGCATTGGCATAGCCAATAGGTCTCGCTTTTGGGACCTTATAAGTATTTAGTTATGCAGCACAATATCCTTGGTGCAACAACATCGACCATTGCATGGCTAAACACTTATAAGGTCCCCAAGGCGAGACCTATTGGGTATGCCAATGCTTGTTCATATTTGTGTCTGAGGGGGAAACTCGCTTTCCACAGTCCATCTTACCACCATCAAACCCTAGTTACAAAATACTTTCAGATACAGGATCTCTTCAATTAATAGGCCCAGTATGAATACTTTTGCATTTAGGTCAATAGGGACACCTGTGATCTGCACATTTTGGCAGCAGCCTCCACTGTGATACTAGGACCTTTAGGTCTTTAACACTGATTCTTTGACCTTTCGGCCCAGATTTACTATTCCTCATGCAACCAAGAACTGCGTGAAAAATTGCAGTGCTGCATTGCATGATGAACAAAAAAATAGTGCATCAATAAATTTAGAGTCATATGTCAGTGATACCACTAGTGTCATTAACACTAAAAGGGCTGTTCCATGGCACTCACCATTGCGCTATGACATAAGGGCAAACTGTTAGACTTGTCAGCCTTAGGGTGGTCTTCCCCCAAACTTTTTGCCTTCACCCCTCTTATCTTTGCTGGTCTTAGGACTCTGCACATGTTACCACTTCTAAACAGTACTAAAGTGCATGTGCCTACTCCTTAAAATATGGTAACATTGGGGTAACATTGGCTTATCCCCAATTTGCATATTTAATTTACTTGTAAGTCCATACTAAAGTGGTACTACATGTGCCCAGGGCCTGTAATGTAAATGCTACTAGTGGGCCTGCAGCACTGATTGTGCCACCCACTTAAGTAGCCCTTCAATCTTGCCTCATACATGTCCTAGTAGGGAAAAACCACTTACATTTGTTATTAACTACTTCAGCACTTACCACTCCCATAGACTAACATTGGAGTTACCATATTACATGGTTAGTGTCTTTGGAATTGCAATGAAAAATCCTCTTATGGTAGACTTAGATTTTAAATTGCAATTTTGAAACTGCCACTTTTAGATAGTGGCAAAAAAGGGGACACGGCAGGGGCGGCTCCTCCGCTATGGTGGAGTAGCGTCGCCCCACTGCTTTTAATCAGTGCACTGTAAAGTAAAGGAAACATAAAATTATAATAACTTTGAGTTATTATCATTTTATGTTTCCTGTTGCTTTGCGGGCGGGCGCGTGGGCTGGGCTGCTCTTCTCTCGGGGCAGGGCAGGCGAAGGAGTGGTTTTTCCACTCCTAAGTGCGCAATGACTGTTTGGTTGGCCCTCTCAGGCCGCCCAAACCAGTCATGCGCACATTCCCCATTCTCCATACAGGCCGCACAACAGCCTGCATGGACAACAAGCCCAGGACCCCATTCCCTAGTTGAGCGTCGAACCAGGACACTCAAAACCAATCACAACACTGCATTGCAGCATTGTGATTGCTTAGGGAGCCTGAGTGCTTACCAATCACCACGCTGCATTGCAGCATGGTGATTGGTCAGGGGAGCCTTTTCTGTGCTTCCTGTGCCTCGGAGAGCAGGAGCAGAGACTCGGGACTGGCACGGCAAGGTAAGTGTTTCTTTTATTTAATTATTTTTTTACCATTCACCCACACCCCCCTTCTCGACTTCCCCCTTGCACCCACCCTGCCACCTACGAACCAAGCCGGCCGCCACTGGGACAGGGGTTGGGCCAATAGTATGTCAGCAAGACTAGGCTGCGGAAATCTAGCACAAATACATGTGCCAATGCAAAGGATACTTTCACAAGATCAATGCTTCACTTTGTGGTCGCCCAAGTGAATTACTGCGATCACCATTTATTTTCATATTAGGCAAAAAAATCAAGTTTTTTCTTTTGGCGTTCAAATTGCTCGTGTCGCAGCCTTACAGCTCCTTGGAACCAACCCATTGCTGCTGGGCTTTGCATCGCAAGCCTTCATCGATGGGATCCTCAACGACGATGCAGGACCTCGCATCGCAGCTTCACAGCTCCTAGGAACTGATGCATCCTCAATGCAGAACCTCACAACGTTCCGCAACCAGGGTTTAAGGGCTTAACTGGGACCCTGTAGCTGGCCTTTTCTCCATCGCAGTCGGCCTCAACTTATGACATTGCCCCGGTCCGGCACAACCAGATATCCACAATTGGTGCTTTGTGCTTTTTGCACTGTTTTCATGGAAATCTTTAAAATTGCATATCTCCGGTTCTACATATTGTTTTTTTGTCATTTTGGTTTTGTGTTATTCATCAAAGCTCAACCTATTTTTCTAAATCTGGTGTGGCATCCTTTTGTGGTGTGTACTGTGTTACTGTTTGAATTGTTGCAGAGATACTTTACATCTTGCCTCTAAGTTAAGCCTGACTGCTCTGTGCCAAGCTACCAGGGGGTTGAGAACAGGTTAATTTGGGGTTTGCTTGTGACTTCAATCTGAGAAGGATTGTGGTATCTGCTTTCCCCCTCTTAACCAGCAACCCCTATTTCTTACACGTGCCAGTAGTGACTAGCCTTTTATTTGTCTCAAAGTTCTCTCTCAATTACAATTTCATATGCACAGGGGTCAAACATGTAAGATTTGTGCTTTAATGTATATCAGGGGATGTAATGCTTACCCACTTGTTTGTGCCATCACATTATGTCATTAGGTCTGACTTTGGGCCAAATTATGTTTTTGGATCATTCCACCCCATACATGTCACATCTGTTTTGGTTTTGCACCAGGGTCGACATTAACTGCAAAATAGCTTTTGCACGTGAAGTTGACCATAGCTGCTGTTTGCTTCATTTTTCAAAGCTTTCTGTTGCATAAGCTCCAGCACAAAGTATTGTCCACACGAATACTGTGGCAAGTTTCACTTACAACATTCTTGCATGGGCCTTGTTTTCCCTATGGATGTATTTGTAGAGCTCCATGTTCAGTAGCATGTTTTCAATTAACATGATGTATCCACGTTATACTTTTCCTTCTTTTCCTTTTACATGGTGTTTGCTATTGACAATCCTTCTCACTGAACTTCTGGCCTATCTTTGTCTAACTTTTGTATCTGCTTTGATCTTCCAGGGGGCAAAGTTAACATCAAACAACATCTGCAGTCTAAAGGAACCCATGATCTGTCAGTTTGAAAATAATAAAATCATACTGTTGTATGTTCAGACCATTCATCTGTGACTCTAAGAGCTTAATTGTATAATTGCAATGTTTGGTGGGTGCCAGTAGCTATTCGAGCACCCAGTGACTCATTTGCCACAGGGCTACTGTGAGGGTTTTGGCAATGAAGTTTTGACAAAAGTACGGCCTCTGCATTGGCAGAGGCTCTTTAGTCAAAGTGATCCCCATCTAGCTGACAGAGATCTTTAAATTGGGGGGGTGTTGGTCTTCTTCTGGGATGACAAAGGGGTAAGCCTTAGCCAGACCGAAGGGCTGGTGGATGCCTGCACGATTTTGAATAACACCCTGATATTGTTATCAATTAATCTCATTCAATCTCTGTTTTTTCCTTCTTAAGAAATTCCGCCTCTGCTGCCCTTCATTAGCTACTCTGGATATTGTCCTAAATTGTTGCAATGGTCATGGAGTCTCCCCTTGTCTTCATCTTTCCTTGATCAAAAAATGCCTACAATTAGCGCATGACTTTTGGACCTGGTCCTTTTAGCAGGGTTTTTGCCTTCTGTTGACATTAGGACTCTCTGTACTTCTTCCCTGCTAACCAGTGATAATGCACTTGCGCTATCTCCCTAAAACACGGTACAACTGGCATCTGCCTAATTGGTACATTTAATTTACCTGTAAGTCCGTAATAGGTCCTACTACATGTACCCAGGGCCTGTATATTAAATTATTCTAGTGGGTCTGCATCACTCAATGTGCCTCTTACTAAAGTATGCTTTTTAAAACATGTCTCATGCCTCCAACTGCAGCCAGTATTGCAGTTTTAACCTGCCCCTTTGTAGAAGGAAAATACAACTTTTGCAAGACCTAAACTTTCCTTTTTAGCAATATAAGTCACCCCTAAGGTAGGCCCTCCAGGCTCATAGGACAAGGTGCATTGTTTTAAAAAAGTAGAACATGTGTTACCTGTCCTGGCCATGAATAACTCTTAAAATTGTTTTTCACTGTTGTAAGGCCCATCTCTCCCATTGACTAACACTGGGTTACCCTATTAAAATTAAAGTGATAACTCTATATTGGGAGCAGATATAGATATGCTGTTTACATTCAAACTAATTGTAATTTAAAAGCCTCTTTAATGGTAAAGTCGTATTTTGAGGTCACAGTTCTGAAAATGCCACTTTTAGAAAGTGGGCATTTCATATCCTAACCGTTTGTTCCCTCTGCCAGTCTCCTGGGTCACATGACTGTGAATGGCTCTGCTGTTAGGGTTGGTGTATTCCTCCCAGACAGTGATGCAAAGGGGACTAAGGGTGGGCAGGATGGGCCATCCTGCCAGGATGGCTGAGGATGGAGCTGTGCCCTGCCTCAGTTCACTGCGAAGGGCTTCCCTCCAGCACACACAAAGAAACCTGACACCTGCCTTTTATCAACCCAGAAATTCTGGAGCCTTGATAGGGGAAGGTAAAGAACTTTCCAGAAAGACATTTGGTGGTATTATAAGGAATAAACCCACACAGAGGATGGGACCAGGTATAAGTATTGGACCTCAAGAGTCACTTTTTCAGAATATTCCTGGACCTGTGCACATTACAGAAGAAGGACTACCCTGCTGCTCGAGGACTACCCTGCTGCTTGAGGACTTCCTTGCTGTCTGAGAAGGAAGACTGGGCCTTCTTAACTTCATCCCAGACTAACCTGAGTGACTCCAATGGTCAGTTGGCTGGCCTCTTATTTTAGCTAGAGGGACATAACAAGCTCCAGATGCCTCCCTGCAACTGCCCATCTGACCTGCTGCAACAGGACCTGCCTGGGCCTGCAACTAGACCTGCCTGAGCCCAGCTGGCCTCTGGTGGAGTGAGTTCCTGATCCCCAAGCAGTGCCTCCCCAGGTCCTGGACCATTGACTAGTATCAATCTGAGCTCCTTCCAAGAAGAAAAAGTGAAATCCTGAAGTTTTGGCTCTTTGTGATCAGGAACGGGCCCCTTCACGCTGAGACTCCGCCACCCGCAAGGACCACCATCGTGAAGCTCCAGGGAATATCCTTCCCGCACTCAATCGCAGTCAGCCTAAACTTGTGACTTTCGCCCGGTCTAGCCTGGCCAGATGACGCCAATAGCTCATTATGCTAAATTTACTTAAAACTTCAAAATTAAATATCTCCAGTTCTACTGATTGTATTATTGTTGTTCTGGTATTGTTTTATTCTGTGGTGACCTTTTGTTTCCGAAAATCAGTGCCTCTGTCTTGTCTTAGTTGAGCTTCAGCATTACCAAAGCTCGTGCCTCCTACAGTCTGTGCCTGTGTGGGCCATCTTAAATATCCAAGAGATAAAACTGTGACATCCAGTGTTTTTTCACTTACATTCTTTCTCCCCATTTTCCCGTGGTGAGATTTAGTTTTTTTTGTTGTTTTTGTCAGCCTACATATGTCTATTAGTGGAGAATTGGTAGATTTTCACAGGAGTCCACAACAACCATATCAGATTATGAAAACCTCTCTCATAAGTCAACTTCATTAATTTTTCGCATGCAGTTCAGGATGCCCCATGTAGAATAGAAGAAGATTTTCAAGGAGTCTGGAAGAAAACCTGCATATAATTAAATGGCTTGTTTAAAACAGTGCAATCCCTTAAAGTTAACCTTTCAGTACATTTTTTTATCACTAAACCTTTACAGAAAATCCTTAGCCTGCACCAGGGCAAGGGAGTTTTTCTGATGGTGGGCAATTGTATACCCTCCAATTGAATATCAAAGAATTCCTCAAACATTTCAGCTGTGGGGCTCAGTAGCATCCATCCTTTTTAATCACCTGCACAGTAGCTTATATGCAAAACAAAGGGACATGGACACTTGGACATTGAGACTCGACTTGCTATATTTTCTGAAGCATTCCACAATCAATATTGAAAGAAAGTGCATTAAAAAGAAAATTAAACTTCAGATACCACTTTCTTTTATTGAGATTGTGAAGTGCACCAGTCCATCCTCAAGCGTTCAAAACTGTTTACATCATCGTCAAATTTGTTTCCTATCATGGGCATTTGTATGCAGTCAAAATAATGGTTCAATTATTTGCATATATCTAATGGACTTCATATCTAGCCGATGAAATGTTTTGAACGTTGACATCAACATTTCTCTGCAGGAGGAATGGCTATGTAATAAGTGTCAACCAATTTCATTTTTAACGACCTGCTTCTGTTTGTGATATAAGTAGTCCCTGGGACACACTTTAAAAAAAATGATTTTTAATCTGTTTTGTAGCATCCCCTATTAAAGCAAAAAATCTCAGAACAGTTCAAAATTAGCAACGCCAATCTCTTAGGCATGTTTTATTCATGTGCTACTTGTCACATTATCTTTTTGATTGAACAGCTGGCTAACATGCAACTTCAATACATTTCCATCGGGTGTCAGATAAATATGATATACTTATCACAATTGACAGAATTTCAAAGCAAGAGACATCCCTCCTCTACTCGCCACGGGCCACAATTGGAATTCATTTGAAAATATTAAAAGCCAATATGGTTTGCGCAAAATTCACCCACACGTTCTACATTGAAAACCGAGAAAATGCTGACCCACAATACCTATTGATAATATCAAAATTATCTATGACGCATCATCCAGTCTACATAATTACAAAGAAATATAGTATGTACTCTTCCTCTTACCCAAGAGGCGTTGATAGTACAAGAAAATCATACGCAAATTTGCAGTGCTGAGAGCACTATGACACAGTAGGAAGCAAATGGCATTCAAGCCCGAGCAGCCTGTTTTGGCGCCTTTGATGAAGAGCATGGTGAATGGATAACAAGCATCTAGCTTCTTATAGCACCATGCCATTCAGCAATCCACGAATTCATCAACGTTTGAGGGTCAGCAGTACTAATTTGCAGGAAGCACCTGTGTCCAAATCATAGAGGAGTGTACTGCACACTAAGAAGAGCCACACAAGTAGGGTGCGGTATGGTGACGTAGATGGTGATGGAGTATCCGGTTGGAAACATTAGCGAAGTGCAGATAGTATAGCTTTTAAGTCTTCAGACCACTGGAACCACTGATGATCCCACTGCTTACAAGGATTCCACCGTGTATGGGCGAGGTCATGTTTCTGACTGTCTTCTATCTTTCTGACTGGCAGTAAATATGGAGATCTCGAGTTGGAACCACGTGTCAGCACCTGCTGACATTCACATGAAGGGCAAGTAAAATGTGGCTAGCAGAGCTTCTACAGAGTTTGCCTAGATTCACAAATCACATAAATTCCTTCTGCCTGAAGGATGCAGGTTTAGTGGCTCTGATGTATATTTCACTTCGGCACTGACCAGCAATATTAACATATGGGCCATTACCCCCAGGTCCCTTATGTCCTCGTCCCATTCAAATACAAGTGGAGATAACCCATCTCTCGACAGAAAAAAAGACAGAGGAATGCTGGGACCCTAACCCTGCCCCTCCCACTGGGAGTACATAAGCAGTACTTACCCAGCATTCCGCCTGTTCTTTTTTTCTGTCTGTCGACTGAATGGACGTGGTGCTGGTGCTGCTCCTGCTGGGCTGGGGTGGCGTTTTCTTCTCTCCTCTCCCCGCCCGGCTGCCTGGCTGCGTGGGTGGGGAGTTTGCTGGTCTGCCTCCTGGCCTGCCGGGCTTGCTGGGAGGCAGGGGTGTTCACGGCTGGGTCTTCTGGTGTTTACTCATGTTGTCTGGCCCTTTGCGGCTGGTGCGCCGCCTCCCGGTTGCTTCCGGGTCGCTGGGCGCATCTTCCTGTGGCCTGGCCGGGTGGGAGACGCCCGTGCTTGCTCTTCTGGCCTTCCCGGCTCTGGCGTGGCCTTGATGGATGCCTTGGGCTGGCTGTTGGGGTGGGGGCCTTGTTCCTGGTGGTGTCCCGGCCCCCACTCCGGGTGAGTTCCGCGTAGCGGTTTTGTTTTACCTTCTTCCTGGCCAGTGTGTGCTCTGCAGTTGGTTCTTTCTCCGTTGCAGGGTGGGGGGGGGTGGTGCTTGTTTTGGGTGTCTCCCCTCCTCGCTGCATCCTTCGGTGGGCTCCTTTCCTCCGCACTGTCTGCCTCACTGTAGCTTGGCCCTGTGAGGTGGTGTTTCTCCGGAGTGTCGGGCTGCGGGGTCCGTAGCTGGACGCGGACCACTGGGGCGGCTTTTACCTCCAGCCTGGAGGCGTCCAGGGGTGTGGATGTGGTCTTGCGCCTGGGCTGCCGACTTTGGTGCTGGGGTTCCGGGGTTCGAGCCTCGCGGTCGGCTCCGCACCCTGTGATCCTGGGCGGCTCTCTTGCTTGTGATCACTTCATGGCGCAGGTTTTGTGGGGTTTGCCTGTCTTGTCCGGCATATGCAGCCTTGCGTTTGCTCATCATCGTGGGCTTCTGGGCAGAGACACTTCGTTTCGCAAGTCCCTATACGCATTGCTAGTGCCCCTGGTTCTGTCCGTATGTTACACTTTTTGTGTGTTTGCTCGCTGCCTGCCTGTGTTTTTTTCCTCTGGGGGGGGGGTCGTTTTCTTTGTGGTGTTCTGGCCGTGGCAGTTCCCGGGGTTCAAACCTCAGGTGCTCGGTGGTTGTGCTCCGAGCGCGGGTGCCTCCTAGTGGCTGCTGAGTGTCTATGCACATTGCTTGTCCTAGTGGGCTTCCCTGTGCGTGCGGGGCAGCCCACCAGGCTGTCGCCTTTTCAGACGGGCCAGGTGCTGGGACTCTATGACTGCGGTCTCGGGGTTGCTGGTCCGGGCCGCCTGGGTTTTGCCTGTGGCCGTTCCTCCCTTGTGTCCGCTTCTCTCCTTTGGTTCCTGGTCTTCCGGACTTCCGCGGGCTGCTGGTTTCTGGTGGGCGCTAGGCTGCTGGTCCAGTCTCCTTCGGGGCCTGCCTCCCTTGCCTGTGGGCTTTTGAGGTGTCATGGTCAGTCCTCCCTGGTCCCCGCTGCTGTGTGGCGTTTTCTGTGCGCCTCACCTGCTTTGGTGCCTCGGTGGCTTCTTGCTTCCCCTGGGGTGTCCTGTGTTTGGCCTCTTGGCTGGGGCCTGCTTTCCTTCGGCCTTTCCTCCCTGAGTCCTCTGGTCTCTGTGTTGCTACTGTGTGGGGCATGCTTGGTTCCTGTTTCCCAGGTGCTGTTGGCCTCCGCTTGGCCTGCGGCATGGCCTGGTGCTGGTGGTTCTCTTTGGCCGGGTTGTGCCTCGGTTTTCCCCGTTGTCCTGTTGTTCCGCTTCGTTGGCCTTTCTTGTGGCCTGCGGCTTTTCACGCTGTCCTGCGGCTGTTGTGTCCCGGGTCCTTCCCTTGCCGTTTTTTGGGTCCCCGGTGCTGCTCCGCTGGGGGTGTTCTTCTTCCTCCTTGTGTGTATGGTGGTCCGGGGGCTGTGCTCCGGTCGCTCCTTGTCTGCGGGCTTGAAGTTGTTTCTGCTTGGCTTCGGACGGTGCCCCCTTGTGGTCTCTGGGGGGCCTTCGGCATTTCCTCCCTTTCAGCACCTGGTCTTGTCTGTCTGGTCTCCTGGGTTCCGCGGGGTCCGGACTGGTTTGTGCCTTTGTGGGGTGTTTGGCTGGTTCTGCCTGTTGCTGCTGGTGTTTGTGCTTGTCTTCTGGTGCTGTCTGCTTGGGGTTGCCTGGTTGCTCGCTTGCGGCACTCCTGGGCTGCCTGGTGGGGCTGTGTTGGGGCTGGCTGTGCAGTGGTTTTCTGCCGGTTCTGGTGTGTTTCTCCCCTGCCGTTTCCCCCTGCTTTTCTGGTGGGTTCTCCGACTGTGGGGTGGCTGGTCCCTCTGCCGATGAGTCCTGGTCCTTGCAGGTGTGGTGTGTTCCTGCCATTGTGACCTCTTGGCTCCGGCTGGGCCTGTGTTGGTTTGTCGCCCGCTCCTGTTTTCCCTGTGTGCCTGCTCCCGCTGGGGGTGTTGGTTGGGGGGCGTGCCTCCCCTCCCGACCTGGGGGGGGTGTCCGGTGGAGGTCTTTTTGCCTGTGCGGTTGTTGGCGGGCGTGCCTGCTGGTTTCCCAGGGTTCTGCGGCTGTGTTTTGCGGGGGTCTGGTGGCTTGTTGCGTTGCCTCCCTTCCTGTGCCTGCTCTCCTCTGTTCTCTGTGGTTCGGCTGGGTTGGTCCTGGTTCGTGCCTGGATGGGGGTCCGCCGGGGTCTTGCGGGTGCTGTGGGCTTCCTCTGGGCGGTTGTCCTTTTGCCTGCTTCGCCGGTTGTGCTGTCCCTGGGCTGGTTGCTCTCGGCCTTCGGGTTCCTCCGTTTGGCTGCTGGCATCTCTTTCTCTTCTGTGGTCTCTCCGGGTCTCTGTTCCTGTGTGGGGAGGTGGGGACTGTGTGTCCTCCGTGTCCTCGGCCCTTGCGGGTTCGGGCCTTTGGGCTATTGCCTTGTTTTGGTTTGGGTCCTGCTCATTCCGCCGTTTCGGTGTCGGGGTTCTCTGCTCCCTCCTGGCCTTTGCTTTGCATGTGCTCTGCTGGGGCCTTCCTCTTTGGCCTTCCCCGGGTGCGGGTTGGGCAGTCGGGTCCTTCTGTTCTGTTGGGTTGCTTGGCTTCGGCTCTGCTTCCCGGCTGCTTGGTCCTCTGTTGCCCGCTTTCTGCCCTGGGGGTTTCTCCTCTGCCCCTGCCCTCCCTTGTTGCGTGCTGGGCCGTGGGGTTTGGTTTGCCTGTGCGGGCTGCTTGGCTTCCGCCCTGGCTTCTGTTGCCTCTGTGGCTGGGCTATGTTTTTGGGGGTTCTTTCCACTCGTGGGTTGGTGTTTCCGGGCTGTGGTGCTTGGGCCTGTCCTGCTCCTTTGGGCCCCTGTGGGCTCAGGGTTGTTGGCCTCTGTTCTTTTCTGGCCTGTGTCTTGTGGGTTTTGCCTTCTGCCTGGTCTGTTTGGGGGCGTCTCTGGCTGGCCTGTTCTTTTGGCGGTCTCTGGTTTGGCTTGTGTGCTGCTGGTGTTGGCTCCCTTGGGGTTCCCCTGCTCTGCTCTTGGGTTCTCTGGGTCGTTTGGTCAGCTGCCTGTTCCGTTTGGGGTCTGTTGCGCCTCTTCACTGGTGGTCGGTGTGTGCCCTCTCCGAGCTGTGGCTTCCTTCTTAGGTCGCCCAGGGTTTCCAGTAGGGGTGTTCTGCTGGGCCTGTGTTCTTTGGGGTCTGGGCTTCCTCTGGTTCCCTTTTCTTCCTTGTTTCCCCTGGTCTCGTTCTCCTTGGGGGTTGCCCTTGTCGGTTCTTGCTGCTCGGGCTTCCTGGCGGGTCCTGGTTCTGTTTAGGGCCTTGTTTCCTGGTCTGTGTTGTGGCCTGCTGGGTTCTGGTTTCTGCCGGGCCTGCTTCCTTCTGGCTCCTGGGGCCCTGTGGGGTGGCTTTCCGGGTCTTTGTTCGTGTTTTCCCCAGTGCCTTGTCTTGCCTCCAGGGGCTTTGTCCTCTGGGCTCTCTGGGGCCGGGTCGTTCTGGTTGGTCCTGCCCCTGGTGGGTTTCTGGGCCTTTTTTTGTGCTGTGGGCTCCCTTGGTCTACTCTTCGTTTTTTCTCTGGCCCGCTTTGGGTCGGGTGTTGGTTGCTTTTGGGCCTGTTTCCCTTCTGCTGCTTTCCTTTGTTGGCATGGTTCTCTGCTTTCTGGTTGACTGTCTCCTGGCTGTCGCTGTCGCCTTTGGTTTTCCTTGGGTCCGGTCCTTGGTTTGTTCCTGTGGTCCGGTTCTGGCTTGCTGGCCTGGTGGGCCGTTGGGCTTCTTCATTGGGAGGCCTCCTCGCTGTTTTGTTCTTGACTGCCTCCGTTGGTTTTGTGTCTGTGCTCTCCCCTTCCCTTGTTCGCTGGGGGGTGCTCCTGCTGTGTGCTGGATGGCCTCTGTTGGTTATCCCCTTCCTTGTCTTGCTGGTCTCCCTTGGTTTTGTTGGATGCGTCCCTGCTGGTTGGGGCGCCCTCCTGTCTGGGTGCTCTGCCTGGGGTTTTCCGGGGATTCTGCCTGTTTGCTTCCTTCGGTTGCTGCCTTTGGTGTGGTTTTCGGGGTTGGCTTCTGTTTTTTTTGGAAGGCCGGCTTTTTCTGCTTTGGTATACTCCACTTGTATTTGAATGGGACGAGGACATAAGGGACCTGGGGGTAATGCTCTATTACTTACCGGTAATCTTCATTACCCCGGGTCCCGTTGTCCTCGTCCCATTCATAGGCCCCGCCCTCCCTCCCGGACGGCCGGCCTTCCTGTTTGGGGACTTGGTTGTTCAGGCAGAATGCTGGGTAAGTACTGCTTATGTACTCACAGTGGGAGGGGCAGGGTTAGGGTCCCAGCATTCCTCGGTCTTTTTTTCTGTCGGGAGATGGGTTATCTCCACTTGTATTTGAATGGGACGAGGACAACGGGACCCGGAGTAATGAAGATTACCGGTAAGTAATAGAGCATTCGGTTTTTCACTTGAGCAGATGATCAGCACCAGCAAAGGAAAAACCAGAAAAGTCCTCAGGAGCAAGACATGCTGGCATGGCTGAACCAAGTCAATTGAGCACCATGGTAATAAGCATGGTCGTTCAGGGCTGGACTGGCCAAAGCGGGCACCGGGCATTTCCCCTGTGGACCGGAGGGGTGGGGGCCAGTTTTGTGCCCATGGGGGCAGCTTTTGTCACTGGGGGCCGGTTTTGCAGCAGTGCTGCAATATCTGCCCCCTGTAACAAAAGCGCAAGCGGTGCTTCTTGCTAACACCTTCCCTCCGCTCCCGGGGCTGGTCAAGCAGCAACCTGCCAGGGCTGGTTGCTGTTCCCAGTCCGGCCCTGTGCTCGTGGAAATGCAACAGAAGCATTAAGTGAGGAAGTGGCTGTCTGATGATGTCAGAATTTGCCTTTCAGTTTGCACCAGTCCCAGGAGCACCCAGAAAAGGACTTCAGAACTGCTGTTCAGGCCCTCATGCTTTGTAAAAAAAAATGTAAAAAATGTACCTGGATGGTAGAGAAGCCTCTTTCCATGATCTCCTAAACAATACATTGGCATCTCGTAAGGGCATTCTGCATGCAGCAGCACATCTCGTTAAGGATCTCAAGAAAATGACCACATAATCCCTACCCCACTGAAACTTTATTGGTTACCCTTGCTTGTCCAAATAATCTTCAGTTTCAGCTACATCATCTACAAAACCATCACAACTGGCAATCCTGCCTGTCTTCAGACCAGCTCACCTCTTCCAGTACTCCTCAGCACACCTTCAGCCAGGAGATAAACAAGTGGAAAAAACTATGCACTAAGCCTTCTCTATAAATGTAGACAGGATTAAGGACAACGTCCCTGTATCCATCAAATTCACGCCAGACCTGCACCAATTTAGGATAGAGATAAAATGCACCTCTTTAAAGCACACAGCAACACAACACAGTAACAGTGCATGGAACAGACTGGCTCAGCACCCAACTATAATCAAGTACAGTTTCAAAAAAATATATATATGCAATAATATGCAATCGTCAATGATTAAGCATCAGCAAAGTGTCTCCCGACGAAATCAAGTAAGACTTTGATTTACTAAAAACAAATCCTTCCTTTATTGTTTTGTTCCTTTATTCAAAATTCTTTAAAATCGTAACACAGAATTCATAGCCGACGCGGCGCGTTTCGTCCCAACGGGACTTCTTCAAGGCTATAAAAATACATACAGGACAAACATTAATATGGACATATTAAAAACACAATATTTACAAAGCACAAAATTAAATCAAACTAACCATCATATCGTTATAAAATAGTTGACATCACAATCATAAACATCAAGACATATTCATCTCGTGTGGCTGAACTTGTTCATAGGGAGACAATATGAATCTAGCACAGAGAGAATCTTGCTAGATATAAGAATGAGTCAAAGCGATTAATACAAACACGCAATATAATCATCGCATCATTATAAAATAGTTGACATAACAATCATAAACATCAAGATATGTTCAACTTGTTCATAGAGAGACAATGTAAGTCTAACACAGGAGAATCTTGCTAAATACAAAAATAAATCAAAACGATAACTACAAACACACAATATGATCATGTTATTACTCAAGAACTAGCAAAAATTATCAAGCATACCTTAGTGTTGAGCGATAAAGAAAAGCACACACGATTATTATATGTCGTGAACGCTGAAATGCATAAGGGTTTTTTGTGACCCAGAATCTAAAACAAGGATAGAAGATTGATAAGTTAGCCTTCAATGAATACTATGTGCATATGCATGTCTAAAAGGCAAAATCGCTAGTGAGAAAGTGTGTTGTTTTACACATAAGCACACATTACTCTATTTCAGTCTAATACAATCATAGTTGAAAGAATGTTTAGTGTGCACATATTCTGATCCAATTACGTAAAAATCCCATGACTAACTCACAGTTATCAACATTTAGTTGAAACGGGAACCCAAACTCCGTATACTTATATTATTATGTTAATAAAGTTTGGTTAGATGAATACGAGAGGGAATAACAAGAGAGTCCATATGGCACACAAGTTCCTCAAACACTATCTCATGAAGCCACACCTTGATTACAGAGTGTAACATTCTCGTTTACAGAGATGTAGTTGTATTACATAAACAGACGCCATTATAAGAAATGCATCCCAAAAACCTCGACCAACCATTTCCTAACCTTGGAAATACTTCAGATAATATACCTCACTCAAAACTCCAAGCTATAAGGCCCAAATAAATTCTAAAACGATACAGTATAGCAACTACCAAAATTATGCGTTTATTCCAATTACATGGACAAAGTAATAAAAGCGCATCGTTTATCTATGGCTACTTACATATGTGGAATCGCGTGGCGGCGTGAACCAAAGTCAGGAATTCAATGGAATTGTCAGAACCGAGCACCCGTGAGGCTCGTATATATAGTAAACCTAATGAGCACACACCTGTATAGAATCGGCGTGCTGCCGACAGCAACAAGGACGATTCTTGAGTCCCGCAATCAAAGACTGTGGAAAAGGAGTCGGCCATTTTGTAATGTATATTTGTTCCGTTGATAACAACGGTGAGACCTTAAGATCCAAGAGGAGGCTTGTAAAACCCCTCGTAATATAAGTATTTATAACAGAAGAATGAAAAGCCATAATTGTTTTATAGAAACTGCCAAGGGCCCAATAAAAATTCCATAGTGCCGAGATCACTAACAGAAAAATGAACAGGCTCAGTTTTATCTTAACAATAAATGTCATTCCTTTAAAAATGTTCCCTGCTCGTTGCCCGCTGATTTAAAAGAACGCACAAGACCCAAAATAATCGGTAAGTTTATAATAAACCCGCACAATCTGACACAGCGAAAACAATCAGTCTAACATGGCGAAAAAAGGTGGTCGGCCATATTATAGTGTGTTATGTCGACACGAAAAACGTATTCATTCTGCAGTTACTCAAAGCGTCCCGATGTAACCAAAAGCACAAACGACCTCGAGACCATATAATCCCATTCTATAAAAAGGGAAATCCATCGATGTGAATATATCGCATCAACACAATAATGTAAACATGCTAAAATTTCCAAATGGAACCCATCAGATAATGCATATTATTCATCATAGTGATTACATATTGCTTGTTAAAGGTAATAACCCGATTATAAAAATGGACATTATGCTTTAAGATTACACAAGACTAGCACATAAATAAGTGCATTGTTGAAATCTATAGGTTCCCACTATTGATTATAGAAACCATTTTAAGTCTTGTTGCTAAAACCAGAACATCAAGAGTATATGTGCATTTTGTCACCGCTAACCAAATGATACAATACATTTAAAAATCCACATTCTATATTACATACTGACAATATTAACCAAATCAAAAAGTGAACTCTTCGCTTCAAAGCCTCATTGGACTTGTACATGATTAAGTGCAGTCTTATTACCTTATTACATAAGTATAAATCAAACATTATAAGTCAAACCTTCAAAATCTTATTACAAGAGACAGGATATCATGAGTATCTATACATTTCATAAGCATGTGTCGATTAATATGACACATTAAAAATCACATTATATTGCATCACAAAAAATGATGAAATTCATCATTGATGTTCAAACCAAACATAACAGTTCTTAAACGACATATCCAGCGGGCTTCCACTTGTCTAAGATAGTTGGTCTTATCCCCACCCCTTTCATTACCGATTACATGATCTATAGCGTGAAAAGTCACTCTTGTATTGTCAGGGTGCATTGTATGTATGTGAGCAGATACAGGGTACCTCTCATCTTTATTCTTTATAGCCCGTACATGTTCTTGTATACGTGCTTTCAAGCTCCGTATGCTACTGCCAACATATGCTTTGTTACAAGCACATTTCAAAAGATAGACAGTATATGTGGTGTTACAATTAATGTGAGATTTAATTTTAAATTCCTTTGAATTATTATACTGAAAGCTAGATATTTTGTTCTCACCTAAGCTGCATATGCAACAATTTCCACAGATGAAAAAACCATGCGGTTTGTTAGGTAACCAAGTTTTGACAGATGCCCTTACCTGTTTTACATAGCTGGGACATAACATGTTTTTGATAGTTCTACCTTTTCTGTACACTACCTTAGGTTTTGGTGGAACCATATCTGGAGGCAAAGTATTCGATATTAGGAGGTGCCAGTTCTTTCTAAGAATGTTATAGATGTGGCCACTATAGATGTTATATTCAGTTATAAAGGCAACATCTCCCTGGCATATACCATCTTTATTCAGATTTCTTTTGGAGAGAGTTGATTTTCTATCCATTCGAAGGATTTTCTTCTCAGCCTTTCGCAGACAATCTTGGCCATACCCTCTTTGACTGAAATTCCTCTTAATTTTTTCAATATTATTCATAAAATTGTGTTCTTCACTGCAGTTACGACGTGCCCTTACCATCTCACCAAAGGGGATGGCAGAGATGGTAGTTTTAGAATGGCAACTAGTAGCGTGAAGAACACTATTGCAAGCTGTGGGCTTTCTGAAAATATCACTCTGTATAGTACCCCCTCTACATACAGTCTGAGATCCAAAAACTCAATCTCATATTTGGAACTTTTTATAGTAAACTTGACATTGAACCCATTGTTATTGAGATAATCATAATATTGCTTAAGTTCCTCACTGCTGCCTTTCCAGATCAGGAGGACATCATCAATGTATCTTCCAAAGAACAGGATATTATCTATCCATTTACATGCACCTGAGCCCCAGGCATGCTCCATCTCATACAGCCCCATAAAAAGGTTCGCATAAGATGGAACAAACCTGGAGCCCATCGCGGTGCCCCGCTTCTGCAAAAACCACTCACCATTATGCATAAAGGCGTTCTGTGTCAAAATCAACTCAGCCATATGCAATAGCATATATGTATGTTGTAAATGCTTTGCATTGCGTTTAAACAGATAAAATCTCAGTGCTCTCAAACCACAGTCTCTCTGAATACAGGTATAGAGACCTTCCACGTCCATGGTGACAAATGTGAATGTATCCTGTTCCCAGTGTAGATCTTCCAATTTACAGATTAAATCCTTGCTATCTCTCAAATACGAGGGTAGATTTAATACAAAAGGTTGAAGGAAAGCATCCACATACTCAGCAATTCTTTCTGTGGGGCCCCCATTGCCAGATATAATTGGCCTCCCTGGTGGAAAGGGGCCTCCTTTGTGTATCTTGGGAAGAACGTAAATGCAAGGATATCTGGAATTATGTGCCAGGAGATATCTGTATTCTAGGTTAGTAATGAGACAAGACTCATGCCAGTCAGTTAACTGCGCATTGATTGTCTTTTCGATCATTACAGTGGGATTGGATTTGAGTTTCTCATAACAGTCACTTTGACCAAGTTGTCTGTCAATTTCTGCCAAATAATCATCTCGATCCATTAGCACAATGTTACCCCCTTTATCTGCTTCACGAACCACTAAGTTAACATCATCTTTGATGGATTGCAAGAAATCCTTATCTTGTTTAGTCAGATTAAGGGGGTGGGCACATTTGCTGTTCATTACATGATTGTCCTCCAGTTTATATAGTTCTTGAGTTACTCTATGTGAGAACTCATCAATAATAGAATTGTTGACATTAGGGGGAATAAACTTAGACTTTTTACGTAAACCACTGTTTACAGTTACATCCTCATATATATCGAGACCTTGCGCAAAATCAATCAGCCCACCAGAATCATCCTCCCCATCTAAGGTAGTGATTAAATGAACTACATTTAAGTCAGAGATTGTAAATTCTGAATCACAAACAGTATCTGGTACAGAATAGTTAACAGATGGATGGTCAGAAAAATACTTCTTTAATTTGAGTTTGCGCACAAATTTAAATAAATCTAAGTGTACATTCTCAAGTAATGGTTTCTCAGTTACACAAAAATTAAGACCCTTACATAACACAGAAGTCTCCTGTTCACTCAATACTCTAGATGATAAATTTACAATACTTAAAGCATTGGACATATCTCTTGCATTGCTGTCCACTTCGTGGTTCACAATCTCCACTATTTCTTGTTCTGCTGGGTCTCTGTTCTTGCTTTTATACCTGCCCTTGTGTTTTTGGCCACCCCTCCTTGTTCTTCTATAGGGTTTCTCTTTTTGTTCCCTAGACGATAACGTTGCACTTCTCGTAAAAAAACTGATGGATGGTTCAAGGAAATGGTTGTACTAGGGCCCTCACCAGGATCACTATCAACTGATGAAATGGAAGTGCTACTTGAAGAGATGCTAGGCTCTCGAGCATCGTGCAGTGTGTTTGGTGTTGGTTTGGGCATCATGTCATCATATTTGCGAGCAAACGTAAATATCCTGCCCCTATCATAATCACCTTGGTCTCGTACTATTTTCTGTTGTTTCTTATCTTTAAGATATATCTGATATTTTGCAAGTTCTTTCTTTAAGATATCCTGATTTTTTGCAATGACATCAGTCAAATTCGTGTCATTGATTTCTTTTTCTAGTTTGACTATTTCCTCTCTGATTTTCTTAACTTTTCGCTCTGAATTCCTAATAAGGATATCCATCATTTTGTACGATGAAGCATATAATCCCTCTTCCCATTCTTCCAACAAGTCTGGATCTAAGTCTTCATAATTGGGAAAAATGAGGATACGAAGTCCTCTCGGAATTTTTCTATTCTCCAAGTATTTTTTAAAGTGGCCCCGTCCCACCATTTAGCTAGTTCTTGCTTTTTTAACCTCTCTAATCGAATATATTTACTTTTTAAGCCCTCATTCTTAGATGAATTGGGTGTAGAATTACTTTTGATATCATTTTTTGTGACACTAAAAAGATCTCCTATCAACTCCTCCCTGTTGTCATCAAAATCCATAATAAATATAAGAAGAGTCCCAAAAACTAGACTGTGCTAGGAGGCCCACAATTAAACACAACAAAAAAACAGAAGGTCAAGGCACTCAAGACCAGCACTAGTCAGTATAGTTTTTCTGTATTTATAGCAAAGATATGGTGCAAAGAGCCAGGAACGTGACCTTCCTACGTCCCTAATTTTTTGGTAAACCAAAACCACATGGAACAGACTGGCTCAGCACCCAACTATAATCAAGTACAGTTTCAAAAAAATATATATATGCAATAATATGCAATCGTCAATGATTAAGCATCAGCAAAGTGTCTCCCGACGAAATCAAGTAAGACTCTGATTTACTAAAAACAAATCCTTCCTTTATTGTTTTGTTCCTTTATTCAAAATTCTTTAAAATCGTAACACAGAATTCATAGCCGACGCTGGCGCGTTTCGTCCCAACGGGACTTCTTCAAGGCTATAAAAATACATACAGGACAAACATTAATATGGACATATTAAAAACACAATATTTACAAAGCACAAAATTAAATCAAACTAACCATCATATCGTTATAAAATAGTTGACATAACAATCATAAACATCAAGACATATTCATCTCGTGTGGCTGAACTTGTTCATAGGGAGACAATATGAATCTAGCACAGAGAGAATCTTGCTAGATATAAGAATGAGTCAAAGCGATTAATACAAACACGCAATATAATCATCGCATCATTATAAAATAGTTGACATAACAATCATAAACATCAAGATATGTTCAACTTGTTCATAGAGAGACAATGTAAGTCTAACACAGGGAGAATCTTGCTAAATACAAAAATAAATCAAAACGATAACTACAAACACACAATATGATCATGTTATTACTCAAGAACTAGCAAAAATTATCAAGCATACCTTAGTGTTGAGCGATAAAGAAAAGCACACACGATTATTATATGTCGTGAACGCTGAAATGCATAAGGGTTTTTGTGACCCAGAATCTAAAACAAGGATAGAAGATTGATAAGTTAGCCTTCAATGAATACTATGTGCATTTGCATGTCTAAAAGGCAAAATCGCTAGTGAGAAAGTGTGTTGTTTTACACATAAGCACACATTGCTCTATTTCAGTCTAATACAATCATAGTTGAAAGAATGTTTAGTGTGCACATATTCTGATCCAATTACGTAAAAATCCCATGACTAACTCACAGTTATCAACATTTAGTTGAAACGGGAACCCAAACTCCGTATACTTATATTATTATGTTAATAAAGTTTGGTTAGATGAATACGAGAAGGGAATAACAAGAGAGTCCATATGGCACACAAGTTCCTCAAACACTATCTCATGAAGCCACACCTTGATTACAGAGTGTAACATTCTCGTTTACAGAGATGTAGTTGTATTACATAAACAGACGCCATTATAAGAAATGCATCCCAAAAACCTCGACCAACCATTTCCTAACCTTGGAAATACTTCAGATAATATACCTCACTCAAAACTCCAAGCTATAAGGCCCAAATAAATTCTAAAACGATACAGTATAGCAACTACCAAAATTATGCGTTTATTCCAATTACATGGACAAAGTAATAAAAGCGCATCGTTTATCTATGGCTACTTACATATGTGGAATCGCGTGGCGGCGTGAACCAAAGTCAGGAATTCAATGGAATTGTCAGAACCGAGCACCCGTGAGGCTCGTATATATAGTAAACCTAATGAGCACACACCTGTATAGAATCGGCGTGCTGCCGACAGCAACAAGGACGATTCTTGAGTCCCGCAATCAAAGACTGTGGAAAAGGAGTCGGCCATTTTGTAATGTATATTTGTTCCGTTGATAACAGCGGTGAGACCTTAAGATCCAAGAGGAAGCTTGTAAAACCCCTCGTAATATAAGTATTTATAACAGAAGAATGAAAAGCCATAATTGTTTTATAGAAACTGCCAAGGGCCCAATAAAAATTCCATAGTGCCGAGATCACTAACAGAAAAATGAACAGGCTCAGTTTTATCTTAAAAATAAATGTCATTCCTTTAAAAATGTTCCCTGCTCGTTGCCCGCTGATTTAAAAGAACGCACAAGACCCAAAATAATCGGTAAGTTTATAATAAACCCGCACAATCTGACACAGCGAAAACAATCAGTCTAACATGGCGAAAAAAAGGTGGTCGGCCATATTATAGTGTGTTATGTCGACACGAAAAACGTATTCATTCTGCAGTTACTCAAAGCGTCCCGATGTAACCAAAAGCACAAACGACCTCGAGACCATATAATCCCATTCTATAAAAAGGGAAATCCATCGATGTGAATATATCGCATCAACACAATAATGTAAACATGCTAAAATTTCCAAATGGAACCCATCAGATAATGCATATTATTCATCATAGTGATTACATATTGCTTGTTAAAGGTAATAACCCGATTATAAAAATGGACATTATGCTTTAAGATTACACAAGACTAGCACATAAATAAGTGCATTGTTGAAATCTATAGGTTCCCACTATTGATTATAGAAACCATTTTAAGTCTTGTTGCTAAAACCAGAACATCAAGAGTATATGTGCATTTTGTCACCGCTAACCAAATGATACAATACATTTAAAAATCCACATTCTATATTACATACTGACAATATTAACCAAATCAAAAAGTGAACTCTTCGCTTCAAAGCCTCATTGGACTTGTACATGATTAAGTGCAGTCTTATTACCTTATTACATAAGTATAAATCAAACATTATAAGTCAAACCTTCAAAATCTTATTACAAGAGACAGGATATCATGAGTATCTATACATTTCATAAGCATGTGTCGATTAATATGACACATTAAAAATCACATTATATTGCATCACAAAAAATGATGAAATTCATCATTGATGTTCAAACCAAACATAACAGTTCTTAAACGACATATCCAGCGGGCTTCCACTTGTCTAAGATAGTTGGTCTTATCCCCACCCCTTTCATTACCGATTACATGATCTATAGCGTGAAAAGTCACTCTTGTATTGTCAGGGTGCATTGTATGTATGTGAGCAGATACAGGGTACCTCTCATCTTTATTCTTTATAGCCCGTACATGTTCTTGTATACGTGCTTTCAAGCTCCGTATGCTACTGCCAACATATGCTTTGTTACAAGCACATTTCAAAAGATAGACAGTATATGTGGTGTTACAATTAATGTGAGATTTAATTTTAAATTCCTTTGAATTATTATACTGAAAGCTAGATATTTTGTTCTCACCTAAGCTGCATATGCAACAATTTCCACAGATGAAAAAACCATGCGGTTTGTTAGGTAACCAAGTTTTGACAGATGCCCTTACCTGTTTTACATAGCTGGGACATAACATGTTTTTGATAGTTCTACCTTTTCTGTACACTACCTTAGGTTTTGGTGGAACCATATCTGGAGGCAAAGTATTCGATATTAGGAGGTGCCAGTTCTTTCTAAGAATGTTATAGATGTGGCCACTATAGATGTTATATTCAGTTATAAAGGCAACATCTCCCTGGCATATACCATATTTATTCAGATTTCTTTTGGAGAGAGTTGATTTTCTATCCATTCGAAGGATTTTCTTCTCAGCCTTTCGCAGACAATCTTGGCCATACCCTCTTTGACTGAAATTCCTCTTAATTTTTTCAATATTATTCATAAAATTGTGTTCTTCACTGCAGTTACGACGTGCCCTTACCATCTCACCAAAGGGGATGGCAGAGATGGTAGTTTTAGAATGGCAACTAGTAGCGTGAAGAACACTATTGCAAGCTGTGGGCTTTCTGAAAATATCACTCTGTATAGTACCCCCCTCTACATACAGTCTGAGATCCAAAAACTCAATCTCATATTTGGAACTTTTTATAGTAAACTTGACATTGAACCCATTGTTATTGAGATAATCATAATATTGCTTAAGTTCCTCACTGCTGCCTTTCCAGATCAGGAGGACATCATCAATGTATCTTCCAAAGAACAGGATATTATCTATCCATTTACATGCACCTGAGCCCCAGGCATGCTCCATCTCATACAGCCCCATAAAAAGGTTCGCATAAGATGGAGCAAACCTGGAGCCCATCGCGGTGCCCCGCTTCTGCAAAAACCACTCACCATTATGCATAAAGGCGTTCTGTGTCAAAATCAACTCAGCCATATGCAATAGCATATATGTATGTTGTAAATGCTTTGCATTGCGTTTAAACAGATAAAATCTCAGTGCTCTCAAACCACAGTCTCTCTGAATACAGGTATAGAGACCTTCCACGTCCATGGTGACAAATGTGAATGTATCCTGTTCCCAGTGTAGATCTTCCAATTTACAGATTAAATCCTTGCTATCGCTCAAATACGAGGGTAGATTTAATACAAAAGGTTGAAGGAAAGCATCCACATACTCAGCAATTCTTTCTGTGGGGCCCCCATTGCCAGATATAATTGGCCTCCCTGGTGGAAAGGGGCCTCCTTTGTGTATCTTGGGAAGAACGTAAATGCAAGGATATCTGGAATTATGTGCCAGGAGATATCTGTATTCTAGGTTAGTAATGAGACAAGACTCATGCCAGTCAGTTAACTGCGCATTGATTGTCTTTTCGATCATTACAGTGGGATTGGATTTGAGTTTCTCATAACAGTCACTTTGACCAAGTTGTCTGTCAATTTCTGCCAAATAATCATCTCGATCCATTAGCACAATGTTACCCCCTTTATCTGCTTCACGAACCACTAAGTTAACATCATCTTTGATGGATTGCAAGAAATCCTTATCTTGTTTAGTCAGATTAAGGGGGTGGGCACATTTGCTGTTCATTACATGATTGTCCTCCAGTTTATATAGTTCTTGAGTTACTCTATGTGAGAACTCATCAATAATAGAATTGTTGACATTAGGGGGAATAAACTTAGACTTTTTACGTAAACCACTGTTTACAGTTACATCCTCATATATATCGAGACCTTGCGCAAAATCAATCAGCCCACCAGAATCATCCTCCCCATCTAAGGTAGTGATTAAATGAACTACATTTAAGTCAGAGATTGAGTGCCTTGACCTTCTGTTTTTTTGTTGTGACAGTAACAGTGCACTACTAACATCATTCCGAATTAAGTAAGCCTGGGTGGAGCTTGCAGAGTTTCACTCTACTGAATTCCGCGTTGTTACTGAAAAAGTCCACCAAATTCCGCAGAGTTCCTCAAGCGGGCAAAGTTGCATCGGCCTAGTACCATCCAGTGCCCTTCTTCCCTTTCAATTCACTTAAATAGGGTTACACCAAAAGCAATGGGAAACATTACAATACTTACCAAAAACCTCTTCCACATAGAGACAGGTTATGAAGTGGCAACACTTTCCTCCTGGAATGAAAACGACCGCTGGCTGAAACCTTGGTGTCCATTAAAAGAACGTGTCCTTTAGTGCAATAGCGACATTCTGCAGCTGTGGGACAGTAGCTGGATATCTGCAATCCAAATGCTGACCTGGCTAGGAAGCACTTATGGATGGGACGCTTATTGTTCTGCCTACAAAGATCCTGTAGTTCATATTAGACCTTAGCTCCCTTGTATATCTGTGGTTAGCATGGTAGTTGCAGCTGGAGGCTGCATGATGACAGCTGCTCGTTCTAGTGATAGCCACACTCTCCCGGTACTCTTACTGTTTCCACTGGCGCCCCCTTGCTGGGCTGTGGCAGCACATGCTGCAGGCTCTATTCCTAAGTCCAGCGTGCCCCCTACAGCAAGTCGTTATAACGACTTGCGATGTAATCGTATGCGATGTAACAACGCGGTAGTTGTAACACCCGCATTGTAATGGCATGCGAGGTAACGCATGCGTTATAATGACATATATTCGGCTACTGGGCCTCCCGCCCACCTACAACAGAGAGTACGACAATTTCCGTGTGGTCTTCCATACATATGGCTAGTTCCTAAACGTGGGCCCCATCACAGGCTCGTCCCACAATGGCCACAACAGCACAAGGTAAGTGCCAGGAAAGCAAATGGGGGGCCTGCATTGGGACCGCGTGGGAGACCTCGACCGGTCCCCGCAATCAACTTTCACCTGCAGCTGCCCGCGGCATGCGGCGCAGCTGACAATAATCTCAGGCAGCTCAGCTCCTGGTGCAAAGGGTGCTCACTTGCACCTAGACCTTGTAGGACTCCACGTAGTGCTACAAATCCGATGGGCCTCCGTCAGCAGGGCCGGCATTTCTTAACACCCGGCCAATGCATTCAGGCGGGGCAACTCGGGCCAGATAGACACCCCAAGCACAGGAAGCTAGCGAACAGCTGGGAGGAGCGCCGTGCTCTCTCTCAGCCCTCTCATATGTGGCAGCTTCTCTCCCCATGGCGGCCTATCCCCAGAGCTGTAGTTGCCAACAGTGTAGGGTGGGCGTGGCCTCCCTCACTGGCCCCGCCCTCCGCCCGCCACAGCGGGGCGACAGCAGAGCTGCTCCGCCTTCTCCTTGGGGCACAGATAGGTTGAGGTGGCTCGCAGCACGATCTGTTTTTGGGGGCAGGGTCCCTCCCACTGCTGATGACGGTGGAGGTCCCTACTTGGTTAAACAGTCTTCTTGCCTACAAGGTCGAGATTCCCTGGTGACTGCAGCCCCATTCACTCACTTGAGAGAGCGCAGCACCGGGGTAATACTGTGAAATGCCTGACATGCATGGCAAAGACTCCAGGTCCACACACTGCCTACTTCGGGCCCAAGTGCAGCAGGAGAGCGCTCCCACACGTGTCTCTTGCTGCTAAGAACAAAAGGAATAAAGCGCTCTCCAGGCACTGGAGATGCAGAGACAAGGGGCATAAACAGGAGCAATGGGGGCACCAAAGCAGGAGGGTATGCAGTAGTCCAGCTAACAGGGTCCTTCTTAGCAGGTCAGCACAAGAAAGCTAAGTCCCATGGTGGTTCCTCCTGGCAGCATTGCAGTTCCTCCTGTCTCTCCATTGTCCACAAAAGCTCCCTCTGACTAACTATCACCAACTCGGAAGACACCTCACCCCCCCCCATGGAACACATCCACTTCCAGATCCAGCCCAACCCCAGAACGACGCTTCGCAGAACTCTCGCCTACAGACCACCCTGACCCCGCTCCCCATTCACCAACACCATTGCAGACTACATTGCTCCCCACACCCTCACCTCCACGGACTACATACTGCTCGGAGACCTGAGCTTCCACCTAGACAACCTCAGTGACCCCAACACCACCGCCCTCCTAGATAACCTCACCAACATTGGACTGAAGCAACTTGTCTCCACCCCACTCACACTGCAGGAGACACTTTCGACCTCATCTTCGCCGGAGGAAACAACATCCGCATCAGTCACACCACGGAAATGCTCTGGCTGGACCACCACTGCATCCATTTCTCCTTCTTGAAACCCACCGCACACAAACACACCCCATGCGTCCCACGCAGAAACTTGAACAAAATGTTATGTTATGTTATAGGGATTTGTAGAGCGTATGGCTATCCAAAGGCTTCCCTGCGCTAGTTATGAGACATGGTGAAAGCGAGTGAAGAGGAGCTTAGCCGCACTCATTGAACAGCCATGTTTTCAGTTTTTTTCTGAAGGTTGCTTCTGAAGCTATGAATCTAACCTCCTGAGGAAGTGAATTAAATAGTTTGGGAGCCAGGTGGGAAAAGGCTCTTCCACCCCATCTGGCCCTTTTTATTCTGGCAGTTTTTAACAGGCGCTCGGTGCCTGACATCAGGCATCTATTGGGAAGGGATAAGCCCACCAGATTTCTGATCTTGCTAGGCCCTTTGTTATTTATGGCTCTGTGAGTTAGGCAGAGTGCTTTGAAATTGACTCTCGCTTCAATCGGGAGCCAATGTAAATTTCTACAATGCTTCCTCACAGATTCCTGCATTGGGATTTGACACAGAAGTCTGACCGCTGCATTCTGGACAACCTGTAACTTGTTCATGACATATTTAGGTGCGCCCAGAAAGAGCGAGTTGCCATAATCCAGACGTGATGTGACCAGAAAATGTATGACAGTTTTTCTTAGCTGTATGGGAATCAGCTCGAGGATCTTGCGGAGCATTCTTAACAACCCAAAGCAAGGGCCTGCCACTTTCCTTGCTTGGGTCTCCATGGTCAGCTCCTTATCCATCCAGGAGACGAGATTCTTAATGGCAATGCTCGGGACTGGAGCGATCCCTAAGCAGCTTGGCCAACTGGCTAGAGGCCTGGGTACTCCTGCATTTCCGAGGACCATCAGTTCTGTTTTGTCCCCGTTTAGTTTCATACAGCTCCCTGTCATCCATTTAACCACTTGTTCAAGACAAGGCGTCAACTGACCTGACTCACCATTAGTCCTGGACTCAAGTGACACCACCAACTGGGTGTCATCGGCGTATAAGATCAAGGAAATGCCATATTCATGAACTATGTCTGCCAAAGCCGCATATAAATATTAAACAACGTGGGGCTTAGCAACGAGCCCTGTGGCACACCGCAAGCCAGCGGCTTTATGTCTGAGAAGAGGTTAGCTTCCATAACTTGGAAGGACCTCTCCTCCAAGAAGGACCCTAACCATTCTAGTGCTTTGCCCTGGATGCCGATTTCTCGGAGTCTGTTAGTTAGCAAGACGTAGTAGACCATATTGAATGCCGCGCTTAGGTCTAGGAGTAGTATCGCAGCTGATCCACCTTGATCGAGGGTAATTTTTAGTTCTTCGGATACTGCTAGTAAAGCAGATTCTGTGCTGTGCTGAGGGCGGAACCCCATCTGTTTAGGGTGTAGCCGAAGGTGATCTTCTAGAAATTCTGACAGGATTCTGTTAACATATTTCTCCAAAAGTTTGCTCTTAAATGGGAGAAGTGATATTGGTCGAAAATTCTCTGGTAGTGCAGCATCTAGATTTGGTTTTTTCAGTAAAGGTTTTATTATTGCCTGTTTCCATGTTGTGGGAACTCTGCCTGTCTGTAAGGAGAGATTTAGCGTGTCAACTATCGACGGCAGAAGAGCCTCAATGGCCTTTGCAAGAATATGTGGGGGGGGGGTGGGGTCTAAAGGGGAGCCTGATCTAATCTCCCCCATGGGCGTTTAGGCCATGTCCTTATCCAGATAAGGAAAATGGGTTAATACAGGAGTTAAGGCCACCAGTTGATCTATTTCATGGCTTGTTGAGCTGTTCAGCTTCGTATGAAGGGAACTATAGATATATGTGACCTTTTTATGAAAGTAGGTGGCTAATGCGTTGCATTTTTCCTTTGAGGCTTGGTATTGGGAGTTATCTTGTGTTATTGTGGTTAAAGATTTCACCACTCTGAAGAGCTCTTTAGAAGAATTCTGAGCCTGTGGGATCTTTTCCTCGATGAACCCTGCTTGGGCCTCTTTGATTTTGGTATGATAGGTTCTGATCGCCATCTTATACCTGGTTTTGAGTTGGGGGTCATAATTCTTTCTCCATTCCCTTTCCAACTTTTTCAACCTTTCCTTAATGATGTTAGCTGAATATTAAACCAGGGTGCCTTTTTGGTAATGTTGGTTAATTTGGGATTCATTGAGGGGGGCCGCTTTCTCCAGTGACTGAAGAATCCACCTTTCCCAGTTAGCATACGCTTCATCAATGCTTCCGCATGTATTAAAGCCTGCGGGCAACAGGAATTCCACCCAGACTTCTAAATTCATCTTGGCCCAGTTTCTCACTCGGGGGTATGAGGCAGACTTGGTGGGTTGGGAATTAATCTTTGCTACTTCCCTCTTCCCTAGTGTTATAGAAATTAAATGGTGGTCAGACCATGGTACTGGGACATGAAGGTTTATTGAAATTTTAGGGTCATTGGTGATCACAGGGTCAAGTATGTGTCCTTTAATATGTGTGGCAGACGTTATTAATTGGGATAGTGCTAAACTCTCCAGTTCCTGCTTCAACCTCTGGACGTAAGGGATGTTCTGATCCCCAAAGTGCAGGTTGAGATCCCCTAGGATCATGATGTGGGCCTTCTTCATCAAGAGACTGGACACTACATCTATAAATCCATCTAGGAACTTAGCCTCGGGCCCTGGGGGCCTATAAATTAGCAGCCCAGAGAAGGTATGTGTTGGTGAGAAATTGATGGTAAATTGAATGCATTCGCAGTCAGGAACGGGGAGGGGTTGAAGGATACACTTAAACTCCTGTTTGATCACAATCGCAAGTCCTCCTCCTACCTTTCCAGTGCGATCGAGTCTATAAATATGGAACCCAGGAGGCAGACCCATCAGAATGTCTGGGACCGAGTTATCATTAAGCCAGGTTTTGGTGATAAATAGAGCGTCATAGCTGCCCTCCTCCAATAGCAGACACATTTGTATTTTATGCTTAGGGAGCGAGCGACAGTTAATAAGGCCAAGGAGGTCTTATCTGATAGTGGCTTCTGTCCATCTCTATTACTATGCCCCCGAGATTTATTGAATATTTGCATTGTTTGCATACCTGTGATCCCTCGACATGACATTCCAGTAACCCCCCCCTATCCCTGCATGGTACCTGGGTTTGTCCAAGCGTTAGTAGCTGTTCCTTGGAATAATGTATTCACTGTAAGTGGGCAGGGTCCCTGGGCCCGGTCGGGCGCGGATGGGTGCAGACGGGCGCAGGCAGGCTTGCAAAGACGCGCCAGCGGCGCGTCTGCTGCGTGCCCGCTTTACATCTGACATTTAAGGCGTCCGAGGTCTGTAAACTAGACCGCTGACCTCTGGCGCCATGTGCAACTCTATGGTAGAGAGGAATAACACTACCTCTCTACCACGCTTTCTGGCAATGCTCTATGGCTCCTGAGCACTCTCTGCTGCGGCGCAGTGCTTCTGAGGGAGCTGCTCTCCTCCCAGGTGAGTGCAGCACACAGTATGTAAAATCCCCCCCGAATAGATTAGAAAATGTGGCTTAATATCAGTAAAAGCTAAAAACAGTAAAGTAAATTTTTTTAAATGAGTACGCGAGGGCACCTCTTACTGTCCTGCTCGCTGTCGTCTAGTTTCACAAGTGCACCCACTTTACAGCTGACATTTAAGGCATCTGAGGTCTGTAAATCACAAAAGAACACCTCACCTCTGCCCTCAGCTGCGCTCCCCACCATCATGACAAGCGCCAACACAGCAGCTAACAACCTTCACCAATGGATCGCCAACTGCGCCAACACTCTTGCCCCCCTCCAGAAACCTGCCAGACGACAAAAAGCAAAAGCTTCCTAGTTCACCACGGACCTCCGAGAATCCAATCGCTCTTGCCGATGATTGGAGGAAAATTGGAGAAACAACAAAACCCCGGAAGCTCACTCTGCCTACAAGGCCGCAACCATGGCACACCACCAACTCATCAAATCAACTAAGAGAACATTTTCAAGACACAATCCTCCCCAATGCCCACAACTTCGAGGAACTCTTCGCCATCATACAAGAATTCACCTGTCAAAACAGCAAAACCACCGACGTCCCTCCCTCTCAAGACTTCTTCAAGAAACTCAGCTCCTACGTCCACCACAAGATCAAGGTGCTCTACGACAATTTCGATGACCAAGACCACAGCACCTACTCAACACCCCCCACCAGCCACGCCAATCAGCCGACCCTCCTCACCTGGACCCCTCTCACCACAGAAGACACCGCACAGACAATGAAAAGCATCCACTCCAGAACACCCACTGACTCCTGCCCGCCGCACATCTTCCACAGGGCTGCCACCGCCATCGCACCCGAACTACAACGAATGATCAACTGCTCCCTCGAGACAGCCACATTTCCCAATGACTGGAAAGGTGACAAAGTCAAACCCAATCCTCAAGAAGCCCTCTCCAGACCCGACAGACCTCAAGAACTTCAGGCCCATCTCTCTTCTCCCCTGCCCTGCCAAAGTCATCGAGAAAGTCGTCAACACCCAGCTAGCGCACTTCATAGAAACCAACAACATCCTCGACTCCTCTCAGTCCAGATTCCGCAGCAAACACAGCACCGCAACTGCCCTCATAGCCGCCACTGACGATATCCACACCCTCCTCGACCAACGCCCCACTGCAGCCCTCATCCTCCTAGACCTCTCAGCAGCCTTAGACACCGTCTCCCACTGCACACTAGCCGCCAGACTCCACGATGCCAGCATCGAGGGAACTGCCTTAGACTGGATTTGATCTTTCCTCTCAGGCAGAACACAAAGAATAAGACTCCTGCCCTTCCTCTCCGAAGCTACAGAGATCAGATGCGGAGCACCCCAAGGATCCCCCCTCTACTCCATGCTCTTCAACATCTACATGGCCCCCCTCGCAACCATCGTCAGAAAACACGGACTCAACATAGTCTCACATGCCGACGACACCCAACTCATCCTCTCCCTCAACAAGGACCCCGACATCACCAGGCGCAGTTTCCAAGTAGGGGTGAAGAACTTCGCATCTTGGATGAGCAGCAGCTGCCTGAAGCTCAACTCGGAGAAAACAGAAGTCCTCATCCTTGGATCCACCCCCTCCACATGGGACAACACCTGGTGGCCCCCCACACTCGGAAACCCACCCACCCCTATGGACCACTCTCGAAACCTCAGCATCATACTCAACTCTTCATGCACCATGAACCGTCAGATCAACACTGTGTCCTCCACATGCTTCAACACCCTCTGATACTCCGCAGGACATTCATATGGATCCCCCCCAACTCCAGGGAGACCGGCACCCATGCACTCATCACCAGCAGAATGGACTACGGAAACGCGCTCTACGCCGGAATCAACAAAACACTGCTCCGCAAACTCCAGACCGTCTACAACACCGAAGCCAGACTCGTCCTTGATATCCCACGACATGACCACATCACCCAACACCTACGCAACCTCCACTGACTCCCCGTTAAAAATAAAAATAACCTTCAAACTACTCACACACGCCTACAAAGTCCTCCACAACACCGGACCCCAATACCTCAATGAAAGAATCTCCTTCCAAGACCCCAAGAGAAACCTCCGCTCTGCTGACCTAGCCCTAGCCACGATCCCCTGCATCCACAGGACCAGAGCGGGTGGCAGATCCTTCTCCTACATCGCAGCCAAGCCCTGGAACGAACTCCCCCTCTGCATCAGACGAAGCCTGACACTGCACCTATTCAGAAAGGATCTCAAGACCTGGCTCTCGGATGACCACGGAACTGCTCGAACCCCCCCCCCATACCCCCAGCACCATGAGACCCTCACAGGTGAGTAGCATGCTTTAGAATCCCTGACTAATTGAAATCCCTGATCGAATGTGCAGTCTGTAGAGCCAGTAGCATTGGTTACAAAGCCTACACAGTGTCTACCATCATGGGGTCAGAGTCCCTGTACTTATACTCATAATGTCTTTGATGTGGAGGTAACTTTAATACAAATTTTAGAAGTTCACAACATCTTCATTCAATCCCCAGTCTTGGTTCCAGACACACTACATGGGAGCGGAGACAGCATTGTGAAAGGCAGGTACAGCCCTATTCAGTTGCAGGTGACAACTCCTTGCATCACTGTAGCCCAGGAAGACTCATAAGGATATGCGGGGCACACCTCAGCTTCCTTTGTAACAGTCTAAAGTGAATGCACAAAACAGGCCCCCGTCAGTCTAAACCAGACGTTGATTGGAGTCAGGCTGCAAAGCACAAAGGTCATAAGCACACTGAAATGCCTACTTCCAAAAGTGGCATTTCTAACATAGTAATACAAAATCTGCTTTCACCCATTAGCAGGATTTATCACCACCATTCCAAACATACCAAGCATGGCAACGCTACTCCTTTCATATCAGAAATTACCACTGAAATACATATCAGGGAATTCCCAATTCAGACCTATGAGAGGAGCAACCTCACAGCAGTGAGAAATCACAAGCAGGTTGTTTGTCACTACCAGGACATGCCACACAACAGACACATGTCCTACCTTTACCTACACAGCACCCTATCCATAGGGCTACCTAGGGACTACCTTAGGGGTGACCTATATGTAGTAAAAGGGGAGTTTCAGAGTTTCAGGTAAGCACTTTAAATGTCAAGTCACTGTGGCAGTAAACTGCGTGCGCAGGCCCTGCAGAGGCCTGAGACAGGTTTGAAAGGTTACTTCTGTGGGTGGCGCAAGCAGTGCTGCAGGCCCACTAGTAGCATTTAATTTACAGGCCCTGGGTATATAGAATACCACTGTACAAGAGACTTACAGGTAAGTTAAATATGCCAAATAAGTGTAGACCAATCTTACCAAGTTTACAGGAGAGAGCACATGCACTTTAGCACTGATCAGCAGTGGTAAAGTGCCCAGAGTCATAAAGCCAACAAAAACAGGTCAGAAAAAATACAGGAGGAAGGCAAAATGTTTTGGGATGACCATGCAAAAAGGGCCAGGTCCAACACTTTTCACTGGTCTTTGTCATTCTTTGGCTATGCTTGTGATCATCGGGGACCATATCATTGAGCATTTAAACATTTTGAAAGTGTCAGTGGGTGGTAAGACATCATCTGGGGTAAACAATTGATGGGATGCTCTCTTGGATTTGGTTTTAGAAGGTCATAGTATAATAACAAAAATCGAAAGTTTTTATCAAATTCCATATTTCAGAGGGCATGCTGAACATTTAATTCCTTCAATGGTTAATACTATGAAAGATGTCCTCCATCAGATTTTGGATGTTTATTTACAGCAAGAAAGGAACATTGACTAAAGTTTGTAAAATGTGGGAATATGAAAGAGGATATTATCTTGAGAATGCCTCTCTCTCTCTTTGGTAAGGAGGCTGGAGTTCTCTTTATGCTCTGTCTGCAAAAGCTAAACTGTTGCATGAGGCAATAAACAGTAAAATCCCGTTCTACACTCTCCTTTTATGATAGTGATGTTGGAAAAATCCTTGAGGTCAAGGAGGCCGTAGATGGGCCTCTACCCCATCTATTAGGATGAGTCACTGTTCCTTTGAAAGTAACAAAAATATCTTTAGTTGAGAAGTTTCTGTGGTGCCCTTTTGAATATTATGCATTTTAAGGGTCTCCATGCATATTGCAAAAAGACCATGGAACCCCAAAGCTCAAAAGAATATTTATGCTGTTTCATTTTTCTCTCCCATTCAGAACAAGAAAGATCGGAAGCAAAAATACACAAATGAAAGCACTCATGTAGACCACTTACTGTACCTTTATCTTTGGTGACATCCTGAATTTAGGAGGAAAACTTTGACTATCATGGGCTTCATAAGCATGTTGTGACATGCATTAGTCAATCAGCTTAAAGTGGGGGAGTTAAATGTCAACACTGCCAAAGCAATGGTTAGTAATGCTATCAGTTTACTAAATGCATGGAAAGCCAAGAATATATTGAATTTGAGCAATATGGATGAAAAGTAGAGTCCATGCATGGAAAAACAAATAATTTTATTGTAGCATATAATATAGAATGCGAGTTTAGGCATCATGAATATGGATAATGTCAAGAATTACACAAGCAGGATCACACAAATGATGTGTTGATCAGTATTGATTTTGATTGGCCATCCTGTGACAACCTTGTTCAATAGCTTGATATCTAAAATGGACTAAACTTCCCTATTGACTATCTGAACCAACCAAATAAAGGTATTGAACATGCACTACTCTACTGTCCGGAAAAACTAAAATATCCATTTTCATTAGAAGAGACTAGGTGCCACAATCAAAGTGAACAAATATATCAGACTAGAGTAACATGGCTTGCCGTTAATCATGAATCTTGTGATAGAAGTGTATCTTTTACAATAACTCATATTGACTGATTTATGTCAGATGCATCATGTGGAAAGAATTAAATGATGATTCAACCTCCTAATGGAAAATCGTTTTTTTAATCATATGATAACATGATCAAAATAAAGTATGCATGAGCCTTCCAGTAGAATGAGTATGACCTAATACCAACACTCATTACACCTTAGTGAGGCCTTCTTAGAAAAGATTAATCACAATAGTGTGCAGATTGTACATATTAAGGTTATCATTACAGGGTTGTGTGATGTAATAGTGATAACAAAAATATTGCAATACACATACATCGTGAAAAATATACCCAGAACCTAAATATCGTGTTTACATACTTTGTATGTAAACACAAAGTATATGAATATATACAAAAGTATTGAGACAAAAATATTGTGGACCACAATTTCATCAAAAACTGGTAAGTATATTTATTTCACTATAAAAATCTATATATTTATTTTAATTTAGATATTAAAAAGAATGATATATCTACTAATAAATATGTATAATATCTAAATAAATACCATCAAATATAAAATAAAAATATGTAGTTAAAAAAACTGAAAACATTATTTAAACAAATAATAAAATCAATTACATTAACAATAATAATAATCATCCTAATAAACACATATATAAAAACATATAATACATTATATAAAAACACACGCATAAATGAACCAAAACAATAACATTTAAAAAAAAATGTTTTATTGGTTTTGGTTTTGTTGCAAACAATACATAGTGCTCAACAGAGCACTAGAAATCACCAATATATTGGAGTGAAGGTACAGTGGTTTAAATTCAATTGTAATACAGCACATTATCAATCTGTACCCAGTAGGCATTCATCAAACAACATAGCATGTGGAATGGTCATCTATCATGAGTCATTGGAACAGCATTGAATGTGATGTTGCCTCATTGTCTCCCATGTCTATTCCATAATATGTTAACCAATTACCCCATTGGGCACCCCCTGACCTTATAGGTGACCTTTTCGGTGGCCATGTAAAGGTCTATTCCTGTTCTCCACTCCCAGAAGGTTGGAAGTTCGGTGGCTCCCCAGTATTTGGCCATGTACCCTTTGGCCACTACATTATCCCCTCTAATATTTGCCCTCATGATGGAAACATTCGTGTTGGCCCTGGCCCTTTTTGCAGGGTTATCCCCAAACTTATATGCCTTCTTCCTCCTATTTTTTCTGACCTGTTTTTGTTGGCTCTAGGGCTCTCGGCACTTGACAACTGCTGATCAGTGCTAAAGTGCACATGCTCTCTGTCTAAATTGTATGGGTAATTGGTTATCCATGATGGGCATATTTGATTTACTGGTAAGTCACTAGTAAAGTGCATTGTGTTTGCCAAAGGACTGTAAATCAAATGCTACTAGTGGGCCTGCAGCACTGATTGTGCCACCCACATAAGTAGCCCTACAAACATGCCTCAGTCCTGCCACTACAGTGTCTGAAAGTGCAGTTTTAAGCTGCCATGTCAACCTGGCAAACGCACCCACTTGCCAGGCCTAAGCCTTCCCCTTTTCTACACATAAGGCACCCATAAGGTAGGCCCAAGGTAGCCCCAGAGCAGTGTGCAGTGTATTTGAAAGGTAGGACATGTACTTGTGTGTTTTACATGTCATGATACTGAAATACTGCTTATTTTGTTTTTCACTATTGAAAGGTCTATCTCTCCCATAGGTTATCATTGGAGCTGCCTTGTAACCTCTTACATGTGTAACTTCAAATTGGGGAGAGATAGATATTTGGAGTTTGGGTTCCCTGAACTCAGAATTTAAAAATACATCTTTTAATGAAGTTGGTTTAAATTGTGTGTTTAAAAATGCCACTTTTGGAAAGTGGGCATTTTCTTGCTTTACCGTTCTGTGTCTCTGCCTGCCTGTGGAATCAACATCTGGTTTAGACTGACACAGTCTGTGCATTCACTCTTGACAGTCACACAAAGGGAGTGGAGGTGTGCCCTGCATATCCTGATTGACGATCACCAGGCTGATGGGCCTACCTGAGCTAGAGTGGTGGGAGGAGTTGTCACTGACACCTGAATAGGGCTGTGCCTAACCTCTCACAATGCTGTCTCCACCACCCTGTAGTGTGTATGGAGCCAAGACAGGGCAAGGCAGGATCTGTGTACTACAAAGACTATCCTTTGAAGTATGCCTACTTCAAAGGCCAAAATGGGTACAAGTATTGGACCTATAACCCCAGGTTTTTTGAAGACTTCTGGATCAAGACGAGACTCTGCCAAGAGGAAGTGCTGGAGTGTTGCCAGGAGGAGTACTGCCCCTTTGCTGTGCTGCTTTGCTGAGTTGACCTACATTAGCTGCTTCTATCTTGGAGAGGACAAAGACTGGATTTTGCTTTGGTATTCTGTTTAAGAAGATTCTGCAAGGGCTTGTGTGTGCTTGCCCCCTTTCAGGAAGTCCCAGGGCCATCAAAGACTTTACCTGTAGCATCTCTCAACTCCACTGATGGGATTTCTGACCTGATAAGTGGTACCAATTTCAGTTCTGGGTCCTTGGAGGTGGTTCTGCTGCTTCTGGACTTAAAAATCCATGCATCACCCATTTAGCGTCATTTTTCCTGCTGCAAGCCTGCCGTGCGGTTGAAAAACCAACACATCGCTGCAGTGCAACTGAAAAAATTGATGCAGTGCCTGTTCGTGGTCCGAAAAACCACCTCAGCCCAAGTCCAGTGCACCATGTCTCTGACATCCGAGACCTCCACTCCGTCTCTTATGCAGGTCCTGCTGTGTTCCTGAAAGAATCTACGCATCACTGATCTGCGGCTGAAAGAATTGACACAGCGCCTGTTTTGGTGCCACCACATAGACCTCCAGCACATCCGGATTTCCACGCATCACACAACAACGCATCGCCCCCAGAAAGGGTCGCCTCTAGAAATCGACACACTGCTTCTCCTTGCAGTCCAGAATCGATGAAACACTACTCCTGCGTGCAGCAGAACTGATGCATCCATTTCCAAGGACTCAAGAACCGACGCATCGCTGTGTTTTCTGATGCTTTCCTCCTTTGTGGCTGTTTTTCATCTTGGATTTTGACGCATCAAAGGTACTTTATGCTAAAATCACCGCATTAATAGAGTTCTATGGACAACATTTCTTAAACCTTTTAAAAGTGATAGTTTGAGTTATGTATGTTGGATTTTTGTCATTTTGATCTGGTTTGGTTTAGATTAAGAATGCTTATTTTTTCTAAACTGGTGTGGTGCCCATTTGTAGTGTTTTCACTGTGTTACTGTGTGTGTTATGTCCAAATGCTTTACACATTGCCTCTCACATAAGCCTGACTGCTCGTGCCAAGCTACCCAGGGGGTCAGCAGGGGTTATCTTGGGTGTGTAACTCCCTTACCCTAACTAGAAGGAAGGGTCCCTACTTCGACAAGTGCATAATAGTTTGAAAATTAACTTTATGCCTCAACTGTTCTGTGTCCTCCAGACTATTCTGCTAGCCCTTCCTTCCTTGCTCCGCAAACATTTCCACACAAAAATTCTAGACCTCATGTTGGGGGGACAAGTCTCCACAAGTGATGAGAGCAACGTTGAGTAAACTAGTCTCATAGGGTGGTCTGGGCTGCCCAGATGTTTCCACTTATATCTTAGCAGCACAACTCCACCCTTCCCTAGATTGGAATCACAACCCTGACGGGAAACCCTGGGTTCAAGTGGAACAGGGCTTTTCTCCCTCTCCCTTGTCGAGGCTGCTGTTGCTTTCGATGTCCTTTGAAGAAACAGCTCCTCCATTATTGCCTTTAACAACATTGCTCCTAGCTTACTGGAGAATGATATGCCAATATAGGACATTCCCAACTTACCCTTTCCGACTCACCCCCCTGATGCATAATACTGACTTTCCCCTGGGTGTGGCCCACCCTGCCTCATTTTACTGGGTTCAGGTGGTGCTCCCCCATCTTGGGCGGCTTTTACAATGATGGCGATTTACGCCCATGAGGTGACTTGATTACCAACTTTCTCCTAACTTGACGCTACAGCCTTAGATTGAACCAGGCACTTCTTTGGGGGATGGGCCCCTCGTACGTCTGGCTCTCCAGCCCAAAGATAACCCCATAGAGTCCTCTATCTCAATAACCTACGTCATAAAGGCATATTATGTCCCTATGGCTACCTCTTGCGGTTGACTCCTTCGCGCAAACATGCTCATATATTGCAATTGGAGAGGAATAGTTGGTATCTTACATTTGTTAGACTAGCCAAGATGTTTGGGGGTTCAGATTTGTGCTGGAAGAGGTGCAGAGAGAGGGGAGCATTTCTTCACACATGGTGGTCATGCCTAGTGATCCGGACATTCTGGGTTGAGAGCCAGAGAACAGTGCAGTCCATAACCAACGTTCAACTTCCACTTGAGCCACTAACAATTCTCCTGAGTGATCCGGGGACTGATAGAGTTTTTCCCACATTGACTCCTCAAGGCCGACTGCTCTCCCACTTACTCCTGGTCGTGAAAATGTGTGTGGCACAGATGTGGAAGCAGCCACTTGCTCTTTCTTTGAATATTTGGTGTGCTTCATGCTAGCCCCCCCCCACACACACACACACACATACCCCGCTCTCAGGGCCGGTCTAGCAGCAACCTGCCAGGGCTGACTGCTGTTTGTTCCCAGTCCGTCCCTAGTATGTTGTATTGATTTTCTCATAAAGTCTGAGTGTAGATGTTCTGCTTTACCATCATTTTTCAGCAAGATTTATTATTCCTAGTGTAATTGTGCGATGTGTCATGTTTACTTGTTTTCCTTTGAAAATGCTAAATAAAATCGTTAAAAAAAGGAAGCAGATGTGGAGGGGCATGCCAAGATTGGGGAAATGCTTATCCATCCAAAATGTTCGTTTCAAGTAACAGCTGATTAGGATGTGAACGAAGGTCGTAGCTACTTTATTAAGTCCTTGGTCTTTGTTTTGGAACGGTCCCTAAGATGCTTACACAAAATTAAGTCAAGAAGGGTCGAAGGATATACATTTTAGAAAAACGTAAACCTGGCATGCACTCAGTTGCACTTGGGTTGGAGAATGTAAGTCCTTGGACCACAACATACGAGATGAAATTATGCTTGAATTGGCTGTGTTTGAATATAGTTTTAAAGATGATCGGGACCTCCAATCTGACGCTTGTTACCCATCTATAATTCTGCTATTGCGAATTCTCCCAACTATATATGTCACCTTATTAAATTACCAACTAATACGCAGAGCCACATTGAATGTGAAAAAAGGATGTCCTTCTTTTCAGAAATAGATTTCGTTAAAGGCATACATGTGCTGCAAAGTGCAAACAGAGTATATCTTTTTTTTAAATACATTTATTTTTTTTCCATTTCCAGCACAATACAAGATTACAACAACATGAGCACATCGTTGATATCTCAATAACATTTAGGTAGCGAAATGCACATTACAGCAATTTAGGACATATACACTTGTAAATCTTAGTGCCATGACTCAGGTGACAGGCGAGTGCAAACAGAATATATCTGCATCCTGCGTGAAGTGGAGATACAAGATTTAGACCTTTTGAAAAGAAGGTTTCTTCCTCAGATATCAAACGAATGAGGTACCGGAATGTATTTGCGAGATAACCAGACAGACTCTCAATCCTGTGCCCTTAACTGCTTGTTATACAATTTCAACATTTAAAGGCCTTTAGAATGCATTTTAATTTTATAAATGTAAATGTGATGTACCCTGTTTCGTTGAAAGTATACATCAGAGCAAATATGCATATAAATGTATTTCATATTTTTTCTACTCAAAACTATATCCCATTGCCTTGGTTGCTAAATCCTTTCAATTAGGAAAATAGACATGTTTTAATAAAATCGAGTGGCACATTGCCTAATAATTTCAAGTAACCGTGGAATTATTTGGCGTTTAACTTCCTTTCTTTTCTCAACAAATATCTGCACTCGCATACTTTGCTTATTTTATGTGTTTTTCTCTCCGATCCTTAACTAATAGGAACGTGTAGTGTTCAAGCTAAAAGCACAAGCATTCTGTCAATCCATTTAAGAGAGCTAATGCATTGTAATACACAATTATCTTCTGACAAATAATTAAGCACTTAGTTTGTCATCATTTTCAAAAGTAGTTTTCCAATGACAGGCACACTCGCTACTTTCCTGAAAAAGAGGTAAACGTGTGATCTTCTTGGCAATAACACCTATTATGGTCCATACATGGTCACAAACATCAAGGACATTTGTTGACACATCTGGCTGTATCACAGCGTAATTTAAATATCCGTCTCAGATGCTACAACTTTCATAGATTGTGATTTTATTCATGCAAGGATTCATAGTAAATAGAATTTTGCATGTTTCAATTTTCAGGTTATGTCTGTGTATGCAACGAAAATGTATTTTTTTGGTTTTGCTTTTAATCATTTCAAGAAAGAATAGAGCTTTGCAAAGTGTTTTGGCCCTATTTCTAAACCATATTCTGTGGTTAAGTCAGACGGCGCCCAGAACACTTTCATACTGTATATACAACACTGTTTTTTGGACTCTGACTGGCCCATAGGGCTATCTGGCATTGCCAGATGGGTAAGTCTGAAAGGTCAGTGTGGGCCATTTTGTAGGCTGTGTTCGCTAGTTTTCTGATGTGGTGGGTCGGTTCTCTAAATAGGTTAGCTTGTATTGTGAATATCTTTATATCATGACTGGGAGGCTGTAATAGGCAGCATTTTGCAAGCAACGGTAAGTTACACTTAGTGCACAGAACACTATGGGATCAGAATCTTATATAGTATGGAAGAAGCTCCAACAAACCCTATCAAGTGTGCTGCGGTATATTGTGGAGTTATTATTTTAACATAAATTAACTGTCACCCAACTAACAATGGCTGCTGCACACATACCTTCCCGAAGTTCCACACTCTGCAACACTATCCTTCTCCCAGTTGGGCGGGTGCTGAATGCTCCTATGAACGCCCATTGCTGTATCTTATGCCAGTAGCAGCTAACTGGCAAGAAGTGCATAGGTAGAGTCGGTGGGCAAGAGGGGTGTGGCCATGTGCCTGTTCAACACGAACTCTGCAGAAGAATGAGTGAAGAGGTGCTAACTGCCTGGCATGCTCGGTCTTACAGAGCTGCATAGGGACACCTGGCACAGGGATTTGATGTGAGAGTTGCTATCTAGGTATAAAAGCAAGGCATTCTTTGATGTGGATCTTCTTCCTTTGGTAGATAAACTAAATATTATGAAAAAATACTCTAGTATTTAGAGAAGCAGAAACATTCCCCAGTTCTTTATTAATCATTGTCTAAACTTCAGTGTTGCGAATATCCTCTACACTGGATTCCCTAACAAATTAATATCCAAAGTCCAAAGAGTCCAGAACCAACTGACTCATGTCCTTTTCATCTTGAAGCAACATGATAATATCAAGCAGAAAGCAACGTTTTAAAATGTGAATGCCTTGTTTGCAAAGTCTTAAATGTCGGAATTCCAATTTACCTGTCAATTGTTTTCATTTACATTCCTTCCACATGTCTAATGTCATCCAATCCTAACTTAATGTCCATCTATCCTACTTGCTATGAGATATTCAGAGGAATGAGCTTTCCTATGTAAGGCAGTGAGGAGCTCACTACCCCTGTCACTACACATGTAATCTAACTTTCTCAAATTGTTGAGGTTGCTAAAAACCAATTTTCTTAAACAGACATCTGCCTAACCCTCCAACTTGCTGCCTCTATTCTGCTTCTTTCCCTTAGGCCTGTTGTTAGATGTCCAAAACTGGTTGCAGCCTCTCCCCCCTGCAAACTGTTCACTGAGGCCTTAACCTCTCTATCAGGACACATCGTTGATGGAGTCATTCAGTTGATAATACCACTTCAAAAGATGTTCAGTTATTGTCCAAAACAAATATTCTATTTCCAGTCTAAATGGTATTTACACCTGACGAGGCTTTTAAGTTGATTGTGTAGAAATGTGACTGAGAGGTCTAATAAAGTCAAGATATAGGCTATGACCTGGTCCTGGATATTACATAGTTCTTCCATGATATATAACACTGTTGACTCTGTGCCCCTGAGGCATTTCAAACCTGATTAAAATTCACTGAGAATGCCATTTGATTCCAGGTGTGATAAATGTTTACAGATGACTGCTGTTTCTGTTTCAATTGTCTTTGTAACACAGGCTATCTGAGATAGGTCCTAGTTTGCAATTGCATGCATGAGCTAAGGCTTATGCACATGCATTGATGGCAATATAGCGATGGGTTTTCTAATAAAGAATAACAATTCCAAGATGCCCACCGACGTGTGGGCAGAGTCATACCTGACTCGTGATTCTTGCCATGATGTGTGCTTCATGACAAATATGCACATGTGTGTTGTGACGCTTGCCTGTGCATGCTTCATGATGCATGGTAAACATTTTGAAGTTACTGTTCTAGTATGGTAGATGGCTATGTTAAAATGGTAAATTTGAATGTTAAAAAATAAGACGCTTGCACGAAGCACAAAAAATTAAGAGAGGACCCTGGCAGCACTTTATAGCTGTCTTGCTCTCATAAAAAATAATAAAAATGAAAATTCTAACACAGGACGTGGGTTTGTGAACATCAGAGGGTAGTAAAAAGAGAACTGGTGGGAGGGACAAATAAATGGAGGAAATAGGGGAAGAGAACAAGGAAATACATGCCCTCCTAGGGCGTGCGCAATACTATATAAAAGACAAATTTCATTAAGTATGCAGTGGAAAGGTATAGCTCATCAGAAACTGAGACTGAATTGCTCCTGGGTGGGACAAATATGATAATAGGGAGTAAAGCCATTGAATCAAGAACGACAACTGAAACAGACCACAAAGCCATCAAATCATGAGCATGTGCCTAACCCAAAGCCCATTCTAAGTGAGTGATGTTATACACAGGAAATTTTCATTTGATTTTTTTGCACTTTAAACAATAACTTTGACGTTTGTATAGTGTGATCTCGCCATACAAATTTTAAACCTATGGACTTTGCCAATACCTATTCCAGTTTAATCGGGTAATCAGTGAGGGGCATATAGTATGGTTTCAAACTGATAGAAATTCATTATCTATGCAATATATTAATAAAGACAGCATTCTATATGACAATAATGGACTGCTACTGTTATAAAGTAATTTCCATCCGTTTTGTGAAATAGTCAGTCACTATTTGCTGCTATAGAAAAATAACATGCCCACGAGTTGCGATCATCATGTATTCAAACGTACACTGTTTGTAAATACTATATAGGTTGGCCTATTTTGCTTTCTAAATAGCCTGCACTAAATACCCTAATTTTTTTATTACACACATTTTTAGTGGGGAATGTTTCCCTCTTATTTATATTGTGTTTTTTTTGCAGAGCCATTTACTCATTTAGAAATTAAATGCAAATGTAGGAAGTGGAATTGCAAAAAGCATGAGCTTGCTGAAAATAATCATTTCTCAAGAACTCGCCACATTGTTAAGCAGAAACTTTGTGGACATAGTCATTCCTCAGCCACTTGCCACTCCTTTTCTAATACTGCAGAGAGATATTCCAGCTTACTTGGCACATTTCTTTTGCAATACCTCAGGCTGTGTTTTGGCTTCAAGAGACAATATTGATTTGAGCAGATACAGACATGCATAGTGATACTCTGTGTTGATTGCTACTGTAAATGTGTTGCACCAGTTATTCAAAAAAATGAATCATCCTTTCGGTGTTTGTTTTCTTTGAATTATTGCTAAAACACATCGTGAAAACAATACCAATCCTGTAATAGAATGTAAACATCTACATTAACCGCTTGCTTTAGTTTATTTGAAATGTGCAAAAACGTACTTCATGACGTAGGTTTTTCTTTCGTGGAAACAACATTCTGATTCCTGAACAAAGACTGAGGGTGAGGCATTCGCATTTCAAACTTAGTTATTATCTAATCCCCATAGAAAGGATTTCAAATATTTCACTTTTTAAAAAATGGTCTACCAGTTAGTTACACGTTTTGTGTGAATTATGCTTAAAATATGCAGAGCGCGGTCTCAAGAACTGATATGTAAAATAATTCCTTGGGGAAATATTTATGTAGATTTTGCATCACCCTTGCGCCACGGTCAGCCTCGTCAGGTCCCACTCCAGGATGCTCAGCTTTTTTAAATTCCAATTGTTGAACTTGGATGAAACATGTATAACTAAACAACGTTGGAATAACTGTGGATTACTGATTTAATTGAAGAAAATTAAAACGAATAACAACGAGAATATTGCTGGAAATGTTCTGTTTCTGAATTTAAAAAAGCTGTGCATCCTGGGGTGGGACCTGAGGAGGCTCCATCATTGACATAACATTCCCATATTTACCAACAATGGTAAACCTGAGAATGCGTAAAATTGCTATGCCTCCCCGGGGGAGGCGTAACAAAGAGAAATATGTTTATTTCTCCTCGTTTCTTCCTTTTTCTATGTGTGGTGCATTCTGCAGCAAACATAGAAAGAGGAAAATGCCTCAAAGGGTTGTTTTGTGCAGGAAGTACCCCTTCCTGCACAAAAGCAATCCTGCTTACAACGCAGGCATCCTTGCACTATAGTGCAAGGTTGCTTGCATTGGCACTAGGCAGCACATTGTGCACCAGCACAGAAAATAACAGGAACGCACCATATGATGTTAAATATGGCACATTCCTGCCCTTTCCCTATAATACAGAGCAGCACAGCAATGTGACTTACTGCGTTATGCTGCATGACAGCTTAGTAAATATGCCTCTTAGTAGACTGATGACAGAGGTCAAGACATGCCCTGTTCAGACATTCCCTCATTTTCTACTTAACCCTATAGTGCAAGGTACAGTAAGGACATGTTCTTACACTGATTTATGATAATATAAGATAGCGAATATTTACCCCACTGTTAGACCTGGCACCATTGGCGTGGGTTTCCCTTCCATTTTTTTGTCTTTACCTCCTGTGTTTTGCTGTGTGTTGGACTCCATTTTTGCTGGTCTAGATGCTTTGGGAACTTTGCCACTGCTGTTCAGGGTCAAAGTGCAAGTGCTCCCTTTGTAAATTATTGTTATGGATTAGTGTTTCCATGATTGGCTATTTGATTTACTTGTCAGACCCTAGTATAGTGCACTGTGTGTGCCCAGGGCCTGTAAATCAAATGCTGCTGGTGGGCTTGCAGCACTAATTGTGCCACCCACCAAAGCAGCCTGTAAAATGTGACTCAGGCCTGGCATTGCAGAGCCTGTGTGCAGTCTGGGACTGCCATGTCGACTTGGCAAGTGCACATACTTTCCAGTCCCTAAACCTTCCCTTTTCTACATATCAGCCACCCCTAAGGTAGGCCCAAGGTACCCCTGTGGGCAGGGTGCATTGTATGTGAAAGGTACGACATGCCCTGATGTGTGTGGCATGTCCTGATAGTGAAATACTGCCAATTTAGTTTTTCACTATTGCAAGGCTATCTATTCCCATAGGACAGAATGGGGAGTTTGTTTATAACATCTTATAAACACAACTGACCATGGGAACAAGATGGAAAAGTAAAGTTTAGTATGCCTGAAATCAGAATGTTAAAGTGCATCTTTTAGTGAGGGTGATTTTTGCATTCTGTGTTTGAAAATACCACTTTTAGAAAGTAGGTATTTTCTTGCCTAACCATCCAGTGTGCCTCTGCTAGGTTTGTGTATTGCATGTCTGGCTTTTGGATGACAGGGGCTGGAGAGGGGCAGTGGCTCCAGAAGTCTGATGAGTCAGGGCTGGGCTGAATAGACCTGGGCTGCATTTAGAGTAGGGGGAGGAGATTTCCTTTCACCTGCATGGGCCTGGTCTGCCTTCAACAATGCTGTCTCCACCTCCTGCCAGGAAGCTGCACCAGTGAAGACAGAACTGGTTTTGGCTGGGTACAGATGCTCTCTGCCTTCAGAGAACAAAGGATTTTGTGGTATAAATATTGGGGCCCAGACCCCAGAACTTTAGATCACTTCCTGGAAATCAAGAGGAACCTTTGCCAAGGAGAAGAGCCGGATAAGCTGAGGAGGAATACTGCCCCTGTGCTGTTTGCTGTCTGGGGTTGGCCTGCAGGGGCTGCTTGCTGCCAAGGAAAAGAGAAAAAGGACTGTGCTATTTGCTTTGTCACCTGCTTGAAGAAAAGATCTCCAAGGGCTTGAAACTGAGCTTGCCTCCTGTTCTGATGTCTCAGGGATACAAAGACGTCATCCCTTCTGTCTCTCTGCATCTGGAACTGCTTTTTCAGCTGCCACAGAAGGAAATTGCAACACCGACGCCGGCGAGCGACGCCATAACCTGCACCGAAGCCGTGGGCACCGCTCGTGAAGAGCACGACGCACCGCCCCGACTTGGCCCGTATGCCCGACGCCTGCTGACGCCGTGCCGCATCGACTCCGAAGCCATCAGCGAGGCCGCTGCCTGCACCGGAGCTGAGGACACCGCTCGTGACGTCCATGACGCAACGACCCGACTCGCACCGCAGCACCAACGCTGGTGCTTCATCAACGCGGAGCCGATCCTCGAATTCATCGACATCGCACCGTCGTAGGGACGCGCCGCCTCGCCGCCATCGTGACGTCACCTCCCCGGCACAGTACGGAACAGACGTCTCAAATCCACTGCATCGCAGTAAGGAACAGAGGCTTCACCTCCCCTGGGGTCGTAAGGAACCGACGCCGCAGGCGCCAACGAAGCATCACCTCGCCGACGCCGTGCACCTCTGTTGCTTTCATCAATTCCAAGGTACTGTTCTTTGTGGGTCTGCTTGACTCCAGGCCCGATGCCGCGCACCTCGCAGTCGGTGCCGTTCTATGGGATTTTCATCTGTCACGACGTCGTAATGACTCCAGGTGGAGCTATTTGTTGCTAGAAGCTTGATTTGAGTGAATAACCTATTTTTAAGAATGTTTTTGATACTGTATTGTGGATTTTTGTCATTTGGTCTTGTTTTGGTTTAGATAAAGATTACTTATTTTTCTAAACTGGTGTGGTGTCCATTTGTAGTGTTTTCACTGTATTACTGTATGTGTTCACAAATGCTTTACACACTGCCTCTGAGATAAGCCTGTCTGCTCGTGCGAAGCTACCAAGGGGGTGAGCAGAGGTTATTTTGGGAGTGTATCCCCCTTACCCTGACTAGAAGTAAGGGTCCCTATTTGGACAAAGGTACCTACCTCTGCCAACTAGAGACCCCCATTTCTAACACCCACCAATGAATTTTCTCTGCAATTAACTCTGCAGCTGGCTAAATATTAGAAATTATTTACTGTTTAGCTAGTGGCCTTGAAAATAGCAAAGAAAGTTACTAATTCCCTGCCCACTGGCTAAATGACAGAGATTCTGTTTTGTTTGACCAGCAGCCATACAAATAGCAGAAAAACATCGCTATTAACCCGGCTGCAAGCTAAGTAGTAGAGATTCTGCACTGTTTGGTCGGCTGCTGTGCAAATAGCATAAAAACTCCCCTATTTACATGGCCGCTGCATAAATGGTAGAGATTCTGCAGTGTTCGGCCAGCGGATGTGCAGATAGCAGAAATACTTCACTATTTAACCAGCCGCAGGTTAAATGGTAGGGTTTATGCACTGTTCGGCCCGCGGCCATACAAATAGCAGAAACGTTTTACTATTTACCTGACCATTGGCTAAATAGTCGAGATTCTGCACTGTTTGGCTGGCGACTGCTCAAATAGCAGAAAAACATCACTATTTACCCAGCTGCTGGCTAAATAGAAGAGATTTTGCATTGTTTGGCAAACTGCCATGCAAATAGCAGAAAAATCTCACCATTTACTTACACCGGGTAGAAATGCAAGCAAGGAATGAAAACAATTGCCATTTATCTCCTTATGAAAGTTTGGGTACTGCTATATAATTTAATTCACAAAAACTGATTGTAAAATCCCTACATATGTTTTGTGAATTGCATAGTATTTTTCACACCAACATATGCACTGTGCGGGCATTTCACAAAATATTGAATCACAGGGGGCTGCAGAACAACCCCCCTAACTAATGTTCATTAGGCAAGTGCCATTTTGCAACCCTATGTTATTGACTGTAATCACAGAGATGGTGGCCTGCAAGGGACATCATCTCTATGACTGCATTCCAAAATGGAAAACATTTTTTTTTCAAAGCAGCTGTGTTCCTTAAAGGAACCAGTGCTGGTTTAAAAAAAAATACGTTTTATGTTTTGGAAAGCTTCATACCCCTGTGGCTGCTAACATGATTCCCATTTCCATATTAGTTACCCCCCCAACTCGGGGGTCATTAGCTCATCAATGGTTTGCATCATCAATTGCAGGAATAACATTTCAGTAAATGCCTTCCCAAATTGTAAAGGGGAGAGAGGAAACCTCTTTCATGAACCCTCCTATCTGCAATTCGTAAGCAATCACAAAAGTCCTTTCACTTGTCAAAATAATTTCCAAACTTATAAAAATGTTTTTTTTACATAATGATAAGCACTTTTGTAGTCACAAACCATGTGATTTAGTGACATGAGGTCCTTAGTGCTAACACTTGCTTAGATTCAGGCACTAACTTAAAGGTCTAAAAGTCAAAAATATTTGAATGTTTCCAAGTTATTTTGACAGACATGGCACAGAATGCTATTCCACTACACAATGAGCCAAGACATAGAGACTTCAGAGGCCCTATATGGAGCTGTCTGGTGCTCCTCAAATGAACCTACTGCTTTACGTTTACCTGCAAGGTGACTAATGAAAATGATTATTAAAACCTTTTCAAGACTACTTAAAGTGGTTTACTCTTCTAAAGCCATGTCAATGTGCCAGGGGCCAGATATAGAATTACCCATAGCAGTGCTTTAAATAGGAACTCACTAAATTGAACCCAGGGATAGGGTGGGTCTAAGGGCGAGACTAAGGGCAGAGTTTAGAGGCAAGCATATTGACTCATTTCTATCAGGTATATTCTTTTTTTTACCAAGGCGAGTACAAAAGGATGCATTTGATATTCTGCTTCAAATTTCACATATGTGCTAATTGTTATGGCACACGAAAGATATTTGAATTTTCACAATATACTCAAAAAGGATAATAGGGGCAATTGAAGAAAGAAAACAGAATAATGCAATACCATGATACTGCACTAGCTCACAGAGTGACAAACTTCTACAGGCTTCATCTGTTCAACATCTGTAGAATTTATCTTTTATGCAGCAATAAATGATGGTGAGTAATAAAAAGTACCCATTGCAATCCTCTTAACTCCATAACTCAATCCCATTAAATATAATACAATAACAATATTTAGTTGTTGGACTTGGCTCTTTTTGGCAGGTTCACCCCTAAACTTTTTGCCTTGTCAGTAACCTGGTGTTGGTGATTTTAGGCCTCTGAGCACTTTCGCACTGTGGTCCAGTGGAAAGTGCATGCGCTCTCTGTGTGCTTGTGGTGAGATTGGCCTGCCCTCCCATAGGAATGCATGGGGGATAAGTGTGTCCATGGTAATTCCTGGTATGAGAGGAGCAGTGTGGTCAAGTCTGGTATGTATGAATTTGTGAGAATAAATGCTGCGCAATGGTGTGCGCAGATTTATTGTGACTGGTGTAGAAATGCCACTTTTAGAAGTTGGCATTTATGTGTGCGCTGTGGCTGCCTGCCTGATGTGAATTGCATGTCTGGCTTGTGAGTGACAGGGGCTGGGAGGTGTGTGTGGCTCCAGGAGGGGCAGGGTGAGTCAGCGCAGGGCTGAATAGGGAGATCTGCATGTAGATGGGAGGGAGGAGTTGCACCTGGGACCTGAATAGGGCTGTACCTTCCCTCCACAATGCTGGCTCCACCTCCTGTGGTGCGTCTGATTTCCCTGGCCTGTCCTGTGAAAGGAGCTGAGCAAAACAAAGTGCTCAACAGCTCCCCTGATCCAGTTGTATCTGGTTCCCCCATGCCCTACACTTTGAGACAAAGGAAAATGCTGTATAAAAGAAGGGGCTGTGACCCCATGAAGAGGTTCAGTGTTCAGTTCTGTGCTTGAATCTGCAGGGGCGGGCTGCTGCTGGGGCCCAGGAGGGCTTGCCTCCCTGGGCCCAGCCCTGCCCCCTTGCTCCCTAAAGGAACTTTCTTCTGGGGACCCTTCTGCTTTTGTTTCTCTCCAGACCCAGGACTTTGGTTGTGCTTCTAGCACCTGGGAGCGCTTTATTTGGATTTTCCCCAGAGGAGGAGCACTAGGGCTTTGCAGCACTAAGCTGCGATCGTTTCCGAGGGAATCCCGACATGGGGATTCCCTCACAGTGCGTGGGAAAAGCGGGTGCCCACCCCGCATTCTGCCTGTTCTGCGCGGGAGCCTACCCCGCGTTATGCACTTTAGAGAGAGCGGGTGCCCACCCCACTTTTGTATTTATTCGAAACGGGAGCCTACCCCGTATTGCCACCGCAAAAGGGAGAAAAAGAAACGGCCGACCGCGATCGCACGGCGACCAGGAAGTCAGGCGGCCTTGCCTGACGTGGGCGGGGCCTCGTCCAAAGGGGCCGGAAGAGAAGCGCCAGATTCCAAGACCCAGGCGGGAGCCCACCCCGCACTGGGACATGCACCGGAGGAAGTCTGGAGCCTTGCTGGCTCCGCCGTAAAGTCCCGGGTCCCAGGAGGGGGACTCGGGTGAAGCGAGGAGAGGTCCGGTATGCAGGAAAGGCCAGGCGGGAGCCCACCCCGCACTGGCAAGCCAGAGATCTGTCTGGAGCCTTGTAGGCTCCCCACCGAAGTCCCGGAAGAGGAGAGGCAGCGCAGGTGGAGCAGGGCTCCCGTGAGCGGTGGGAGCCCCGCGATGTCAGCCTCAGAGGAGCGAGAGGCTATGGAGCCTCACGGGCTTCATCCGCTGCTGTCCAGCCTGCCCCCACCTGCCAGAAGGGGAGACAGGCCTGCGGAGGATCGCCGGTGACCAGAGGAGTTCCCCGTCAGCCCCGGTGAGTGAGAGCTGGGCGGGGTACATGGCCGGCAGTTATTTTCCGAGCGGACCCACCAGAGGGCGGGCCGCTCTACCGAGGGGGCACATTGTGTTGCAAGGCCCAGAGGGGCCCGTGCTTTCCCCCGTGTTGGCCACAATTCTCCACAGTTGCCCCGCTTGCCAGTGGGCAACTGCAACGTTTGGGCAATGTTATTTCTAGAGTCCCAGTGGGGGGCTCAGGAGGCACTCTAGTGCCAGGTGGCATTTGCTCAGCTGCACCGCAGTTGCGGGAAGCTGCAACGTTGGGGGCATTTGTTTAGAGAGTGCCAGAGAGGGGCTCAGGTGGCACAGTGAGTGCCCTGCCAGTGATGTTCCCAGCTGCCCAGCAATTAGTGGGCAGCTGCTACGTTTAGGCCAGCGCACAGGGCGCACCCTTGACTTTCCGCTGCCTTGGCAGCGCACCCTGACATTGGGACATTGGGCATTTGAGCCCCTGTGGAAGGCCAGTTGGCCTGGGGGCAGGTTGGGGACATGGTTAGAGCGCCAGGCTCTACAGGATGGCGTAATGTATTTATGCCTACTCTGAATGTTGCCAAGAATGATTTAGGCCCATTGCGTAATGTGTTTATGCTAATGAGTTTTGGGCCTAATGTGGTTATGCCTAATGCCATGTGATGATGTCTTGAGGTAGTGCCTATTTGCGTAATGTGTTTATGCTAATGAGGTTTGGGCCTAATGTGGGTTTATGTCTAATGCTAATAGGATAATGCTTAGGGCAAAATGGTACCAGTAGTTACTGGTTGTGCTTTACATTTGCATTTACTTACCTGATCTGATGGTTCTGACCATGGCCCGATTGGCCTGGTCCTGTATATAATTCCCCTGTGAATATTGCCCGTGCCAGTTGGCACAGTGTAAATATGTGATTAAGTTTCTAATGTGTTTTATGATAATACAAAGGCTATTTTTTATATAACCTTGTGTGGAGTTCCTTTTGTAGTGTGCCTAGTGTGTTGCTGCTGTATGTGTGTGTTGCGCAAACGCTTTACACATTGCCTCCGGGATAGGCCTGACTGCTCGTGCCAAGCTACCAAGGGGGTGAGCAGGGGTTATCTTGGGTGTGTAACTCCCTTGCCCTGACTAGAGTGGTGGTTTCTGCCTGGCTTTGGCGCAAGCCTTAGCCAACCAGAAATCCCATTTCTAACATTAGTCATATGAAGATGAGAAGAACTTAGCTTAAAGGTACCAAAATACACACAGTGAGAATATGATAAAGGGCAGGAAAATGAAAGTGGTTCTCCATGGTTGGTGGAAGTTTGTGGCCCCTACAGTAATCTATCAAAAATCCACCGGGCCCTGATGAACACACCTTTTTGTATTGTTAGGATCAAAGAAGGATCAAAAATATTTCCACAAATGGTGCCCCAGCAAACACTTCATTCAGGGTATTGGTTTTCTTAGCTTGTCTTATTTATCACCTTCTGCAAAGTTCATTTTGACAACAAAACAATTTTTCCACTAACAATTAACTACTGGGTGCATTCTTTCTGGTCAGTCCTACTCCAATTACACAAAACGTTTTGTGTTACTGGCAGTCCGAACTTTCAATAAACTCTAAAGGTGGTAATTTTTGCATGACTGCCCTCGCTATGACAGACTTAGGAGTGAATTTCTACTCCCTTTTCATTCTGGAGCAAACGTTCAATACATGGGCTAGATGGGTGAACTTAGACAAAGTAAACCAGGCAGGCTTTGCACTTTATCTTTGATCACTAATACTTTTTGTTTTTTAATGTAGCCACCAGAGTCATAAAGAAATAATGTGGCATGGTCCGGTAAAAGCTGCATAATAATATAAAATATTTCACCAAAGCCAATTAAATTATAAGAGGTCCAGCACGTCAACAGCAAAGAACCCTAACGTTTTTGGGAATAGGATGGCAGAAGTTCCAAACGCTTAGAGCATGGACGTCATTTAGGGATCGCCGGGGGTCACAGCTGCAACCCCTGTCTTGCCTTTTGCTACCCCTGGCACTGCTATTGTGACCCCTGGCCTTTAGAGGTGGCAACATCAATGCCTGGAACACAGGGGCAGCTCTTCCTAATGGGCGCTGGTTGGAGCTCCACCTTCTTGGTTTCTGTCATTTTTTTATTATACAAATAGAGAATAATATCATTCACTATTAGTGTAATAAAAGGTGGAGTACATTAGCGGAAATATGACCATATCTGGAAGCTAAGGTAAGTCAAAAATGCTGTTAAATGTATGTTGTATGCATGCGTGTGGAGAGATTGTTTTTATGTGCATGAGTGTGTGAATGTGTTAGTATGTATAAGCATGTGTGTGTGAGTCAAAGTAAAGGTCAAATGGCATCCAATGTCACTTCCCGTACCCCTGGCATTTGGATGAAATGACGTCCATGGCTTAGAGTAAGTGAAATGTTGATGGTTAGAACATTTCAACGACCAACAAAAATCTTGGTTGCCTGCACATCGTGTGATAGTGCAGGTAGCAGTACTGAGAAGAGGCATATAATAAAGGACCAGCTGCAGTGCAGGATAAAGGTGACAGTGTTATAGGAGTTCATGTGGAGGATCAGAAGTAGGGATGTAGAAGCCATCGCACAGCGCTCCATGTCGAGCTCTTGACTTTGTGTTTTTCGGCCTCTTAGTTCATCTATAATTCTTTTTGGTGTCAACCCTCACCCCCATAAGTTCAACATTTTACCTGAAGTAATAATGAAAGAAGACCCAAGACCCTTTGCATGTGCTTCATATGGCTCTCCTCTTTCCAGTCCAGTTTTCAAGTCATTCACATATGAAAAGTGTCAAGCCTATTTTCAATGAATAACCAGTTTGCCTCTGTTACACGCTGAAATATTTATGCAGTCCATTCTAATTAAAGAAATTGGCGATGATGGTCCATCATTGTCACATGGTCCTCAGTTCAAACTAGCCAGGTTTATAGCTATGCATAATGGGAAGCTGTCTATAATTTTACTGCAGATCTGAATTACTTTTGCCTAATGCTGTTTGGTATCGGGTCAGTTCTGCCTGACACTGGCCCATCATCCCAGTGCAACTTTGGGACAATGTTGTGTGATCTTAGACATGTGCTAAGTAATTATAGGCCAGCACCAAGTGATTTGTTTCCCAGAAATGTGTGTTCCTGGTTTGATTCTGTATGACCTTGAGTCAGCGAAATATGATCTTTGCTCCAAACTGTGTTTTCTTGCACCACCACTATGTGATCTTGAGCTAGCATAATGTAATCTTGGGCCACCACCTCGCAAAAAAGATGGGAGGAACGTCAGCCATGTCTTTCAGTGTCTTATCTTGGCCAAGCCTTGCCACCAGTGATGGCCAGTGCAGGTAAGAGTGGTGGGGCGGGGTGGGAGGTGTCAACAGATGACGATGAGGGGGGAAAAAAAAATTAATTGAGTCAGCAATGCGGCGAGCGCAAGGTAAGTTTATCTTTTTTTACATTTTATTTTCCCTCTTCTTCTGTCGACTTCCATCCTGGGGCCATTATGATTCTCCTTGTCCTGGTCATTGTGGTCCATCTGGTACTGTGTCCACTGGTCCTGTTCATCCTTATTAGGTCCTCTTTGGCTGGGCCTACTCATTGTGGTCCTGGTCTGGTCCCATTAGTTCTCATGGCTCTGGGTGTTCTGGTTTTCCTGATCCTTGCCTGTCTGGTACTAATCCCCCTGTTTCTAGTCCTTCTGCTCCAGTTGGATCCTCAGGTCCTAATCCCCTTGGTTCTGACCTCTCTGGTCCTCCTAGGCCTGTAGTAGGTCCTGTTTATTGTGATCCTTCTAATCCACTTAATCATCCTCCATCTGGTCCCCGGTCTTAAGGGCTCTAGTCCACCAGCTCCTGACCTGACTAAGGCCTCTTGGCCCTAGTCCTTCTGCTCCTTGCCTTCATAGTTCTGCATGCTAGCCTTAGAGCTTACTGACCCTGTACTTCTTGGTCTGTCTGGTCATCATTCTCATGTATTCCTACCTAGTCCTTTGTATCCTTGGTCTCCTGTTTCACAGGCTCCTGGCCCTGACCTTATTCACCCCCTTACTCTAATTCTCATCTATCAGTCCTCCTGCTCCTGCTCCATGGGTTTATCTTTTCCCCTGTTTTGCCTGGTTCTAGTCCTTCTGCTCCTGGGCCATGTGGTTCTTGTCTTAGTGCTGTTACACTTTTGTTTGGTACTCATGTATCGGGTCTTCTGGTGCTGGTCCCACTGACCTTGGTTTCACTAGCCCTACCAGTCCCCTGCCCCATCCTAGTCCTACTAGCCCTCCTCGTTTGCCTATTCCACCTTGTTCTTGTCTGACCCTGGTCCCCTCTATTATGGTCCTTCTAATAATGGTCCTCCTGAGGCTGGTCTTCTTCATCCTGGTACTGGCATTGGTCCTCCTAGTTCCTATGTTGCGTGTTTCCTTGGTTCATGTAGTTCTTGTCACACTGGTTTAGGATCCCCCCTGAATCTGACCTTCATAGACTGTCCCACTAGGCCTAGACTTCTTGGCCCTTTATATCCCCCTAGTCATTATAATCGAATATTTCTAGGTCCTGCTAGCCCAGGACCTTTCTGGTTGTGGTCTTCCCAGTACTGGTGCATTTGCTTCTTGCTCCTTGGTCTGCCTTTATCTGATCTCTGTGACTTGGCCCTCCTATCTCGGGCCATTCTTTCCAGTGGTCTCCTGGTACTGGTCCTTTTTTGTCTGTCTACTTGGGTCTGCTACTCCTGGCCCTGGTTGTGTTCTTTCCTCTGGTCCTGGTTCATTCTCTCAGGCCCCCTTCGTCATTAAGGTCCAAGGCCTTCTGTTCCTTCTATCCCTGGTGCTCCTTTGGGCCCTTGTCAACTTGTTCCAGATCCCCTGTTCCATTTCCTCCTGGCCCTCCTGGTCCTGTTTTTCTTTGACCTGTTCCTTATAATCTATTTGTTCCTGAGCCCCTCTGGCATTGGTATCACTGGTACTCATAGACTAGGTCTCCCTGGGCCTGTTTGCTTTTGTCCTGATTCTCGTGGTTCTGGTCATCCTAGCCCTACTAGTAGACCACCTTCTGGCCCATATTATTCCCTCCTAATTGTCATCATCCTCCTCCTACTATCCTTACTCCTTCCTTCTCCAGACCCGTCCAAAATCACTTTAGTGTTATGTTATGTTAAAAATTATTTATTGAGCGCACATACACCGGGCGGTTTCTTGGCGCTAAGTAGGGGCGGTTGCATTCACAAGACAGTGAGCTCAATTATATGCCTGGGAGAATAACCAAGTTTTTAATAGTTTTCTGAACTGGGCATAAGAGGTGGACATACGCAGTTCGAGAGGAAGGGGGTTCCAAAATTGAGGAGCCAGGATCGTGAATCTGAGGCCCCCATGTTTCTTACGTTTGAAGGAGTTGAGGGTCAACAGGTTCTTGTTAGAAGAGCGTAGGTCGCGAGAGGGGACATGCCGCTGTATCTTTGAAGCGATAAAAGCAGGGCCGAGTCCTGAGAGGGCTTTATAAATGGTGCAGCCTAACTTGAAGAGACAGCATTGGGACAAAGGAAGCCAATGGAGGCTCTTCAACAATGGTCTAACATGATGGGGCTTAGGCTGACCAAGGATTAGCCTGGCTGCTTGATTCTTCACCAATTGCAGACAATGTAATTGGTATGCTGGTATACCAGCATACAGGGAATTTGCGTAATCAATACGCGAAATTACCAGGGCAAGGACAACCTGGGTAAGGGCCTCGGTGGTCAAGAATCTGCTGATCTTCCGGATTCTTCGCAGATGGAAAAAACAAGCGGAGACCACTGAGCTGATCTGGGCCTTCATAGTTAGATCATTACTGATCACAATTCCCAGCCTTTTAACAGAGCTGGCTGAGAGTGGGGGACTCCCCAGTAGTGGAGGCCAGAAATTAGAATTCCACGGATTGGCTGGGCCACCAGTGAGAATCAGCTTGGTTTTATCAGGGTTAAGTTTGAGCTGGTTGAAATTCATCCAGTCACTGATAAAACTCATTGTGGATTGGAAGCTCGCAACCGATGATACAGATGAGTCGATATTAAACACTAGCTGAAGGTCATCAGCGTAGTTAAAAGTTACGACCTCTCTCTTACGCAGGGCCAGAATCAAGGGTAAAATATACAGGTTAAAAAGAAGGGGTGAGAGGGAAGAGCCCTGTGGAACCCCGCAGGTCAGTTTTCTTTTTTCTGCAGAGAAGTTAGCAAGGCAGACTGCTTGGAAGCGGTTGCTGAGAAAGGAGGAGATCCACTTCAGTGACAGACCCTGGATCCCGGCGCTGCCGACACGGTCGATCAAAAGGTGATGGTCGACCGTGTCAAAGGCGGCCGACAAATCCAGGAGCACCAGGACTTGGGTAGTGCCCTGGTCGGCCCCCCTTCTAAGTTCGTCCAAGACTGCCAAGATGACAGACTCAGTGGAATGTGCAGGTCTAAAACCTGCTTGATGGGAGTCCAGGTAATGAGATTGCTCTACAAAGGAACTGAGACAGTTGGCAACATGGGCTTCTAGAATTTTGCCTAAATAAGGCAGCAAGGAGATGGGACGATAATTGCTGGGGATCAAGGGGTCAGAGCTGGGTTTCTTCAGAATAGGGACAACTTCGGCGTTTTTAAATAAGTTAGGAACAGTACCTTGAGCAAGGGAGTTGTTTAAAAGTGATAGGGGGGGGTGGTCCGGACAGGAAAGAAAAACTTCCCGAAGAATGTGGGGAGGACAACTATCCGTAGGGGAACCAGAACAGACCTTTTTAAGTAGGGCAAAGAAAACATCTCTAGTGATTGAAGGGATTCGATCAAGATGAAGGGAGTTTGTGTGTAGGCACAGAGGGGCAAAGGGTAAGATAGACCTGGGGATACTGGCCTTAATGGTGGCGATTTTCTCGATGAAAAATGAGTTGATAAAAGTTGTGATGGACCAGGTTTTGCAATGACTCAATCTGGCTTAGCAAGTTCATCCACTATAGAGAAGATGTCCTTGGCTTTGTTGGCTGATTTTAATATTTTTAAGGAAAAATATTCTGCTTTGGTCTGGAGGATAGCACTTTTGTAATCTCTGAGTAAGGACACAAAAGCGGCCTTTTTATCGGAGCAATAATCGCGTCTCCACCTGCGTTCAGCTTGTCTCAGAGCCAGTTTCTTCGCTTTTAGGTCGTCAGAGAACCAGCGTTGAGCGTCATGGGGCCTCTTCATTTTAGTTTTCCTCAGGGGGCTATGCTGTCTCTGGCTGATTCAAGCTAGGTGTTGATGTTTTCTGCCTGGGTGTGGGGGGACTCCTCCTGAGCAGTGGGGGCTGAGGCAGTTAGCAAGGAGCAAAATTCATCGATGTCCACCCGACCCCAGTTTCTAGCCATGAAATTTCTTGACAGAGGAGCCTTGGTCGGGGGGACACTGGAGATGGAAAAGGTGATAAAATGGTGGTCCGACCATGTACAAGGGGAGATCAGCATGTGGGAAATTTCCAGGTTGGAAGTCCAAACCTGGTCTAAGATGTGCCCCTTGATATGGGTGGCTGCCTTTACATGCTGGGTACAATTCATTCCCGCTAGGAGATCAGTGAGTTCAATAGAACAGGAGCTTTCCCGTACATCGTTGGGCCAAAAGTTGAAGTCTCCAATTATCAAGATTCTAGAATGATTAACAACCAGTTCGGCGATCATGTCGCCTAACAGCTGGGGGAATGTAGACATGTGATGTGGGGGCCTATAGAATAGAGCACAGATAAAAGGGGAGTGATGAGATTCACATTTTAGTAAAAGGCTATCGACTGAGGGGATACCTGAAGTCACTAATGAGGTAAATTGATGTTTCTGTTGTATTATAGCTGCTACCCCTCCTCCGGCTTTGCCCGCGGGTCTGTTAGCCTAAAGAATGTAATAGTTGTCTGGGATTGCAGCAAGGACGTCAGGAGCAGACTCCGCCGTCAGCCATGTTTCGGAGAGGAGAAAAATATCCGGTTTATCAGCATCTAAGAGATAGAAAATCTCAAGCTGATGTTTTACCAACGAACGGGTATTCAGGTAGCAGATTGAAAGTCCCTCCTGCGCCTGATATGTGGGGGTGGCTGGAGCTTGCCAATGCTCATCTTTGTTAAGGGGCTCCTGGCCGTGTGGTTTGTACGAGATTTCAAGGTGGGGGTCCCTATGGGTCAAAATCCCGAACTTGTCTAGTTTGATCCAGGTACGAGGGTCAATAGCCCAGTTCCCCTGCATTGATTTTAATTCCAATGCAGAGTCAGGTACAGCCTCCAATCCTGTCACCCAGATTTTATTTTCTTTGGCTAACAGATTTCTTTCACTGAGACAACACTGTCAAGAACAGAAATGATGACTCAGTAGAGACAGGGCCTTTCCCACTTGAAAAAACTGCTTAGTATGTTAAAAATCTAACTATCATGCCTGAAATCCATTGTGCAGGTGACTAAAATTTCAGTGTGACTGAAGGGGCCACTCATGACTTGGGACCTATAAGCATATATGCCTGAATCCCACTGTGCTGGGTGAATGAGTACTACAAACAAGTGTTATTTTTTTCCCACAGGCAGCAGAGTGAACTCCTCCTGTGAATTATCTAGATACATTATTTACCTGAATCCTGCTTTCACTTCCCCATTCGACAGAAGCCCCACTACTGTGTCACACTCAGTTTACCTTCTGCAAGTGTCCCAAAGACCTGTGCCCCAATCACCAATTGCCCACTCTATGTGTCTCTTCATCGGGGGCCTATATACCACCTATCTGCATTCCTAGTTTGTTACTGCTTGTCCACTGCTGCTGTGTTGCCAGGTTTGAAATACTCTGCAAACATAACCACCCCCTTAAAAAGAAGCCTTAAGCTAGCATAAGACTTCCATAAGAATCCCAAAAAGAGCCCAGTCCTCAAAAATCATCAAAAGAAGGATCATGAACATTAACAAAACAGTGTATTCTCATGAGTCAATAAAACATTTATGTAACATGCGTAAAAACCATACTCATTATTTTTGCAGGCAGCAAAACAGTCCTAGAGTGCAGCACAGAATATCTGTGTCGCATTTCCAATAGGTCCTGAAATATAAGTTTGATTCCTACATATCTTATCTAAATATTAAAATATCGTAAATGTTTTTATTCAAAATAGATGTTACAGTTTTTTTCATTTGTAAATGGCTTAGCTTAATTCATGCACTTACCTTTGTACAAACTGTTGCATATTTGTTTATGATGTTACATTCAAATGCATCACACATGTTGCATCCCCATTACAGGATGCCCACCATCGTAGTATTGCTTGTTGTCGCTTTTTTCTTGACAGCCAACTAAATAAAGACCTCCTTCACACTATTTTTCTGACCACCAGTCAAAGTGTACATCATCACTACTATTTAGCGAGTACCCGGCTCAATAGCAGAGATTATGTACTATATTGCTGCCCGGCGGGTAGATAGCAGAGATGATGTACTATTTAGCAGGCGTACAGGTAAATAGCCACTTCCATAATATAAACCAGTTTGTTGCTAGTGCAGAACTGATGTTGTGAAATGTGTTTTTTTACCCATGACACTGAGCTTGAGTTCTAAAACAGTTGATAGTTCTGGAAAGCAGCCTTGATTATTGCTTAGAAAACTAAGAACTTTAATATTAGTTTGGAAATCACCATGATCCCAATTGTCCTCATTGAACAAGGTGTGACTTCATGTCAGATGCAAAGAAAAAAATCAGAAAAATTCTATTCTCAATAACAAGTAACAAGATAAACATTTGGTTCTGTTCATCCAAAAATGATGCAAAAGCCAAAATGCAAGGAACACACACTCACACAAGTGTCAGCAATTCTGTCAGTAAAAGAACACTTTCAGACATCTTTATCAATAAATACGGAACAGCAGCACACCCTTTCACTCAATATCAGATATGGACATTGGCACATGAAGTTGATGACAACAACTAACAAACAAACGGCAACCAGGAACAGATAATAGGCATGGGGGGACATGGTGGCCGCCAGCTAATCGGCCGCGGTCTTCTTGGAGGAATGTTTTCTCTACGTGGAGCGGGCTCCCACCCTCCTCCCCCTCACCTACATGGCACTGCTGGCGCCTCGCTGGCTTTTCTTTTCCCCTTGGCTTCGGCTGATGGGGGTTTGGGGGCTTGTACCTGCATCTTCTTTGGTGGCGTCTGGGGCGGGTGGCGGCTCTCCCTCGCTACGGGTGCTACGTTGGGAGAGCGCCGCAAAAGAGCTCCGTCGATGCTGTGAGGCTGCAGTGCTGGTCCAGGGCAGCGGAGGCAGAGCCAGTACAAGTTGTAAGCTGCCTGGGATCGTTTCTGAACTAACTGGAGTGCTCCTTGCAAGCAGCCACGGTGGGGGACAAGGATGTTTTCTCCCCCAGGAGGTAGGAGTGTGGAATTACTATTTCATAAAAGAGGCGCAGAAAGATGAGGGCCCCCTCTGTGCTGCAAGGTGTTGGCAGTCTCCCCTGCCTATGGAGAGGGGCAAAAGCTATCAGTATAGGTCTGCCAATCCTGCAGGTAAAATCTGCAGATACACCATGCGCACCTGGGAAGTTTCAGCTATTTCTGAAGTGGGACCAGTGTTTGCGCCCGATCCTTTAGTGTTAGGCCCTGAAGTTAGAGCCTCTACTAAGAAGCAAAACACACTGTCCAGTCAGGCAGTAGGAGAGAGGGACCCCGCTGCTAACTTAAAGAGAGTGAGGCTAGCTGTTGCAGGAAAGAGTCCTCGAGGTAGGGGCAGGGGCAGGAGAGCACCCCAATCCAAAGCAAAGATCACTCCCTATCTAAAATCCTATTACAATGTCCTTGCATCCACTGGAGTTCTTAGTGGGGAGAAAGGTACTGGGGGGAGATCTAGCCGTCACCACTCCAGTATGGTCAGAATGTCAGTGAAACCGCAGGTGACAAATAATAAGGTCTGGCCTGCCCCTTGAGGATTATAAAGATTTACCAGATAGCTTAAATAGTCCAGCCTTGCCCTCTGTTCCTACGTCCAATAGGTTTGAAGCCCTATGATGAGGCCATCCTGGGGGGCGGGGGGTGGAGTCCTCCCAGCAGGAGAGGGATACAGGGAGTACTCCCAGGACGGACCCAGAGGAGTCTTTGGCTGCTATTCTTTTGGGACTAAAGGAAGAGATGAGACCAGATTCAAGATCTCTGAGCAATATCAGGCTTATATCCAAGCCTCCTGTGCAGCTTTAGCTCAGAACCTCGAAGAGGTGGCTACTCATACTGGAGTTCTGGAGCAGAAGGTGACTACCCTGCGGCAAGACATTGCTAAGAATACTGTTGGCATAAATCGACTGTCTAAGCAAAGCCAGGGGCTCAAGGAAGATCTAGAAAGGCGTGAAAACCACTCTCGCATAAATAATTTTAGACTTTTCAATGTTCCTGACTCCGCAGAAGGTTCAGATATCAAGGCCTTTGTCATTTCGCTCTCCCAGGGTACAGTTCTGAAAAAATGGCCGGATATCGATCTTGCCTCTGAGATTGTATGTGCACCAGTACCCTTTTAAAAGAAATCTCCAGAGGCAGAAACTGAGGAAAATCTTAATTAATTTTCTTTCTTATACAGTTAAGGAGATGATTTTGACTCCTGCATTAAGGGAAGTCTCCTATCCTACTGGTACTTAATAATTCTCCATAAGATCAGATGTGTGCCATGCCACTGCCCAGAAGCAGTGGGGATTGGGGAAGAAGATGGAGGAGATGAACAAGCTCCGTGCTAAAGTGCAGTTGAAATTCCCCGCCACGCTCCGGATAATGTGGAACAATCACATGTACAATTATCGATCAGTGGAGAAAGTGGATGGTTCGATTGATAGAATTAGGAAGGGAGCAGGTCCTTGATCCAATTTGGGTGGGGGGGAGGTCTTGGTAGGGAGAGACAGGGCCCATTATAGTCCTTATTCCATTATGTTAGTTCCTTCTGAGAGAAGACCATTAGGCATTAATGCCCAAAAGTCATGGGAGGGTTCCCCAGGGTGGGCGGGTGATGGGTGCACAGGAATGGGCTTGGGAATAGGATTAGAGGTGGGGAGCAGTGTGAAAAATCTTAAAAAATAAGTCCTCAATATCGTCTTTGTATGTGAGCATAGCGCTGCAGGTAGCTCTGTGTAGTATTAATCTCAAACTATTTAGATGAGAGGGTCTATTGTGTTAACTTTCTTGTCCTGGAACGTAATAGTCTCAGGGCTAAGAGTAGGCAGAGGTTAGTTATGAGATGTCTAGAAGAAAGCGTAGCCCATGTCATTTTTCTGCAGGAAACTCACTTAGATGCTAGTGAGGTTGGGTCGGGCCCTCCTTTCTAAATATAGATGGATTGAAAATTGTCTGGTTTCTGAGCAGACTGAGCACTGTAAGGGTGTAGCAATTGTGATCAGGATGGGGGCACGGTGTGTTATAAAATCCTCATAGACTGACAACTCTGGGAGGTGGATTATTGCAACTCTGGGCAGCGGGGGTGCTGAGTTAGTATGTGCCGTTTTTTACGGGCCTAACATTGACGACCCTCAACATCTATCTAATCTGGAGTGGAATCTAATGGAGGTTACATCCCCAATAGTTATCAGGGGGGACTTTAATGTCTTCCTTGATCCAACTCTGGATAGGTCCACCCCAAAGAGTTATACCCATGCCCCAGTGTGCGGCAGGCCCTTACAAATATGCTATACAACTTGGCGCTGCTTGATATGTGGAGACACGGTTTGGGAACCAGTCAAGTCTTTACGTTCCATAGTAAAAAATATGGTCACTTTTCTAGGATAGACTATTTCTTTGCGGATAGGATCTTGGCAGATTGTATAATGGCAGTTAGTATTCTACCAGGCCATATTTCTGACCATGCCACAGTCACTATGTCGTTAAAAGGCTATGGTGGCCTGTCTAGGCCAAGATGGATGCTAAAAAGGGCTATTCTCTCTGACTTAGAAGTTGGCAGGGCATGAAAGCAAGCAAGCACAGACTTTTTTCTTGATAATGTGGAGTCCACTTCACTGGATGTAGTTTGGGATGCCTTTAAGGCATATATTTAGGGGGTACAGCAAAATCTGGCTCATTTTAAACCGACATTCGACATGAAAAGAATGGACCATAGAGTGGGATCTTTGTAGACTGATCTGTTGCAGCTTGGCCCCCGCTCAAATGTAGAAAAGGAGCAGCTACAAAGGCTATTGGAAGAGGCGAGGCAGAACTATAGGATTAAATTAGATCAAAAGTGTAGGGAGCAACGGCAAGCTTGCTGTATGAAGAATTTTGAGTATGGGGAGAAAACGGGGGCACTACATGCATGGAAAGCCAGAACAGATAGATCAAGGAATTTTATTAGGGAGTTAGTAATTAACCCCAGGGGAGATGTTTCTTATAAGATGGAAGAAATGCAAGCTTGCCTTACATCCTTATTCTCTGAGTTATATACGGAGGAGTTTCCCCTGACCAAGGCTTACTTAAGGCTTGGCTGAGGAAACTGCAATTGCCAAAATTGACAACGGAGAGCAGAGAGGGGCTTGATGCCCCTATTACTAAAGAAGAGAACCGTTCATCTCTATGTAGAGTAGGAACGGTAAGGCCACCGGTCCGGATGCCCTGCCGGTTGAAGAATACAAACTTCTAATAGAAGAACTGGTTCCATGTCTCGGAGAGCCTGTTTAACTCAATTTATCGGCAGGGTGGGAGGATCCCCAAAACATGGCAGAAGGCCACAATAATTCTGGTCCTAAAACCCTCTAAAGATCCTAGCAGAGCCGAGTCCTATCGCCCAGTCTCCCTGCTGAAAGTCGATTATAAAATATTTGTGAGCATTTTGGCAGTGAGATTGGCAAGGCTTGCCCCACAGCTCATCCATTCAGATCAGATAGGGGTTTACCCCTAAGAGACAGATTCAGGAGCTGATTCAGCAATTTATTGGTACAATAGATCTCGCCACATCCTGCTCGATTCCCTTGGCCGTGATCGCGATAGACTCGGCCAAGGCATTTGTTCGGGTGTGTTGGCTGTACCTTTGAGAGGTTCTGAGAGACATGGGATTTGGCCTGGGTTTTATAACTATCCTTCGGCTGTTGTATAAGGGTGCATCGGCCAAAATCTTCCTTAATGGCATATTGACTCCTAGTTTTAGTATATCAAGAGGTACGCTACAGAGATGCCCCCTGTCACCCCTCTTGTTCGATATTTACATCAAGCTTTTGGTGCAACTCTTAAGAGCAGATGGACAGGTCGCTCCCTTTAGTTCCCCATTTCATAGTAGCAAGGTCGCGCTATATGCAGATGATCTGTTGATCTATACATCAGATCCCACTACAACTATCCCGAGAGTAGTACAGCTGGTAGCAGAATTTGGTGCTTTTTTGGGGTATTCAGTGAATACCTCAAAAACTGAAGTGATGTGTTGGAATGTTGAAGGATGGGATGGGAAGACCAGCTCGGATATTAGGTATTTAGGAATCTCAATTATAAATGAGGTGGAAGAAATCCCACAGCGTAATCTGCAAAGAGTTGCCAGGGAGATAGATTGACTACTAACCAGGTGGAAAAACCTGCCGTTAATAATCTATGGCCCTGTGAATTTAATAAAGATGGTAATCGTCCCTAAATTGACATATCTCTTCAACTGTATCCCTCTTGCATTTCTAAAATCTAGCATTGATAAAATTAAGGGGAAAATAGTCAGTTTCATTTGGGCTGATAAGGGGGCCAGGTTGGCCTGGAAAAAGCTTTGACGTAGGCTTAATAAGGGAGGCCTGGCCCTCCCCGATTTTAATCTGTACTGCGCAGCGTTCCAGTTTAAAAATGTGCGGATGTTCCTAGGGAAACTTGATTACTCAACTTGGGGGAAGCTCCTGGGAGAAATGGTGAGAGAATTGAGTGATGAGGGATTCTTATATAAGTTTGGTGCCCCCAGATTTTTCAAGAAAGTGCGTCTAAAAGTCTTGAAGTCTGCACTGAATTTATGGTATAGGATCAGGAAAATGCTTAGCTTAGGTTACAATTCTGATTTGCCCCAATATGGGATTCCCCTGGCACCCCGGTATGTTTGAAAGACGGCCTAAGTCTCCCATGAGGGCGGGCTGGTATTACTACCTGGGTGGACTTGATGACAACTGAAGGGCTGCTCCCTTGGTAAGTCTTAAAAGCGAAAGTTGGAGATAGTCTCTCCAGGTTCAAATTTGTGCAACTGCCCTCCTGGTTTGTGGCCTTGAAGCTGGAGATAGGGGGTGATTGGGATTTAGAGTTTTCTCTCCAGGATGTTAGTCTTAAGAGTAAGGAGGTCGCAACTTGGTATTGGAGACTCTTGGCCGATGACAAGAAGAACCTAATCCCTCCGTATTCTCTGTGGAGAGGTGTCTTTCAAGAGATGGATCTTCTACCAGTTTGGAGTAGCTCTTTGAAGATTCTATATTCAGTTGTTAAACCAGCAAACTTAAAGCAGAATCAAGTGTAGACGGTTTGGTTGTGTGGAAGCTAATGATGACCATGTTTTCTTCTTGTGTCCCAGGTTAAAGGAATTTTGGAGTGGAATAGAGCTTATTCTGAGAAATATCTTTGAGGTGGGAATTGTTATGAACTCAATGCTAGTTCTCCTGGGAGTTGACAAGATAACGCGCAATCTCCTGCTGATGGAGCAAGGTTTCAAAAATGAAACTTGCTTGTACGCAATCTTCCTCGTAGTATTAATTTATTAAACTTGTATTGTCAAAACTAACATTTGCATTCACAAACACAAGAGGGACAGAAGCTTGCTTATGTGTTTTACTAATGAATAACGCTTGTCTGTAATCCAAAATGTCAGCTAAAGCGCGGGAACCTCAATGCGCATGTCGCAACCTGATCACATGGTGTGACGTCTTTCTTTGCTTGGTGGGAAACTTCTGCTTTTGCGCAGTGTGCACTAAAATGGCCGCTAAATGGTTTCACATGCTTCAGGTTGCTCTCATGTCATTATTAAATTGTCGTTTTCTTAATGCTACTAATGCAGGATAGTATTATAATTAATTGGGAATAGAGTAGGGAAAGTGGGCATACAGTGAAACTTTTTATTTGTGATTTTAATATTTTCTTCTTACACTTTTAGTAATTCGTAAACTTGGGCCTGGGTTGATGACTTGAAACTCGAGAGACAGATGGTTCTGCGCATGTGTCCTGTGTGCCTGCCAAGTGAAGTCAACTTGGACGTCTTCCAAGGCCATGACCCATTGGCCGAAGATGCTGTACTTCATGTTTCCGGAGGACAAAAATGATACGTTTCCCCTGTAAAATGTATAACATTTGTCGTGAGACGGGTGGGAAATAAAGCGAATGTATTAATCTGAAGGGGAGGGAACGTAAAGACAATAGGCTTTACAATTTAGGCCAAATCGATATGGTGCGAGAATCCACCCCCTGTCCCTGTCCAATCAGAAGTAGTGGTCCCATATTTTAGTAACATTAAGGGGAGGTACATGGGCGTAGAAGGGTATAATAGAATATAGCATTAGTTAATTAGTCAGAGCATACTTTTCACGAAGAACAGGCGTCCATGCTGCGAGAGCTGACTCTCAGAACACACAGAAGAGCTCCAGACTGCCATGCTGATCGGTTGCTGACTGAATCCCTGTCCAGAAGAGGTCCTGAGGAGGGGGCGGCGGAGTCCATTAGAAGGAAGGCACGGGAGAATCGAGAGAAGTCGAGTATCAGAGAGGGGAACGGCGCAGGCGTCGTTGTAGAGAGGTCACCGGTCCTGTCCTGATCCTGGAAGAAGTCTTTGCTCTTCATCCTTCCTGGGTCCTATCTTTTCCAACTCCTTGGCCAAGGGGCTTGGTTCTCGCATTTAGGTAACTATACTGCAACCTTTAGTTGTGCTGCTGTCTCTATCTTCTCCTCTTCCTTAAACACCGTCATTTATTAGCAAAATCATTTCTATGCTTTTTCTTGGGTATTTCAATCAAGTACCGTGTTTTCTGTATTTTACTCTGCTAAAAACTTTAGATAAACATTTTAAAACTTCCTGACTCAGTGGTTATTTCAGGATTATGTACTATAATGAATGTCACTCATTTTAAACTTCCCAATTAGCAAAGGATCCATTGGTAAGTTATTACTCTTCAATCAGAAGGTAATTGGTAGCAGGGACTTTGATAAAAGAGTACATCTGACACCCAGCGTAAGTATTAGTGTAGTGTGAATGTATGGGCCCAAGTGAGTATATGGTGTATGAATGTTGTTGGCTAATATTGCGCTGGATCAGTTTTCTGGTAAGCAGAGGACGGTTTTTGTTACTCTTTGTTAATTGGGTAATGAGAATTTTATTTGTATTTTTTTATGAACTAACATCCGCTTATTTTTGAGTTTTGTTATATGTTGTCCAGAATACCCCGGGGTAGGTAAAAAGAATAGTGGGTGGCAAGTGGAAGCCATACTGCAGTGAGGTTATCTGTCAGGCAGAATTAGTACTGAAAAGTTAAGCAGGACTTTCAGTACTCGTTAGGGACTCTATGCGTGTGAGTAATAGCAAAAAGGGTACGCTGATAAAAATGTGATGTTATATCACCTAGTAAGGGTAACATTGGAGAAGTAACAGGTACTTCTGGAGCTTGTGTGAAGAGTAGACGGAAGTGTTTTACTCGTAGTGTATGTTTTAGTAAAAGGAAAGGTTTTACTAAAGTGTGGAAGAAACTATCCTTTTCAAAATTAGTGGAAACTGGCACGATAGCGAATGTTTTATGTGGTTACTGAAATTTAATTAAGATTTATAGAGAAAATAAGTTTGCGTAAATTTTTGTAAAGGGAGGGTCAGTTGCCGGAGAGGGAGCTGACGTCACAAAACGCCGCGCTGTGATAGGTTGAAACAGCGGGTGTGGAGAGACTCTTGTAAAGGAGGGGTCAGTAGTCAGGAGTAGTACTGACGTCACAGGAGCCGCGCTGGGATTGGTTAAACCAGCGAGGACAGAAAAGAGCAGATTGTAAAGGAGGGGTTGACAGACAAACGTCACCAAAAGGCCGCGCAAGGATTGGCTCGGAAATAAAAGATAGCAGACATTTGATTGGTCGAAATTATAGAAGCAAAATTCTTAGTGGATAAGGATTGCATGTTAAAACGCGATCCGACTTTAACAGGAACTCGTCCGGATAGGAGATTCCTAGGTTTTGCAGAATATAATTTTGTACACAGAAGATTAGATAGAATGTACGGAGAAAGGAGAAAAATGTCATTCTTACAAAAGATTAAGAATTATTTTAAAAAGGACAAACCAATCAAAACTAGAGAAGGAATTATTATTCCACCAGCTAAAACGCCAGCATCATTTATGATGATGGAGAGAGGTTATCATACTTGTGTATGGATGGAGAATTGGATAGAATACACCAAAAATGATGGAGTATTAGCATTTCCCGAGAATGGTACCTTCAATGGAAGAATTCTTCAGAATTTGAGATTGAAGGATGAATGACTTAGAACCCAGACCTAGATTAACTCAGTACGAAGCTCTAGAAGAATGGGAAACCGAGGCATTTGAGCAGGATAGATCTAGAAGTAATAGGAGTTACCCAGGATTTTACCCCAGATATTTACGTGAGTCGAGAGAAGGTCAGATGAAACAATGGAGAAGGGCAATGATTACAGAGGGACTGTATCCATTATTTACAGAAGGAGAGAAATCAGGAGGCAAATGTACAGAAAAGACAAAACATTTAATGAGAAATGAGGATTCAGAAGACGAATTTATGGAAGAAATGTTAAGAAATCCCCCACCATATCAGGAAGGGACAAGTGCATGCACCCCAAGTGCACCACCAAAAACTCCATTAGTGCCACAGGTAATGCATGAGTTCACCCCGACTAGAATACTTCATGACAAAGAAAAAGAAGCCCTAGAAAAGACCAGAACAGAATTAATACAGAAAATAACTCAGATAAAAGTACACCCTGATTCATTGACTATTCCTGTAACAATTGGTCCAGTAGTTCCATTATATGGTACTCAGGGAAATTGTCCTCAACCCATACTTGCACCTACTCCTGTGAGTAATCCCAAACCTGAAGCTGCAGTTATAATTGAGGATCAATTTAGTGACTGTGAATCCACAATATCACTTATGGACTTGCCTATTCGAGGTTCTGTAAATAGTACTCCAAGAAAAGATGTACCTGGAGGTTCAAAAGATGTAAGTTTAGTAACTTCATCAGGAGCAAAAAGTGCTACCATAGTAACACCTGAAGATCTAGAAAGATGGGTGCAAGGGTCAGTTAAACAGTGCACACCTCCGAAAATAATGGACATTCATAAATTAAAAGTCGAATTAGAAGAAATAATAGCAGGAAATGTAGGACTAGAACGATTAAATACTTATGATGAAGAAGAATTATTGTTCCTGTGCAGGAGTATCACCAGAAATGTAAAGATATTCCATGAAAAATTGTCCAATTTAGCACTACAGATGGGAATCGAAATAGGGAGATCAAAAGTACTACAGAAACCCTATAGAGCAGAATTTTCAGATAAAGATTTAGAAAATATGAATGCCTCTGGAAGAAGATTACAAATAAGAGAATTAATGTTAGTTTTGCAAAAATGGGGAGACCTAGATAAATGGAAAACTAGGTGAGCCAAGAAAAAGGAAGAAGCACGACCAAGTAGAACAGCATCAGAATATGTGATAAAGGAAACAGGGAAAGCAGACCAAATGTATCCAATGCGAGAAGTTGCGGGAGGAGGATATGTACATGTCCCATGGAGCAGACAGGATATTTTATCATTTACGAATGATTTTCCAAAATTGAGAGAAAAACCAATTGAATGGTACAAGCAGGTTGAAAGGTTTGTGAAGGTGTCCAAGGTATTGTTGAAGGATTTAGATGGTCTGTTTGACATAGTGGTACCTGCCGATTTATGGACAGATTGTAAGATCACAGTGGATTGGCCAAGTGATGAGTATCCCAGAGATCCGAAAACAGGTGCCCCGTCAAATGACGTGATGAAAAAGTATCAGCAGGTGATAACATACCTGAAAGGGAAAATACCCCGAAAGAAACAGATTGGGTGAAAATAGATCGAACAACCCAAGAAGCTAGTGAAACAGTACACTCTTATTATGGGCGCCTATTGCAGATGTTTAAACAGTATAGTGGATTTGAGGACATTGGAGACAAAAACATGAGTCAGTTTGTGTATCGGTTTGTTTACGGTCTAAAGCCAGAGATTTGCCAGATGATTAAACAACACATGCTGTGTTGGCAGGGAAAGCTCATAGATGAAATTCTGAAATATGCGAAATATTGTGGAGACGATATTGAGGATAGACACAAGAAATTGCAGGAAAAAGTAATGTGGGCACAGGTGAAAATGGCAGAGAAGCAGGGAATTAATTTGGAAAATCCGAGTGAAAATCCAGGAAAAGATTCTGGAACAAGTGGTGATACGGGGAATGGTGGAAAATTTAGAGGACGAATGAGTAGAGAAGAAGCTAAAAAGAAATTTCCTTGTCATGGATGCGGAAAATTGGGGCATTGGAAGGACGAATGTAAAAAGATTCGGAATAATAATGGCCCAAATCAAAATTTAAATCTACAGACGCAGAATGACTCACAGCAGGGTGTAAATCCCCAGAGTCAATTACCACCTCCACCTGTTCAGGGTAATGTAAGCAGAGCAAAGCACGGTACAGACATTGGATACCCAGGAGTGAGTGGTAAGAATGATTATATGACATCACAATTTCTTTTGCAGGACAATTACTGTGAATTCAACTCATGACGGTGCCTAGGAGAGGGGAAGAAGGAGTGCGTACTTGGCGCATCCTTACAGGTAGATCAGTCTGGTCCATATGTTGAAGGAAATGTGAAAGGTAATGATATTACTTTCCTTTTGGACACTGGTGCTACCAGGTCTACGGTGAGATCAGCAGATATCCCAGACCTTCCTCTCTCTGGTGAAGATATCCAAGTAGTAGGGGTAGCTAATCAAAGAATTAGAACGCCTCTTACAGAACCAATGGAAGTCAAAATAGGAAACTTCAGAGAAATGCACCAATTTGTAGTGTGCGATTCTAGCCCAGTGAATTTATTAGGTAGGGATTTATTGTGCAAAATGAACTGTACAATTTTCTGCATGCCAGATGGTGTGGCAGTTCAGACACCAGATGAGGACCATGTATATAAAATTATGGTTGCAAAACAAGGTACAGAAATAGACGAAATGTTTTTGTTAATAACAAGAGATGAGTTACCAGAAGAATTAAAAGGTACAGTAAACCCAATAGTATGGGATTTCACCGGAAAAGAAGTAGGACTTATGGCAAAAATAGATCCAGTTCAAATTACGGTAAAAGAAGGTGCAATTTTCCCAAATACCAGACAGTACAAAATGAGTGCAGAAGTAAAAGCAGGAGTCATTGAAGAAATAAAACGAATGGTAGAACAAAACATCCTAAAAGAAGTAATGAGTAGCCCATGTAATTCACCAATCATGGGACTAAAGAAACCTAGTGGAAAATATAGGATTGTTCAGGACCTGCGTAAAATAAACAAGATTGTGGAACCATGTTGTCCCATAGTACCAAATCCTGCAGTAATTCTATACCAGATCCCTTGGAATGCAGGATGGTTCACAGTAATTGATTTGTGTCAAGCATTCTTTTCAATACCATTGCATACAGACAGCCAGTATCTTTTCTCATTTAAATTTGAGAACAAGGTCTATGTGTGGAATCGTGTTCCTCAGGGGTACACAGAAAGTCCTTCCATCTTCAACCAGATACTGAAAAAGTGCCTGGAAAAACTAGTGATGCCAGGAAGCTCAGTCTTAGTCCAATATATCGACGACTTATTGGTGGCGTCGACCACCAGAGAAGACTGTGTTGTTGACTCCATAGCATTATTAAATCTTTTGGCTGAGGAAGGGCATAAAGTCTCACCTGAAAAGTTACAGTTTTGCAGGACAGCTGTTAAATATCTGGGACATCAAATTGAGAGGGGAAAAAGAAGAGTAACCTCTGAAAGAGTAGAATTAATAAAGAGAATGCAAATGCCTGTAACCCAAAGACAAGTGCGGATGTTCCTAGGAATAGTAGGCTACTGTCGACAATGGATACCAAATTTTTCCATGTTAGCTAAGCCCTTAATTAACATGACGAAAAAGAAAGCAAAGGACCCTGTTGAGTGGGAGGATGAAAGTGTAGAAGCTTTTGTAAAATTGAGAAACGCACTTTGTTCAGCACATGCCTTAGGCATGCCTGATTATAAAAGAGAATTTGCATTATTCTGTCAAGAGAGAGAAAATTGTGCACTTTCTGTTCTAACTCAGAGACATGGACTAGACAGACGTCCTATAGCGTACTTTTCTGCTACATTGGACCCAGTAGCAGCTGCGTTGCCAGGATGCTTAAAAGCAGTGGCAGCAACTTGTTTGAGCATTGAACAAAGCGAGTCAATTGTGATGGGACATCCTGTAAAAGTGTATGTTCCACATGCAGTTGTGATTCTGTTGACAAGAACCTGAACTCAGCATCTTACTCCTAGTCGGCTGACTAAATATGAGAGGATAATAATGGGTGCTGAAAATGTGACCATGGTAAGGTGTACAATAATAAATCCAGCAACTTTATTGCCAGACCCATATCATGAAACAAATAAAGATGACGAAGAAGATGAACATGATTGTGTACAAATTACAGAATTATGTACAAAACCACGCCCAGACATAGAGGAACAGCCTCTTAAAAAGCCAGACAGGGAGCTATTTGTCGATGGTTCATGTCAAAGACATGAAGATGGTAAACTAACTGCTGCCTATGCGGTATGTGAATTAACTGGAATAGTTGAAGCATCCTATTTACCAGGAGTCAAATCTGCACAAGTAGCTGAATTGATTGCTTTGATAAAAGCTTGCAAAATTGGGAGGAATCAGAGAGTGACCATATTTACAGATAGTCAATATGGTTACGGGGTTGTGCATGATTTTGGCCAACTGTGGATGCAGAGGGATTTCATGACTTCTTCAGGATCCCCCATTAAAAATGGACAATTTGTAAGGGAATTGCTAGAAGCAATACAATCACCAAAAGAATTGGCTGTGGTGAAATGTGCCGCACACCAGTCAGGAGATGACTGGGTGGTAGTCGGCAACAGATATGCAGACCTGGTGGCTCAACATTGTGCCAAAACCAGAACGTCAGTCAATAAGAGGGTGGAAAGAATGGGAATCAGCTGCCAACTTATGCTGTATATGCCACCTGAAACTTGGAATGAGGTGAAGAAATTGCAAGATGAGGTTGATGAAAGTGAAAATAATTTGTGGATCAAAGTGGGTTGCTCCCAAAGAGGAGAAGATGAAGTGTGGATCAGTGCAGATGGCAGACCAGTCATGCCAGATTGTTTACTCTCACAAATGGCTAGAATGCATCATGGAGACACACACATAGGGAGAGATGCAATGATTAGACTGTTCAGACAAAATTGGTACAATCCCAAATTCAGGGCTGTTGCAGAGAGTCTTTGCCAGAGATGTCTAACTTGCCAAATGCATAATCCAGGCAGGAAAACGATAATTGGGTTTGGAAAGATTGGAAAGGCAGAGGGCCCATTTATAAGACTCCAGTTCGACTTCATACAGTTACCACCATGCAGAGGACTAAAATATGTACTAGTCATAGTGTGTCTGTTTTCAAAGTGGGTGGAGGCTTACCCTACTAGGAGAAATGACAGTATTACAGTTGCAAAACTGTTGTTACGTGAGCTCATACCTAGGTTTGGTTTCCCAGTATCTTTGGAATCAGATAGAGGAAAACACTTTAATAGCGAAGTGATCCAGATAATATGTGAAGCGTTTCAAATCAAACAGAAATTGCACTGTGCATATCGCCCAGAGGCTTCTGGAGTGGTTGAACAATTGAATGGCACTATAAAGTCAAGATTGGGAAAAATGTGTGCATCAACATCATTAGAGTGGCCAGACGCATTGCCACTTGTCTTGATGGGAATAAGAAGCATACCTGACAGAACGACAGGATTGAGCCCCCATGAAATAATGATGGGAAGAGCAATGAGACAAACACATGTTCCCACAAACAAACTGGTGAATATATCTGATGATATGGTTTTGGATTATTGCAAAGGATTGGCTGACCTAGTGCGTTCTGTCTCTCATCAGGTTGGAGAAGACGCAGTTTCCAGGCAGTCTGAACTAGAACATGATCTGAATCCTGGTGATTGGGTGGTAGTGAAGAATCACACCAGAGAAACGTGTTTATCACCCAGGTGGAGCAGACCTTGTCAAGTTATATTGACCACCAATACAGCAGTGAAGTGTGCAAGATTTCCTAATTGGATTCACGTAAGCCACACAAAGAGAGTACCAGAACCTGAAGAAGAGAATAAACAGACAACACCAATCACTGAAGAAGCTGATGGTTGCCCAGCTGAGGAATCTCAGGCTAGAGGTTCGAGAGAAGCTGACGGAGAACAACCGAGCACAAGTCAGGATTGGATACCAGTGGTAGAAGTTCCTGAAGTATATTACAGAACGAGAAATCAAACAAAATTGGAAGAAATTGAAGAAGATCAGATAGGTGAAGAAGAAGCAGTTCAGGATCAAGAGGAAAAGATAGTAAAAGATCCTGAACAAAATAAGATAGGGAAAGAACATTGGACACAAAACAGTGAAGATTTAATAGAGTTTACACAGGGAAAGACAGGTTTAGAAGAATCCGGTCAGGTTGCAGAAGTTCACAGTGCAATAAGCCCTGATCAGAAGCAGTTAGATCAAGAAGAATTCACTAAAGAAAAAGGGGTTGATACAAATGAACATAAAGAAATAAAAAAAGGAACAAGGTCAACATCTTGAAAGTCATTGTGGAGCTACAGAAGAGAAACCAATCAGACCTGAAAAAGAACAAACAAAAGAAGCAGTAATCAAAGAAAACAAAACAGTATTGAGCAGTGAAAATAACGAGATCTTTGAAGACGTAAACAGAGAAACAGTGCCAACCAAGAAAACAAGAAAAGGAGATCATTGGCCAAGTGTCATTAAAAGAGTAAAATACCACATAACAACCAGAAGTGAAGATCCAGAACAAGTACCTGAAGTGACAAGTCAAACTGAACAAGAGAAAAAGTCAGGAAAAAGAAAAAGTAAAAGACTGAAACTTGTGAATAACAAATTCAAGGGTCCTGACTGGACTTATATCATTCTTGAAGATTTTGAAAGCTCAGAGTCAAGTGACAGTGGTGGCGAAGGAACAAGTGCAGAACTAACATACGAAGAAGAAATAAGACCACCCTGACTAAACAAAAGAATCATCTAAAGAAAAGAAGAAGAGATAAGAAGAGCAATCTTCCTTGTCGAAAAATGCCTGATGATAGAGTTACTGGGAGACCAAAACGAAATTGTTGTAGGAGATGCTGTGCAATCTGCATATGTAGTCTAGTATTGGTGCTTATAGTATGGTTAGTCCTGATTGTAGCAGTTCCTTACCTTATGATAATAGATAAGAAGATAAATAATGAAACTAAAGGGAGGACAGCAAACATGAAGGGCAATAGAGTAGAATTAATGGCAGAAAATGAGGCAGAAATTCATCATGAAATAGCTGACAACGACACTAGTTTAAATGTTTTCACAAAACTATTGTTTCAATATGTAGACACAATGGAAGTTAGTAATTGTTATGTCTGTATGAAGTTACCTGAATCAGTAGCGGAAGGATTAACATACCATCATTTACCACTGACATATGGCATATCATGTAGTGTATTAACAAGTTTATTTTATAGAACAGGTAGACTGCAGTATTATTATTCAAACTTAGATGTGATATTTTCTGAGGTTCCGATTCGCAAGAGTATGAACCCAGTGCTTAGTAGTCAAGACGCACAGTTTATGGGAGAGTTTTTCTTAATAATGAAATCGATAGACATAACACATGCACATAGACACAATCTAACATGTTCTTTACTAGAAGAAGAAAAGATATTTTTGAATTTAGTAGAAGATAGAAGACATGATTTTCAAAAGAAAGCTTTAGAGCATAAGGCTCAGTTGCCACCTTGGGCGGAGAAAGAAGGGAGTTATACACCTGGTAAAGCTCAAGCTGCAATGGCTCTGGATTTCGTAAAGACAGGGAAAATTTGTCTTCATAGGTTAAAGACTGATTATAACAATGTTTTCATCAGTACCAGTGAATGTGAACACAATTTTTAATTCTTGGAGGTTGGGGACTCAAAGGAGGAACAGATTCAGTTTTTCCTGGAATTTATTATGTATGCGGGAATAAGGCTTACTTTAGGCTTCCTGCACGGTGGTATGGAAGTTGTTATTTTGGAATAGTTTTTCCAAAGATATACCACGTAAAAAGAAACACTGGGAGCAATGAAAACAATAGCGAATTAATACGTAGTAAAAGAGCTAGTTTTTCAGAAATTGTAGGTGATATATTTGGTGCATTGATACCTTCAGTGGGAATAATTCTGAACTCAAGGAAAATATGTAAATTGTCTACAGTGGTTGATCGTTTATCAACGGATACTGCTGGAGGTTTTCTAATGATTAATACGGAGATGGTTGCGATTAGATCTATGGTAATGCAAAATCGACTTGCTCTTGACATTCTATTGGCAAAAAAGGGAGGAGTCTGTAAATTATTGAAGACGAAACATTGTTGCACTTATATTCCTGATAAGAGTGCAGAAATTGGAACGTATATTCAGAACATAACTAAACTTGAGAAAGAACTTAAACCACTGGAAGTTGATAGTGTATGGGAAAGATTGACAAATAGTATTGCGTCAATTGGAACCTGGTTTGCTAATATAGGGAAAGGACTTATAGGTCAAATATTAGTACCCCTAGCAGGGATAGCAATAATAATATTGTCAATAACAATATGGTGCAAATGCTGTAGAAAGAATGGAACATATAAAGTGACAGGAAAAGGAAAGAAAAGAAAACTAGATGAAATAGAACTTGAAGAATGGAGAAGTGATTTATACAAAAAGTTGAAAGGGGATGTGAAAAACAGAAAATGTAAAAATGAGAATGAAACGAATTGCTAGAAGTTGGCATCTGATTGAGGGTAGTATTTTTGATGGCTCAGAAAAGCCATCAGAGAGGGGATTGATGGAGCAAGGTTTCAAAAATGAAACTTGCTTGTACGCAATCTTCCTCATAGTATTAATTTATTAAACTTGTATTGTCAAAACTAACATTTGCATTCACAAACACAAGAGGGACAGAAGCTTGCTTATGTGTTTTACTAATGAATAACGCTTGTCTGTAATCCAAAATGTCCGCTAAAGCGCGGGAACCTCAATGCGCATGTCGCAACCTGATCACATGGTGTGACGTCTTTCTTTGCTTGGTGGGAAACTTCTGCTTCTGCGCAGTGTGCACTAAAATGGCCGCTAAATGTTTTCACATGCTTCAGCTTGCTCTCATGTCATTATTAAATTGTCGTTTTCTTAATGCTACTAATGCAGGATAGTATTATAATTAATTGGGAATAGAGTAGGGAAAGTGGGCATACAGTGAAACTTTTTATTTGTGATTTTAATATTTTCTTCTTACACTTTTAGTAATTCGTAAACTTGGGCCTGGGTTGATGACTTGAAACTCGAGAGACAGATGGTTCTGCGCATGTGTCCTGTGTGCCTGCCAAGTGAAGTCAACTTGGACGTCTTCCAAGGCCACGACCCTATTGGCCGAAGATGCTGTACTTCATGTTTCCGGAGGACAAAAATGATACTTTTCCCCTGTAAAATGTATAACATTTGTCGTGAGACGGGTGGGAAATAAAGCGAATGTATTAATTTGAAGGGGCGGGAACGTAAAGACAATAGGCTTTACAATTTAGGCCAAATCGATATGGTGCGAGAATCCACCCCCTGTCCAATCAGAAGTATTGGTCCCATATTTTAGTAACATTAAGGGGAGGTACATGGGCGTAGAAGGGTATAATAGAATATAGCATTAGTTAATTAGTCAGAGCATACTTTTCACGAAGAATAGGCGTCCATGCTGCGAGAGCTGACTCTCAGAACACACAGAAGAGCTCCAGACTGCCATGCTGATCGGTTGCTGACTGAATCCCTGTCCAGAAGAGGTCCTGAGGAGGGGGCGGCGGAGTCCATTAGAAGGAAGGCACGGGAGAATCGAGAGAAGTCGAGTATCAGAGAGGGGAACGGCACAGGCGTCGTTGTAGAGAGGTTGCCGGTCCTGTCCTGATCCTGGAAGAAGTCTTTGCTCTTCATCCTTCCTGGGTCCTATCTTTTCCAACTCCTTGGCCAAGGGGCTTGGTTCTCGCATTTAGGTAACTATACTGCAACCTTTAGTTGCGCTGCTGTCTCTATCTTCTCCTCTTCCTTAAACACCGTCATTTATTAGCAAATCATTTCTATGCTTTTTCTTGGGTATTTCAATCAAGTATCGTGTTTTCTGTATTTTACTCTGCTAAAACTTTAGATAAACATTTTAAAACTTCCTGACTCAGTGGTTATTTCAGGATTATGTACTATAATGAATGTCACTCATTTTAAACTTCCCAATTAGCAAAGGATCCATTGGTAAGTTATTACTCTTCAATCAGAAGGTAATTGGTAGCAGGGACTTTGATAAAAGAGTACATCTGACACCCAGCGTAAGTATTAGTGTAGTGTGAAAGGTATGGGCCCAAGTGAGTATATGGTGTATGAATGTTGTTGGCTAATATTGCGCTGGATCACTGCGATGGCAGCAGAGTGGGTTACTATTTTATCTGATACTTATCGCATGGAGGGAATTTTGTAAGATGTGGATTGATCCATTACCCCCGAAGGTAATGGATCAGACGGTTGTCTGGGTTTGGCGCTCAGATCTGGGATGCAAAACGGGCCGTCCTTCTGCACTTTGGGCCTATCTCTCAAAGTGGTGCAGGGATCAAGGAATTGGTCAAATATTCCAATGATTACACCAAGGCACCGTCGGAGATGTTGGTCCTGTCTGGTTATGATAGGACCCTGGGCGAATGCAATAGACCGCAGGGCAGACAGATCGAGCGGTTCGAGATTTGCAGAATCTCTTGGTGATATGAGAATAAAAAGATTAAAAAAAGGAACAGATAATATCATCTGTATAGGATCTTTGTAGGGGCACACAATTGAACACTGCACATTATGACTAAAGAATTCAAGGTGCAACTTGTACTCGGATGGAGACACACTCCACTGGGGAAATTGAGCAAGCTTACATCCAACTAACTCAGCCAAGCTGGTCGTTGGTTGTGCAATGCATCCTACACAAGAGAAATCAAAGAAGGCCACATTTACTTACATTCAGAAGAACATATACATATACTTTTTGACACACAAAACAGGAGAAAATATATGGAAAAACATAGCTAATACACCTGCCCAGGTGGTGATTGAAATCAACATATGCTGCACTCACAGAAGAAAAACAAGAAACTGATAGGTCGAACTCTGGTAATTGCCTGTGTCCGTATCCCTGTCCATCGTTTTTTCACCCATCATGCCACCTCAGGCATAAAATACAGCCATATGCAAATCAGCCTTGGTCCTGTTTTGGTAGGGACAGTCCAGACGAAACTGCCAGCCTTAATTCTCTGTGAACGTGAACACAGGAATCTGCACATCACTTTTTGTTTTCTTTAGTGCGCTCCCCTGAGTGCAATGGGTATGCCCAGACATTGGTCTTGTGCTTTCTGCGCCATTGGACTAAAAGCTGCACCCTACTGATGAGGCCCAAATAGGCTGAAACAAACTTTCTATAGCTTCCACTGTTTTCCAATTATAGTGGACTAACTGGGGTAAATGGTTGTTCGCTACCAGAACTTTAAGATAATGTGCTGTTTCAGTAAGAAATGTAGCCACATTTCTAGATATTTCTGAAGTAATTAAAGGGTATAACAAAATGCAACACAATAACAACACAAACCAATATAATACTACAATCATAACAAAATGTAACAAAATATTCAACAACAACGGATTCTAGCACAGAAACCACAGTACAGCACATGCAACAATGCATATCAACAAAATAGCACAAACACCACCACCCCAAAAAAATGCAACACATTAAATATGCAAAACAATTCTTGCCACGAATTACCACCTCCAAAAATCTGCTTTCACGATACTGTGGTAATAGGTGTTTGAACTAAACACCACCATTTCTGCCACCAAGGACATGTACTAGTGCAAGGAACAATGTTTTATTATCCAGCTTCAAATATCTGAAACTGCAGCTGAAACAGTGTGCCTTCTGTAATAATAAATGCAGTTATCTAGTAGCAAAGAGTTTCACACTTTTTCAGTTGACTATCCCCTTCACAGTCAGAACTCATTGGTTCTATGTCTTTTATATCCAAAACGACCCAGGAACATCTTATATTCCAACAACTCCAGTACACCAAAATCTGTGTTAAAATCTAAAATAGTAGCTTAAAGTCAGTCATAATTAAAAAATGTACCAATGTTTTAATATTAATGACTTTGTTATTGAAGTATTATAACTGCTAATCAGCGCAAACTCTTGTCCTGGCCTCCACTCCCTTGCCCGACAATATTTAGAGATCCCCTTCCTAGAGGAGCCTCTAAGCCTTCAGAGCAACCACTGTAGTGGTCATTGCTCTGAAGGCTGACAAGTTTGGCAAGCTGACTCCATGTTTGCTTGGCCTGTGTGGCAACATTTTTCTTTTTGAAGAATAGTCTTCCAAAGTAGTAGTTTGTTCTTGAAAAATCAATGAACTTGACTTACATGACGTTTTCTACTTTTCATGGGGGAATAAAAAAATTTCCCAGGGCAAGTCTTCCATGCCTAGCATAGAAGTCCCTGGCAAGGAAATCTACTTATGGTTGACCCAACAATTAATAGGCAAAGGTGAGGATCACTGTGGTCTGACTGAACTATGGTGGTTGAGCCAACATGTAATTTATTTCTAATTGTGGAGTCAACTGTGGATTCACTGTTGAAACCCCTGTAGCTCACCTATCTTTAAATGGGGCAAGAAAACCACAAGGTTGGTGGAGTGGGATCACAGCCGTGCTACACCCATCTGTCCATTTCGGCAAACTTTAAATGACTGCCTGCCTCGAAGTAGACTACCACTATTCAAACCATGAATACAGTTGAGATTTGAACAATGGAGGAGTCTTGATGATTCAGGACAACAGTGAACAATTGGTAGTGAGTCTTCAGCCAGGTCTCAGTAAAGAATAGGGGGCCTGATGTCTACGATTCCTATAAAGAAGTTGCAAATTGCATCAAATAAGGATTTGCAATTTGTAATTTCATATTACGAATCTACTAAAATGGATTCAGTGGAAATGGGTGCAATTTGCACACCGACCTCCACTAAATGCATTGTTATTTTGTGAACCAACTTATATATTAATAAGTTTGTTCACAAATTGCTGTTTCGTAGTGGGTCGCGGTTTGTCCTAGCTCACTAATATGCATGAGGTAGGTCGCAATTTGAGACCCTCTAATATTGGTTGGTTGTATGATGGAACAACGCAGGGAAATACATTGCATGCCTTAACCAAGCATTTTTTACCCTGCTTTTTTTTTCAACGATTATAATTTTACGGTGGATGCCATTACCACGCATTGTTTATATATATATATATATATATATATATGTATTTGTGGGGGGAGATACCCTACGCCCCCCAACTTACCTTAAATGAGTGGTGAAGGCATGCACTGTACATGTACATTGACATACACGTGGTAGATTAACATGCGTGGTAAAAAGTGCGTGGTAAAGGCAAAAGGTGGTAAAAACCTCATTTTAAAGGCTGTTTCACCATGTCTGTGAATGCTTTTACATAAAGTGGTCTTTCAGTTTAATGCAGCTCATTTTCCTAATAGGAAAAAAATGATGTGTTTAATAAAGAAAATGAATGTTTTTATAAACGGAGACCACTGCATGTTCGTAAAAAATTATTTTGTCAACATTCCCAAAGGTGAAAGGGCCCCATGGGGATCACTACCTATTTGCAAATGGTCAACACCAATTTTTATTTGGTGATAAAATTTGGTTGTGCAATCTGATTTCAGTCGCAAAACAATAATACATAAGCTAAAGAATTGGTATTTGAAAGGGACACCCTTTAGACACCCCGCCCAAATACCAAATTCTGATTCGGTAATAGCATAAGAATCGCAATTTGTTTCTTGTACATTTAAAAAAATCCAGTTTGCAGTCGCAAAGACTCAAATATGACCTTTGCAACCGTATAATCATTTATTACATCGGCCCAAAATATTTGGGCAAGGAAAAGGTATGGTGCCAGTGATCTCGAAAAGCTGGACAACTAGGGACTAGAATGAGGTTGGAGAGATCGGGAGATTTCTTAAGATTAGGAGGAGGTTGACATCGAAGATGGGAGATCGTAGCTGAATGAAATGATATGGAGAAGGGGTGAGTAGGCTCAGGAGGTGCTTCAACTGCAAAGAAAGAGTGGTCGAGGCTGGGCAGAAAGACTCAGAGAGAATGGCAAGGAGGCATATAAGGATGGAACCCGACTTTGTGGAGAAGATGGATAATGATACTAAGGGAATCTAGAGTTACATTGCTGAAGAATGAAGCTGAGATAAGAAGAGGAGGCAGAGAAAAATTGGAGGGCTGAACAGGTGTTGATCAGTTCTTTAGACAAGTTAGGGATTAGATCCAGTAGTAGGGATGGTGAGGAGAGGAAAGTGAACAAGGACAGAATTGGCCAGTGAGAAGTTGACAATAGAATCAGGGATGGCAGTATAAGGTTGTAGGGAGGTATAAGAGAGGAAGACGATAGTGACAGGAGGGACAAGGAGATAAAAATATGATGGTGGAGTGACAGAGGAAAAGTATGAGAGCCAGGAAGGTGAGGACAGTAATAGATGAGGTAAGAAGAGGATTATGGATGGGGAGAGCTGAGGGGGGCAGGCAGTGTAGAAGAGTGGGGTTGGAGAAAAGGGAAGGATGAGAGAAAGAAAGGTCAAGGTAAGGGGTAAAGGGCGATAAGGAAAGAAAAAGAGAGGAGGTTGACTGCATTCAGGTGGTTGGAGGAAAGAGAGGAGACAAGGAGAATGGAGAAGGTGATGGTGATGGGAATAGTTGGGGAGACGAAAGGGTTAGGGGTTAAGTGACTCTTCAAGAGAGAGAAAAAAAAGTCAAACATCTTTTCTTTTATCATTGGCCTGGCTCATATTTAGAGATATACCTTTTAGTGGTATTTATGTTTGCTACATTTTCATCCATATTTTTTTTCTTCTCATTTTATCTTTATTTATCCATGTTCATTTTGTATTTAGTGTAAACATTAAGACACCACAAGTATATGTCTTAAGATTATATAGTGCTGGGCCGGTCTGCGCTCCCTGTGAATAGAGGACATGCTAAAGGAGGTATTGCTATTATGCTAAGTACAAATCTTAGTTGGTCATATAAAGAATTCTCTCATGCCTCCAACTTAATTCAGGCGATTAAGCTGGATCTCAAGGATGTCCAGGATCATCCAAATTCCCTGTTGATCTTAACTGTTTATTTACCCCCTGATGCATCTTACTCTCATTTATTAAAAGACCTATTCGTTTTTATCTCCTCTGCCTTAGAAAGGGAAGATTGCAGATTTCTAATGTTAGTTGGAGATTTGAATTCTAAAGTCTCTTCTCATAGTATAAGGGTATTTTCTAACAATGAAAAAAACGAAGCCTTAAGTATCCCAACTGCCCAATTTCCGAACAAAAGTAGGACAGATAAAAGAGGAGCTACACTACTCGAAGGTCTGAGAAGCTTAGACCTTATAATTACGAATGGGAGGTTAGAAAATGATATTCCAGCAAATTATACACATAAGGCCCCTACTGGGAGATCCATTGTAGATTATCTAATTGTTTCAGCAGAGTTCTTTTGTAATCTCATAAATATGAAAGTTTTGGGAACTGATTTTAGCGACCATTCGTTGATCTGCTCCAAATGTAATCTTACTTGTGCAAGGTAGGTCCCTGGAATTTTAAAGGCAGCACAGTAGGGTTCAATGCAACAAATGGTAAAATTCACTGGAACATTCAAGCGACCGCTAAATTAAAAGCGAATTTAACAGCTTGGATAAAAGATCAGCTGCATTTAGTAATGGCCGAGCGTGACTCTCATCAATTTGATTTACTTGAAGCCTTTTCCCATAATGTAGGCACTTTGGCTACATTATGTAAATTATCGCATGCTCCAGCTAAACGGAGATCATATTTTAATCCAATGCTTACCTTAAATAGGGAAATAAATAAATTGGTGAGGGCCTAGTTCCTGAATTATTCTATCGAACGAAGTAATCTAATACATTTATTAAAGAGGAAAAGACAGAGGAAAAAACGCTCCTTAAAACAAATAAAAGAAGATGGCGCATGGGTGCAGTTAAAAGAGGCGGCCTCAAAAAATAACTCTAAAAAGGTTTTGGGAAATTATTGCTGATTGCTGCGGCACAAGAGTGAAATCTCTCCCCATTCCTATTAAAGAAGAGGATTGGAAACTCCATCTGGTAGATCTCTACTCTGCGAATTTTATTTCTATTAGTATTGCTGCACCTGACTCCTCTGAAACTCCTTTATTCAACTATGCACATTCAATGAATGACGTGGTTGGATTTATTAAAAAAATGAGATCTTCAGGAGCAATGGGTCCGGATGAAATCCCCATGACGGTAATCAAAAAGGAGCCACTTTTGTGGGCCACGTACTTAGCTCCATTGTTTAATTTTTGTTACTCTCAGGGGAAGACACCACCATCTTGGTCCGGAAGCATTTTAATCCCTCTGCACAAAAAGGGCCCAAGAACCCTTCCGGTAACTACCGGCAAATTGCCTTATTAGATGCAGCAGGGAAAATATTTGCACGTAGTATACTCGATCACCTCACGGAATGGGTGATGGAGAAGAAGGTCCTCCCAATAGAACAAGCAGGTTTTAGGAAAAATCACTCTACCCTGGATAATATCTCCTTTTTTAAACTAATTGAGGAGAAATACACGATCTCTCGTAGGTCAAACGTTTATACGGCCTTCATAGATTTTTCAACGGCCTTTTATAAGGTAGACCGACCATTACTATGGAGAAAATTACATAATATGGGATTGCCTGCTCCCCTGCTATCATTAATTATTGCACTACATTCTCAAACATGGTGCCAGGTACTAATGGGAGGAAATCAAGGCCTATCATCTGTAATTCCCATAGCAAATGGCCTGAAACAAGGTTGCCTACTAGCACCACTACTATTCTCCTTATATATAGCAGATCTACCCGATTGTTTTTCCCAGTTAGAGGGAGATGCATCAAAGATAGGCAGCCGTCCTTTCGCATGTCTCCTTTATGCAGACGATATAGTAGTGATGGACCTAACCCCAATTGGGCTGAATAAAAAGCTGATATCATTACAGAATTACACGATGGCTCATTTCTTGAAGATAAATGTATCGAAAAGCAAAATTTTAATCATGAAATGCAACAGAAGTAGAAAATTAAGTAATTTTAAGTGGCGAATTGGTCTTGAAAAACTGGAGGTGGTAGATTCATACCTCTACGTAGGGAAATTAATAGCGAGTAATACGAAAAATAAACTTCATATCGAACACAGCACTTGTAAAGCTTTATCCCACGCTAATGGTCTGCGCATTTTTTATAGTGCAATGGGCAGAAGGCATTTTTTACATCTGCTGACGGTTTTCAAAGCAAAAAACCCTCCAACCCTGCTTTATACTATTGAATCAATCCCTGTAAAAGACTGGAGTTTTTTAGATAGGATCGAAGGCCAGATTTTACGTAAATTGTGCAATTTTAATACGTCAGTTCCATCAGCTGCTATTAGACTGGAATTCGGCCTGATAAGCTCCTATATTCAAGGTATATCCAGGGTTTTATGTTGGGGATACCAGTTAAAAAATAGTGACTCTTACTCATTAAGAGGTTTCATGTGTCAAGAAATCTTTGGCGGTATTGGGGGAAATATTCCTTATATCGTGATTTTTATTTGGCACTAAAACTCTTTTGTGTAAAAGAAGAATCAGTGATTTCCTCCCACCATTAGAATTTAAATCCTCTTTAAAAACCTTAAGTAGTAAGATCAGCTTTAATAGAGATATTAAAATCTGTAATGCTAAAGAGAGATTTAAGATAATAGCTAGGACGAGCTCTCCGAGAATTTCCCAGAAATATTTATCCTGGTACCTAGAACATGGAATCCGACGTTGGTTCACCCTATGCCGCATGAATTTCTTACCTTTAAACGATTTAACAGCAAACTGGTCCCAGTACATGGAAAATGAAAAAATTCGTAATTTTTGCGAGTTGAGTATTCAGAACCTGGATCATGTCTTGTTTGTATGTCCAGCATTGGTTTTGAGTCGTCGTCGCTGGCATAGGCCAATGTTTTTACAAAATGGTGTTAAAGATGTAGCTTCAGCCCGTGATTTTCTCTTTTGCCCGAAAAATGAAGTAGTCTGTGTAAAATTATTCAACTTTTTTAAGGAGTTTATGTATATATTTTAATATCTTATATATATTATTTTAATCGGGCTGCTTCCCTTGTGTCTGTTGCCCTATTATGGAGTCCTAATATTCTCTCCTTTTCCAGATAGTATTTTGCACATGTTTTGGTTACTACTTTACTGCTCTCTGCACAACTGGGATATGTCTTGCTTTTCGCCCATTTTCTTGTTGCTAATTTTAAAACTCTATTCTCTATTGAAGTTGGATTTCGGATCGTATTTTGCACATGAATCTGATGTAATTCAACTGTTTTTGTAGCACATGTTAGAATATGCTTTGCTATCCCTATTCTCTTGCTGCTAATTTCACGTTAAGTTTCTGCTGAAGTTCTTTTTTTTTTTTTTTTATTGTATTTTGCACATGAATTGGCTGCTACTTAAATGCTTTTTGCACAATTCGGGATATGTTTTGTTACTTTAATCATTTTGCTGCTAATTCCAAACTCTATTTGCCGAAGTTGCTATGTGTTGAAAAATCTGTATATGTAACTTTTGCCACTAATGCGCTTCTCCATGTTTTATTATATTTTAGGTAATAATTTGTATGTATCTTTTATGTGGACCGCATTGGAGTTCCAAATCTTTAAATAAATATTGAATTGAATGTCTGCATTTATGTAACTGATAAATGTAGATTTATTCTTGAATTCCTATCAGGTTTGGGATCTATAACCAGTCATACACAAAACAGCAAACTCATTTGAAAACATTTGCATCGTAAAACAGCTCCAATAGCTGCATATCTATTTCTTTTCTTGTCTCTCACTACCTGTCAATCTGCACATTCACCGGGCTTGCATTTATGATTGGCAGCTCTGAAAACCATCTAAAATAATACCTATATTTTTATTTCCATTTTTTAAAATAAACATAGGTACATATATAGATGCTTTCCTATCTGTATTATCTATAAAAATCAGTTAAAAATAGAAATTGGCAGCCTTCATCATAATCATGCCACTGTCAAAGGTAGGGATGATAAGAATGTAATTTGAATTAGCTGAGGATTTGACAAACAGCATAAGGCGAATGAGATTTTAGATCTGACAGCAACAGTCAAGGGTGTGAGTCCAGGAGCGTTAGCATGAGTGAAAAATAATAGAGTGGTTCTAAAGGGACCTATTCTTAATGCTTAAATACTAGTCTGCTACAAGGATTTCAGATATTTCCTTGCGACCGTTGTTTTAGAAATTTTGGAAGTGTTTATGGAGAGGCTAGGAGGGGAAATAATAGTATAATAGGCTGATCCCAAATGTTTCAGAGAGGCTGCGAGGTAGAGGGAGGGAGATGATTGCAGGCTATGGAGAAAGACGTAAGGACTCGAATAAGTGGGAGAAAATAGGGAATACTTGAGAAAAGCAATTGAAGAAGAGGTAGATATAAAAAAGAAGACTTTAAGGATAGGTGAAGAAGGGTGAAAGGAAATTAGTGGTCTAGGAAAGGTGCTTACACAGAAAAGCATATTGTGGCCCCGTACTAGATACTGATGCAGCCGAAAGGTCCAACACTGGCAGGCTTATCTACTGCATTGATGTTGCACCACATCACACCGCTCAGCAGTGCTTCTTATTGTGCCTGATGCTTGGGAAGTAATCCTGGACTTCCTGGGTGTATGACCTTTGCAGGGAATGCATGCCTTACTCTGAAATGGGAGTTCACCTTGTGCCAAGCCCTTCCACTGCAGACCCCGTTGGTGTGATTTTTCTTGGGCCCTTGGAGTTTCCTATCCATCCTACACTCATTCAGCTCCTACACGGAGATTAAAGTGCATTAGCCTGAAAGAAAGCTTTAAACATGGTCATAAAATTGGAAAGAGCAAAGACATTGTATAGACGTTGTGGCATTTGTTCTGACAATCCTAACTGACATATTGTCTGTGCATTTCTTGGGCGTTGTTAGTCACCAAACGTTTGGTGTCAATAATACAACAGAGAAATCTGCTAGAAGTTTGAAAACCTATGAATTTGCATAATTAAGTGCTGCGTTCTTGACTAGCTTCCACATGAAGGACAGTACTCCAAAAATATGGTTTGTTATACTACACCATTCTAATCACTGAAACCTCACTGCGACTTGGTCATATGTTATCAGAAGTCAAATTCAGATAGCTCTAAACTGGACCGACTGCAGTTTGAACAACACTTTCTGTGACATTTTCAAATAAACACCAATATAATGGATGGTGGGTAAAACAACTGTCTGTATTACTACTATCCTTTGATTGATGAAGGATGGAACCAGCCACGCGCTGAGATAGCAACTCCATGAATAGCTCACCCGACAGCAAGGAAACCTGAGACCTGCAAGGGTCGCAGAACTTAAAGAAAGGTCTCCTTGTCAAGAGGAGCTCGAGACATTTCCACTGTGCCCCGTACGCATCCCACGCCCTCCTGGCCTGCTCCAACGCAGTGACACTGGTAAGTGTCTCCCTGAATCCGAATTGAGTAATGAATCGAGAAGTGGCCAAAATACATGAATCCTACAGAGCGGCAGCATTAGAGGAGAGAGAGGACTGCTGAAACTTCTGGCCAGCTCACTGTCTCCGTGGACACACCATACCCAGAAGGATGCGCTGCCATGGAGGTGAATCTGCATGAAAGGTAAGAAACCAGAGCTAGGCACAGATGGGAGGGGAGACCATGAAGGAATTCCGGAGAATGGCCGGTCCAGGAATCACTGGCAGCACCATCATCAGTGTACAGAGCACCCCAGTAAAACATTCCCTCCATCATTCAGGTGGTGTGAGCTCTTAAACTCAGGCACAGGAATAATGAACTGGTGAGATGACATCATCTGAGGGGAGTCGACTACCAGGAGGAAGAAACCCTGAGAAGGGATGCACATCGGGGCGCTGACTTGACAACAGTGCAATTATTGAGACCGGAAATGCCAAAGAAACTCTCACAATCAGTACCTGCAATGAACAAGCTGATCCAAATTAAAATCATGGAAGGCAAATCCGTGCCCACAAAACTTATTCCTGATGGTAGGAGGATTTGAAAAGAGGGCCCCAAGAAGAAATTAAAGAAAAGGCCCTGGCTCTATTCCTTTGATGGAGCACCTAGTAGGTGTGCACATTAAAAACAAATTTAGGGGTCAAAATTCGGATACAAGGACCCTGCGTCTAGGCTTTGGCAAGTACACTGAGCAGTGTCCCTCAAGTACAAGAATTACCACCACACTAACTTACAAACAAAGCAACCACTTTCGACTAGAACCCTTCCCCCTCACCATCCATGAGAAAGCTATTACTCAGCGTTACTACTTCCAGTAACGAGCAGTTGTGAATTACGAATACACAGAACACGTTTGACAGCTGCAGCCAATCCCAAAGGTGTGGAAACACTACAATTATTCCAGACATCACATGACGAGCTCAGGCACGTACAATTTCTGACACACACCCTGTCATTCAGGCCAGGAGGAACTTGAAACATTGACACCCAGCTTCCTACCCAGTTCACCTGCTTTGTCTGCCGGAAGCATTCAGATAGCTACTTATATCTGAAGCTGCCTCTGTAGGTGAGCAAAAAAAACAGGCATCTAACAGATAAAACGTTGGATGTCACACTAGAAACCATTATGAATGAAATAACTACCATTTTCATGAAATTAGGTTCATTTCACACCACCATGCATGAAATATCAACAGAAATATTATCAGTATGGTCCGAACTCTCATATCTGCACCACCCACTGAACTGGCGAATGTTGAAAGACATTTAGCAACTTAAACAGATTGTGTATTGTAAGAAATTGGGTTATTAGTTGAGGTGGGTGGAAGACCCATACAAGCAACAACCACAATCTTTGTCAGGGTAAACCACAACAGTCACTAAATTAACCTGTGCTTAGCACTCTGGTAGCTTGGCACAAAGCAGTCAGGCTTAAGTTAGAGGTACTGTGTAAACTATTTATGCAACACACAAAGAGAATTAAAGTGAAAACACAGCACAAGAAAAATCCCAAACCAATTTACAAAACAAGACTACATTTTAATAAATAAGATGAGACCAAAAGAAAAAGAATCCTGTCAGTAGAGCCAGAGATGAGCAATTTTAAGATTTTCGGTAGGTATTTTGCCTAAAAGCACAAAACGTCACTCTCAGTCATCTGGTCGCGTTAGACCGGAGGAAAGTCACAAGTTGAGGCCGACTGCGATGGAACAGGGGCTGCATACAGTCCCTCTGAACAGATTACCTTCTCAAACTCCAGCACGAAGAGTCCAGAACTCCTGGATTGCTTTCGGATGCACTCTTATGAAGACAAGAGTCCAGGACCTGGAGAGGCGCTTCTTCGGTATCAGGAACTCACTCTTGAAGAAGCCAGCAGGACTTGGGTAGGTCCAGCTGCAGGTCAAGTTGCAGCAAGTCAGCTGGGCAGCTGCAGGGAGGACTTAGGAGCTTGCTGTGTTCCTGTAGCTCAAAACAGGAGGTCAGTCAACTGATCCTTCGAGTCACTGATGTAGTCGAAGATCAAGGGAGCAGGTCCAGTCTTCCTTCACAGAGAGCAAGGCAGCCTTTAGGCAGCAGGGCAGTCCGCAGGGGAACAAGGCAATCCTTCTTCTGTAATGTTTGCATGTCCAGGAGTGTATTGAAGAGCGACTCAGGAGGGCCAATATTTATGCCTGGTGCCATACTTTGAAGTGGGAGAATTTTCTAGGTTATCCCCACATCTGGTTCTGGAAAGTTGTTCTCTTTGCCTTCCAATGCTCCAAGAAGCCTGGGGTGAAAAAGTCTAGTGTCAGGTTTCTTTGTGTGTGCTAGAGACAAGTCCTTTGAAAGTAAGTGGGGTAGGGAACAGGTCCACCCCAACCATCCTGACAGGGTGGTCCATCCTGCCCACACCTAGTGAGGAATTTTCATTGTCTGGGCCCAATGCACATCCCAAATGGGGGAGCCATTCATTCATAGGCCCAGACAGCTGGAAACTCCTAAAAGGCCTTAGAATCTTTTGGCAGGAAAATGCAACTTTCTAAAAGTGGAATTTTCAAAACTATATTCGAAAATCCGACTTTACCATTAAAGTGGATTTTAAATTACAATATATTTGATTCCTAACATGCCATTTCTACTTGTTTCCAAACAAATGTTAGCACTTATTAAATATAATAAGCTACCCCAATATTATACAATGGGAGAGATTGGCCTTACACCAGTGAAAAACAAATTTAGATGTTTTCCACAACCAGGACATGTAAAACATAACCCCACATATCCTACTTTTTAAATACAATTCACCTTGCCATACCGGTCTCTAAGGTCTACCTTAGGTGCTACTTATATGCAGGGCCACTGAAATTATTTGATTCTGCAGCTGAGACTTTTTTTTACATAGATATGGATATGCTGAAATTTGCTACATTTTCCATCATCTGCTGCATAATCTGCAGATTTTTTCCTAGCTCAGACGGATCAAAAGTTACTGAAAACGTGGAGACGTGTGTTCATGAGCAGTGGAAAGACTTTTACAAAGGTTAACTGATCATCTTTTTGTTGCTTTTTTCTTGTATTTGGTTGCAACTGAAACCAGTGAGGTGAAATATTTGGCCAGACATTATTTTCAAGTGTACAAATGACAGAGTAATGACATAATAGTATCATAATATGTGCTGCATTATGCTGCATGATTTTCCTTTTCTTGCTACATAATTTAGTGAACCCTGCTGCATAATTTGGTGCTCCCCTGCTTTGTAATTCCAGCGTCCCTTGTTATATGTAGGAAAATAGAATGTATAAACATCTGAACTCCAGGTGCCTGAAGACGAGCAGAACTATATCGACAATGTCATGCCATACCTAATGCAAACTGTGAAAGCAGAGATCAATGACAAAAATGCAAGGGACAAGTCCAGAGACAACAGCAGATGGCATGCAAACACACAAGCCCCACCAGTACCCGTATGTTATTGTCATCCACAAAGAAGATCAGACAGTATGAATAAATTAGTTGACTCCATGGGTAAGGATCAATAAAAATTGCATTACCTTTTGAAGAACTGCAGCGCAAAAAGTTAGGTCTGACCTAGTTTGAATTATCACTTATACATTTAATTTTGATCCTTAATATGTATGTCGCAAATACAAATGTTACATTCTGGTTTATATTATAATTTTGAGAGCAATGTGCCTGAGGTATGCAAATAACAGGTATACCGGTAAACTTGATACTAATTATCACACTCTGAGCCACATGTATGAATCATTTTTGCGGATAAAAATGGCCGGCCGGTCAATTTCCAACCGCAAAAATGCTTTTGCATATGTACAAAATACAAATTGCAATTCGGTAACATGTTACCAAATCACAATTTGTGTTTGCAATTCGGTATTTGGAAGGGGCGTGTTTAGGGTGTCCCTTCCTAATACTGAATCTGAATGCTATGTACACATGTTTTGCACTTTATCACCAACTCAAAGTTCCCCAAGAGACCCCTTCCCCTTTGAGAATGGTTGGAAAAATATTTTCAAGAGCAGGTAGTGGTCTCACTCCTAAAAAATGAAAAGAAAACTTTTCATTGTTTTTTTAAAACGAATCCCATTTTCCATTAAGGAAAATGGACTGCATTTAAATTTAAAAAAAAGATTGTTTTATTTCAAAGCAATCACAGACATGGTGGTCTGCTGAGCCCCACAGGCTACCATCCCTGTGATTTTTGCAATTCTCAATGGGTCGCATACTGAGACCTACCTCATTATTTATCATGAGGTAGGTCTATTTACTACCCACCGGGATTCGTTAAACAAGTAAAACACACTTTAGTATATTAGTGGTTGCAATTACAAAATATTGAGTCGCAAAAATTCGCTTTTTGGTAATTGCAAACACCAATGTTACTAATATCTAGCCCTATGTGATTAGGCAAATTACTCAATCCCAACCACTCTCTATACTCTCCCATCAGGTCCACAGTCAATAGCTGGCAGGCCGTACAACCTTTACTAGTCACTTGTTATGCATAATACAAATCAAACAGGACAAAAGGTGAGGATGTCCTCCTTCACCCCTTCATTTCTTACTTGACATGGAATGCTTGGCTGCCTCCCTTCGAATGTCGGAAATGATCTCAGTTGTACCCACGTAGACAGCACAATGGAAGCTCTCTTGTATGCAGACAACTGAAATTTAGCACATTATACACTCACACTGTAGCAGGTGGAGTACGAATGCACACATGAGCGGCTACTACATAACCAATCACTTATCACAATTGCTGTACTATTATCCACAAATTGCCGATCCACCTCAATGGACCACCATAGAATGTACAATAATATAATGTGAATGCAATCTTGATGCATTATACAAAAAATGACACACACTTCAACTGAGAGACAGGCCAATTGTAATTTGCATGATTAGGTATGGAAACCACCTCACAAATTACTCAGACTAGACCTGTGGCTAAATGAACATGCTCCGATATGGAACGATGATTAGAATAGGCAAGACACTTATCAATTGAAACGTCTGGAAACTGGCAGGCATTGACAGAGTAGATTATATTATCATATTATATTGTTATATAAACACACCTTTACATAATTAGGATTGGCGAATCACTTAGACAAGTCACAAAGCTAGAAATACAGCCTATTAGCAGGCTGTCTGCTCAGCCAACTAGGAAAAAATCCACTTATTTTTCCAAAATATTCCTTTAGATTCTCAATCAATCAATCAATCACAGAATTTGTAGAGCGCACTACTTACCCGCGAGGGTCTCAAGGCGCTGGGGGGAAAAAAGGGGGGGGTGGGTGCTGCTACTGGTCGAACAACCAGGTCTTGAGTAGCCTCCTGAAGGTCAGCAGGTCTTGGGTCTGTCGTAGGCTTAGTGGAAGGGTGTTCCAGGTCTTGGCGGCGAGGTGGGAGAAGGATCTGCCGCCGGTGGTAGTTCTTCGAATGCGAGGGACGGTGGCGAGGGAGAGGTCGGGCGGAGCGGAGCTGGCGGTTGGGGACGTAGAAGAGGAGTCGTCTGTTGAGGTAGGCTGGGCCAGTCTTGTGGAGTGCCTTGTGTGCGTGGATGAGGAGTTTGAAGGAGATTCTCCTGTCGACGGGGAGCCAGTGCAGGTTCCTCAGGTGGGGGGTGATGTGGCTGTGGCGTGGTACATCGAGGATCAGGCGTGCGGAGGCGTTTTGTATGCGTTATTCTACGTTGAGAAAATAAGAAAATACTGTGACATGATTGCTGGTATGTATAGCATGCTAATCAATGTGGTCAGGGGGTTCTGGCAATAGAGGCTTTGTCATGATTACACCAAAAGGGAGTGAGAGATTATATTAGAACCACATAATAATAAACAGTCACCACTGTGTAGTTATAGTTAGGTGAGAGCTTCCATTGGAAGGACGTTTATTGCTTTGCTAATATCTTTGGCACAGGTTGGTGAAGCTACGGAGAAGTTAAAAAAAAAGGCCATCTACCTCAGCTCCTCCCTGGGAAGACTCAAGTGGGGGCCAAGAAAATGGGGGGAGAGGAGGTCCCAAAACATTGTTTTCCTAAATTAATTCCTATAGAACATTTTAGGAAGCAATATAGCAAAAATGGCAGAAAGAAATTACACCAAATTTGGCATTAAGTTAGAACTTTACGCAGAAAGTGTGCTTTTCAATATTTGGTGTAAATACATTCAGCAGTTTTTGAGAAATTTACCCTTATAGATCTACATGTAATGGTCATGAAGGGATTAAAATGCTAGATATATCTGGACTGATGCTGTCCAGAAATGTTCTGCATGACCACTTTAAAGGGGACTAATCTATCATGTTTGGTTGGCTACAGCTTGAACAATATGTTGTGGCCCTGAGTGGCCACTTTTAAGGAGACTAGTCATTATTGATTGGTTGGCCACAGCCTGAACAATATGTTGTGGTAGCCATTACACGACTCTGAAAATGAATTGAAAAATATATAAAGGAGCAGGGTGAGCACACCCTTACCCCAAGAAGCATATGAGGGTTGCCAAAAGGAACCAAATACCCCTGATTGGCTGGCCACAACATGGACAAAATGTTACAGCAGTCATTACAGGACTCAGGGACATGGTCCCCATTTACAAGCATATAGAGAAAGCCTGATTTTGATGGTCGCAAATAGGAGCACGTATGAAGGGTGAAAACAAATTTTACTCACAATATAAATAAAGTGTTGGTACTGTCATACTAATTTTAGGAATTGTGGTGTGTTCTAATGTGCTTTTACCCAGTGAAAAAGGATGATTCTCTGCTGGGGTTTAATGAACCATGTTTGAGAGAAAACTATTGTTTTTTTCCTTCATGATTTTCTCATTGGCATAATGAAAGGAGCTCCAGAAGCTAAAATGAGAGCATATTTTCTGGAAATTCATGCTATCTTCCTCAGCCATGCGAGAATAAAGTATGATATTCTGGGTAAAATATGTACTTCTAACAGTAGAAGCAGCATGTCAGTTGATTTCCCAGTATTCTTCTGCCGCTTCTCACTGTTTTAATGAACAACTATAGCTATGACATTCTGCATTTATAAGAAAACTGTGGTGCACCAGAAGTCATCTTGATGGAATCAATGTAGTGAAACGTAAAGCATTTCCTTCACAAGTGAACAAAACGAGGGGAATTTTTTTCCATAGAAATGTTGGTTAACGCTCTCAAAATCTAACATAAGGACACATTTTCTATGAGTTCTCAAATATCTCCGTCATCCATTTCAATACTACATTGTGATATGCAGACTGAAACGTACTTTCAAAAGCATCCTATCAGTTAAGCCAACAGGGGACCTATAGTTTCAGCCAAAGGATCCTTATTTGAACCAACCTCAAATTATATTGATTTTGTCCTGGCTCCATTAGTGAAAGACCTTAGTTCATGTTTAAGAGACATAGTGGATTTGCTCCAACATATTCAGGATATACCATGGCAAGACACATATAAATTGATCACAAATTCTGTGGTATCAGTCTATAGCAGCATATTACATCACATAGGAACATTTCTTTATAAATAGAAGCATCCATCCACAACAACACAATTAAATGCTAACAGACTAGATAAAAATGTGCTTGAACAACATCTCCATATTTGTCCAAAAATAATTCACACTTACTACACGGCACTGCGATGGGCTTTTTTAACCAAACTGTGGAAACCTAACTATGGGCTGGTGGGATCAACAAATGACCAATATGTAAATCATATCATCATGTGTTTATGTGAGTCGTCAATAACCTATTCGTTGCTTGGGATGGATTGACAAAAGATTTTGAAACTTATTAACAGATCTTGATCAATAACACTGCAAATATTAACTTAACATATTAAATCAACACTACAAAGGTAATTTTCTGGATACATAAATTTAAATTAAAAACAAGATCATCCAAATAACTCCTTGCTGTATGCAGAAAGTTTCCATCCGACCAATTTGAATTAGAGTATCCCTTATGGCGAATTTTTGCAAATAAAAAGAAATTGTTCTCAAGAAAAAGAATTTGAGAAACATAGCAAAATAGCTTTTCAGAGATTTAAGGCAGAAAAATACTGGAAAAAAATAATACAATCAGGATTGACAAAAGTAAAAGTCAAAAACAGGAGGCATATAATACAACCAAAGAAAAAAGAAGAAAACTCAGACAGAATGAGAATGATCACCAATTTCTCTCTGGAATCTGCAAAGATGAAAAAACACTGGCATATACTACAAATGGATACATCCATCAGTGAAGAATTAGGGAATAATCCATTCATCATGTACAGAATGGCAAGGAACCTGAAAAAGAAACAAATGCACAGTTACTTTTGTGAATAACCAGCAACAGGATTGGCTAGTACAGCCAGGTTTTGGTGACTGCTCACATTGCAAGACTTGTAAGATCCACGTAAGCAAAAAACGTGTTTGTCACAGGAATAGGGCAAGTGTGTACATTCAAACATTTCAACACATGTAAGAGCAAATTCATTATGTATGTGCTGGTTTTATCCAGATAAATTAATTTATGTTGGCAGTACAACATGTCAACTAAAAAAGAAATACCTTGAACATATTTGAGCAGTGCCAAACAACAATCAAAGCTATCCAACTGTGAAACATATGGAGTAATATCATAGCAGTGAGATTGTGAGAAGAAATTGTGCAAAATGAAATCCAGATACATAATCTGCAGCCTCACTCCAAATGAACTCAATAAGGATAAAGAATTACATGTACATTTGTAATATAACAATGTGCGGCATCACGGCTCCAGCAGCAACAATCTAACACTAAATTAAATTGCATTAAATTAGCCATCAAATAAAGGCACACTAAGAGGGATACAAAAAAAACGTTAAAGGACGTTTTAGTTAGGCTCAAGTTTCACTCGTACAAAACCAGTGAAATTCAGCAGTTATAGTTAGTCAGCTAACTATAACTAGCGCCCCCGAAATGCACTGCTTATGACCTCACATATTACATCACTTATGACATGCCGCGCAGCTCTGCTGCATATTATTACTGCCTCATGTAGGTGGTGGTGCCCTGGGTTGCGGGGGAGGCCTTAGGGTCTCCCCACATTGTTTTTTTATTAAATAATGTATGTGCCCCAGGGAGGTGGCGGTCCACAGGGCAGTGGGAGGCCGAGCACCCCCCCACATTTATAGTTTTAAGTGCCCGGGGGGGGTGGCGGTCCCCAGGAATTCAGAATAGCCTAGGAGGATGGCCCCATAAGCCCTCGCCTTGATTACCCTCATGCCCCCGGGATTTGGCCCACCTTGGGTCTTTAGAAAAGAGATGCACAAGAGCATGTGTCTTTGTTTTAAAGGCCGCAGCAAAATAAAAAATAAAAGCTTTTAAACCTATCCGGGGTGTCAGGGTAGTCCTACCCTGCCCCCTTTTCTTAATTTTTTACTTTATCTGTGGGACTCGGCTTCAATCCGCACCCCAAGATGGCTGCCAACTCTTCCTGGTTGAAGGGTTGGCAGCCAATCAAATTTTAATAGGATCCGTAAGTCCACTACTATATCTTTGATACTGTTTGACGAATCTTCACAAACCTTTTCAAATAACGTGTGCTGGTGATTCTAGTTGTGCATGGAAAGTTTCAGAGCGATCTCTCAAGCAGGGGCTGAGAAAAAGGGGAGGGGTAAAAAAAAGTGTGTTTCTTATGTTATTTCCCATAGGGTCTTTGAACACGGCAGGGCAAAAAAGCATTTTCTTTTAATTCATAGCGAAATATGTGAATATTCGTGAATATTACGGTGAATTGAAGGGGCATGCTACCTTTAATGAATAAAGAGGAGGGCTCTTGGGGCCACCCTTCAAGGGGTTATTTATGCCACAGGGATCACCATCTCCCCAGGGCTTATTTTTTATCAATGCGAGGGACTGCTCAGACCCTCCCGGGCCCCTGGATCACCACCTCCCTGGGGTTACATATAAAAACTAATATGGGGAGCTTCATGGACCCCCCTGACCCTGGAGGCCACCTCCTCCCCATGGCAAAAATAAACATTAAAGAGGGGGTCAGTGCGGACAACTGGCCTGGTGACCACCACCTCCCTGGGGCTTTCTATTGTTTTTAAGAAGGAGGGGGCTCAGCCCCAGGGACCACCACTTTCCTGGGTCAGGTGCTTGATAATCAAAGGAGAGGGGCAGCACAGCTCCCCTCCTGGAGCCATGCATGCCCTGAGGACCGCCACCCCCCATGGCCAGCTCCTGCTATGTCCCGGAGTGCCCACCCTCTTGAAATAGGTGTTTTTACTTGGCATTAGCTGTGACAGCTCCTGCCAAGCAAAAGCAAACACTCAGCTTCCAGAAAGTGGGAGCTGTCAAACCACTCCCACTTGCTGGAAGTGGAGTTTTCTTTTCATCTCTTTTCCTACCCGCAGATGTGCGGGCAGGAAAAGAGATGAAACAATTGCTATCTCACGCAGGGAGCTGCATTTTCAGCAGCTCCCTGCATGCATGAGCAATGCTGGCTCCCGCAGGAGGCGGGGAGCGGGCTGGGACCGTGGCAGCCTTGAGACTCCCCTGCACTCCCACACCACACTGTGGGTCCTGGGTGGGACCAGGGCACCCAGTTAAACATGCCCTGGCCCCCAAGGGATGGGGTCCCCGGGGCCGAATTCGGCCTTGAGAGGTGGACCAAGCGGCACCCCTCTCCCCTTAAATTTTGGCCTGGCTCTGGGGAATGGGGTCCCCGGGCCGAAATCGATCCCGGGAAGGAGGGCTGCGCAGCCACGCTCTCCCATTAAATCCCCGATTAAATTTCAGCCAGGGCCTGGGGATGAGGTCCCTATGGCTGAAATTGGCCCAAGAAGGGGAGCTGTGCTGCCCCCTCCCCCATTATATCGTGTCTGGGCCCTAGAGGATGGGGTCCCTGTGTCGTTCTGGCCCTGATGCTCATTTCACAGTAATTAAACCTCAACGGGAGGCACTTACAAATATAAACACAGCAGGTGCCCCGAATGAAGCTCCACTTCTGTAAAGGACAAATGATCCTAACACCTGCGCTTGGCGGAGGCAAAGCAAATGTATTTTCTTGCCAATTCCATTTTGAAAAATGATCTGAAATCCTTTGTGGAGGTGACTGCATCATTGGTCTATTGAAGCGCAATCTGTATGTGACTGTGACAGGTGGATCTATTGTTGACCTATCCTGGTGAGAGCTGAGTCCATGGGTCTCCCTTTAAATTGCTGCGAGTATTCATATGTGAAAATCACTTGGAAGCTCTTTCTGTTTGACCCCGCTCTGTCCACCTTAGTAGTTTGGAAAGTTTTTTCTGCCTTTTGCCATGATGATGAACACCTTAACAAGCAGCCCTCAACCATGTTTCTCACCAATTTTAGTGGCGTGTTCTTGATTCCAAGGAAGAAATCTCCACCAAAGAAACAAGCACTTACTTCATATAGTTCAGAAGAAGGACCCTTGTTTGGTGGAGATTTACCTCTTTGTAGTCTCACTGTCTTCTTTACAGAAGGATTCATGTTATCACAGATTTCTGGATAAAGACGCACCAGGAACAATCACATTGCCAAAATGCACACAAGGTCACTGGTAACATTTCCTTGTGCTCCATTACGTAGTTGTAGTGTAGAATACATACTCAACATTTACCCAAGGAGGTAGCACTTAGTAATTAACCAGTAGAAAGAATTCCACTTGGGTAGATATTTTGTGCAAAACTGTGGACTGTAGGATAAAAGTGCAAGTGCAGTTCCTTTGTGGCTGAGTCACTGTCACACCCACACAGACACCTAACCACACACTCAGGCACTCACACACCCACTGACAGACCCACTCAGACACACACACACCCACTCACAGATGCACTCAGATACTCACTCAGACACTCATGCACTCACTCACAGACCCATGCAGCCACTCACAGACCCATTCAGACACTCATGCACCCACTCAAAGACCCACTCAGACACTCATGTGCCCACTCACAGACCCATACAGCCACTCACAAAACCACTCACAGACTCACTCAGAGACCCACACAGAAACAAATACACCCACTCACAGACCCATCCAGACACTCATGCACTTACTCACGGACTGACTCACACACTCATGGAGGCACTCGCAATCCCACTCAGACACTCTTGCTCCCACTCACAGACTTACTGAGACACTGATTCACCCACTCACAGACCCATACAGCCACTCACGGACCCATTCAGACACTCATGCACCCACTCAAAGACCCACTCAGACACTCATGTGCCCACTCACAGACCCATACAGCCACTCACACAACCACTCACAGACTCACTCAGAGACCCACAGAGAAACAAATGCACCCACTCACATCCAGACACTCATGCACTTACTCACGGACTGACTCACACACTCATGGAGGCACTCGCAATCCCACTCAGACACTCTCGCTCCCACTCACAGACCTACTGAGACACTCATTCACCCACTCAGACACCCATTGAGACACTCACGTATCCACTCACAGACTCACTCAGACACTCACGCACCCACTCACACACCCAGTGAGACACTTATGCAGCCACTTCCAGCATTACAGACACTCACACACCCACTCACACACCCATTGAGACACTCACACACTCACTAACACACCCACTGAGACACTTGTGCACTCATTCATGCACTCAATCTCAAAGGGAACAAGTTACAGTTAGAATTTTTTTTTAATAAACCTTAGAAATTCACTTAAAAAACCAATGGTTACAAGGACTTTATAGTTAAGAAACAACATTAAAAAAAACGTAGAAATTCACTGAAAAAAACAAAGGTTACAGGTACCTTTTAGTTATGCTCAGATTTCACCTAAGCTAACTATAAGTTATGGCCCCACAATGCACTGCTTATGACCTCACATATTACATCACTCATGACATGGTCAGTGACATCACTGATGACATCTCAAATTACATCACTAATGACATCATCCACACAACCCCCTACGTACCCATTCACAAACCAATGACTCACACACATCCACTCACTCACTCATATAGCCACTAGCACAGCCAAATCACAGGCCCATACAGGCACTTACACACCCACTCACTCACCCATACAGCCACTGAAACACTCACCCATACAATCACTCACACTATCACTCACTCACCCATACAGTTACTCACACAGCCACTCACCCATACAGCTACTCACACAGCCATTCACTAATCCAGTCAACCATCTGTGTCCGGAGGTGCCTGAGTCTGTCTGTGCCATGGGTGCTGCATCAGGAGGTGGGGTGACACTGCATTAGAGCAAGAAGTGTCCGTCTCTAGGCGTTTCACTGAACCGTCTTTCGCACGCTGGCACTGAATGGTAAAAGCCAAACTACAGGTTCCAGCATTTAAATGCTGTGAGCTAAATCATCACAGACCGAAGATGGGCGGAGCCAGGATCCATCATGGCCACTCGGAGCTTCTGCTCCGCTAAAGCCCCGCGTTCAACAACCAGTGCGGCGCTTAAACCCCACTTCAACAGCTAATTGAGCCTTCTCCTGACGTCTGAAGGTCGGGAGCGTCTGCCGCTGTGGCCGCCGTTCAAACCAGACGCTGCAATGCCGGGATATTGGCAAATTACCTGGCCGGCGATATTGCCTCAAGATGGCGCCCGGGATGGAACGGACCCGCGTTTGAAATACCGGAGCTGTGTGGCCCGTCCGCTGCGCGTGAAAAACATCCCTTGGCCGCAGCGGACATGCCGGTTTATTGGCCCTGAGCCTAGAGGCACCTGTTTGCCGAAGATCGAGGTGAGCGGTCCCCCTTCCCCCCCCCTGCGTGAGGCAAAATGGCGGCTCCCACCGCGCTGCCCACTGTAATGGGAGATGTGCCCAGCACCCTTTCAGGGTCTGCACTACGCCTCGAGAGCCTAGGGACACCGGGGGTGATCTTGTGTCCTTTGAAATAACTAATGGGAGTCCGACCCTTCCCTCCCCACAAAGCTCTGTCGTACTCGGCACACTCTCGGTTTGGAAAAGGGTCCCAGGATGCCTGACCCCAACATGGCCGACATTGGTGACTTCTTCCCCTTGCTGAACTTTTACCTACTCAACCCTTCCTGGACTGTGCCTGACCTCAAGAGGACTTCTAGATCTCTTTATGACCATGGCCTCCCTCCCCCCACCCCCGCACCACTCTGACATTCCCTGAGGACACATGACCTCTTTCCTGACAGCGGAGTCCGAGGATTATGTCCGACGCCCGGTGGAGCTGCTCTGTTCAGCTAATGAGGAGATCGGACTTGGTTCACCTCCTGACCGTCACCTGTCCAGCCGGACCTTGGGCACAGTTTCTCCCTGTCTTGCCCACCCTCCCCCTCTTTGTATTCATGCCGTTCTGCTTTTGCCTTGTTCTCCTTTCTATCCACCTGTCTGACCGATACCCGTTGGTGCTTCCTTGAGAGCTATAGGGGAGACTGGCCTCGGACTACCTCACTGGCCGTCACCTACCCATTCGGTCTTTGGGCTGACTTTACCTCTGTCTCTTATTCCTTCCTCCCCCTCGTCCTCTCCCTCTCACTCCCCCTCTCCCCCTTCCCTCTCTACTGATCTCTCCTTCTCTCCCGTTAATGTGTCTCATATATTTTGATGTAACGTAAAATTGTTATTATTGTTGTAACTTTGTTGACCTTATGTAAAGTGAAACCAAAGGGGATGATGGACGGAGTGTTGAACATTGCAAGCACTCACCCCCAGTCAACTGATCTGGGTTTAATCCATCATCATTCTTTAGCTCACTCCGCCACCCCAGTTCAGACATGGCCATATGCAAATCAGTCTGACCCTGTGCCTCATGGGAACAGTCCAGCCCGAACTGCCAAGCCATGTCTTCCCTGGACAGGAAACAAGCATCCTGGGACCGGTTTCTGGCTTACAGCCGTCATCAGCCAGGCTATCTTGAATCCAGTGGCAAAGTGAGCAAGGGACCCACGTCTGGGCATACCCTGCCAACTTAGGGCGAACATAGCAAAACCAAAGGGGATGATGGACGGAGTGTTGAACATTGCAAGCACTCACCCCCAGTCAACTGATCTGGGTTTAATCCATCATCATTCTTTAGCTCACTCCGCCACCCCAGTTCAGACATGGCCATATGCAAATCAGTCTGACCCTGTGCCTCATGGGAACAGTCCAGCCCGAACTGCCAAGCCATGTCTTCCCTGGACAGGAAACAAGCATCCTGGGACCGGTTTCTGGCTTACAGCCGTCATCAGCCAGGCTATCTTGAATCCAGTGGCAAAGTGAGCAAGGGACCCACGTCTGGGCATACCCTGCCAACTTAGGGCGAACATAGCAAAACCAAAGGGGATGATGGACGGAGTGTTGAACATTGCAAGCACTCACCCCCAGTCAACTGATCTGGGTTTAATCCATCATCATTCTTTAGCTCACTCCGCCACCCCAGTTCAGACATGGCCATATGCAAATCAGTCTGACCCTGTGCCTCATGGGAACAGTCCAGCCCGAACTGCCAAGCCATGTCTTCCCTGGACAGGAAACAAGCATCCTGGGACCGGTTTCTGGCTTACAGCCGTCATCAGCCAGGCTATCTTGAATCCAGTGGCAAAGTGAGCAAGGGACCCACGTCTGGGCATACCCTGCCAACTTAGGGCGAACATAGCAAAACCAAAGGGGATGATGGACGGAGTGTTGAACATTGCAAGCACTCACCCCCAGTCAACTGATCTGGGTTTAATCCATCATCATTCTTTAGCTCACTCCGCCACCCCAGTTCAGACATGGCCATATGCAAATCAATCTGACCCTGTGCCTCATGGGAACAGTCCAGCCCGAACTGCCAAGCCATGTCTTCCCTGGACAGGAAACAAGCATCCTGGGACCGGTTTCTGGCTTACAGCCGTCATCAGCCAGGCAATCTTGAATCCAGTGGCAAAGTGAGCAAGGGACCCACGTCTGGGCATACCCTGCCAACTTAGGGCAACATAGCAAAACCAAAGGGGATGATGGACGGAGTGTTGAACATTGCAAGCACTCACCCCCAGTCAACTGATCTGGGTTTAATCCATCATCATTCTTTAGCTCACTCCGCCACTCCCAGTTCAGACATGGCCATATGCAAATCAGTCTGACCCTGTGCCTCATGGGAACAGTCCAGCCCGAACTGCCAAGCCATGTCTTCCCTGGACAGGAAACAAGCATCCTGGGACCGGTTTCTGGCTTACAGCCGTCATCAGCCAGGCTATCTTGAATCCAGTGGCAAAGTGAGCAAGGGACCCACGTCTGGGCATACCCTGCCAACTTAGGACGAACATAGCAAAACCAAAGGGGATGATGGACGGAGTGTTGAACATTGCAAGCACTCACCCCCAGTCAACTGATCTGGGTTTAATCCATCATCATTCTTTAGCTCACTCCGCCACCCCAGTTCAGACATGGCCATATGCAAATCAGTCTGACCCTGTGCCTCATGGGAACAGTCCAGCCCGAACTGCCAAGCCATGTCTTCCCTGGACAGGAAACAAGCATCCTGGGACCGGTTTCTGGCTTACAGCCGTCATCAGCCAGGCTATCTTGAATCCAGTGGCAAAGTGAGCAAGGGACCCACGTCTGGGCATACCCTGCCAACTTAGGGCGAACATAGCAAAACCAAAGGGGATGATGGACGGAGTGTTGAACATTGCAAGCACTCACCCCTAGTCAACTGATCTGGGTTTAATCCATCATCATATGTAAAGCGCTCTGATACCTACGGGTCTAGCCAGCGCTATATAAAACTCTTTAAATAAATAAATAAACCATTTCCATGCCCATTTAGACATTCATACAAGCAGTCACACACCCACTCACTCACCTATACAGCCACTCACACAGACATGTACTGTGCAAAACAACCACTCACACATACTCACTTACCCATACATCCATTCAAACAGCCAATAACTTACCCATACAGCCACTAACATACCCACTCACCCACCAATAGAGCCACTCACACAGCCACTCAGTCACCAAAACAGCCACTTACACACTCTCCCATCCATATAGCCACTAAGGCAGCCACTCACTCACCCATACAGACAATAACACTAAATCACCAATACAGCCACTCACGCAGTCACTCACACACCCATACAGCTACTCACACACCCTCTTATTCACCTATACATCCAATCACACACCTACTCACACACATACAGCACTCAGAAACCCACTCCCACACTGATACAGACAGTCACATATCCACTCAGAGGACATATGTTAGAAACAGTATAACTCATTACTACTTTAGAAAGAATATTAATTTAACGTATGCAGTAGCTTACTATATATCTTTAAGTCTCAGAAACATTTATGAAACACTTTCACTCACTGGATGATGTCATGAGTGATGTAATTTGGGATGTCACCAGTGATGTCACTGACCATGTCATGAGTGATGTAATATGTAAGGTCATAAGCAGTGCATTGTGGTGGCATAAGTTATAGTTAGCTCAGGTAACTATAACTGCTGAATTTTAATGGTTTTGTGTGAGTGAAATCTGAGCCTAGCCATAATGTCCTTGTAACCCATATTTTTTTCAGTGAATATATATATATATATATATATATATATATATATATATTACATTTCCTTTAACCTAACATACCAAATTAATTATTATTCATATTACATTGTTGAAGACATCACCAAAGACACTTGCATTGAACTTGGTGATTTCTTAGGCCAGATCCGTCATCTCTGCCATCCTGGAGTGGATGGCGAGACCATAGACCAATTTTTGTAAGCCTTCCAAACTCTGATTGATGGCCATGCAGTGCCCTCAATCCCGTTATCCCAGGAGCTCAAGTTTAGGCACTAGGCCAGGCTCTGCGCCTAGGTCGCCTCTGGGGAGGAGCATGTTCTTCAACTAAGTCGTTCAGTCAAGGAGGAGCCCCTTGTGTTCAGTTCCATTTTCTAATTTTCAGTCATAAATTTTGTGATGAATCTCAAAACCTATAATACCTGTTTTAAAAAAAGCTGCTCATAATGCGTGTGTTAATTGCTTCTGACAAACTTCAATTTAATACTGGTGCCAAATAGGCATGATGAAGCTTCCATAATATTTTAAATGCCTGCCCATGTTCTCACACATACAAATATCTTAAGTAATTTTTCTTTGTAGTCCAAAAATCATACAGTAAAAAAGCCTATAAGATTTTTTATTGTGTTATTTAGACCTAGATAGTAAGTGTGACTGCTGAGTCCTAAATGGGTGCGGTGGTAAAACGGGTGCAAATGCAGCCATCCATCGACATTGCTATTAACTGCAAAGGGGAGGTTTCTGCTGGCAGAACATCGTCTCGTTTAGTGCTACACCTATGCACAAGAATCTATATTTTCGTAGATTTAGATAACCAAGCTTTGGGATTTCTGTGAATTCGAAAAAAGCTGTAACTCCCAATCACATTATAACACTTATTCGAGGTCCATTTACCACTTTTAAACATTTTTTTGTGCCCTTGAGCAAAAAGCATCCCAAGCAGTGGGTAATTCATGCCTGTTGTGGACAGTGAGAACAATGGCAGTAATTTCTCGGGACCAGCGCTTGTCTATTTCCTCCTACGGGTGTTCATCCCAATAAATATACCCGTTCTCCTATTGCTCATTAGGCCTGCATACAGGACTCAACTCGACAACTCTGTCACATGCTAGTAGCTTAGCCACAGTCCACCATATGGTGATGATGTTCACGAGTCTTCCTGACCACAGTTTTCATATCTTCTTCAGTAGTCATGGATAGCACTACAGGTAATTAAGAGAAAGCCCAGAGACATGAGTGAAGATTCTTGTGGACACTCCGAGGCCAGTAAAAGTGTGCAAACTGAAATCTTCAGTGGCATGGGCAGTGTTCAAACTGCTACAGCCAACAAGGAAGGAATTTGTTATGAGCTGTTTTTTAATTGGCTGGACTGGTGAGGCACTGCGCCTCCGCCATCAAGCGCAGAACGTCATGTTAGTGGGCAGGGGTTTAGTGGCTCATTCTCTTTCCCCATGCTCACCTGGAGTGTTTGGGCTGTCACAACCCTGGCGATAATATCCTAGGTCACTTCCATGATGTGGTGTGCCGTGGGAGGCCATTTATATGATCAAGCCCAACTACCTTCCCCATCGTTGGTGTTTTGGCGGTTGCCAGAACTTTTGCCATTTTGGCAGTCTCCAGTTCTGTATGTTTTTCACGGTCTCCGCGGAAGTGGCTTGGTCCTCCTTTCATAGCTTCAAGGAGCAGGCTCATCATTGAGGCAGACGCGCAAGTGGCCAGGTGAGGAGTAATTTGGGATCTTAGCAACTGGGGGCTTGCCTACTAATGCTCCACCCCTATGCATGAGTTCAAATTGGTCCAGAGCTGGGGTGAATCCACTCAGAGTGTAAAAGCACAGGCTCAAGTATAAGCAGGGCTTTAAGTGGGATGAAAAAACTGGGGGGGGTCTCTCAAATGGGCGTGGCCCATGTAATTAAGGGCGTGGCTTAAAAACATGTAAGCTGAAAATCTGTGCTTAGCATAGTGCGCCACCCGACTGGTATTTCGCTGTTTCTGTCATTGCATCCAGATATATGATACAAGTAACATCATACCTACAACAAGTCAGGATTATTGGCTTTGTCAATGGTTGTTAGTTGCATAACATAAATAAGCAGCAACTATGGCTTGTACATAATATTGAAAAATCTTCCACCTAAAGCCCTGGTGACACCACGACAATGTTGCTGCTCCTGAGTTTCAAAAAGAGAAGGGAAATCCACAGAGAAAATGACTCTCTTTTAAGGATTTCCCTTCCCCTAAAACGCTCACCTGGCATGACGCCATGCCGTAACTTCTTCACTAGTGAGAAGTGAGCAGTGTGAGCGCGCGCACATCAATGTGCCTGCTGTCACTGCAGTCCGGAAAAAAAAACGGACCACCTGTGACAGGGCACAAAACAGAGCCCGATAGAGACCAGTTTCGAGTCCTCCTTTAAAAATCTGCCTGTGCTCAGTCCGGTGCACTGTAGCTGACTCAGTCGGGTGGGCAGCTTAGGTCCTACCACAACTCCCCATCTTGTAGATTACACGTAAAATAACCCGTTACCATGCCCAAGTTTAAATAAACCTGCACCAATGTTCCAAAAGGTGTGGTCTCATTATCCAGTCTTGAGTGTCTTTTTGTGGGATGGTGTATACATCTTGTGGGGCCACAAGCGTGGGCGGGGACTATCGGATATCGGCACGATGGCGAAAGTGCCTGAGCCTACACCATTGACCTGTTGAGATCAGAAGTAATTTAAGCCTAGCTAGGGTGACCGGTCGTCCCGGATTTGCCCGGACGTTCCCGGTTTTTCACCAGCTGTCCGGCAGATTTCATGAAATTTAGCTCCTGTCCCGGTTTTTAGAGAGGGTCGACTGAAAACGGAGTGAGGTGTTTTTTTATGTTTTACAAAGCAGAGATAGTTAGCAGTTGTTTCAATAAAGCAATTTAATTAATAGGCAAGCTTCTGGGTTTAAGAATTGCATTTTATATGTTCTAACAGCCTGTTCTGTAATTCTCTGCTGAGGAGCGCTGTCATTCTGTGCGCTCGCTTGTCCAGTCCTTCTTCTATTTTCGTAAAATGTCCCAGTTTTTGGCTTTACAATTCTGGTCACCCTAAGGCTAGCCAAAGGACCATCAAGACGAGATGAAGTTGGTCACCAACAGTTGGTGACAGGTGGGAGCCAGGGACAGAGTCATGGAGCCCAAAAACTTGTCTAGGGCAGTGTCATTTCTGTGTTTAGAAGACTAAGGCACGTAAAGCTAGTATCATATCCTGTAACCACTCAGCTCTCCTGGCCAAGACATTAGCCACGGCCTTTTCTTCCGGCTAACCTGGTCCTGCTCATTTGAGATTCGACGGTAGCAAGTGTAGTCTGAGGTTTTGAAAGGATTAGGGTTTGCTATTTATTAGCCCAGTTTACCAGTGCTGGATTTCAGATCAGACCCTGTTCCTGCACATCCGGAATGAGAGAGAGAGAGAGAGAGAGATGCACCCACGCACGCACGCACACACACATACACAGACACACACACACGTTTGCTACAACAGAAGGCAAAAAATCTCGTGTTCCGATCGAGATTAGAGAGCTGTTATGCTAAATCAACAACATTTCAGCTGTCAGAATTGAGTCAATGAGGCTCGAGGCACATTTTCTCAATTTTGCCTTTCACTGTCACGGTTCCTAGCGAAGATAGTCACATGACAATTTCACGGCGAGCAACAGACTTGATTGAGTGTAAATGGTGCATTACTGACATCGAGGTTAATGCTGCTGACCCTCCCCCCCCCCAAGAACCACTCTAATTCTGCAGACAAGTTGTTTGTTTCGAAGCAAGAACATTATTTAGTTTTGAAATACTTTCTGTGCATGAGACACACAAATAAAAGAAAATAGACAGCAGGGGAGCGAGGAACGATTTAGAGTGAAATAAAATAGTGCAGTGACACGCACATGATGACAAACAAACTATAATAAGAGAGAGCAAAGACAGTAGACAAGGAAATCGGAGAGGAGCAAGTAAAATGAGCAGCAGATTGACATGAAAGAGAGTAGAGAAATAAAAAGAGCACATACTTGACAACACACAGGATTATAAGGCAAATAAATACATTTTTGTTCAAATATCTTTATTGCATATTAAAAGAGAAATACAATAGTAATACATTAACAATACACTAGTACAAAGTGAAATCTAAATATATTAGCTCGGAAAAGTTTTAAGAATAGAAAGATTTCATAAGAAAACTCAGTGGACTGGGATGCAAAAGGGTGGTAAACATATCATTATTTTAAAAAGGTAAGTAAATAGATATCATGGTATATAATAAATGTTACAAAGTTCATCAATTACTAATATAAATCCCAGAAATATAAAACAAGCAAAGCAACTGCATATATCAAGATAAAAAAACATATACTAGTTGTATTGTTTAATAAATAAAACAGTCAGCCAAGGGAAAGTGAAAAAGAAGAAAAAAGGGAAGTTTGGGAAAAAGACAGAAAAAAGGAAAGAAAGGAATCAAAGAGGTATGAGGGGACATCTGCTCCAATGGAAGAAAATAAATTAAGAAAAGGCATCAAAAGGATATTGGGCTATCAATCCCTGAGAAGACAAATTCATATAATTATCCAGAGACCGCCAAACATTACTGGAGATGAAAGGCGAGTAGTGTTTTTTCTCAACAAAAGTATGAGCTCCACGTAGATATGAGACCCATGCCCACCAAGTATGGTAAGATAGAGAGTGAAAAGATTTCCATTCTCTGAGAATAATTTTAAAAGCTATAGATAAAAGTAGATCTAATGATTCCAGATCCGAATTATCAAGGGATAAAGGAATAACTGCAGCCCATGGACCTAATAAAATCATAGGTAAAGAAAGTTCTATATGTGTATTAAAAATTAATGATAAATGTTTCTGTATTGGTCCCCAGAAGGAATTTAATAATGTACATTCGAAGAACATGTGCGAGTGGGTACCTGGAACAAGATTACAATTCCAACACAAATCACTATCACAAAGTTTCAGTTTATATAAACGAGCCGGGGTCCAATGTAAAAGATTTAGGGGCCTATTAGGATCAGTCCGCCCGCCACCCTAGCGGTTCTGGGACCGGCCGCCAGCGGTGCGGCGGTCCCGCACCACAAATTAGGATGTGACCGCCACCGTGGCGGTCGCATCCCACATCTCTAACATTGTGGCGGGTGCTGCTGTAAGCAGCACTCGCCGCAATGCCAAAGAGGCATGTTGTGCATTGCCATGCACAACGTGACAGGCACCGCGCGGTGCCTGCCACCTTGAGCATGGCAATGTAGGGGGGGGTACCAAGTGCAGCCCACCACCCCCTCGGGGGCCAACGACGTGCCCCCACAACAATTCCCGCCAGCCCTTTCAAGGCGGCATCACCGCCATGAAAGGGCCGGAACCGCCAGGCATCATAATATGGATGGCGGTGCCTTCCAGGGATCGCCACCATAATGTGCCCGAGTTCCGCCCGGCCGGCAATAGTGACGATTGCCGACCGGCGGAAAAGCGGCGGACGGACTTTCCGTCCGCCGCGGTACCCCCCGCCATAGTAATATGGCAGGGGGTGATTTGTGTTGTGATGGCGGGTGGATCGCCACCGCCGACCACCATAATGACCCCCTTAATGTGAAAAATTTAGATTGGATAAGCGAGGGAGCAATTTTATTGCGTAGGGATAATTTCCCCAATCAGATACCAAGTATCTTGTGAAATGTGTTTAAAAATGTCATCTGCAAAATGGTGAGACCATTTATCATAAGTAATCGTAGATTGTGAAGGGAGTGGAGCGGATAAGAATTTATAGATTTTAGACGCAGTATGACCTGAACGTAACCACATAGAAAGGAGTGAAACAAGACCTGAGTCCGTAGACAGGGGTATTTTAGCAATTTTAACCTTTAGCTTTAAGAAAGAATAAAAGTCCATATTACAGAGATGATGTTTCTCGGCTAAAATAGAAAAGGGAAGTGGATCATGATTAGAATCATACAAATCCTTCACCAATCTAATACCTTTGGTCGCACACAAAGAGGCTATGCTAGAATTAATATCAGTAGAGAGTTTAGGATTGTGCCATAAAGAAGACCATCTTGATTTATATATAGGTTTAGATATTTTCTTATCAACATATTTTAATGCATTAATCGTGTCTAATATAATACGTTGAGAATGGTCTTGACTAAGTTTAGATGCTGTGAGAAGAGAAGGGGTGGAGAAAGGAGAGCAAAGTTCCCTTTCAATATAAATCCAGGGAGGTACCAGATGTAAATCCGGTAAGAACCAAAGGGCCCCCGAGATGCAAGGAAAGAGATCTGATATAAATTCCAATCTGGAAGATTACAGCCCCCCAACTCAGAAGGTTTTCTGAGGTATTTGAAGGCAATTCTAGCTCGTTTATCACTTGATAAAAATTTTGAAGAAATTGAATCAAGCTCATGAAAGAAGGCAGAAGAAAGCTTTATAGGTAACATGGAAGATAAAAAATTAATAATCGGAGTTATCATTTTGAGAGTTTGTAATCTTCCCCACCAAGAAATATATTTAGGAGACCAGGAAGATAAAAGATCCTTAACCTTGGATAAGATTTGAGATTCACTAAAGGTGATAGTGTCCGATAAGTTCTTACAGAACCAAATCCCTAAGTATTTAATACGAGTCGATTGCCATTTAAAACCCGAATCACCCATGTGAACAGGAAAACACAATGCATTTTGGGGGAACATTTCCATCTTATCTTTGTTAAGAGTGTACCCAGAGACGAGCGAAAAATCACTTATGATGTTAGATATAACGGGGATTGCTGTTGCAATATCTTCTGAAAAAATAAGGACATCATCCGCATACGTGGCCGTTTTAAGCGTGTATGAACCAAATTGAAACCCCTTAATATCCCGATTCAAATTGAGTAGACGAAGAAGCGGATCTATAGAAAGAAGAGGAGAAAGAGGGCACCCTTGTCTAGTGCCCTGACGAAGATTAAAAAAAGAAGATGTAGCGCCATTGATTCTGATATTCGCTTTTGGTTGCGCATGACCATATTAATAAAAGACTCACCAAGGTTATGGGATTCTAATACCGCTTGTAAAAAAGGCCAAGAAACTTTATCAAAAGCCTTTTCGGCGTCAAGGGCGATCGCCGCCGATGGCAATGCTGAAAGTGTTGCTTTCTCCAATATATGACAAAAGGTCCGAATGTTGTCTCTGGCAAGTCTCCCTTTTACAAAGCCTGTCTGGGAAACATGTATGAGATTAGGAATGTGACACTCTAGCTTCCATATTTAATAAGGAAATTGGACGATAATTTTTAGGATCAGCATGATCTTTACCATCTTTTGGTATAACTACAATAGTAGCTTCAGTAGCCAAACCAGAAACCTTACCAGAGACAACATAATCGTCAAAAATCCTCTTAAGATATTTGATATTTGAAGGAGTAAAAGTTTTATAAAAAGCGATAGGAAAACCATCCGTTCGTGGGGCTTTCCCCGAGCGAGTAGCCTTAATAGCCTGGATGATTTCCTCAATATCAAATGGTTTCCCAAATTCAATCATGTCAGTATGGGAAATAGTATTAGTAGGAATTGATTAAAGAAACTGTTGGCAGGTAGTCTTGGTAGCTTCGTTTTTAGGAGTATATAATGTTTCATAAAAATCACGAAAGACCCCAAGAATTTCTTGGGTATGGAATTTTCTTGAACCATTTTTATCATTAATATGAGAAATACGAGTCGTATTAACATTCGTGTTTTGATATTTTAACGTGGCAGCCAAGAGCTTACCAGCTATATTCCGTAACAGCAAATGACGAGACTTTTGGGCATGTACACCGATATAAGCTCTTTTAGTGACTATGGCACAGCTTTCCAAACTTTTCATGTTGGTGACACACTTTTTGGAGATGCATAATTTTTGCGACCCAGTAAGGCAGTGTAGCGAGCGAGCGTAGCGAGCGATCCCGATCCACCTAATGGGGGTTCGGGGGGGTTCTCCCCCTGGTGAAAATTTTGAAGAAAAAAGTGGGCAAATGGTGCATTTTCAAGCAAATTTGAGAAAGCAGGAAGGTTAATAAAGCAATTGTGAATCTGTTCTAACAAAGACAGTGACTGTCAAAAGTGGGTGTAAGGTTAGGTTTGTTCCTGAAACAAGAATATAATCATGCACACATTGACACATGCCCCAGTGATTTACGGCACAAAAAGGGCGGGTGCACGCATCATGCACAAAGTCCACCTGCTGCCAAGCGAGCGTAGCAAGCGAGCCCAAACCACCTAAGGGGGGTTCGGGGGGATTCTCCCCCCGGAGAAAATTTTGAAAAAAAGTGGGCAAATGGTGTATTTTCAAGCAAATTTGAGAAAGCAGGAAGGTTAATAAAGCAATTGTGAATCTGTTCTAACAAAGACAGTGACTGGCAAAACTGGGTGTAAGGTTAGGTTTGTGCCTGAAACAAGAATATAATCATGCACACATTGACACATGCCCCAGTGATTTACGGCACAAAAAGGGCGGGTGCACGCACTGCCAACCCTTCCAACCATGCACAAAGTCCGCCTGTTGCCTTGCTGAATATGAGTTATACAAAAATTCGTTCAGGAAGGGGAAATTGTGAGTGGTAAAACAATCATGCAACTTATCAGCCGGTCTCTGCGCATTGAACTCAGGTGGGACCGCTCTCTGCAGCGCGCCAAAAGCCAACAGAAAATAAGACGAGTCATATGTTTTTCCATTCAGCACTTTGAGGTAAAATTAACTGCATATAAGAAATAAGGTTAAATACATATCTCATAGAAATTGTAAATATCAAAATGTATGGTGGTGGCAGATGCTTGTGCAGTAATAGTGTGCACTAGTGCAGTTAAAGAGGGGGTATCCTTCATTTGCATGGGAGCAAGGCCCCTTTCAAATGAGCAAATGTCCTGTCCTTGAACTAACACCAGATTACAGATGCTGGCACAGGGGCAAAAAAACTGTTAGGAGATGCACTGATTATGCCCCACATATGACGTTCACAATCAGATTCACACGTTGCATCCGCCTGAAGGGAGATCCCTGCCCCTCCTGACAGTTAGTCCCCTTTCACAGATGCACTGTTCAAACTGAAAGATATGCAAGATGGGGCAGGGGCCAGTGAGGCAGGAAAGGGTAGGGCCAAACACGACTTACAAATGTTCCATAGGTTACAGAGTTATAAGGTTTAGGTTCACATTGGGCAGGACTCAATCGTGGAAGCAATCCATAATGGGTTCTAATTTGAAGAAATGCAGCGTTCAGAGTGGAAGCTTAAGACACCATGAAAGAAACACATAGCAGGATAACCCATTGAACATAGCAGCAAAAAAACATGGTCAACCAACACAGCTCCTACAAGCAAACCTTCCGGCATAGAATACAGTATACAGATCTACCTAAGAAATGAGTGATTCAGTCAAAAAACACCTTTTAAATAAAGTTCCCACCAACAGGCTACCACCACCTAAAAAGAGTCAAAAGTAACAGCCCTGACATCTCTAGTAGAAACTCTCACGCCTCTACCAGCACCTTGTCTCACGGTGGATGCCAGGGCAGATGTCAGCTTTCCCAGTCCTCCTTGGCATGTGCAGTTTGGCGGCCAGATGAGGCTGAACAGGTGACAGATGACAACTATACCACCACACACCCTCATCCTTCAACACACAGGAGGATGAAGAAGGCCAGGGACAAGTGACTACTACTTGCTGAGAACTCTGTGGACATTAGATAACAGGGCACTGGGAGATCATGTCATCTGCCCAGTTTCTCCTTGGCTTGCATCAAACCGCAGCCTAAAGAGGCACGAGTGCCAGATTTTTACAATAACAGGTTATAGTCCCTATTAATCTCACTCACGTTCAAATGGTAATTATTATGATAGCCTGTAAAACATCTAACACAATACAAAAATAAATATGAATATATACATATATGCTCATGTTTATTAAATGGTAGTAGAGCCCACTGCCATGATACAAGAACCTCCCTCACCGGATACCCCCGTCTAATGTTTGTATAAAAAAGAAACGTATGGTCGAGGCAAAATAGAAATTCATAATCAGGTACTCAAAAGTCCATAAAGAAAACATGCCCATGAAGAACAGAAGGATTTTCTGTCAAGACGTCATTAACACAGTTCCAAAGAATGCTTCATGAAAGCTTCAGGTGAACTTCGGAGCGCACAGTAATTTCCCATCATTTTTCAAGACTCAACGTGAAAACAATGGTCTCTAATGGGTCTAATTTTCTAATCTAGTAGCTATGGATGCGTTTTTTCCCAGATTAGAACATTGTTCTCACGATGCGTGTATTGTAAACATGGTTTGCACGCCGCTTTTCAGGGCGCAGACAGCAGATTATTTAAGTGGAAGGGCTGCAGGCCCAGCGATGGCAGCGACATAAAACAGAACCCCACCCAGTCTGAGCGCTCACTGTAAGACTTGGAGAGCCACTGGCGCAGTGCTAAATACAGATGTGCCCTGACCCCATCACGTGACCCCTTGCGTCCAGAGTCTCCAAGCTGGCAGTGTTCCTGACCCCGGAGGTGCCCCTGAAGAGTGTTTGTGCGCCCTTTACTTCACGGTTTTTGTGCTGTGATGCGCGCCTTTCTATTTGGTACATACTCATTTAAAGGAAGCACCACTCAGCGTGTGCGTTCACACCCATGACGAACTTCCCAGTCAGCCTTGAACATACACGTCCACAATCTTAAAGGACGAGTTCTTTTAGGAATCAATTAACCCTGGCATTGTGATGCTGGACGATATGTTTGTCCACTTACCTTTTTTTAAAGAATCTTTAGTGAAAAGGCCTGTGAAGATGATTATTAATTTTTGGACACCCGGGCTTGGATAAAGGCCCCTCCTGCTCACCGTTACACTCAGTACCAGCCTCCGAAGTGCACAGACCCCGTCTGACTGGTGGAATACGCGGGACAATCAGCAGCTGTCGCAGAGGAATTTGGAAGGTCCTTGAACGCCCGCCGTGGATTGGCCAGACAGCAGGCTACCGCGAGCGCCGCTCTCACACGTGCTCCGTCTGCCTGAACCTAGCTTACAGAGCTTTCCAAAGTATGCAGCGTTCTTGTTTCAAGTCGTATTTACATAGTTCTAATACTCACTGCGCATTCAACGATCAACGCTCGCGGCAAAGGGAACCGGCCGTGCGCACACGCTCCTCTCCTGCCTCCGCGTACCGCACTGCGTCACTGACATGCGCAGATGTCCTGATGCACGAGAATGAACGTCTTAAAGATTTAAGACATACGTACATGCTTGATTAGAGAGCACCGTCGCGTGACACACCCACACATGTCAGGCGACACAGTACCGTGTCGCAACACATACTTTGGAAAGCTCTGGACTATGGAATTAAAAGAATATTTCAGGGTTTTGATATCCTGCAGAAGTGATCTATTGTTTGAATGTCTAAATAATTCCTCTTTGCGTTTAATCTCATCCCCTATAGATTGAAGGGATTTTCAAATATCACTGTTCCTTTTGGCCATTTTTTAATAACATGACCCCGTATAGTACATTTAAATGCATCCCACAAAACAATTGGGGAGTCTACTGAAGATTCATTATCTTTAAAGAAGTTATCAATTTCCACATTAAGATCCCTAACTTCATAATTATCTTCCAAAATTTCTGTATTGAGACGCCAGTTACGAGGGCCTCTCATATCTGTAAGATTAAGAATAGTTAAAGACAACGCTGCATGATCAGAAACAACTATTGGATGAATAATAACATTTATAGTATGTTTCAAAAGAGAGGTGTCTACCAAAAGATAATCAATACGAGAAAAGCTTGAATGTGGAGAGGAGAAAAACGTGAAATCACTACCCGTAGGATTATGCAATCTCCATGCATCAACCAAATGATGAGACAAGCACATATTGTGTAATTGTTTATGTGATCTAGGGGGACGAAATTTAAACGCAGAGTGTCTATCCAGAATAGGATCAAGAGGAAGATTAAAATCCCCACCAACAATTGTTCTAGAGTCCTGTGGAATATCAGAACGTTTTTTATGTAAGTTGCGCCAAAAAAGAGGGTCGTCAATATTAAGGGCATATAAATTCATAACATATAGATCTCCCAAACCATTAGTCAAATGGATAAGTAGCCATCTACCACTGGTGTCATGCTCAGCTGCAACAATAGATAAACCAGAACCTTTGGAAATAAGAGTAACCACCCCATGTGTTTTCCCAGAGGCCTCAGAACGAGCAACATCAAGAGCCCACTCCTTCCTCATAAGCAGAGCCTCTTTAAATGCTATCTTCGTCTCTTGAAGTAGAACCACATCACCAGATAAACCTTTGCAGTAGTCTAAAATGTTGTACCTTTTAACTAGATGATTTAATCCCCGAACATTAAGTGAAACTATATTTAAGCCTGTCATGGATATGAATAGAACAACAAGATTAAGTACATTTGGTAAAGGGGCAAAAGGAAAGCCAAGAGGTAGTTAAAAACTAACAGAAATGTAACATGAAACACAAAATAAACTGAAGCAGATGTCCCAGAATTAGGATAAAGAGAAAGGGAGGAAGTAAAGACTAGAAAGAAGAAAAGAAAGAACAAAAGTACTCCAAAGAAAAAAGGAGCATTAAAAAGTGTAACCCCACCAGGGGATGTCTGTAATAAACAAATGGCATGGGGGAAAAAACGTGGAGGAGCAACAACAGAGGCCATCAACTACGATGCAGACGGCTCAACAATAAATATTTCATTAAGCGACGAAACAAATGCAATAATACCAGTGTTTTACTAAACTGTCTATAACCCATCAATAAGAATAAATAATGCAAGTTCAAAAATATAACACATTTGAGCATTGTCAAACATATATCATATCATAAATAGAAAAGTGAGGTTATATTAGCAGTTAAATATCAATCTAAGGTATTATAAATTACAATATTAGGCAAATATAAATATCAATCTAAGGTATAATAAATAATAATATTAGGTATTATAAATAACAATCTAAGGCAATATAAATAACAATATAAGACATTAAAAATATAAATCTAAGATATTATGAACTGGTCTATCAAATTAATATAAATAGCATATAAAGAGAAAAATCACAAAATATAGAATGTAAAATAAGTAGTCCCTTATAAATTGGTGGAAGTCAGGAACAGATTCATATAATTAGAGTATTTTAGAAACTAAGAATTAAATAGAGTATTTAACATTAGATGCAATTCATAATTCAGGATAAATATACAATAAAAGAAAAAGAATCAAATCGACAAATAAGTAGATAAATTAAAAATTGTGCATATAGAACAAAAACAACATCAGAAATTGACATTTCAATAATGAACAATAATACAGATAAATAATAAACACAGAAATAGGTTATCGCCAATGTAGAATAATAGGAAGAAATAAAAAGTCAAACAGAAAATAGAATAAACGAGCCAAATAGAATAAACGTGTAGAAAGTAGACTAAAGCAAAAAAACGAAAAAAGAATATGGAAGATAGAAGATAAGATACTTACTTTATCATAAGAATAATGAGAAAGAAAGGTAGTAAAAGTCTAATTATAAAGCGTTATCACACCAATGAGATTTCATAATTATGGTCTAAGATAAATGCATAACTATTATAGCGTTGGTGATGAAAACAAAAACAAATCATGAATTAATATATCTATTAAAGGAGAATACCGTCTAAAAAGACCACAGCAAGAAGGAGGAACCTAGTAGGGAGCGAGAACGAAATTGGAATAAGCCAAAGAAATAAAACACAAGGAGATAAAAAAAGATAGAGATAAGTAAGAAAAATTGAAACACATTGACAGACTTACAAATTAACAATATAGCTCCAGAATAGTCCCAAAAAATTAGATCAATCAACCTATACCCAACCTACAAGGAATGTAATCCCATATAACATTCACAATAGTATAACAAACCGTATTATCCTGTAAAAAAGAAAATCAGTTAAAACAGAATAACCAATGTAAGACGAACGACATTTCAGTGCGTAATCACCAATTCAAGGAAGAACACAGAAGAGTAGTAGCAACCGTACATATTGTGGCAAGGCACAAAAAGCAGAGAACCATCATGTGTAATAAATAAATGAGAAACAGTAGGCACAGACAACTCAATAGATGTAGATCATTAAGGGCGAGAAGCACCTGAAAGAGAGTCTGAGTCCATCTGCGATTCAGATTGATTATCCAAAAATTACGAGAGAGCTGAAGGTTCATAAATTATCTGTGGACGACCTTTGAATGTTATTCTGAATCTTGAGGGACCAGCAAAGGAAAATGGAATATGCATATCAATGAGTCTCTTGCGTAGATTCAGGAAACCCTTACGACGAATTACAGTGTCTTTAGCAAAGTCTTGTGATATTGGTATTTTATGGCCTTCCCATTGTATTATTTTAATCTTCCTCATTTGTGCCAGAATTTGCTCAGTATGTTGGTGATGCAAAGGTTTAAAGATCAAAGGTCTTGGAGAAGACATTGTTTTAGGTTTAAAAGTTGGAACTCTATGAACACGTTCTATCTCAAAATCCTTGTGAAACGAAATATTCAGAACATTTGGGACCCAAGTAAGCAAGAAGTCAATCACTAAAGGAGCAGTTTTCTCACAATCGTCTGGCAAACCAAAAATATGAAGATTACTTCTGCGATTCCGATCTTCCTGTTCAGTTAGGTCTCTTCTTAATGAAACCATGGAACGCTCCAAACTTTGGATGTGTTTAGCTTGTTTGTTTGTGAAGTCTTCAAGATTACTTATTCTCGTTTCGGCATTAGATACACGTAATGAGAGGTTTTTCAATTCATTACGAATTGCTGCCACCCCACCTGAAGCAGATCTGTATTAGTTTTGGTACTTTCGAGCTATGTCGTGAACCGTATTAAGTTTAAGTAGTATAGCTTCTAATGTTGGGGCAGAGTCAGGACTGCCTTTAGCTAGAGAGTCCGGGGTAGGTGAGGTCTGTTTGGATCTTTTCAAGTTCCCTTTATGGAATCTCTGTCTTTAGAGGCCACCCCCATACCTTCCGCCATTGAAGAAATTTGTAATGACCACGATCAAATAATGTACTGTGCGTAGTAAATTCCAACTATATATTATGAGACACAAGCCCAGAGTGACGTAGGAATCATCAATAAAGCGTTGATGTCAAAGGTGAAGAAGCCAACACTTCTGAGACCATGCGTTAAGAATCCTGCACACAAATGCTGCTTATACTCAGGGTTAGAACCCTACAACAGGAGGTATGTATGTTCCCCAAGGAAGGCACTGACAGCAGTCGTTATACTATAGATCAATATACCAAGCACAATGACCTATGTTTAGAAATGTTGCATTCAGCACGCCCTAGTCAGAACAAAAACAAAGCCCTCGTGAGGAGTTCAGACAGCAGCTCCAGCACTCGTATCATGATATAACTGCAGCAATATGCACCAACAAAGAGCAATGTCACATCCGAAATACTTCATGGATAGTAGCCCATCAGCATTAATTCATATCCCAAGGATACAATTAGGGTTTTCCACAAGGAATCATTTCATGCGATAAAGTTCCTGTCAGCAGCCGCCATTTTGTGAATACCTAATCTGACAGGAACTTGTAATACTGAAACGTGCAAATTCCAGGGTCTGTGGTCTAATACAAAAAGGAAATGCGCACTGTACCTCCCATTAGCGTGGAAAGAAAGTTCTGTGTAAGGCACTCCCGGTAGCTCGAATTCTCAACTTCGTGTCATGACGAAACTGCATTTGCCTGCGCCATTTTACGGGTCTCCCGAAGACAAAATGCCTGACAGGCAGCACTACCTGTTAAAGCAGCTCATAGCAAATAAAAAGCTGCCCACAGCGCTCACGAGATGTTCCGCCACTGTCTGCTGTCCAAAAGGTGACCAAAAATCACCCGAACCGCATCTGAAGTCAAACGCCTGCACCGGTGACGACGCGGAGCTCAGAGACGTGCAGCCATCTTAGTTGCGTGCTAAGCCACGCCCCCAAGGCAAATAAATACATAAAACATGAGGGGTGGCACTAAGATAGCATAAGATCAAGAAAGTACAGAATCAGGTTGTTTGGGTGACGTTGCAGGCATCATTTTTAAAGAAAGGGTCATAATGGGAATTATGATGAGCAGTATGTTTTCCTAAAAAGGGTGGCAACTCCAGCCATGATAATCAGGGATTCCACTACTATTTTGAACGTGGCAGAGTCCTGTCACAGCCACATTTATTTCCAGGCCTAGCAGCAGCTGCTGCCACTGCCCCCTCGATGATACCAGACCAATACAATACAGATTCTACCCCAAATCTATCTAAAATATTCCAATCCAATAACATTTACCACGTCACCCAAGTGAAAAAGTAACCTATCATGATTTTCGGTCGAGCATTCGAGACCTCTTGTATATTCTTTAGTATATACTTATATATTAGTATATACTTATATGTGTATGTACTTTGTGGGCTCCAGAGATCAGCCCTAGGACTTGTCTGCTTCCGCTTACCAACTTTCTTTCTGTTCAACTGCCTCTATTTAACTGTCTTAATAGAAAAGGACCAGTAGAGGTCAGTAAAATACTAGAATTGATTCTAAGAGGTCAGTAAAATACTAGAATTGCTTTCTGTTGAGGGACTTTCTTTTTTTTATTTTTCTGGCAACTGCCTCTATTTAACTTTCTTGATAGAAAACGACCAGCAGAGGTCAGAAAAATACCAGAATCACTTTAGCATTCTCTAGATTCCAGTCCATAGAAATTGTCTTCCACGAGCACCCGTAGACAATATTTTTTTCAAATCTTGTATTTTCAGTGATATGACCACCGAAGGCCCTGATTTTATATTAAAAACAGGCAATATTTCTCTCCATGTGTTCCCATGCCTGGCGTGTCATGCAGTTTGGTGCTTACTTTCCCTCCATGTTAAAGAACAGTAGATGTCTCAGCACCCAGGCTAATGTGCTGCGTAGCTAAATACATATAAGGTCCCAAAGGCGAGACCGATTGCATTGCAAATGCTTGTTTTTACTTCCTTATCGAGTCTTATGATTTCAACTCTTGGCATGTTTGTATTTCTTGATACATAATGTTATGAAGCACTAAGAGCGACATGTTCCAAATTTCAGATTGTTGTTGGTTAAAATACTGGACTGACGAAAGCTGTTATTCTTGAAGTGGTTTGCAACAAGATTTATTGTACTTCTTCTATTCCCAAATCGGTTGCTGCAGGCCACTTGTGCCAACTGTATATTCTGCATTTCCAAGTTGCCTGCACTCCTGAGGCTGTCTCCACTTAATTGCATTTCATGAAGTGAGACTGCCTGCACTTTTATTTCAGGAGTTTGTAGTCCCGAATATCGAGTATATAATGTGCGCATCTCTTTTAAATTACTAAAACTTTATACTTTCTATACAAACCAAACTTAAACTACACTAACATTAGAAATTCTAAAGTTACAGTTGTTTCTTAAATTTCAAAATTATGCACCACCTTCTAAATTATAGCTCGCACACCCCCAGGCACAGTGTAGTGAAACTGGTAGCCACACTACATTAACTATAACTCGCCACTCTACCATGCACCGCGTTTTCACAAAAGATGTGAAGTGTTCTTATGAATGCTAGGATTTCAGATGGTAATAAGTGATGTATTATGAAAGGGTATAAGCTGTGAATGAAGAAGGCACGGGTTATTCACTAAACTGTGCATGGAAGTGTGCGAGTTATAATAGATGCAACATATAGTAGAATTTTAAGGTATAACTCGTAACTTTAGACATTTTAATGTAGAATGGCATAGAATGGAGTGGTGTAGAGTGAAGTGGTATAGAGTTGAGAATCATTGAGTGGAGAGGTGTAGAGTGAAGAGGCTTAGTGTGGCATATAGTAGAGTGGCATAGCGTGGAATGGCATAGAGTGGAGTGACATAGAGTGGGAGTGGTGTAGAGTGGAGTGGCATATACTAGAGTGGTGTAGAGTGAAGTGGCATACAGTAGAGTGGTGTAGAATAGTGTGGTGTACAGTAGAGTGGCATAGAGTTGAATAGTGTACACTGGAGTGGGGTACACTGGAGTTGCACGGAGTGGAGTGCCGTAGAATGGAATGGCGCAGGGTGGAGTGGCATAGAGTGGAATAGCATAGAGTGGAGTTTCATACAATGGATAGCGTAGAGTGGAGTGGCATACACTGGAGTGTCATAGAGTGGAATAGCGTACAGTGGAGTGGTGTAGAGTGGAGTTGCATAGAGTAGAGTGGTGTAGAATGGAGTGGCGTAGTGTGGAACATTATACAGTCGAGTGGCATACAGAGGAGTTGCGTACAGTAGAACAGCGTAGTGTAGAGTGGCACATCAAGGAGTAGTGTAGAGTGGAGTGGCATAGAGTGGAGTGGAGTGGCATACTGTAGAATAGCATACACTGGCCTGGCATTCAGTGGAGAGCCATAGAGTGGAATATTGCAAAGTGGAGTGGCGTATAATGGAATAGCATAAAGTGGAGTGCCGAAGAGTGGAGTGGTATACAGTGGAATGGCATAGACTGGAGTGGCCTAGAGTGGAGTGGCATAAAGTGGAATATCATAGAGTGAAGTGGCGTACACTGGAATGGCATAGAGGGAAATGGCATGGAGTGGATTGCGTACAGTTGACTGGCGTAGAGTGGAATACCATATAGTAGAGTTTTTAGCGTGGAGTCATATACAGTGAAGTGCATGTCCGAGAGTAGAGTGGAGTGGTGTACAGTGGAGTGCCATAGAATCGAGTGCTATAGAGCTGAGTAGCGTGTCATGCATGAGAGTGGAGTGCTGTAGAATGGAATACTGTAGAGTGGATTGGCGTGCAGTGGAATAGCGTAGAGTGGTGTAGACTGGAGTGGCACAAAGTGCAGTGAGGTACAGTGGAATAGCGTACTGTTGAGTGGCGTACAGTGGAGTGGTGGAATTGGAATTGCATAGAATGGTATAGCATAGAGTGGAGTGGCATATGGAGTTATGTTCAGCGGAATAGCATGGAGTGGAGTAACATAGAGTGGAGTGGCATAGAATGTAGTGGCATAGAGTGGAATAGTGTACAGTGCAGTGGTGTATATTAGAGTGACGGAGATTGGAGTGGCATAGCGTGGAGTGGCATACAGTGGAATACCATACAGTAGAAAGGAGTACAGTGGAGTGGCGGAGAGTGGAACGGCATCCAGTGGAATAGCATAGAGTGGAGAGGCGTAAAGTGGAGTTGCGTACAGTGAACTATAGCGCAGAGTGGAGTTGATTAGAGTGAAATATCGTACAGTAGTGTAGCATATAGTGTAGTAGCATAGAGTGGAATACAGAGGAGCGGCATACAGTGGAATACCGCAGAATGGAATGGTGTAGAGTACAGTGGCGCAAAGTAGAGTGGGGTGCAGTGAAATACCATAGAGTGAAGTGGTGTACAGTAGAACAGCATATAGTGGAGTGGCGTAGACTGTAGTGGCGTACAGTGGAGTAGCATGTCATACAGTCAAGTGAAGTAGTGTAGAATGTAGTGGAGTGACTTAGTTTACAAAACTAAAAGGCAGCCAAGCTGTTTTCACTACACTTTGTCTGTGTTCTGGGTTAGGGCCTTAGATATCAGTAAGTAGCAGTTTTTATTGTTTTTCCCTACCTATTACCACTTTATTTAGTGATAATAGGCAAGATAATTTTATTTTTATACATATTTTGTAAAACGTTTATGGACTACTGTGCTAGTAAATAGAAAGTAGCACAGTAGTTACATAAAAAGAAGAAAAATATCAAAAAAACTAAAAATACATTGTAGTACACTGTATTAGTTGAGATAGTGTAGTACAGTGTATTTTTAATGTTTTAACATTATTTTTATTTTTTATTTCTTTAAGTAGTGCAGTAATTTGTAGGTATTATCACAGTTCTCTGTAGACTTTTTGTAAAGAATCAAATATGTTAAAAATTGATAATAAACTTTAGTACACTTTATCTGTGAAATATAATGTAGTACAGTGCATTTTTTTCACCTTTAAATTTGTTTTTTAAGTACTGTGGTACTTCCAAGGTAGTGCCACGGTACCCCATAACTTTTTCAAAAATATATAGAAAAATATAATTATTTTTCCCTGCCTATTACCACTTTAAGAAAGTGGTAATGGGTGGGGAAAAATATTATATCTTGTATTAACTAGATCTAAGTCCTTAACACAGAACATAGCCAAAGTGCACCTAACACAACATGGTTGCCTTTACCTTTTGTAAAGTCAGTCATTAGTCAATCACATAATGCCTTGTCATCGCCATGTATCGCAGTAGTTTCGTGAAATTTTGTGAAAATTCACGAAACTAACCGCAACCTGAGATATCACTAATATTTATTGCCTTATAAATCCAAAATTGCTGAATGTATTTTCATGAAACCCCAAAAAGGATCCTTTCCATGTCATAATCTATATTTCTGCCAAATTTCAAGAAAATACGTTCAGCTGTTTTGTCGCTGAATATGTCTAACAAGTCCATAAATGTCCATTGAAAATGTATTGGGGAAAAGATTCTACGCAGTAGATACTAAGACCCTGATTCAAAAGGGCCTCTGCACTCATGGCGGAGACCCCTCAGTTGTGGGGAAGTCTCCACATTCGGGCGGAATCTCCCCAATGAGAATTATCTAAGAATTGGCAGGTCCACGTACAAAGCAGCAGGTGTAAGGGGAATATCAGATGCCAGACAGCATTCAAAGCTTGATAACGCTTTAGAATAAATCACTGATTCAGCGAATCAATCTTTTAATCTTTTACTCTCTCATCTAGAGGCTGAGCCTGCATGTCCCCAAGTAAAAAGCTGGTAGATCATAAGCAAAGCCCAGGTTTGTGAGTTTCTAGGATTAAAAGATTCTTCTAGCAATGTGTATAAAATAAACTTGCCCCACTTTCACAGTATGAATACGGGTTTCTAAAATATTTATGTATGTCACTTTTTCTTAACAGAATATCAGAGTGAGAACTGTTAAAGGTCAGGACTATTTTTCCAAATCAGGGGCTAAATTTTGTGGAAAAATGGAACAGAAATTTCTACTAGTTGACAGTAAGAAAGTTATGTATGGAACCTATAGGTAAGTCCACAGTTTTATTCTTTTCAAAAACGCTTTTAAACTAATTACACAATGTTTTTTTATTTGCAATTTTGGATACCATTTCCTCATTGAATAGAATATGCTGTAAACATGTCATTAAGGAATTATAATTTGCTATTCATTTTTAAAAAGTGAATCATTTAAAAAGTTTATGGAAAACAAATGAGAATTAATTCCTTATTTGCTGGGTTTTGTGCCCTTCCCAAAAGGGTTTATGACACCCATACATGCAGTTTATCTGCAGGAAATTATAATTTGATACCTGGTTTCTTGTGCTATGTTTGCTAGCTATTTGTGTGGTCATTGGTCAGCTCCTTTCCAATGTTATCTTTATTCAAATTCTGATGTTGACAGGGTGAGAAGCAGACATCATTAGCATGCACCCATTTTACAAGTGCATAAATGGTCTTATCCTCCATCCTTCAACCTGCCTCTTGTGCAGCACAGTATATCAAGATCAATAAGACACCCAAGGTCCACAACCCATTAAAAAGTCATCAGACATGCTGCTCTGATGCTGTTCCCTGTGTCACCAATACTGACAGATCATGCAGAGCAGGAAAGCACGCCCAGTGAAACTACATTGTGAAAGTAGAGGAAAGATGTTCAGTGTGAGTTACTTTCCTCTGCCTTCACAGTGTGTCATCTGATGTTCTGGGAGCCAAGAGGACTACCTGGAATTTCATTCAGAAGTTGAACATTACTGACAGCCGATGACAGCCTTCATAGACACCAGCGCACCTATCAATATCATGTCCAACAAACTTTACTGCACACTGCAGGACCCGCTGAAACTGTAGGCAACTTGCATCCCAGTTTACAGCTTTAGGAACTATATGCCTCTTCCACAGGCCTGAGTGTTCACAATAAAAGTCAGCCACAAGAGACACTCAACGCAGACCAAAATTGGAAGGGAATGGTTTCTTACTCAGGTATCACACGCCGAAGAACTGCGCCTAATCTACTTTGCCCTTGGAGTGGATACACTGGTAGAAGAGTTTGCGCAACTGTTCCTAGGCATAGGCTGCCTGAGAGGGAAGATGGTACAACTCTACATTGATCAGTCGATCAATCCTGTCACCCTTCACCACAGACAAATCGTTCGCTCAAAGGTGGAGCAGGAACTGAGGAAATTAGAAGACACGGACATCCCGAGGACCTCTTAATCCTCGGGATCTCTGCTAAATACAGGCTATTTGACCGGAGATTCCTACTTGCTTTATAGGGGCATGGTTGAATTAATAGGCGGCCCAATCCCCTGCATAGACTTTTGCGCCAGTCATAGGGCCTTGAATCTAATGCGTTCCTGTACTGGGAGCCAATGGAGGGAACGAAGAGCGGGTTTTGCAGATTGTCTGTTGGTAGTTCCAGTCAGTAGTCTGGCGGCGCTGTTTTGAACCGATTGGAATTTGGCGACTACTGAGATGGGGGCGCCTAAATACAAAACATTCCCATAGTCCAGTCTAGAGAGTATGAGTGATTGGACCAGTACTTTTTTGGCCTGAGGTTGGAGAAGGGGCAGAACTTTTCGGGCCATTCTAAGTAGGCCATAGCAGAGGCCTGCCGTCTTCCTAGCCTGCGTCCTAAAGTTCAGGTCCTGGTCCAACCATATACCCAGGCTCTTAATTTCTGACTTCGGGTCCGGGGCTGGACCCATGCAGGGAGGCCACATGGAACTGGACTTAAAACTCATGGTATTGCCCAGTAGCATAATCTCAGTTTTTCCTCCGTTAAGCTTAAGCTGGGACGCATCCATCCATCTTGAAATGTCATCTAGACAGGTATAGAGGGCATGAGTTTTTTGGTCAGCTTGGTTTAGCCCCACCATCAATTGCGTGTCGTCGGCATAGGTTATCATCCGGATTCCATAGGGGGCTACAATGGCTGCCAGAGGGGCCATATAAACATTAAAAAGCATGGGGCTAAGGGACGAGCCCTGTGGTACCCCACTCAGCAGGGAGGTGGGTTTAGATGCAATATTCTCTTCAAATACCTGAAAGGTTCTACCCTCCAGAAAGGAGGATAGCCATTGAAGTACCATGCCATCTACTCCTATACTCCTGAGACGCCGAATCAGGATCGAATGATTCACCGTGTCAAATGCGGCGCTCAGGTCTAGGAGTAGTATGGCTGCCACACCTCCTGAGTCCAGAATTTTCTTGCTTTCCTCTACCACTGCTAGTAGTGCCGTTTCGGTACTCTGGCGTGGTCGAAACCCTGTTTGAGAAGAGTGGAGCAAGTTGTGTGTTTCAAGGAACCTGGAGAGGGTCTGATTAACATATTTCTCAGCTACCTTGCTTATTGCAGGCAGGAGGGATATGGGGCGATAGTTGCCCAGGTCTGCCGGGTCCAAATTGGGCTTCTTAAGTAGGGCTTTTACCATGGCTCCTTTCCATTTAATGGGAACTATTCCAGTGGACAGTGAGGCATTAATCAGATTTGTCATGTTGGGGGCTATAATAGAGGTGACCTGTTTCAGAATATTGAGTGGAGCTGGATCATTAGGGGAACCGCTCTTTACCGAGGACAACAGGGTGAGAAAAGTTTCCTGGGACAGAGGGGGAAAGGCCTCGAGCATGTATTCAGGGGGCAGGAGTTAGAGTCAGTCTGTCAGTACGAGGGGTTGCCTTCATCCTCCTTACATGGGAGGGATTCCAAGATATGCTGAACCTTGGTGGTAAAATACTCGGCTAGTTTGTTGCACCGTTGCCCAGAAGGGTCAGAGGCTGTTCGTGGGGCGGGGGCTTTGAGTAGTTTTTTGATAATAGAAAAAGTTTCTTTGGGCGAATTGGCAGCTGATAGAATCCTACCCTCGTAGTAGGAGGCCTGTGCTCTTCTTAGTTCTGCTTTATAGGCAAGGATGGCTGCCCTGTAGTCCAGCTTTTTGACAGGTAGAAAATCTTTCCTCCACTGTCTTTCCTTAACCTTGCAGCGCTGCTTTAGGGTGCGCAGTTCAGGAGAAAACCATGGGGAGTTGTGGGGCCCAACAGTCTTTTTTATCCTGGTCTTTGGAAAGACAGAGTTAAGTGACTCCTCAATCCAACTGCGAAAATCCTCGTTGGCTTTGACTGGGTCCGGATTCAAAATAGGTTTAGTCCTTTCCAGTTCCTGGGACCATTTCTCCAAGGGGAGCTTGCTCCATGGGCGACCGAGGGCCCAGGTATATTGAGTCCAATCACTATTCTTGTGCTCACAGATCTCACACATTTGGTAACCACCCATTTGGATGTATATTCCACAACTAATGATATGAACCATTCCTGAGGTGGTAAGCCATGATATGCCCCACAATGTCCAATCCCAATTTAGTCCATGGCTTTAGGAAGCTGGCTCTGTATATACTATACCAAAGTGAGGTATAGTGTGCACAGAGTCCAGTGGAACCCCAAAGGTAGGCAGAGGTAAAAGTAGATAGCACCTTACTCTCTATTTGTGGCAGTGTTGGCGAGCAGTAAGGCTTTGTCAGAGGTACTGTTAAGCATTTGTTGTACACACTCAATCAGCAAATGATTGTCACACACTCAAAGACTGAACTCAGACCAATTTTGTTTGTATAAAAATATTCTTTTAGTTATTTTATTTCCTAGAACCAAGCAAGCCTGGCACAGGTAAATGATTTATATTTTGCAGTAATAATACAGTTTGAATAGCAGTTGTATATATACTTTGGTTTGATTACAGTAGAATCACTGGTAATGCAATGCCTTGAAATATAGTACATATATTTTGTATTGACTTTTCAATATGATGTCATGTAGATTACTTTACAGATTATTTTTCATACACAGTGCAGTATACCTGGATACTGCACTAGGACATTTCCTGTAAACAGGTAAGTAAAAGCGTTTTGGTTATTTGGTTACAGTTTTAGAGACTTTTATAGATTTTCCAACTCCACACTTTTTCATTGAAAAACAGTCAATGTTATCCTATGGGAGGAAATAGTGTTATCGGTTAGCAGGTAAGTATTTGGTTGTGGGAGTTGGGTTTCTGGGGTTAGACTCAGGGGTCCCCCAGGGTCAAGGATGCACTCTTGTTACACCCTCAGCGGCAATAGGGCAGCCGGGTGCAGAGTGCTGAGGCCCAATGTTATCCATTGGGGGATAGGGGGCCTCCGGTTGGTGGCTGCTCACGAGCAGGCCACAAGGTTGTGGGAGCAAAGCTCCTGGACTTAAGCTCAGGGCAAATGGGGGTTCAAGATAGCACCAAAGTTACACCCTCAGCGGCACTAGGGTGGCCGGGTGGAGGGTGCTGGCTTGTCGTCGGGTGCCCCGTTACTTTCAATGGGGAGTCTCCGGTTTGCAAACACACTGCAGGCTCAGGGATGAAGGTCTTCTGGGTGCGACCTCCACTTGGAGAGGTAAGTTGGGATGCTGGGGGTTGGTTAGACACCATCGGTTGGGCCACCCAAGGCTGTGGGGCATTGGGTGCAGGGGTGTCTTTTAGGGTCGGATCTTCTTACCAGCTCCTAGTCGCGGTTGGGGGGACCTTCCGGATTGAGGCTGCAGGCGTCGGCTGGAGGCTTGAGGCAGGTCAAGAATCACTGGTTCTCGGGTCTGGATCACTGGGGAGACCTCCTCGTGGTGATGGGCCACTCGAACTCAGGCCATGGGCATTGGGTGCAGAGCAGTGCAGATTTGCGGATTTTGCCGGAGCTGGAGTCTGTGGGTGAACAGATCCGGTGTTCATGGGAGACAGAGTCTTTTCTTTGGAAGGCAGGGCAGGTCCCCGGGGTTCTTGAGGTTGCTGGCAGCAGGACACACCGGGGTTTTGCTTCTGCAGGTTCGAGGTGGCGACAGGCCGGTAGGGCTTGGGCCAAGTCAGTGGGCGTCCTCCTCTTCTTAGCTTTGGCACGGCTGTTAAGTCCTTCTTCTTCATTTCTTCTTGTAGTTTCTTGTCTGCCCTCTTGGTTCAGTCCGTACAGTATTTAGGGGGCGTTTTAGGGGTCTCGAGGTCAGTAGCCAGTGACTACACCCTTGGTGTGCTTAACCCACGTGGGAGATTGAGCACAATATAGTGACCAAGGTGTCTCAAGTATTAAATAGTGAGTGGGGGCATCTCACAAAAAGTGAAGGACTGGTCTCACACACCACCAGGTGTCATGCTTCATCATCGGCCAGTCCTCGCCCTCTAGAAACTCGGTTTGGTAGAGGGCGGGCATACACCTGATGACAGGGATGCAATTCTAAACCAAGTGGGGGCCCGTGAAAGAGTGAGTGAATTTAAAAACCATTATACTTACCAAATAAGTTTTAATGTGACTGGCAGCTGTATGATGTTAAAAACGCGAGCCCTTTTTGAAGTGGAGAGTGACATAGGTCACCCCACGAAGTGGTACCCTCTCACCGCAATTTGGTAAGAACGGAGCCCCCCTATTTTCTATAGGTCCTGATGAATGCCACGGACCCAAATGGGCCAAACGGCAGAAACATGTCGACCATACACACTATGGTGGGGGGACAATAAAATCCCCATCACACCGTTCACTTGTTTTTAACACTATATAGCTGCCAGTCACATTAAAACTTATTTGGTAAGTATAATGGTTTTTAAATTCACTCACTCTTTCACGGGCCCAACACTTAGTTTAGAAGTGCATCCCTGTCGTCAGGTGTATGCCCGCCCTCTACCAAACCGAGTTTCTAGAGGGCGAGGACTGGCCGATGATGAAGCATGACACCTGGTGGTGTGTGAGACCAGTCCTTCACCTTTTGTGAGATGCCCCCACTCACTATTTAATACTTGAGACACCTTGGTCACTATACTGGGAGCGGTCCCGCTTGTGTTAAACATTTGATGTTGGAGGCTGCCTGCTCCTAGCGCACCGCGCCTCTGGTTCCCTCCCCTAGGACCGTCCTGGGGTTAGTGTTGTTATATATTTTGTACAGCTGATGGCTGTGGGAACATAATTAGGGGCTTATTGACCCAAGTGTGGGTCATGTACTGATCCTTGTGGACCAGACAGTAAGACGTGTCTTGAAAATAAAGACGCTTGAATCTATACACTGTGTAAGCCTACCGTATCCTGGCCAGGCCGACTTACCCAGTCCTACATCGATCATGGACACCGAACTAGAGTTCAACGAGGAAACATACGCAGAAATACTTAGAGCACCGTCCCTATTAGCTGAGACTGTCGTAGCACAAACAGTCCAAAATTCAGACGAATGGGAGGCATTGTCAACCAAAAAGAAGGAACAGATTCGCACGGCCCTACATGGGGCATTTATGACGGAATATCTGCGAAAAAACACAGCACCAAGGGGTCTCATAGTCACAAATGAGCCCAGACCGTTCCTTAATAATAAAGAATTCCGCATAAACTGGTCCTGCATTGCGTGGAAATGCACCAAAGACTGGCTGGTACTAATTATAAATACAGTGAGACAACTGGCCGATGCACTCCTGATCGAGATCCAGCAGAGTGAGAGCCGCCTAAAAACCACAGTGCACATCTCGGTGTTCAAAAAGAAACTTGACGAAATCAATAAAGACCACTCTGAGTATAAAGAATACTTAACTCAATCAAAGCTCACAAAACTTAAAAAGGATGTGCAAAAATTCAGCCGTGAGACTGTATACCCGTACATTACGGATGAACATTATGAGAAACCACCACAACCACAGACGGGCAGGAGACAACAACGCTTCAGACCAACTCCGCTGAACTGGACGTTCAGCTCTGGAGAAGAGAGGAGTGCAAGCGACAGTAGCAGCGACGAGAGTACTGGGGGACAATATGGCAGACCACAGCAGAACTATCGTCAACCAATGATGCACCCGCCAATGCCCCAGTTCGGATTCTGGCAGCAACCATACTACCCACCAGGTTTTGGCTTCCCACAAGGCCCGCAGCCATTTTTATACAGGGGCAGGGGCAAAGGCAGAGGAAGATAAAAAAAGACAAAACCCAAGAATACAGTGGGAAGACCAGACGCCCAACACAGTAGTGACCTGGAGCAAAGGTAGAGGGAACGGCCCAACGACCAGCAGAGAGTAACAAATATCGTGAATCTCAGCAATCACATACTAACAGAGGATGAAGAGTCGGTCCTCTCTAAAGGCCTGGGATGTGTCCCTACACCGACTAATGACCCGTTTACCCTGAACATAGAACTAGCCCAGTTCTTTAGGAAAATAAAGCTCCAGAACCACTTCGGGAATTCTAAGGATGAGCAGGACGAAAGCACCAACACAGGCTTCAGGAAAAAGTCTACATTTCTACCTCCTACCCAAACTATCCCCTGCCATATACTAGCATTTGAACAGGCGGTTCTTAAAGAAGTGGAAGAGATTAACTTCCAAAAAGTAAAGGGCTTCCAGAACCTGACGAAATGTGAACAAACCGCACTCCAGAACCTCAAAAACACGGATCTGGTCATAAAACCCGTGGATAAAGGGGGAGCCATTGTCCTGATGAACCAGACAATGTATCAAGAGGAGTGCAATCGGCTACTCTCTGACACAATCAGTTATGAAATACACCACAGTGACCCTACGAACCGTCTCTCTAACAAGATCAGAAGTATGGTGGACGAAGGTCTTAATAACAACTGGATCACTAGACATGAAGCGGAATTTCTCTTCAATGAGAACCCTAGAACCCCGAGGATCTACACCCTCCCAAAAATCCATAAGGAGAGAATTCCCCCTACAGGAAGGCCTATAGTTTCAGGCATCAGTTCTTTCTTGGAACCCTTGTCTCAGTTCTGCGACTGGTTCCTTAGACCGATTGTACAGAAATCACCCTCTTATCTGAGGGACACAAAGGATGTTTTGTGCCTTCTGCGTGACCTGGAGATTAACACAGATGAGGACCTCTTTATCACAATGGACATAGAGGCGCTGTACACCAGCATCCCACAGAGACGCACACTGGCAGTCGTAGAACGGATTCTACTTAACATGGATTGGGATTTCACCACCCCCCAACACTTCATCATGGAGTGCGCCGAGTTGGCCCTGACCGAGAACTACTTTGAATTTGAGGACGTGATATATCACCAAATCAGAGGCACGTCAATGGGCAGCACTTTTGCCCCAAGTATGGCGTGCCTCTATGTACAACAGTTCGAAGAGGACTACATCTTTAACCAGGATAACCCATACATTGAACATCTGAAGACATGGAAGCGTTACATTGATGACGTGTTCATCGCGTGGCGTGGAAATGAAGAGACAGCAACAGCTTTTGTACAATGGATCAGTACCAAGGACCAACACCTAAAGTTCACTTATTCCATCAATAAAGACCATGCCACCTTCCTGGACCTTGATATCATCATGACTACAGAAGGCATCAGTACTAAGGTACACAATAAAACCATGGACAAAAATAGCCTGCTTCTCTACGAGAGCTACCACCCGAGGGCTCTACGGCAGAATCTCCCTGTGGGACAATTCCTCCGGGTCCGCAGGAATTGTTCAAATACTGAAACTTACAATGAACAAGCAGAACAACTTGAGAGGAAGCTTCTCGACCGTCACTATCCAAAGAAGATGGGTAAAAGAGTAAAGAAAAGGGCCAGAAACAACAATCGGGAGGCACTACTGGAGAATACTCCTAAAGAAAAAACAAACAGAATTGTATGTGTAACCACATACACTCCAGTATCCATCGCTGTACAAAATATCATCCGGAAGAATTGGCACATTTTGGACGGTGCAAAAAAACAATGGGAACCTCCACTGTTTGCGTTTAGGAGAAACAGAAGTCTACGGGACGAGCTGGTGCATGCAAAATCACCGCCCCAGGAGAGGGAAGAACAACCCACACTATGGAATCTACAGAGACTGACAGGACACTACCCATGTGGGGGATGCGTCACATGCCCACTAACTACCACTACTAAAGAAGTGGACATAGGCACTACGAATCCCTGGAAACTTAAAAGTTTCAGCAACTGCAAAACAGAGAATGTAGTATATCTCCTCACCTGCCCCTGTGGTCTTATGTATGTGGGCATGACTACTAGGAAAATTAAGGTCCGCATAAACGAACATCGGAGCACCATCAGATACAAGAAAACCAACACAAAATTAACGAGGCACTTCTTAGAACAAAATCACAAGGACACCGATCTGAAATGGGTAGTCCTTGAGGTAATGAAGAAAAGCAAGACGGACTTGACCAAACCCCTTCATACTAGGGAACAGCTGTGGGTCTACCGCCTCCGGTCATGGGAAAAGGGACTCAACGATGAGATCCCATGGCTACAGTTGGGACGTTAACCAACTACCCCTTCTGACCACACACTATGATAACCGGTGCCTTACTGAACTTCTATCCCATGAACGTGTCTGCACACCTTGCCGCAATATAGAACAGCGCTGACAATGCACTCCCCTGTTGCACTTAGACTGGAAACCCTTTTTGCGGGCTTCACATTCCAAGAATAAACAAACTTCATTACTAGCCACTCTGAACGATCCTTTACAACACTGCTCCGACACTTTTGGCAGCTCCTCCTACGCAAGTCAGTGTGGGTTGCACATTCGTGATGCCGTGCACCACATTTAATTTTAACCAGAATACATGATTACAAGTACACGTGGGCTCAGCCACGCCCCCTACCGTAAGATACCAACCCTAGTGGCACACGGAGAACGCTACAAGAGTCAGGCGGCACCCGGCCACTTAGGTTTTTGTACCGCTGGCAACGCTGCTTTTACAATAGTGGCTGCTCCTCTTTGGCAAGTCAGTGTGGGCTGCACAATCGAGAGGCCGTGCACCACATTTAATTCTGCCAGCATACTCGATTACTAGTGCACGTGAGCTCAGCCACGCCCATTTCCGTTAAGTCCCAACCCTATTGGCACACAGAGAACGCTACTAGAGTCAGGCGGCAGTTGGTCATTCAGGTGCCCGTACCGCTGACAAGCTGCCCTTCAATATTGGCTGCTCCTCCTTTGTGAATCAGGGTGGGTGGCGCAATCGTGATGTCACACGCAGTCCTGCCATCCTGCAGCTTACATGATCACAAGTACACGTGGGCTTAGTCACGCCCATAACCGCATAGTCCCAACCTCATTGGCAAATGGAGTACGCTACCAGAGTCAGGCAGCAGCCTGTCTCTCGGGAGCTCGCATCGCTTGGACACCGGATTTTCGGTTCCGACTACGCGACAACAGGGAGACTACTTCGAGCAGGTCAGGCAGGGCAAGAGCATATTTACAGCGGCGCACTTTGGGACACCGGATCCCACATACTGGCAGCCACTTTACCTAATCAGGGCGCCTAATTACCTTCCACCGTCAATTGTGAGTGCTATAAATATCACGAGCCTTTTTCCTCCCATTTATCGACGGGGAGGAAAGGAGCACACACCTAGGTGCAAACACGGGAGGCGCACCTTGAGGCAGTAAGAGAGTGGTGATGGGCATGCTTGACTGACTGGATGTGGTTGTGAGAAAGGGAATACTTACAGGCTCCCAGTTTTCCTAAAGCTTTCTGCTCATTTTGTGCTACATGTTGCTTCTGTTTCCCTCCATTTTTAGAGCTTGACTACAGGGGTCTTCCTCTCTCTTCCTCCTATGGGGCATATAGTTTCCTGCCCTAGGGTAAGATATTCAAGATAATCCAAGAGTGTGCACAGATGAATGTCACGTATCACACATATAGCCACTCACTGTAAAGACCGTGCATGTGGTTAAATAACCTTTTTTAAAAAGTGAGTCAGGTAATTCTCATTTTATCCTCTATGTATAATTTTTTCTTTCAGGCTTAAAAGAACGCGAGCCCTTTTTGAAGTGGAGCGTGACATAGGTCACCCCACGAAGTGGTACCCTCTCACCGCAATTTGGTAAGAACGGAGCCCCCCTATTTTCTATAGGTCCTGATGAATGCCACGGACCCAACTGGGCCAAATGGCAGAAACATGTCGACCATACACACTACGGTGGGGGGACAATAAAATCCCCATCACACCGTTCACTTGTTTTTAACACCATATAGCTGCCAGTCACATTAAAACTTATTTGGTAAGTATAATGGTTTTTAAATTCACTCACTCTTTCACGGGCCCCACTTAGTTTAGAAGTGCATCCCTGTCGTCAGGTGTATGCCCGACCTCTACCAACCCGAGTTTCTAGAGGGCGAGGACTGGCTGATGATGAAGCATGACACCTGGTGGTGTGTGAGACCAGTCCTTCACTTTTTGTGAGATGCCCCCACTTGTGTTAAACATTTGATGTTGGAGGCTGCCTGCTCCTAGCGCCCCACGCCTCTGGTTCCCTCCCCTAGGGCCGTCCTGGGGTTAGTGTGGTTATATATAGAGTGAGCACAATCCCTAATCCTGATTGGGGAGTGCCTGCCATCTGCAAGATAGCGGGCACCGAGGAGTGGGCTTCACCTCGCCTCCCCCACCTGAGGGGTGGGGTTGGCAGATGTGTGCACACCTTCTGGGCTGGCTAATTTTTCTAGCCCGTCTTCCCGCCAAAAAGGAGGGGAGAAAGGAAGGGGGCCTGCTCCTGTTAGCAGGAGAGTCTGTGGGTCGCATTACAAAGGCTGCAAGGCCTTTGAAGCTCCTCTGCCACAGATGGCTCTTCCTGGCCTGGGGAGGTGTGACCACCTCCTCCCAGGAAAGGCTTTGTTTCTGGGCTCAGGGAGCGAAGGCTCCCACCCCAGGGATCCAGAAACATGTCTTGTGGTGGCAGGCTGGTGTGCACCAGTCAGGGAACCCACCAGAGGCTGGTCGTTTTTCAGGGGGCATCTGTAATATGCCCTCTGGGTGCATTTTTCATTAAATCCCACACTGGCATCAGTGTGGGTTTAATGTGCTGAGAAGTTTGATACCAAACTTCCAAGTTTTCAGCAAAGCCATTATGGTGCAGTGGAGTTCGTAATGACAACCTCCCAGCACCATATACTCTTAATGGCATTACTGCACTTACAATGTATAGGAATTGGTCTAGACACGGTAGGGATACAGGGCTCATGCACCTGTACCCTCACCACTGGTATAGTGCACCCAGCTAGAGGGGTGGCTGACCTATGCCAGGGCAGTGGGTTGTATGCATGGCACACAGGGATGTGTGCCATGTTGACTCTTCACTTTGTTCTGCACCAAAACATGCAGCCTGCAATGGCAGTGTGTGTGTGTAAAGGTACAGGGCCTCTAAGGGTGGCACAATAAGTGCTGCAGCCCTTAGAGGCCTTCCCTGGCCACAGTGCCCTTGGTACCCATGGTACCTTTTACAAGGGACTGGCATGTGGCCAGAGAGGTGCCAGTTGGGGGTACAAGGTACAGTTTTGGGGAAAGAACACAGGCCCTGGGAACCTGATTGGCAGGGAGCCATGGCATATCAAGTCAAAGTGCATCAGTAGTCTGGCAAAAAGTAGGGGGGTTACTGCAACAAAAACCCAGCTTCCTACAATGGCTCCTTGGGTATTTCCACTGTGGATAATGGGGCAGATCTTGTAATTCTGCTCTTGTCACTTCTCCCACAAAACACACAATCCTTCACCACAGCCTCCACCTGATGATCAACTCCTGGCCACCAATACCATTGGCGCAGGTTGGATTTTGTCACATTTCTGCTCAATTGCCCCTCGTCTGCTAAGTTGATTATCTTCTCCTGTCAACTTAGTGGCAGGACCATTTTAGAACCCCTGTAAACTTTCCCATCTATCAAACACAGCTCATCACGAATGTTCCAGTATCCCTTCAAGGTCTCCAACAAATCCTTATACTCAAACCAACCATTCACTTAACACTGTGACACAGTTTTGAGAGCCCTGTCCTCCTCACACAACTTGTTCCATTTCTCCTTACTTATGGCACACTCTTTTACCCATGCTGTACCACATGGTTCCTCCTCCGTCACCATATTCTCTTCTTCCACAAGCAAGGTTACCTTGATAATCAATCTACTGCTTTATTCGAGGTTCCAGCTACATACTCTGCATGAAAGTTAAATTCTGTCAACCCCTCACTCTGTCTTTTTATCCTGAAAGTTAAGTGTGCACATACTCTGCAAGAAAATATCTGGGCTAATGGACGATGATCAGTCCTCACTGGGAAGGGTATGCCCCACAGAATGAACTTAAAATGATGGATCGCCCATAACACTGTTAATGCCACACTCTCAATCACTGAGTACCTTTCTTCAGCACCCCTGACTGAATGCGAAGCAAATGCAATGGCCCTCTCTGCACCATCAACTACCTGGGATAACACTGCCCCAAGTCCCTTCAAACTCGCATCAGTGGATCACAGGGTGCTGCGAGCTACATCAAACTGCCCCAATGTGGGCAACACTACAATTGCATCTTTGATGGCCTTGAATGCACTTGTACATTCATGGGTCCATTCAAATCTACAATTATTTTTCAGTAGACTCCTCAAAGACATGGAGAACATCGCAAATCTGGGCATAATTCTGGCCAAAAATTCCGCCAGACCTAAGAATTATCTAACCTGGTCCTTGTTGACAGGAGGAAGGGGCCCTATAATACCTTTTGCTAGTTCCAATTCAGGACTTACACCTTCCCCAGAAGTCGTGTGCCCAAGAAATGTGACCAATAATATCCTAAACTAGCACTTTTTCTTGCTCAAGGTAAGACCACACTCCCTGATCTTATCCAAAACCAACTCCAGGATGCGATCATGTTCCAATATATCCTTCCCTGCCAGCAGTATAACATCCTGGAATACCAACACCTTCAGTATGCCCTTTAGCATCTTTAGCATCACCCATTGGAAGCAAGCTGCCACCGAAGCCAATCCAAAAGGCATACGAAGGAACAGATATGCACCTAGTTGAGTGACAAATGACGTTGAGTGTCCTGAATCAGGGGGAAGAAAGGCTTTGGTGGTAGGCTGAAGACAAGTCCATCACACTAAAGACTTTAGCCTCCCCCAACATAGCTAAAGACTCCGAAATATTGGGTAGGGGTTGGTGGTCCACCCATATGTGCCTATTTAGGTCTCTCAAATCTATGGACATATGACTTTTCCTTCCTTCATCCTTAGACGCCAATACAACCAGAGCAAGCCACTACGACGCTTGTATCTCCTCAATCTCTTTGGCATCAAGAAGGTTCTTAAGCTCTTCCTGTAATGTACCCAACATTAAATCCAGGACTGTCCTCACCCTGTGTACCAACAGTATTGCATTCTTGTTTAAGATAATGTTATGTTCAAAACCCTTCAACCACACAAGGGAGTCACTGAAAACTTGGGGATATTTCTCAATGATGTCATGATTTTTGTTTACCTGTCTCAACAATACAATCTTTTCCTGTGAACTGGGATCCAACATTATTCCAATGTCTCCCAAGTGCCTCCATCTCAACAAGTTATCTCCCCTTTTTGCAACGCATACCTACCCCACCGTTTCCCTGTCACAAACCTGAATTTTCATCACCATGTAGCTTAGCATGTCAATTCTCTTCCCTCCATACCTTACCGAGTTGATGTAAAGTAATCTCACCCTTTCCAAACACTGTGTTCCAATTGTCTTCCCCCAACATAGTATGGGGGAAGACAAGTCAATTAAGACATTGATCCTTTTCCCCCTACTGTAATTTCACACTTTGGCATCACAATCAGATCACCGTCCACAGTACCATCATTTTTTACACTTAAGACAACATTTTGGTCACCCTCAATTGCTGCCACCCCTTGCACGTTTTGCCCTTTACTCACCCTTGTGTAGGGACCTTACTTGCCATATTTCCTGCATGTTGTTAGTCTTGCAAAGCATCCGGTACTGTTGGACAAATTGCCTTCACTGCCATACCTGAAACATTTCAATTTACTGTCTTTGTTGTTCTTCCTTTCTCTTGACAACTTCCCCACAACAGGATCACATCCCCAGTGTTTTATTCCACAAACTTTCTCCACTTTTCCAGGCTCAGTGGCATTGCCCAACGCAGTGCTATCTCGTTTCTTCCCATCTCTCATTTCACCTACCCACATCGGGGTATTCTCCAAACCCTCAATGATTGCTATTGCTTCCTTCAAATCTGGGTTCTTCGTTAAAAGCTTTTCTTGCACCGATGGGTTATTGGTGCACCTCACCAATTGATCCCTAATCAAAGAGTCAGTTAATATGTCAAATTCACAAGCATGTCCTGGCCTTTTTAAGGAGGCTACATAGCTTCCGATTTTCTCCATCTTACCTCGAACACTGGAAAAAACTTATATCGTTCTATGCAACATTAGTCTGCCACTCAAAATGCTCTTCCAATATCATCACTGACATCTCAAAAGCATCAGATGGTTCCCCCTCCTCGCGCCCCACAGGTATTTTATCCAGGCTTTCATAAAAATTACATCCTTCTACCTTCAGATTTATGAAGTAATACAGCTTGTTTTCACATAGCAGAACATTTCTCCCCACATTTTGCAAATGAATAAGAATCACACAGTTTCTTCCACTGTTTCCATGTCAATAACATATCCCCCTTCGCTGACAGAAATTTCAGGGGTTGCGACATACTGGCTGTAGCCATGGTAATTGATCACAGTGGATGTCTGTCTGGCAAACTCCCCCCCCACACACACACAATGTTCCTAGAAATTCTTCGCATACATGTGTGAACAATATCTTCAATAAGCTGTGCGTATCAGCGATGTCAAACACTGTGAAAACACCGTTTTTTTGTTTTATCAATGCTCATACATGTGTAGGAAATGTATCCAACAAAATATGCACATTAGTGAGGTCAAACACTGTCTAATCACTGTGTTGTAATGTACCTGTGACCAATCTTACATCTGTGTGATTTAAAAAACCTTCTGGAGTTAAGAACGAGCTGTACACATCAGCATGGAGTATGTGCACTTCCCGACAGCATGGAAAACCTGCTGTGCACATCAGCGTCAAAAGTGTACTAGCTGAGTGTACACTTTTCCCATGCATGCACGTTAGGTGTTGATGTTTTGAAATACTTGTCAAACCCCCAATCTCTGAGTTGAGAGATTGCCAATTGCTGAGCACAGATCGTCATGATTGCCTAATAAGGAAATGCCACATAGTGTGCGCATTACTACACTGGTGATCCCAAACCAATAAGGCCACCGGTGCATGCGATGTTACGCCGTCGACTTTGGAAAGCCTCTGACAGAACCGGATGCTCAAAATGTCTGTAAATCACAGCAGTCGCTGCTGTGATGATGCCGCTGCGATGATGACGCTCGCAATGCTCGCAGTTGTGACAATGCCACCAAACTCCAGGAGTCCTTACAAACACAAGACAATGGTTATAGCTCTGTGTCCCCGGGCCACTGGCCACTCTCGCACGTACTTTGCTCGTGAGCTCCTGCCAGTGTCTCGAGCTCTCGTTACACTCACACTGGTAACTCGAAATCACTATCACGCTGGCAAATTCATGCAAAAATTATGAAAATTCGGTTCTCACCTAAGTAGTCTGCCAACTCGCATGCTGTAGATTTGGTGAAGGAGCTGCAATCCATGCCCCTTTTAAATATGGTTACCAGTTGAAAGTTGCTGTCTCTGAAAAAACACTGGTGGTTCTTGGATAATCCTTTGGATACCTCGTCTCCAGTGTTAAGTTGTGCACCTTCCCAAAATCAGACAGACTTCAAATTATCTTTTGATTGAAGATTTATTGTAAGTTGAGGAGTACAAGAACCTCCAGGCTACAGCAAGCGTTCTTCTTCTCCAACTGTCTTCCCCAGATCCTTATCAGGTTCTTACCACACTATAAAATAAGATTGTTCCACCACTATGACCACCATCACTATTAGTAACCACAACATGGTTCTTTATTCGAGGAAGGGGGCAGCTTAGGCAGAAAGTAGGATCCCAGCTGTGGGCACAGTGATTATGATGGGTAGGCTGGCAGTAGGTAGGACTATCAGACAGCGTGGGTTTGGAATCAGGAATCTAAACAGAGGCATTGAGCTGGGAAGCTGCCACCTACTATAAGCAATTGGCTCTGAGCGTTCGCTTCTCAGGGAATGGACCTTTTTGCCTGGAGAAAGTCATACAGCCCATGGGAAAAAGCTGCACAAGAACTCTGTAATTCACACTGTACAGAATAATGCTAGGTCTGTGAAATTGCTACCTATGAGAAGGACAGAATTGAGGACTGTGGGTCCATTGGGACCTATTTTACTACTGGGTGTTAGGATGATATTCCCTCATAGACACCCCATGGATCTGCTGAGCCAACTCGCATCTGGCTGCCAAGGCATGGAACAACCTCTCCCTGCACCTCAGGACTGTATTTTCACTCCAGTAGTTCAGAAGAAAACTAAATACCTGGATGTATTGAATGTTCAAACTTCACTCAGTGTCAGGGACTGTCCGGGACTATGTCGGGAACACAGTCAGGGACTTGGGCAAGGACTGGGAACTGGGTAGAAAAGGTACATAGAAAGAGGAGTACAGCGCTGCCCAGGATCATACAGGGAGTCAGAGGAGAAAAAGGGATCCAAAGGGGAAGCCTGTACAAGTGAACAAGATGGGTAAGACTCAGAAAGGAAGGGCACTCACGAGGCAATTTAGCATTCAGACTAACTACACCCAGGACGGACATGCAAGACATATATATAATACAACATTAACAATAAAGGGAATGTGGGGTAAAGCACTCGGGAGCTCCACACGGTAAGACTGAAGCTCAGTAAGTTCCTCACCCACAATTGCTGTTACAGATACTGACTGAAAATACCCACATATAGGATATGTATGCAAAGGCAGGGTCTGTGGAGCTTATACCTATGGTGATGTTATAACAGTAACTCAAAGACAATACTCACAGTGAACAAGAAACACCACCTAGGTAGTCAGCTGTGCCCACGGATCCTGGCGATCAAACAGGAACACGCAAGGCAGTAACAGCAAAGGGGTAGAACTAAACACAAGCACAATAGACAAGGAGCTAACAAGGAGGAGTGCTTAACAGGAAAGGATGGAAATCACAGGGCACACTTGGCAGAAAGCAGGTAACAAACCTACAAGGTAACAGAAGCAAGACAGCAGAATAGAAAGACAGCAAACACGAACTGGAACCAAGGAAATGGGAAGAAAGGCAGGGACTGGAAAAGGATATACAGAAGGGGAGGCTACAAGGGTATATTAGAATAGTGCAGGTTCAGGAATCAAGAAAGCAAAGCATAGAAGGCAGTGCTGGGGCAGGAACAAGAATTGAGCAAAAGCTCAGGAGTCAAAGTAGCACTGCAGATAGTGCTAGTACAGGAGAAGGGAAACTGCTGCAGGTCAGGAACAAGGAATGCCAAGGCTCAGGAGTCAGGATAGCACTGCAGGCAGTGCTAGGTCAGGAGAAGGGAAACTGCTGCAGGTCAGGAACAAGGAATGCTAAGGCTCAGGAGTCAGGGTAGCACTGCAGGCAGTGCTAGGTCAGGAGAAGGGAAACTGCTGCAGGTCAGGAACAAGGAATGCTAAGGCTCAGGAGTCAGGGTAGCACTGCAGGCAGTTCTAGTTCAAGGGAACAGGAAATAGCTACAGCTCAGGAAACAAGGAGTCAAGAGAGCACTGCAAGCAGTGCAAATCAGGCACAAGAAATAGCTGAAGCCCAGGAACAGGAATAGCTATAACTCAGGAAACAAGGTAGCACTGCAGGCAGTGCTAATTCAGGTACAAGGAATAGCTATAGCTCAGGAAACAAGGTAGCACTGAGGCAGTGCAAATTCAGGTACAAGGAATAGCTATAGCTCAGGAAACAAGGTAGCACTGAGGCAGTGCTAATTCAGGTACAAGGAATAGCTATAGCTCAGGAATCAAGGAACAAGGATTAACTATAGCTCTGGAATCAAGGAATATCAAATGCTCAGGGAACACTGGAAACAAGGGTATCAAAAGCTCAGGAAACACTGGAAACAAGGATTGGCCTCACCGGTATACAGCTACAATGACCAACACTGGGCTGAACGGAGCTGGGGCTTAAAAGAGCTCACATTAATCACATGCATCAGGTGTGAGCAGGCTAGCAGCAGCCAGCCACAGGTGAGCTGAATTCCTCCACCCATCCTTGGCCTGCAGGGGTGGAGACGAAGCAGTGAGCAGGGAATTCTGGGTAATGGAGTTTCAGGCATGAGCAGGATGACTTCCACAAAACCCGGCATGGATTGGGAATGGATGTCAATTCCCAAGTAGTGTCAAAATGGCTGGAAGTCAGTATGTACATGAAGGGGAGGGTCTGGAAGCTTGTTAGAACACTGGTTAGCCCCACAATTCGGCCCCCTGGTGGTGGACACGAGAATGCAGGGAGCGTGTCGTGACAGTACCCCCCCTCCAAAGACCGGCTCCCGGAATCTGGAACTGGATTCAATGCCTTTGCTCCTATGAAATAGGTCCATTTCCATCAGAGATGTAGTACAAGATACCAGAGGACTGTGGGAAAAATGTGATGGTCTGGAGGGTAGAATATTAGGCTGTAAATTAACAGAAGTATTGGAGGCAGAACCTGAAGCATTCAAAGCCAGTAACGGGGGCTTAGAACCCCGAATCAAAGGTGTTTGAAGTCCAGATGATGGCAGTCTAGAGTAGCACTCTAGAAACAAAGGCAGATTGACTGTAGGGTCAAAAACAGATAATGGATTGGCAGGAGGCACAGAGGTCAAAGGCAAGGTGGCTGAAGTTAAAGGAGGTAACAGGAAGCAGACTTGAAGCTCTGGCCCTGGAGGAAAACATACAGAAGACTCACATGCAGGAGACGCTGGAAGCAGGTATGCAGGAGACCCAGGCCCTGGAGGCTGACATTTTGAGAGTTTTGTCTCTGCGGCTAGAAGTTCAATCTCTGAAAGTATATGTGCTGAGACCTTTGAAGGCTGACTAGCTGGAAGCACAGGGTCAAAAAGTTGGCAAGATAGAGGCTCAAGGTCGGAAGGCAGGGAGCCTGGAAGCTCTGGTGCTGAAGGCAGGGAGCCTGGAAGCTCTGGTGCTGAAGGCAGGGAGCCTGGAAGCTCTGGTGCTGAAGGCAGGGAGCCTGGAAGCTCTGGTGCTGAAGGCAGGCAGCCTGGAAGCTCTGGTGCTGAAGGCAGGCAGCCTGGAAGCTCTGGTGCTGAAGGCAGGCAGCCTGGAAGCTCTGGTGCTGAAGGCAGGCAGCCTGGAAGCTCTGGTGCTGAAGGCAGGCAGGCTGAAGTTCCGTAGGTAGGCCGGCTGAGGACTCGGGCTCTGAAGGCAGCGGGCCGGCTGAGGACTCTGGAGACTCTGCAAGAAGACAAGCTGAAGGCAGAGTGACACATGATTCATGGACTTTAAGCTCTGGGAATGGTAGTAGCTTGTGAACAGTAGATTTGCTGTTGTCAGTAGTGACATCTTCACAGGTCCTTGTCAGATTAAAACACACGGGAGTACTTTCTTCCAGATGGCTCAGAATAGTGCTTATCTTAGAATTCCTGACGCTCAGGCTTCTTTCACAATTTGGTAGTTCACACTTCACAGTCAGAGGAAATAGGTCAAAGATTCTTTGGCCATGGGAGATCTTTTCATTTTCTTCTGCAATACAAGGTGGTACAGATGCAACAGAGCATAGAGTACTATAATTTCCTGACTTTTCAATATGTGGTGTGCTGGAAGCAAAACAGCAAAGAAGGGGTCAGGATTTTGTTTCTTCTCAGTGAGGAGGTTGACTTCAGTTGCAGCAGTTAAATCAAGAGCATGGTCTGAGTCACAGGACATTGTCACATCAGGGAATATGTGGGTCAATGGTTCGGGTTTTGTCTGCATGCCAGTGGCCAGTGTGTGTGATACCCCCGGGGTGGAACTGACATCACTACCAGGAAAAGAAAGCAAAGAGATGTTTTGTGTCTTGCCTGGAACTTGGGGTTCCTCAAAACTGGAGGGACACATCTCAGATGTAGCACCTAGATGTAATTTAGCACTAGAAGACAACAAATCAGAGGAGGTAGAAATTGCAGAATTCAAACAAACACTTTCATTAACTGGACTATGAGACAAGGTACTATGGTTTTTCTGAATGGAATCTGAGGGATCTGCCACTGTATTGTTCACACAATCCCTGGACCAGCTCTGAGGGGAACGCAAAAGAGAGCGCAAGGCTTCATTCTGCATTTCTAAGGAGGCTAACATAGAGGTGGAAAAGTTGTTTTCTACAGGGGTTTTAGATTCCCACTTGAACTCTGGGTTATAATTTTTTAACAGAGTCTGAAACATTTTATTCTCTAGTTGTAATTCAAGAAACTTAGACGTACTTGTATCCTGTGAAGACTGAAGATCTTTCTCTAAAAGGACAGTGGTAGACTTGGCAACTTCACAACAAGCAACAGAGCTATACCTTGGATTTTGTTCAAAGTGGCTATTAGCCACCTGTGTTCTAGTAGGTCTTCTCTCTCTTTTGTCAAACTGATTATTGTCTACTTTGAATGTGGTGTCTAGCAAGGTCCCTTTAGTATCCGGGACTGTGATCTTTACTGGACTACAAGACTGGGTAACATTATTTGAATGGAGAACAGAGGTTATATAATGCATCTGCTCTTTCTTTGGTTGTGTGGTTGAATACTGTATTTTACAGCCACTTACAGCAGACATGCGAGAATCAGAATTCTTGTTCAGCAAACTGAGTAAGGTAGCATTCTCCTTATGCAATGCTGACACAGACATTGAATCTGGATCAGAACAGAAGATTAAGTCCGGATCTGGCAAAGAGGTGTTTGAGAGCCAATGAGTAAAATATTCAGAACGTAAATGTCCATTTTTCATAAGAGGATTAATTGTTTCAGGACTAGGGTGAACATTCTCAAACTGTAAAGTAGACACTAAATGTCTCTCATTGGTGGGCACTGGTGAACTGCCCTGCACAAACTTGAATGATGCACTGGTGTGTCTCTTTCTTAAACCTCTCATTATGACACACCTTTAATATTTGCACACACAAATGAAACAGAAAAAGGGTAGCTAACTGAACTCAGGAAACAAGGTAGCACTGCAGATAGTGCAAATTCAGGTACAAGGAATAGCTATAGCTCAGGAAACAAGGTAGCACTGAGGCAGTGCTAATTCAGGTACAAGGAATAGCTATAGCTCAGGAATCAAGGAACAAGGATTAACTATAGCTCAGGAATCAAGGAATATCAAATGCTCAGGGAACACTGGAAACAAGGGTATCAAAAGCTCAGGAAACACTGGAAACAAGGATTGGCCTCACCGGTATACAGCTACAATGACCAACACTGGGCTGAACGGAGCTGGGGCTTAAAAGAGCTCACATTAATCACATGCATCAGGTGTGAGCAGGCTAGCAGCAGCCAGCCACAGGTGAGCTGAATTCCTCCACCCATCCTTGGCCTGCAGGGGTGGAGACGAAGCAGTGAGCAGGGAATTCTGGGTAATGGAGTTAACTCTACTCACGGTGACACTGTTTTCTACACTAGGCAGTGCAGGCCTCCCTTCAGGTGTCCCCATACTCCTAGGTCCTGAAGAGACCCTATATTGCACACAGGGTCGAAACGGGGTCGACAGTTTACAAAAGCGAACCATTACCCAGCACTTATCATTGTATAGAGTGTTGATCAATACAATGTATATTTCCTAATGGTCGTCTTTATGTTTCAATTTCTAAACACTATGTATATATTGTTGACTCTTCCAACTCACTGCATAAACAATTTTACAAATTGATCATATCCATGGTGTATGTGGCTAGCTCTCTTTTTGACATCAATTTAACCCTGTACATTGCCATTGTGCATATTTTATTAAGAATAATCTTTATTAATCCACAGGAGCCATTGTTTCCTTGCTAATTTACGTACCCAGGCTCCGTGCGAGTAGGGTTCCCTTGTCCTTTGTTCCCATTACAAGATAGACATAGCAGGAGAGGATATAATAAATAGGGATCACATTCATTACTCACAAATATGACAGGGACCAATCTGAAATCTGAAGGAAGGAATTCCTATACCATCTTATACCCCCCTAATCTCTCTAAAAATGCAACCAAAACCTTTAAACACAACCTACTTAGAAAAAACCCAGAAACCTTAATCTCAGACCCCTCCTTTAGCATTAAAAAAGGCGCCATTATTAACAACCTAATATTTTTCACGACTAAAATGGCAAAATGGCGCAACACCCTAACTAAAGTGCTAAACGTACAGGAAATGAGAAACATTCCTTACGGCACTAAGATCCTGATAACACCCTCTCGAAAACTAAGAGCTACATTGAACATAACATGCTACAAAAACGGCACGATTCTTACACAAGCCGCCAACAAAGATCTAGAACTATTTGACGAATACTTCACAACTTTAAAAGAATACGTTCTCAACAACCCTCCTTCAAGAACCCTGCAAAACAACAACTCACAAGCCGTTTTCCCTCACTTGAATCAATCTGCTAAGGTAGAATCTGTCACCGCTAAAGAGCCCCAGCAGTCGAAACAGGAGTCCAGAATCCCCGAAGCTAGGAACAATAGCCCGCATCACACTAAAATAACATCACCTCCCACTAACCTCAGGGTCCCTAGCCCCAGGCCAAACCCCAACACTAGTCCATACACTTTATTGGAAAATGACGGTAGGATGGAGTCAGCAGTCATTGCCCAGGACAAATGGAGATGTATTCATATGGCCGATAATTAAAACCGCAAGATAACATTAATGAATAGGAAAATAAATACAGAAAAGACGAAAAGTAGCCTCAATCTCCCAGAGATAGCTTCACCCAGCATACCAACAGGGTCCCCCCTACAACCACCCGTCTCTCCTCCTCTGGGTATGGAGTTAGAAAATCTCAGCTCTCAATCGAGCAAGACTTACAAGGCCCTGCAACTCGCTATCAGAGATATGAAGAACTTGTTACACCTATCAGAAAAATTTCTCTCAAAATTGGAGCTCTTTCAGAAATTTGTACATGAACCCCATAACAAACTAAATACTATCCCAATGTCATCGACAAACAGACTATACCGTCCTCGCAATCAACTCAGATATCTGACAGACAATGAGATACAAACCCTATTGCTATCATATGAATCATCCCCCAATCTTCCCCCTAAGGTAGGCGAACATATTATTCAATCAGTCCTAATCAACGCAAATAGAACTGCAAAGACTAACCACAGAAAGCCAAACCTCAACAACCTGAAAAAAGTGACTTTAATTCCCGAAAAGCAAGACTCAATAAGGGTCAAACCACAGAAACCTAAATTGTGTCTAATACTTAACTGTCGTTCAGCAAAGAAACATGCTGCAGACATAGCTGACCTCATCTTAAACCAGGAAATCGGCGTAACTATCCTAACAGAATCATGGCTATCGGAATCATCCTCCCCATGCCTTGATCTATTAGTCCCCCCCGAACTACAGCATTGTGAGACTAGACAGGCTAAACAAAAAGAGTGGAGGCATCGCCTATATACATAGATCTGACATTGCCATCACGAAAATACATTCGGACCCCCTTGAGTCATGTGAATACCTCGGTTTGTCCTTAAGATCCATAGATAACTAAATTTGCAAACTTCACGCGTTTTACCACCCCCCAGGCAAAAACACCATGTTCATAGACCAGCTGATAGAAATCATCACAGCAAACTCTACTCCTCAATCCAATGATATTTTCTTAGGAGACTTCAATCTTCACTGGGAAGATCACAATGATACTCAGATCAATTTGCTCAAAGCCTTCCTTGAAGATCAATCTTTGGTTCAAGAATGCCAGCTACCAACCCATTCAAAAGGCTCTACATTAGACTGGATCATCTCTAAGGAAAAAGCTGTTGATACAATCGAGATCATCCCTTGCGACTGGTCTGATCATCACATCATTACCTTTCAAATACCGTGCATAAAAAGGAAAACTTCCTCACAATCAATAAAACCCAGAAAATGGGTTTGTGACACCAGAGGGCTCAATATGGAGAATCTTGTAGCACGCTGTGAGAAAGAACTGCAAACTCCTAATAACCTGGCAGACGTCAGCGAACTCACGGAATACTACAACACCACGATGATGAAAATAATTGAGGACAAACCCCTTTAAAACTCAAAAGAATTCCAGATAAAGATAAAAACCCTTGGTTCAACGGATCCATCAACGAAGAAAGACGATCACTCAGACTCACAGAACAGAAATGGAGACAACACCCATCCTCACCCCATCTAAATCAACTAAGACAGGTCAGAAACGCCTACAATAAAAGTATCCTAAAATCAAAAAAAGATTTCTTTAGAAAAGAACTGGATAATGCAGAAAACAGACCGAAGAAACTCCTCGAACTGCTAAAAGATCAATCCAACAAACGGCCCAATCAGCGCCGATAGCTCCAAAATCGAACATCAGCAGCAAAGAATTCTCCTCCTTCTTTATAGCCAAAGCCAAATCCATGGAGGTGGAGCTCAAAAAGGCTGCGGACATCGCTCTGATCCAAAAGAGCACTCCAGCTAAGCTTCAGTCTCAACCAGCTCTGGAAATGCCTAAAAATAATGCTTCATGGTCAGAATTCAAGTCATATGACAACAATAATAGTGCCAGAATTATTTCGACCATAAAACCAAACAATCATTTCAATGATCCTCTACCTGCAAAATGTTGGTCTACAATAAACCATTTGCTTATTCCCTATTGGACAAAGATTATTAATGCTTCGCTATCGCAAGGCTCATTACCAGACTGCCTAAAAACAGGGCAAGTCATTCCAATCTTAAAAAAACCTACAGAGAACCCCCCAGACCTTAACAACTTTAGACCAGTAACAAACATTCCCATGCTAGCCAAAGTTATGGAAAAATGTGTTCAACAACAACTGAGTCAACACATTTCTGAATTCAAACTGCTGAATGACTACCAATCAGGGTTCAGACCAAATCACAGTACTGAAACAGCAATTCTTCACATAGTGGACGACGCTCTACTTGCCCTAGACTGCAACGAAACCTGTCTCCTAATTCTGCTCGATCTTTCGTCGGCATTCAACACTGTAAACCATGCCAAAATACTAGAAAGCCTGAAAGAAAGGATGGGTTTAGGGGGTACAGTCCTAGAGTGGTTTAGATCCTTCTTAGAGAACAGATCACAAAGATTCATGGTGAACCAAACACTATCTGCATCATCCCCAAATCTTATTGCAGTAGCAGAGGGTTCAACACTATCCCCTGCTCTATTCAATCTATACGTAGAACCACTAACAGAAATTTTACAGCAGGCAAACATCTCCTTCCACATGTATGCAAATGACACACAGCTTTATATCAAGATTACATCGATGGAAGAGATCGGTATCATGAACTAGGCATTGGCTAACTAGTAATCATCTCAAGCTTAACCCGCATAAAACAGAGGGGCATATTAGCAAGACCCACGTTAAAATTATCGCCGTTTTAGCGGCAGGAAACTGCAGCTAAAACGGCGATAATGGGCTTGCTAATATGCGTTATAGAATTCAATAGAAGCCCAGGTTAGATGTGCAGGACATCTAACCTGGGCTTCTATTGGAATTCCATAACGCATATTAGCAAGCCTATTATCGCCGTTTTAGCGGCAGTTTCCTGCCGCTAAAACGGCGATAATTTTAACGTGGGTCTTGCTAATATGCCTCACAATTCCTTCTGATTTCCCCCCAGAAAAGCGCTAAGAGTATTATGGAATGGACCAAGCTGATCACTGCGCTAAACTGTACTCCGAGTCTAGTAGGCTCAACCAAATCTCTTGGAATTAGGCTAGACAAAAACCTGAACATGCTAACACACATTAACACGATGGCAAAAAATGCCCGCTTCCATTTAAGCTACCTCAGAAAACTGAAACCTTTCAAAGCTAACTCAGACCTCAAAACTGCAGTCCAGGCATTAGTCATATCGAGGTTCGAGTACGGATGCACAACTCTAGCAGGACTACCCAAGATTTCAACAGCCCCACTAAAAGCTTGTCTTAATGCAGCCACAAGGGGTAACAGCGTTTACAACGCTATCATTACATCGCAGTGCTATTACAACGCAGTCGTTACAACGACCGCGTTGTTAGTACGCGATACCTTTACATCTCAAGTCATTAGAACGACTTGCTGTAGGGGGAGCTAAGGTATTGGAAATGAATTCCAACACCTTCCCTACTGTTGTGCAAACTGGAGTAGGAATAGTAAATAATACTTTTCCTAAGTCCAGCGCGCCCCTACAGCAAGTTGTTCTAATGACTTGCGATGTAAAGGTATCGCGTACTAACAATGCGGTCGTTGTAACAACGCTCAAATGGTTACCTTCCGAAGCAAGAATCCAACTAAAGATGGCATGTATCACACACAAAGTGATACACTACAAAACACCAATGTACCTAGCCCAGAAAATCACATTATCAGGAGGCTGCAGAGTTTCTCGGAGCCATGGAGATCTATTACTGAAACCTGCCGAAAGAAGAGAACTTATGACCGAGCTTTTTCTGGTGCTTCGCCAAGAATTTGGAACTCCCCCCCCACCCCAAACATTAGAAGAATATCGGTCATTTTTGCCTTCAAAAAAGAAGCCCAGTCGTTTTTTATGAGCAAATTCCTCCCATAATAACAGTAGACTAGACACTGTTAGATGACTTTCTTGTCACACACCCTGTTAATACAAATCGACCTCTAGTAGTCGTTAGGAATTGTATATATGAGTGTGAAAGCACAAATGTTTCTCTCTCTCAAATCGATGTATATATACATATGATCTAGTAGCACAATTGTCTCTCGCAAAATGTTGTACGGTTGTTATTTTTGCTTAAGTGCATGTCAAACATTCTGTCCTAAGTTTAAGGCTATGTAAATGTGAAGCATTCTGATACCCTTTTAGGGTCATGTCCGCGTTATATAAAACACTGAATAAAATAAAATAAAATACAGTACAAATTCCACTCAATTAATAAGAATATAGACAAATTTAATAAGCAAAATGACACTAAAATTACAAAAATCCAATAGGGAACTGGAGATATGAATATAGAGACAAAATGCAGAAAGAGCCAGTAGAAGTCACTGGTCATGGTAGTCTGGGACCTAAATGCGATTTATGGTCAGCTCTGATGGAGAGTGGGTCGAATACTGCAAGTAGAATAGTCTCACTAGAGCCTGCAAGTTGAAAGATAAAACATAAAAAGCATTTATTTTCCCAAACCAAAGAGGGACAAAACTATTTTCCGCACAGAACAAAGCTGAAATTGAAGCTGCTGAAGTGGAATGGAAGATCAGATATGCGAAGCCAGTTGATCCTGCTGAAGCACTGGAGCTTTTGATGTTTTTGGGGTGAAAATGGTATGAAGTCCCAATGTAGAAATGGACCTTTTGGTTTTTTTGAAGGTGCTGAGATCTTTGCCTAGGACAAATCTGAAACTCCATCCAACACCATAGAACTGCTGGTCGATACTTTCAACGGCAGGTCCCCTTGAAGCTTTGGAGTTCTGGAGCAAAAGTTTTCCAAAAGTTTCTAGATTTCTTTTAGTGTCCAAGTAACAACAAGAGTACAGTTGTAATGCCCCAGGACTTCACATGGGGGTGCACTTAGAGATTCTCAGGTTGCCAGGCAAAGGCCAGCAGCAAAGTCTAGTCAAATTCCATGCGCCACACATAATCTGGGATTTTCTAAGAAAAGGCCTCTTGCTGTGTCCCTGTAGTCACACGGGTGGTCTTGGAGTCCATTTCCTTGTCCTGGGTATAAGAGGCAGTATCCCAGTTCTTCATGGATCCTTTCATGTAACAGTCTGCAGGTCCAATCATATTCTGTTCTTTCCAGGTCTACAAAGTGTTCTGCCTTGTGGTGCCACATTTATGCCTGGCACTAACTAGTGGGGTAAGGATGTCTCCTGTGCACTCCCTAACCAATGGGGTAAATGTTACCAGGGGATCCCTACCCTCCTTTTCAGTAGTTGCTGTCAGCAGTTCCATAATTCCATGTGTCAGGGCATTTTCAAGATAGTAAAAGCTGCGCTGCCGTACTAAATGTTGGCTCTGAGTGTTGTAGGTGTGATGGGGAATATACTATGATAATCACTAGTATCCTCCCATATCTAACACTAAAATCCTGTTTGAAGCCGGCCCTGTACCCACAACAAATTAGGAGACAGAGTATGGTAGGACAAAGGCACACCTTGCTTCTAAGCAACTATTCAGTAAGCCCTGTATGTGTCCTCAGTTAGACCCTCATTGCTGTGACGAAGGTTCAAAATGCCCAGTTTGTAATCTCTCTCTTACTAATTTTCACTGTAAGTCAATCATTGCCACTAAATCAATACATGTACCCCTTAAAAAATCTAAAATTATATGTAGTGGTACACTTATCAATGCCAGATCGCTTGTTAAGAATGCATTAGAGTTTGCGGTCTTTATGGAGAGCCAGAATATTGACCTGGCCTTTATCACTGAAACCTGGGCAGATTCAACCTCCGACCCAGATCTACTTTCAGCATTACCTGCAGGTTTCAGGATATTTAGACACGAACGCCCACTAAAAAAGGGTGGAGCCCTAGCAATTATATTCAGAGATCACTTTAAAACAGTTTTTAACATTCTTCCTAACATGCTATCTTGTGAGTCCATATATTTTAAAATTGAACTCAACAGTCACTATTCTTTCAATGGACTTCACATTTACCGACCGCCCGGGTCTAAAGCAGCTTTTACGCAATCCATTGGTAGTCTTATAGAACTAAAAGTCAACTCAGTAGATTTCACTATTCTAGGTGACTTTAACTTTCATATGGAAAACTCGCTTGATCCAGACTCTATGAATTTACTGGGTCTAATGGCAAGTGCAGGTTTAACACAGATCGTTCAGGGCCCCACACATGAAGCTGGTCATCTTCTTGATGGCATTTGTACGGAAAATTTACAGCTTAATTAGACATCCTCTCTCCCCATGACATGGTCTGACCATAAAGCGATCATGTTCGAGATAAATGGGATATCCGGGGTAGAAAAATCCTGCCCACAAATTGAAAGTACCACCCGACGCCTGTAGACCACTAAAGATGCAAGTCAGCTCAGTCCGTCCCTCATTAAATCAACTCCGTCGGTTTGTCCAGATTTGGACACAGCTGCTCGTAATTATCCTCAATGGCTGGACGCATCGCTAACTCAGTTAGCTCCAGCAAAAAACTCTCATAGTCGTAAGATTAACCCTTCTGAACCTCGGTTCAACGATAATCTCAGACGGAAAAAACAGGAATGTAGGAGATTAGAACGCAAATGGAGACTCGAGTATAAATCAGTAGACAAAGAGACATACAAAATCAATCTGCAGACGTACAAAAAAACGATTCAAACTCAGCAAAAGAACTATTTTGCAGCAAAAATAGGAGGAGCTATGAATTCCTCTAAGGAATTATTCACAACAGTCATAAAATTATCAAAACTTCCCAAATCAAAGAACCCTAATATTAACCAACAATTCTGTAACAAGCTAGAATTTCCAAGACAAAGTCAAGTCAGTCTATGATTCCTTCTTAGATGCTAGTCAAATGTTGATTTAAACAGGAGATCACCTAATAGCACTCACAATGTTAGCACGCTATCCCACTTTGGGCCTCCGACAGTGGATCAGGTGCAAAAGATATTAATCCAGATCAAATCAGGCTCACCATGGGATCCATGTCCAGCTAGAATAATTCATTTGGTTCCAGAGGTGATAGCCACACACCTCACGTCCATCTTTAACAATCTATTTGAAGTAGGACATTTTCCAATAGACTGGAAGATAGGGTCAATTCTTCCATTATTAAAAAAGACCAACTTAGACACTGGTGACCCTAATAACTATCGATTAATCACTCGATTACCATTTCCTGCTAAACTGGTCGAAAAAGTCGTCAACCAGGAATTGACAACCTTCTTAGACAAAACCAAGAGTCTCGATTCTATGCGGTTCGGATTTCATAGTCAGCATAGTACCGAGCTGGCGTTGATTACAGCTACGGAAGAAATCAGACAGACGATAGATAGTGGGGGAAATGCGGCCTTGATCCTTTTGGATCTTTCGGCTGCGTTTGATATGGTCAATCACGCTCTTCTAATTGACCGACTTGAATTAATTGGGATCAAAGACAACGTGCTTTAGTTTATCACCTCTTTTCTGGCTGACCAAATTCAGACGGTCTCCCCTGGCAATTTCACCTCACCTGCCTTCTCGCTGCTTTGTGGGGTACCTCAAGGCTCATCTTTGAGCCCCACTCTATTCAATATTTATGTTACCCCACTTGCAGCTTTAATTAGTTATTTTGGCTTCTCACTGGTTTGGTATGCTGACGACATGCAGATTGCTGTGTCTGTTACTGACAGTCCTGCAGCCACGGCAGCCTGGTTTCACAACTGTATGCTTCATATCGGGAAGTGGATGAGCAGTAACTGCTTGAAGCTAAACTCCTCAAAGACCGAGGTCCTGCTGTTCGGCAACAATCCTTCTTTTTGGTCCTCTAACTGGTGGCCCCAGGAACTGGGGACTCTGCCTACCCCTGGTAGCAGAGCTAAAAACCTGGGAGTAATTTTCAACACCAAGTTATCCTTTGAAGGACAAATAAATCACATCACCTCCTTGTGTTTTTTTATTTTGAAAATTCTTAGGAAAGTGCTTCTTTTTGTTCCAATGAGCCTGCAGAAGATGGTAGTTACGACCCTTATCTCTTCCAAAGTGGATTATTGTAATGCGCTTGTTATTAATATTCAAAAGCATTTTTTACATAAGTTACAGACACTGCAAAATGCGCAGAGTGGCTACTGCTAGGCATCCCGAAATACAAATCCACATCTCAAGCGTTGGTCCAACTACATTAGCTCCCCATAGGAAAATGCATTCAATTTAAGGCACTTTGTATTGCCTTCAGGGCACAACAAGGTGTTGGCCCTGACTATCTGATACATCGTTTTCAGCGTTATGCCCCAATACGTTCTTTACGCTCCTCTACCAGTGGAAATCTTGTAATCCCCAGATTCAAGAAAGCTAAATGGGGTGGGAGGGGATTTATTTCAGGTACATCGAGGTTGTGGAACTCGCTCATGACAGAACTAAAACTTAAGGCAACTCTACTAGAATTTAGGAAGAAATTAAAAACCTGGCTTTTAATCAAAAAGTCCTAGCATCTTCTGGATCTGATCCAGCTCGTCCTTTTCGGCTTAGTGCCTAGATACCTCCGGGTAATTGCCGCGCTTTAGAAATGTTATTTTCAATCCTACAGCACTCAGACAGGGGATACAGAAGAAATGTCCTGCATCCTGTTTTCTTCCTTTCAAGTGCAACACATTATTACATATGGCTCTAACAGACATGTCAGGCAGTATCTGACACTGTGCTGTTAACAAGGTACCCACAGACCCATTCCTGAAGATTCTACAGAGCTCATAGGGATCATCCCAGCCCATTTAAGTCAACCTATGGTTTTGCTCCTGGGAAGAATTTCACAACTCGTACTCACCTCATTGCAGGCTGAGGACAGGCTGGGATTTGGCAGAGGCTTATGCTAATTAGGCTTCTGAAAGCTCAGGCAGATAAAGGGTACCTTTCTAAAAGTTGCTTTTCTTTAATAGTTATTAAAAATCTGACTTCACAATGAATTTGGATTTTTATAACTATTAAAAATAATCATTACAAATAGGTTTTTTATTTAGCATTGTAATCTGTACTCGAGTTTTCTACATAGGAAAGCTAAGCCTACCACAATAAAAGTTGCTTTTAGGGGTTTGTCACTGTAGGGATATATGAACATTAGTTTTCTACATGTTGCACATTTAAATACCATGCACCCTACCTTGTGGGCTACAAGGCCTACACAGGGGTGACTTACTAATGTTATTAAGGGAAGTTTTTACTTGACAAAAAAGGGTTATTTTAACAGATCACACTGCAGGTTTTACATTGCAGAAGTCAGGCTACAGTGGTAGGCCTGAAGCTATGTTTTCCTTTATCATACTAGTGGATGGCACAATATGTGCTGCAGTCCACCGGTGGCATTTTAATTTTATACACAACTGGTGTATTTTCTACACCAAGTACTATGGCCTTACAAGAAAGGTAAATACTCCAATTAGTGATTGGCCAATTGCTACATGTTTTAAGGGTCAGATCACATACACTGGGCACTAGACAGCAATGGTCCAGTGTGTGGAGTATTAAACCGCAATAACATGCATCAAAGAATGGGGTGACCATGCGAAAAGGGGCATTTTCTCACCTTTATAATGAAAGGTTGCACAGAACATCCACTGCTTACAGGACTCACATGTTTTCCTACCACAGAGTCATTCTCCTTTTTATGCATTTCAGGCTCACCAACTAAGACAGGTATCTGAAAGAAATATGGAGGAACGTTTCCTTTCTGGATAACTTTATCCGGGGGGGGGAGGGGAGGGTTGCGATAATAAACAACGATTTTTGCCAAAACAGCCTCCTTGGAAGTTGTACTAGGCTATCTGCATGTACGTAGCGGTCATCATAATGCATTATCAGAAGAATATTACCTGGACTGTGAACTCTTATGGAAGGCAGCAAGTCTGATTGGCAGTGCGTTGCTGCTCAGAACCTAGACCTTTAAATTATAATACGGGGCTTCGATATAGACCTCCAAGGACCCTGTTCCTGTTGGTGTTTCCAGAAAGGGAAGGTGGCCCATTTCCACTTGACTGGGAACAGGCTTGTAGTCCCCTGTTGAAGCTCTGTTGGCCTGCCCTGCCACTGCTGACCTTGACTGCATCAAAGTCCCTAGCCAGCCCAAAGATTCCACGGGTCTGGAAACAGCAATTGGAAGTGCTGTCTCCCTCTCACCAGTGGGCTGACCCATGAAAATCCTGTTACAACAACTTAGTAGTAATTTTGCTTGTCAGTCTCACGCTTTCTATGCGCCACCTTTTTTATGTTTCTTTTTTATTCACTCTGTAGCTTTTGCCCAGCACCTGTATGGTGTATAAGCTAGTTGTATTAATAGAGACCTGTTTCATCTAGAATACGCCTGTGTGCCTTTGGCTGTCATGGATTAGACCGTAGTCTGAAGTAATTTATTATTAACCTCATTCCCCCTCTGAATGAGGGGCAGTGACCTAGATCAACTTCCTGTCCACCAGATTGCAAGAAATCCCAATTAACATCAACATCACTTATCCTTAAGTGAATGATAACCTTTTTCCAGCATCATGAACTCATTTTACTTAGCTGTGAGACACTATACCTTTTCTTTGGAGATTGATGATAAGTGTGTTGTTGATTACTGTTCAGATTTGTTTACTTCAGATTTTTTCAGGGTTTTCATACATTATGATGACAAACAGTGTAGGTTTTTATACTGGATGCAAAGTATCTCAGTTTTGATGGGAATTCGTAATGGTGCAATGCTGTGATTAGTTAATGATTGTAATCAGTGTTTATTTTCAAATATGCTTCTCCCATTAGCTATAATGGATGCATTATTAAGTATTTTAACTTTCTCTATAGAGCTGTTCTTCCCAATCGCTTAGTGATCCAGGCTATTATATGGTTTGCATGACAAGGGAATATAGTTTTATCATTGTATTGTGGTACTTTGCCATTTTTATGTGTATTGTGCTTTGTGTACTTTTTGGATATTTTATTCCCAGTTAATATGTTATAAATATAGTAATATATTTAGAGAAGTGATTCAAGTTTTTTATCAACATCTCTGACCTCTGGTTGGGCATTCACATCTTTATTGCAACTTTGATAACTATTCCGAGCCTTGACTCACCATACACCGCCAGCATTCTACTGCCTATAAATGTGATAGGAGAACAGCAATATCAGCAGGTTGGGAGCCCCATAAGGTAATAAAACAAATTCTGCTGCACCAAACTCTAAATGAGGTCTTAATTTCACATTTTATGCATTCCAAAATGTATAAAACAACAAAGTAGGTCTACATTTTGAATGAATGAAGCCATCAAACTTCCCTTTTAGGAAAAAAATGGAAGTTGTTAGAATAATGAGAATAGTCATTCCAGTAGCTATACAAGGAACATTTGACACTGGCATTAGTCATTATTGTGCTCAGCTTCTTGTAAATTCACCCAAACCTCCCTCATCGGGCAGCTTACCCACCTTCTGTACTATTACCGACCCCATTGCCCATGTTTGCTGAATCCTAAAAAGTCCAATTCTATGTATGTATGTGTGTATGTATATTTTATTTTTATAGTGCAAACCAAGCCAAAATGCATTGGAGTGCAGAAAACTGTCAAAAACAAGCATAGAGTCAACAAGTATTAGGAGACGAAGCTGGGTTGTGGGCAGTTAATGCATTGTGATGTGTTCTTTAAAGAGGCAAGTCTGCAACTCTTTTGTAAACTGCGGCAGTGCTAGGGCCTTCTTGATGGATACAGGGATGTAGTACCAGATCCAGAGTCCATAGATGCAAATGGCCTGCTGTCTGTAGTTATATAATGTCCTGGCAATGGATGTGCCAATAGCTACCAGACATTGGGAATTTGTGTGCAAAATAAGTGGGCGAGCTGGCCTTGATGACCTTGTAAATGATGCAGCCGGTTTTAAAGATGATGCAGGCCTGAAAGAGGAGACAATGGAGTTCCATTAAGATGGGGGTGATGTGATCATATTTCTTCAGGATGAGACATGCTGCAATGGGTAGCACTGGAGCCATGGAGTAGGGCATTACCACCATCCAAATGGCAGAGAATGACAGTTGAACAGGAGTTCTTAAGTTGTTTTTGGGAAGAAACAGTTTGACTTTCTTTAAAGCTGGCACTAGGCCGCCTATTTTTGTTGGCAATGTGTTCATTGATGGTGAGGTTGGTGTCTTACGGTGAAAGTTGGGTTCAAGACCATCAAGTTTCATGTCATTAAGTCAGGTTTGTAATGTATCTTGTTTTTTGTTGTTTGCAAATACCAAGAATTCTGTCTTCATTGGGTTGAGCTCCAGGTAGGCACCGGGCATGCTGCAACGTAATTTGAAGCCAGACTGTTAGTCGTGTAGGAGATGGTTAGCCCTGATGTGTGTGTTGGAATTGAACATAGGCTGCTTTTTCAATGATTGTCCTGATGAATGGTGGGTGAGAGATAGGCAGATCATTTTCGAGAATATCAGAGTCTAGTGTAGGTTTCTTTAGGAGTGGGAGGATCTGGACTGCCTTGAGAGCATCTGGAAAGATGCCTTCAATGAGGAAGACATCATTAGCAATGGTAAGCTGGGGTGAGAGAGTGTGTCCAGAGAGAGAGTTTTGTTTAAGAAAAATGGTAAGACATCATCTGCATAAGAAGTGGTTTTGAGGCGTTTGAGTATGTCAGCGAGACGTGGGAGGGTGTTGTAGTCTCTTCAAACCCACTGGACAATCCCACAAGCACAAATGTAAATATTTCCATCAAGAATCCCTTGCTGCTTGATACCGATAAAAATAAATCGCGGGGTTCGCCAAGGTTGCGTTCGCGCACCTTTTTTATTTTGCCTGTATATAAATGATCTAGAAAGCTATATCAAACAGGGGAATGTGGATGCTCCCCTGATAGGCCGCAGGCTGTTACCTGCATTGTTATATGCAGACTGTGTCTTAATGTCCAGGACTGGGGTGGGGCTGCAGAGGCTTTTAACCAGGTTTAATGATTTTATGAATGACCTTGGCCTGAAGACTAATGTAGGGAAATCTTATGCTATGGTGGTGGGTAAATCCCCCGCCAACTTAAAAACGTGTTTTATAAATAATGAAAAATTGTCATACGTGCCTACCTTCTCTTATTTGGGAATTCTCTTCGACCAAAAAAGTACATGGCATCATTTAGTAGAATCAAGGACTAGTGGTTTTAATCAAAACCTGGAGGCAATTTTTAGATTTACCCAAAAATTAGGCTCAAAACCCATTAACGCAATTGTTAATATTTATAAAGCCCGCACATGCGCTGTCACCTTGTATGGCGCTGGAGCCTGGGGTTTTTGTGATGTAGAGGGTTTACAAAGAGCTGAGAATATGTTCATGAAACGTCTGTTGACAGTCCCTAAAAGTACTGCCACCACTATCTGCCATAGTGAACTTGGCTTGATTCCCTTGTCCTTTCGAATAAAATTGGCCCCGATATTACTGTGGCATAACATCTGGGCAAAGGAAGAAGCAGTCCTAAATCGTGCTGTCATCTTAGATTGTTTAAAAATGGAGTGCATGAAAAAAATACCCTGGCTTAGCTATATAAAAGACCAGTTAGAGACCATGGGGTTGGCTGATAGTTTTTACAATCCAGGGAGTATTGCCAAGATACCAAAAGTAAAGTTGAAAAGAGATTTTTTAACATATTCTCACTTGACCAGAGGAAATCTGGAGACGGCAAAAAAGAGGGTTTTAGAACGCTCACTGTTAGTGTGTACTCCAGGCATTGAGCCTTACCTTTCTTTCTACTTCACACACGCCAAATTGTTTTATCTCATAAGGTTCAGGTTTGGCATCTCATATTTTTTGGTCTCATATCCACGCAATGTATATTGTGATGCCAAACTGGACCTATGCCCATGTGACTCAGAGTCAGTCCAGAGCACCTTACATTTCATGTTTTTTTGTAAACTTTATACCAATCCAAGGCGCTCTTTTTTAATACCCCTTTTAAAATTCTTAAATATAAGAAAGTGTCAAGCTGCATTATATCACCTCCAGCTTTTAAAAGATGAATTTACCTGTCTAATGATCTACAGGTACATTTCCTCGGCTGTTCAGCTACGGGACATTGTTGGAAAATGATTTTATGATCTCATTTATATCTTGTGCTCAGGCTTTAAGATGTTTTTTTTTTTTTGTGTGGAATTAACTGCTTATGATATTGATATTTTGATAACTGAAACTGCTACTGTCATGGATTTATTATTAGATGTCCGTATTTTTATTTGTAACTTTGTCTGAAATGTTTTTTATGATGCACTCTTTTATGGCTGGTATACAGCCGAATAAAGACTTTTGAGACTGATACTGCAACACTATAAACTCTGTGAGACCCAGACATACAACCCAATACTAAAACAACCATGATTAATGAGATACACTTTCCAGAAAATTTGTAATGGTTTGCTAAATTTAATTTTCAACACTCATTCCCCCCGAACACACAGAGAAATGAATTTACCTCCACAGTATTGTAGCCCCTCTTATTCTCTGAATATTAAAGATGTTATAAATTCCATGACACTCACAGCACCCAAAGCATCCTTTTCCTATGTCCCGGATCTAACCTTATGTTTCCACCAGTGCCACAATACTCCACTTGTACCATCAGCGAATTATGGGGTCATATTGTGTAAAGTCATAATTCAAGCCTAGCTTTAATGAGTGGGGACTTTGATACGCTCTGTTATTGTAGGGATTCTGCTACTGCATCAAGATTTAATTTGCTCATCTGGCAGTCACCCTGTTGCGCTTATTTGGCCAGCTAGCAGTATTTTAAATTAAACTTGTCATCAAACATTTTCTGAACCATAGCTTAATAATAGTGGCTTGTCTAATTACTTCTTAACTTTGTGTTGTTTCTTTTGGCTTATATTATCTATCACACTCCCCTTCTTAAATATCTCTACCACCTTGCATATGTTTGAATCCTTTACCTAGCGCTAATACTAACATTCAAACATGCTAACACTGTCATTACAACTGTTCTGATACTTCCTAGATGCGTTGTTTTCAATCCATCCTTTCAGGGCATGCCTACAGCCCAGTTGTGACCCCTCCCCTGCCAAAGTGGTGGGGCGGGGGCGGAAGAGGGAGCTGTGGGTCTGGGGGTGGGGTGGGTGTCGAGGACAAAAAAATTAAGAAATAAACGTACCTGATCGGCGCCGCCGCTTCCGCCGTCCGCTCCATCGTGTTCTTCCTGCTACTGGGACAGGCTCCCAGACTTCACTGCGGCCAATCATGATGCTGCAGGAAAGCAGCGTCTGGATTGGCGTGAGCACTATGACTTCGCGCTCCTAGGCAGACTGGGAGCCTGTGCCTGCTTTCTCCAGCCCCAGCACAGCAGCTGGGGCTGGAAAGCTTCACTCCACATGAGATGTTTGGCCGGCCTGAAGCGGTTGGCCAAACACCTCATGCACAGTGAAGGGTCTAGGATGCACTAGCACTCCCCCACCACAGTGTCATCCCCCTGTACCCGCCCTTGGGGCAGGTCCAGGGGGATTAAAATAAAACGATAATAAAACAGGTTAGAAACCCGTTTCATTATCGTTTTATTTGTGGGTGGTGGCGGGGGTCGGCGCTCCTCCACCCTAATGGAGGGGCTGCTGCTGCTACAGCCACTGACTCTCTTCTTATCAGTGAATGACATGCCCTGACACAGCATGTGTAAGCTTCTGATCTTAAGAGTGGCACAATATGCAGTCATAACAGAAAATAACAAAACATAATTTAAGTATGTAACATAGTATGATAACTCAACATTATATCTTGTTACTGGACATTGCCCACGGACTTCCATTTCACACCTCTCATGTCAATATGGGTCTCCATCTCTATCTGTAATGCAGGGATACAGCCTGACAGGTATTTGAAGACCTTGACTGTTCACTCTGCTGCAAGAGTCCTAACAGCTGTAGACATTTATATTCCAAATGCGATGTATATAGTACTGCTGAGGCAGCTGCTTCTTTCCTGCTCCTAGACCATGCAAAGGAACTGAAGCATTCACTCATGCTGGTGTCAACTTGGAGTTAGGTATTGCCAGGCCACAGCAGACTCTTGCATACAAACTGCTTTGATCTCAGTAGAATAGGAGCCTGCATGCATTCCAGGGCTATCATATGGGAAAACGTTTCCAGACAGGGCCTTTCTCCCTAGCCTTCACACCTTTGTAGAGGTCTGCTGTCCTAATTAAAATCTATTTGTGAATAATGATGCAACTAACAAAGTATCCTGGAGGACATTCTTTTAAACTTTGAATCAGGTGCTTGTACCACTTGGCATAAACTGAAGAAGTGGGACCCTGTAAAAACTTCTGACAGACATAATGGTATTCACATCAGGTGCCTCATTGACAAGCACCATACTGTAATGACTCATGCGCACCATGGAGCTCTAGCAGCAGTACATCCGTAAAGTTAAACTGAAGAGATCCATCAGTGATCTGCTTTCCTTTGTCAATGGCTGTTATTTGATCGTATTCCGAAGTAACACATCATTGCTATGCAACCACTCATACGGTCTCTATGCATTCATATTTACCTATAGAACTGCATCTAGAGCAGGGGTCTCCATCCAGTAACTTGTGAGCTACTGTAGCTCTCCAGCTACTTCTGAGTAGCTCACCTGTGTGCAGCCCACCCTATTAAATCAGAAAGTTTTTGCTTGGTTTAATTAATATACATATAACAAAAATTTAAATTATACAACACTAATAATATTAGTAGCTCTCAATGGGTTTCATTGAACATAAGTAGCTCTCAGTACAGAAAAGGTTGTAGACCCCCGACTAGAGTAACTAACTTCTGTTTAATTTATTTCTCATATAACACTTACAAAATGTCTCAATATGCTCATTGTGATGATCAATTGCTATTATGAGTGTATTGTTCTTTAGTATACTACTGCAATACGCTACTTTGGATCCACAATTGAACTACTATTGGTGATCACCAACCACACAAATGCTGAATACCTGTTCCCAAGTAGCACTTATTGACAGGATTTATGCTGTATAAGAGATGCATAATTATGCAAGCAATTTACCACAATGAAATGATCAAACAAATCAATCTGAAATCCCTGTTTATCCTCTTGAAATCCAACTCTCATTAAATCCCTGTTGATCTATTTGAAATATGTAAATGCCATGTATTTTACAAAAAGATTGCTACAGCAACAAAAATAAACAATGCTGCCACTTTGGTTTGTCTTCTCTTTGATGAGCTGAAAAATTGAGATAGCCAAAAAGAAAAGATGGATCTGTTAGCACATTAAAATCGTTTATAGTTGTTTTCTTCACATGATAGAGCAAGAAAAGAGAATGTCTACTATGAAGAAATGCTATTTTTCTTTACCCCCACTACAAAATATTATCTAGGATGAAGTTCACTTATCTAGAACTTTTTGCTTTGCACAACCTCTTTCATATTCTATGCTATTTCTTCTCCATGTTATGTTTATTCTTTGAGAGCAGCCGGGCTCACTATTCACACTTACTCTATTTTCAGGTTTTCTTAAACCATTTTATGTCAATATGTAATCCCTTTATTTTGTATTCAATCAATAGTATAACTTCACATGCACCCTGCAAGACAAACAATGCATTATAGTAGCACACATTGAGATTTTAACAACATATCAATTACAAAACATCAAATATAACTCATATAAAATATGTTAATTGAATTGTTCACCCATCAGACACAGTATCCCTCATCTGTCCTCCAGACATATTAGTGCAATTTGTATGATAGTCAGTTAAAACGATTGACACGCCTCACCCATGTCCATCAAGAAGCAAAATTGGTCGATGTTTTGATGTTCTTGTGAAAATGACTCCACAGATCTTCCCATTTATCATGAAAACTGTAACCACTTAATTTCTAAATAACAACTTAACTCAAACTACTGTCCACCATTTATTGACCACAGAATTCTTACAGGTCTGGTTGGAGCTAATAATTTAGAGATATATTCTAGGGACTGATCTCATGCATAAAACCCTTTTTCTCACCTTATTTCATTTCTATTTAGTACATTGCAAACACCTTTTTCTGATGGAACCAACAGGGAGACTAAATTTAGCTATTTAAATTCACATTATTATTTCTTTGTAATAAAACTGAAAATTTAACATGTTATTCTTTGAACATATAGGATTTAAAAAACAATATCGAGCCTCTACTATCTCTCTGTTTGGACATATATGTATCATGTGAGCTAGGTTTTGTTCCCCACCATCACAGGGCCCGATTCACAGAACTAACTTAAGACAAAATCTTAAACTTACTATCATTTTGGTATTCACAGAAGGCACTTACTCATTTTGGTATTCACAGAAGGCACTTACTCATTTTGGTATTCACAGAAGGCACTTACTTACTCATTTGGAGTAACTTACTCATTTCGTGTAACTTACTCATTTTGGTATTCACAGAAGGCACTTACTCATCAATGAGTAAGTGCCTTCTGTGAATACCAAAATAAGTAAGTTACACAAAATGAGTAAGTTACTCCAAATGAGTAAGTAAGTGCCTTCTGTGAATACCAAAATGGTAGTAAGTTTAGGATTTTGTCTTAAGTTAGTTCTGTGAATCGGGCCCACAGAGATTACAAAGTCCTGCTTTGCCAGTCAAGTTTTCCTAATGTTTAGTATAGGAATTCAAAGGCAGGATCCCTAAACGTAGCAAAATAATGCTTCGTCGCACGCTAAGCGCAAGAGTGAATTTCAAGTTCTTCTGATAGATCTTATACTCAAGGGAAGCAGAATAAGACCTAAAATGGGTTAACTGTGAGCAGTGGGCTAAGTCTAGAACATAGCTAAGATGAGGGGGTCATATTTCTGTTTTCAAATGAGCCCGCGACCAAGTAGAAAATAGTGAAATTGTGCACTTAAAATGTGATAGAACTACTGCAAGATTTTTGTTAAATTTATTTTTTCCTGAGCCACTTTTGACTCCCCCCCCCCCAGTTGCCAACATTTGTTTTTGTTGTCTTTAGGACTTTGTGCACTTCACCACTGCTAACCAGTGCTAAAATGTTTATGCTCACTCTTAAAACAGAACAGAATAGGCCGACACCCAATTGACAGTATAATTATAAGTATATTACAAGTATAATTTACTTATAAGTCCCTAGTAAAATGGTTCTACATGTATCCAGGGACTGTAAATTAAATGCTGCACCACGAGGGTGTTTGAATCAGTTCTACTTCTGGAGAGGGTTTAGTTTACACATAAATCCCCAGAGAAATTTAATTATTCACCCGTGGATGCTTTCTCCTTTTTTTAAAAACGAAGCCAAGTAAAGGGCGTGTTAGAGAGAGCTTTATCTATAACTAAGAATTTCAAGATGTACTGGTGTAATTCTTTTTAATGCATTGTATTTATGTTTCATTTTTTCACACATATCTCACATCCATTTGTACAGTCACATTTATTTGTACAGTTTATATGTTCTAGTTATTTCATTTAATAATGAGTTGTGTATCTTTGAATGCCTTATTGAAAATTTAAATGAGTGCATAAAAAAAAGTGTGAATACGTGCTAAATGTTGAGCACTGTACAATGACCAATTGCATTGTTACATAGTCTGCTGAAATAAATAGCAGTAACGAAAACAGGTGGCAGGGTACTTCTGTTCTCTAAAGCTAATGGACCTGCAGCACGTATTGTGCCACCCACTTAAGTAGCCCTTAAAACATGTGTCAGGTCTGCCATTGCAGCCTGTGTGCAGTTTTAAACTTCCATTTCAACCTGGCATAATAAACCTTTTGTCAGGCCTATACCTCCCTTTTTAATACATATGTCACCCCTATGGTAAGACCTAAACAGCCCATAGGGCAGGATGCATTGTATTTAGAAGGTAGGACATGTGTTTTTAGAATTTACATGTCCAAGAAGGGAAAATTAGTTTTTCACTACTGTGAGGCCTACCTCTCCCATAGGATAACAATGCGTTACCTCATTACATTTAGGAAGTGCTCATACTTGATAGGGGACAGATAGAAATGTCATGTTTGATCTGAATAGAACTGTACTTTAAAATTGTCTTTATTGGAAAAGGTGGATTTGAAGTCACAATTTGTTCTGGGTCACGTGATTGTGAATAGCTGGCAGTTTATCTTTGCGTATTCTTACCCCACAGTGAGACAAAGAGGAATTAGGTGTTGGCAGGATGGGCCTTCCTGACAGGTAGGGTGGGGCAGAGCTGCCCCCTGCCCTACTTACATTTCAAAAGGAAGCCCCCAGCACACTCACAAAGAAACTTGACACCAGCCTTTTGTCACCTTAGACCACTTGGAGCCTGGGCAGGGGAAGGATGGACATTTCCAGAACAAGATAGGGCAATAGGCTGGAAGGGGCAGATTTACAATAAACTAACGCAGTGCGGTGCAGCAAAATGACTTGCTGCACCGCACTGCGTTAGTTTTGAAGCACAGGGATGTGACATATTTACAACAATATGTTGCATCTCTGTGCTTCCCCCTGTGCTGGCGCACAAACTGCTGCCATGTGCCGACGCAGGCACCCTTGCACCATGGTGCAAGGATGCCTGCGTCACGGGGATGATTGTTTATGTACAGGGAGGGTTCCCTTCCTGCACATAAACACTCAGAAATGGCATTTTACAACTTCTATATGTGCTGCATTAGCACACATAGAACCTGTAAAACGTCATTGATTTAAAGGATTGTTTATGTACAGGAAGGGACCATCCTGTACATAAACAATCACCAAAGGTGATTTCCTCTTTCTATGTGTGCTGCAGAATTCAGCATGCATAGAAAGAGGACAACAACAAGGAGAAATGAATACATCTCTCCTTGTTGCGCCTCCCTATGCCTCCCCTAGGGTGGCGTAGCATTCAGACGCATTACCAGATTTACGATTTCTTGTAAATCTGGAAATGTGTCTGGTTCCATGGGTGTTGCGTGGGAACACCCACAGCAACACCCATGGAACGCCCCTTTCACGCAAAGTGCTGCTTGTAAAGGGGCCGTATTTACAAGGATAGGAAAAGCCACGCAGGGTGGCTTTTCCTATCCCTGTAAATATGGGGCAGTAAAATGCACCGCCGGTGCGTCACAAAAAGTGACGCACCTGGCAGCGCAAGGGGCTTGTAAATCTGCCCCGAAGTTTCTACCACTTCAAAGGATGGCACCAGGTGTAAATCTTGGACCCTTAGACTAATTCTCCAGTACACTCCTGACCTGCGGAGGAACCCCGGAAATACTGCCTTGTACTTCAGAGGACTGCACTCCTACTTGATTCCTCCATTGTATCTCCAAGGACTGCCTTGCTACTAGAGAGGAATACCCTGCGGCTTGAAACATGCATTGTACCCTCAGAGGACAGCCCTGCAGCTTGGGGCCTGCCTAAGCTGCTTGATCCCAGGACAACCAGAGTGTCTCCAAGGGCTAGGTGGCTGGCCTCCTGTGTGAGCTACAGGGACATAACAAGCTTCAGAGACCTTGAACCCTGCACCCGGCTCCTGCCTGGCATGAGTCTTGACCCTCAAGTCATGCCCAACCAGACCAGGACCCTTGAAAGTGATGCTATAGGTGCTTCTCCAGCCAAAACCTGAAACTTAGTGCTTGGAAAAATTTCACCTAAAGGGTGATCTAAGAACCAACAAGAGACCGGGACCTACCTGCTTGCCAATCCCTAGGTGCTTTACCAGTCTGCCTCACTTTGTGGTATCTCCTGCTATATTCTTCTCCACAGTAGCTGTTAGAAATGGAATCTCTGGTTGGCTAAGGCTTGCCCCAAAGCCAGGCAGAGACCACCACTCTAGTCAGGGCGAGGGAGTTACACGCCGAAGATAACCCCTGCTCACCCCCTTGGTAGCTTGGCACGAGCAGTCAGGCTTATCCCGGAGGCCATGTGTAAAGCGTTTGCGCACGCACACAGCAACAACATACCAGGCACACCACAAAAGGAACTCCACAAAATGTTATATCAAAAATAGCCTTTGTATTCTCATAACACATTAGAATAGTACTCACATAATATACATGGTGCCACCTGGCACTAGGTCATATCTACAAGGGATTATGTACACCTGACAGGGCCAACTGGACCACTGTCAGAACCATCACAAAGTGAACTTAGTAAATGTAGGACATTTCATAAACGTACAACCAGTAATCACTGGTAACCACTGTACTCAGCATCATCCTGTAACATAAACCACATTATGCACAGTATCACATTTAGGCGTGAATTACATTCTGCGCCAACCTCACCAGCATAAACACATTATGCAATCCTCTCATAAGTCTAAACGCATTAGACCCTAACCTCCTAAGCATAACTCACATTAGGGGTAAAACTCACAGTAGAGAATAATCTCACTAGCATAAACCACAGTATGCAAATAACCTCATACATAAACCACAGTTAGAGGCATAACACAGGGTGCGTAAATCATAGTACATGAATCACATTTCCTAGCACCACATAAATCACAATAGGGCCTGGCGCCCTATAAACCTAACAGTCCCCCTGGCCAACCGGCCTTCTCAAAGGGGCTCAAATGCCCTGTGTCCAAAATGTCAGGGCGCGCTGCCCAGGCAGCGGAATTCACACGTGCGCAATTGCGCAGACCTAAACGATGCAGCTGTCACTAAGTGCTGTACAGCTGGAAATCAAAGAAAGGCCCTGACACCACTGTGCCCTCTCTTGTCCCACCCAGGGACTTCTAGAACATCTGCGCAAAACGTTGCAGCTGCCCACTGTAAGGCGGGGCAGCTGTGAGTAAACAAAGGACAGGCACAGGCACCTTGGTGCCTTCTGGACCCCCACTGGGGCCCTAGAAACAATTATACCCACGTTGCAGCTGCCCGCGACGGTGACGCAGCTGTGGCACTATCCATGAAGGGGGCCCGGCACCTCTGTGCCCTCTGGACCCCCACGGGCTCTAAAAACAAAGATGCCCCCTCGTTGGAGCGGCCCGCTCTCTGCGGGACCGCTCAGGCACCGACAATGTGCCTTGACATGCCCCCAAGTCACCGGGGCCCTCTGGGCCCTCTACAACAATGTGTCCCCCTCGTTGGAGCGGTCCTCTATCATGCGGGGCCGCTCAAGACTCAGTGCCTCGACCGGCACACACAACGGAGAAGCCCCTACTCACCGGGCTCTCCATGCGGCTGGGGACTCTGTCTCTGGTCGCGCTGGCACTTGGCTCTTCGCCCGGTCCCCCCCCTGGGACCGGGACTTCACCAGGGCAGCATGCGGGGCTCCGTCTTCGTCACAGGAGCCCCGCCTGGAATCCTGCTCGGTCTCTCTCTTCGCCTGGTCCCCCTTCCTGGGACCGGGACTTCATGTGGAGCCTGCGAGGCTCCTGGCAGTGTTTCGCGGAGGCGGGGTGGGCTCCCGTCCTCCTTCCGTCACCACTCTCCCTACTTCACCCGGGCCCCCTCCAGGGACCCGGGACTTCGTTGTGGAGCCCACGAGGCTCCGGACTTCCGGCTTCTTCGGGCAAGGCCCCGCCCACGTCCCAGGCAAGGTTGCCTGACTTCCTGCCCTGCGATCGGGGCTGCGGCGGTGATTTTCTTCACTCGGTGAAGTGCGGGGTGGGCACCCGCTCTTCCTAAAATCACCAATGCGGGTTGGGCACCCGCCATTTCAGACATAAAGCGGGGTGGGCTCCCGCTCTGCATAAAAAGAATGCGGGGTGGGCTCCCGCTCGGCAGGCAACACGGGGGAATCCCTATGATGGGGATTCCCTCTCAAAGAGCTGCAGCGCCGTGCTGCACAGCCCACGCTCTCTCCCTTCGGGGAATACTTAAAATATAGTGCTCACGAGGCGCTAGCTGCAGCAAATGAATCTTCCAGGTCCAGTAAATCAAAATAAAAGCGCTCACAGGGCACTTAAAAATGCAGCAAAGGTCCTGAAGACACAAAGAAAAGCAGGAGGGTCCCAAAAAGTCCTCGAGATGAAGGGGCAATGCAGGGCCCAGGGAGGCAAGCTCTCCTGGCAGCCCCCACCTGGGCCACAGCAGCAGCACGCCCCGGCAGGATTCAGGAACAAAAACTGAACAACATCATGGGGTCACAGCCCCTATATTTATATCAACATTTCCTTTGTCTGTTAGTGCAGGGCATGGGGGAACCAGATGCAACTGGTTCAGGGGGGATTTGGAGCACTTTGTTTTGCAAGCTCCTCTTCCCTTTTGTCAGGTGGGGGCTAGGTGATCAGACACACCACAGGGGGTGGAGCCAGCATTGTACAGGGCAGGCACACTCCTATTCAGAGTCAGGGGATTACCCCTCCCACTACTCTTAGCCCAGAGGTCCTATTCAGCCCAGCGCTGACTCACCCTGCCCCTCCTGGAGCCACACACACCTCCCAGCCCCTGTCACTCACAAGCCAGACATGCAATTCACATCAGGCAGGCAGACACACAGCACACAGAAATGCCAACTTCTAAAAATGGCATTTCTCCACCAGTCATCATAAATCTGCGCACACCATTGCGCAGCATTTATTCTCATGAGTTCATACATACTAAACTCGCCCCGGCCGCTCCTCTCATACCAGGAATTACCACGGACACACTTATCCCCAATGCATTCCTATGGGAGGGCAGGCCAACTTCACCAAATGTACACAGAGAGTGCACGCACTTTACACTGGACCACAGTGCTAAAGTGCCCAGAGGCATAAAACCACCAACACCATGTCAGAACTTAAGGCAAAAAGTTTAGGGGTGAACCTGCCAAAAAGGGCCAAGTCCAACACAACCCCCTTCCAGCCAAAACGCAGGGTAGACCAATCACTCCCTTGATGGGCTTCCCTGCTTTGAGCGCTAGAACACGGACGCGGGCCCTCACTGCAGGGACACCCTCCGGTTCTACGCCACTCTGAACTCATGTGGTTCCCTCTGAAAAAGAACTCTCAGGCCCAACTAGGCTACCCCACGGGTACTCCCTAGTTGTCCACGGCCAGGACCAGGCCCTAGGCCACCCAGACGTCACTGGTCCTTTCCAATCCACAGAGTGGGGGGCAGTAACCCCTGGCATACAATAGCCATTCTCCACTCTCCCTCTCAGTGTAGTTCCAAACTACCACTGATCCTCCAACCTAGGGTCCGCACCCTCAGGCTGACCAGAGGTCACGGGCGAAGCATCTCCTCACCCTACCTCTCTTCTGAGGTTCTGCGCTCTCCCAGGAGAAGCACCCCCCAGAACACAACTCTCCCACCAGTTCAGGACCTCTCTCCATCAACTGGTCTACCACCTGGGATCCATTCACCGGCTGCACCGGGGTCAGAGGCGAGGACTCCCTCCCTCTGCACCCCCTTCCAGAGCCCGATACCCTCCCAACTGAAGAGCAGGGTCCCTTCACTTAAGATGGGCCCCACCTGCCTTCAGGGTAGTACTACCACACTCAGCCAGGGACCCTAAAGATCCCGGCTAGGCCTGCACCACCCCCTCTGGGAAACACAGGGTCCCTTCACTTAAGATGGGCCCCACCTGTGTTCAGGGTGGTACTCCTAGAAGGCAAACCGGTCAGGACACTGATTACAGTCGCCCTGCCGTCCAGGTCATGAAACACCTGCTCCTGGCTCCCCAACCCAGGGATGGTACCCTTTGGTCAGATGCCCGGCGAACCAGGACTTCATGGGGAGCACGCATGCCCCCCCTGAGGGTGACACATGACTAATGTGTCATGTGACAGTCTGCCTGGCGCAGATCTCATGACCTCCTGTCCATCTGACAGTGCGTGAAGATCCCCCAGGACAGAAGTGGTGTCACCATGGCCAATCATTGGCGACTCAGCCCTTCTGGCTGGCCCCTGACCCACTGGTTCTTCCACTGGGGACTCTTTCCCCCTCTCACCCCTCACTCTGGACTTCTGCACCCTCCCAACTGGAGCGGTACTGCCAGACACCAGGACCGCTGGAGCTCTGGTTACAGACACTCCACGTCCTCTAGACACTGGGAGATCCCCCACAAATGGCCTATCAGTACAGCCTAGGATCCCAACCTGGTGTTCCCCTCGGGAACCATCCAGGTCCTGAGACGGGGTTTCGGGCACCTAGAGACACACAGCCCCACACTCACTCCTTCTCCTCTGAGACAGGACGTGAGTCCCTACACCCCTCCCACTACACTGGGACCTAGCTGGGCTACTCTGAACCTCTTCCACCACTCTGGGTTGGAAGACACCTCAGCCACTCCTTGTAAGATCACTCTCAGCTCACCTACCACGGGGAGATCCCCCACCAAGAACAGTCCAACAGGACAGACTAGGCTCCTTACCTGGTGTTCCCTCTAAGAACCATCCAGTACTGGAGACTGAGGTTGAGGCACGGATTACGGCCCAGTCTCACACCTTCCTCTAAGGACATGATGTGAGGCCTTGCAACCTTCTCACTATAAGGGCACCTAGTTGGGTTCCTCTGACCCATCTCCGCCACGCGGGTTGGGAGACACCTGCACAATTCCTCTAGGGTCACTCCCCCATGCAAGCTCCTTATTTCAGAGAACTCACACCCAATCGTCCAGTGCAACACACCACTCATCCGCATACGCCCCCCCCCCAGACTGGTGAGACAGTATCTTACTGCCCCTGAATCTCAACCTATCCCCCTCTTAGTGGGAACCAGGTACCATACTCTGGGAACTGGGAATGGGACTTCCTGCACTTGACTTCATCTTGCTGCCACCACTGGATCCCACCCTTACTGGTGAACCCAGACAACTCAAACTACACTCAGGAGATAACCTACCCTCCCGAGCTAGGTGTTTCTCCTCCACACTCCCTCTCTTCCCTCCTACCCACCCACACTTCTGGGGACAGGAAAAGGGATGGGGCACTGGACCCAGCAAGGGACTCCCTATCTATGGGAACCGCCCCACCTACTGGCGTCCCCGCCCTGTCATTTTCTCTCTTCTGCCACTAAACATAAAAGCGCAGAAAACACCATTTAAAAATGACACTTTTGAGGAGAAAACAAAATTAGAAACAATAATCCCCAACATGTGACTATCTAAAATGCAGAGCTTGTAGTGTAGCCAGTTGTCGCTGTGGTACTGCGCAAACGAAAGTCCTATCCTCACCGCTGACAACCAATGTTAGAAATGGGATCTCTGGTTGGCTAAGGCTTGCGCCAAAGCCAGGCAGAGACCACCACTCTAGTCAGGGCGAGGGAGTTACACGCCGAAGATAAGCTCTTCTCACCCCCTTGGTAGCTTGGCACGAGCAGTCAGGCTTATCCCGGAGGCCATGTGTAAAGCGTTTGCGCACGCACACAGCAACAAAATACCAGGCACACCACAAAAGGAACTCCACACAAGGTTATATCAAAAATAGCCTTTGTATTCTCATAACACATTAGAATAGTACTCACATAATATACATGGTGCCACCTGGCACTAGGTCATATCTACAAGGGATTATGTACACCTGACAGGGCCAACTGGACCACTGTCAGAACCATCACAAAGTGAACTTAGTAAATGTAGGACATATCATAAACGTACAACCAGTAATCACTGGTAACCACTGTACTCAGCATCATCCTGTAACATAAACCACATTATGCACAGTATCACATTTAGGCGTGAATTACATTCTGCGCCAACCTCACCAGCATAAACACATTATGCAATCCTCTCATAAGTCTAAACGCATTAGACCCTAACCTCCTAAGCATAACTCACATTAGGGGTAAAACTCACAGTAGAGAATAATCTCACTAGCATAAACCACAGTATGCAAATAACCTCATACATAAACCACAGTTAGAGGCATAACACAGGGTGCGTAAATCATAGTACATGAATCACATTTCCTAGCACCACATAAATCACAATAGGGCCTGGCGCCCTATAAACCTAACAGTCCCCCTGGCCAACCGGCCTTCTCAAAGGGGCTCAAATGCCCTGTGTCCAAAATGTCAGGGCGCGCTGCCCAGGCAGCGGAATTCACACGTGCGGAATTGCGCAGACATAAACGATGCAGCTGTCACTAAGTGCTGTACAGCTGGAAATCAAAGAAAGGCCCTGGCACCACTGTGCCCTCTCTTGTCCCACCCAGGGACTTCTAGAACATCTGTGCAAAACGTTGCAGCTGCCCACTGTTAGGCGGGGCAGCTGTGAGTAAACAAAGGACAGGCACGGGCACCTTGGTGCCTTCTGGACCCCCACTGGGGCCCTAGAAACAATTATACCCACGTTGCAGCTGCCCCCGATGGCGGCGCAGCTGTGGCACTATCCATGAAGGGGGCCCGGCACCTCTGTGCCCTCTCTGCCCTCTGGACCCCCACGGGCTCTAAAAACAAAGATGCCCCCTCGTTGGAGCGGCCTGCTCTCTGCGGGACCGCTCAGGCACCGACAATGTGCCTCGACATGCCCCCAAGTCACCGGGGCCCTCTAGGCCCTCTACAACAATGTGTCCCCCTCGTTGGAGCGGCCCTCTATCATGCGGGCCACTCAAGACTCTGTGCCTCGACCGGCACACACAACGGAGAAGCCCCTACTCACCGGGCTCTCCATGCGGCTGGGGACTCTGTCTCTGGCCGCGCTGGCACTCGGCTCTTCTCCCAGTCCCCCCCCCTGGGACCGGGACTTCACCAGGGCAGCATGCGGGGCTCCGTCTTCGTCACAGGAGCCCCGCCTGGAATCCTGCTCGGTCTCTCTCTTCGCCCGGTCCCCCTTCCTGGGACCGGGACTTCATGTGGAGCCTGCGAGGCTCCTGGCAGTGTCTCGCGGAGGCGGGGTGGGCTCCCGTCCTCCTTCCGTCACCATTCTCCCTACTTCACCCGGGCCCCCTCCAGGCACCCGGGACTTTGTTGTGGAGCCCACGAGGCTCCGGACTTCCGGCTCCTTCGGGCGAGGCCTAGCCCACGTCCCAGGCAAGGTTGCCTGACTTCCTGCCCTGCGATCAGGGCCGCGGCGGTGATTTCCTTCACTCTGTGAAGTGCGGGGTGGGCACCCGCTCTTCCTAAAATCACCAATGCAGGGTGGGCACCCGCCATTTCAGACACAGAGCGGGGTGGGCTCCCGCTCTGCATAAAAAGAATGCGGGGTGGGCTCCCGCTCGGCAGGCAACACAGGGGAATCCCTATGATGGGGATTCCTTCTCAAAGAGCTGCAGCGCCGTGCTGCGCAGCCCACGCTCTCTCCCTTCGGGGAATACTTAAAATATAGCGCTCACGAGGCGCCCGCTGCAGCAGATGAATCTTCCAGGTCCAGTAAATCAAGATAAAAGCGCTCACAGGGCGCTTAAAAATGCAGCAAAGGTCCTGAAGACACAAAGAAAAACAGGAGGGTCCCAAAAGTCCTCGAGATGAAGGGGCAATGCAGGGCCCAGGGAGGCAAGCCCTCCTGGCAGCCCCCCCTGGGCCCCAGCAGCAGCACGCCCCGGCAGGATTCAGGAACAAAAACTGAACAACATCATGGGGTCACAGCCCCTATATTTATATCAACATTTCCTTTGTCTGTTAGTGCAGGGCATGGGGGAACCAGATGCAACTGGTTCAGGGGGGATTTGGAGCACTTTGTTTTGCAAGCTCCTCTTCCCCTTTGTCAGGTGGGGGCTAGGTGATCAGACACACCACAGGGGGCGGAGCCAGCATTGTACAGGGCAGGCACACTCCTATTCAGAGTCAGGGGATTACCCCTCCCACTACTCTTAGCCCAGAGGTCCTATTCAGCCCAGCACTGACTCACCCTGCCCCTCCTGGAGCCACACACACGTCCCAGCCCCTGTCACTCACAAGCCAGACATGCAATTCACATCAGGCAGGCAGACACACAGCACACAGAAATGCCAACTTCTAAAAGTGGCATTTCTCCACCAGTCATCATAAATCTGCGCACACCATTGCGCAGCATTTATTCTCACGAGTTCATACATACTAAACTCGCCCCGGCCACTCCTCTCATACCAGGAATTACCACGGACACACTTATCCCCAATGCATTCCTATGGGAGGGCAGGCCAACTTCACCAAATGTACACAGAGAGTGCACGCACTTTACACTGGACCACAGTGCTAAAGTGCCCAGAGGCCTAAAACCACCAACACCATGTCAGAACTTAAGGCAAAACGTTTAGGGGTGAACCTGCCAAAAAGGGCCAAGTCCAACAGTCGCAAATCCTGTTCAGCAGGACCTCTTGCAAAGGGTATCCAGCCTCATGCAGCCCTTGTCGACTACAGCCTTCAGCTTCGTGCCACTGGAGATTTTCAAATTCCCAAAAAGTGACAAAGTCTGAATGTAGAAATCTTCACTGCGACTTCGTTCAGTAGCTCCCCAATGATGATGCCTCTTCTTTGGACGCTGCTAGTTGCCTTGTTCCCTGAACTTTACCTTTTCAGCAATGTTTCTTTAAAATTTCTTCCAAGTAACAAGGTAAGTTGAGACCGTGCCCAATCCACCTTGAGTACCCAAACCAGGCTCCATCCTGGTCGACCTTAGCTTTTGACTTTGCCCTGGTCTCACACGACCAGATACTCATGGTTGGTGCTTTGATATTTTAGGCACTATTTTTCTCTTAAAACTTTAAAATTTCATAACTATGAGTCTACTGATTGGATGTAGTATGTTTTGGTGTTGTTTTATTTAATACAATGCTCTCTATTTTTCTAAATTGGTTTGGGACTTTTCTTGTGTTGTGTTTGTACTTTATTACTGTTTGTTTTCTGCATAAATACTTAAAACAGTGCCTCCAAGTTAAGTGTGATTGCTTTTGTGCCAGGCTACCACAGAGTTAAGTGCAGGTTAATTTAGTGACTTTTGTGGTACACCATGACAGGTATTGTGGTTGTTGCTTGAGAAGGGTCTTTAACCCCCTCAGTCAAAATCTCAATTTCCTACAGTTATACAGAGTTTTATGCTTATAACGTCATGGGTAATAAATCCTCAGATTTGCTTTCCTAGTTAATGCATCTGATCATATGCAATTGCTGGAATACTGATATGGTTCCCTTAGTTCAGCTAGCAGTTCAGTGTTAGTCAGCTTATTGGCATTCTTACTCAGTGATCTGATATCAAATCTAGCATTTCCAGGTGTGCAATGATTTACACTTTATTAACTTTGTTGTCTTAAAAACATTAATTGCATTTACTAATTATAATCTAGCACTAATGCATATTTTTGTCTTTTTCCTTCAGTTTTATGTGGTCATTTGAGAAGGTCAATTTGAGCATGGTTCAACTCATAACTGGACAGCTGGTTGAGTCGTTTGATGAGGAGTTTAGGACACTGTATGCTCGCTCTTGTGTTCCCATTGGATTTGGACTGGAAGAATTAGGTCTTGGAAAAACTCGCAAACTGTCATTGGAGAATGGCATATATCAACACTCACTGACATCTCTGGCTTCCTCCTCTAGTCAACAAAGCCTGTTTGGAAGACATCACAAGATGCATACATTAGATACCAGCTTCTTAAAATCTCATGGGCGATATGCAATAAATGAAGATGAAAGATACAGTATAAGAAATACTACTTATAGGCCACACCTCAATTCAGGGTATAACGTACAACAAAAAATCCAGCAACTACAGCAGGCTACTAGAAATGAAAATTGGAAGAGGCATAGCTATGCTGGTGGGGAGAAACCAGAATCCTCTCCTTATCTCATGCTCAACAGAGGTGTTAACTACAAGCCCATGCCATCTCATAACTGGAAAACACATCTTGATAACCCAAGTGTTGGATCTTCTTCTAGAGGGGGATACATGGGTACCTACAACGGATCTACTCAAGGCTTTGTTAGCAGGTTTGCACAGCCAAAGGGCCCTAATCTTTCAGAAAAGCCTTCAACTCTTCGGAGGTCTTTTCATGGAACAGATAATCATGTCCGTACACTACAGCAGAAGATGCCTACCCTTGAGCGTACAACAAAGTCATTCTTAAGGAACTGGAGAATTGAATCCTACTTAAATGACCAATCTGATTTCTCTGCTGGTTCAAATGCGGAATCAATCGGGGACAGGCAAGACACCTCTGATGGAAATGAAAATCCTCCATCTTCATCAATTTATACCCATTCTCGCCTTCGCTCTTCACTAGTTTTTAAACCAACATTACCAGAGCAAAAAGAAGCAATCAGTTGTACTTCAAACTCTACAAATTCAAATTCAACAATCATTGACTCACAAGAAAGTGTAACACCAAAGTCCATTACATCTAACGAGAGTGCACATATCAGACTTACAGCAGACAAATCCTTTACAGGATATGCTACACACCAGCAGCTGCCAGAGGCAGATAACAGGCACAGCTTGCATGTTCCTGAAGGCTCTCGTGGTGTTAATTACATCACAAATAAGCCAACAACAAACTATTTGTACACATCTTTGTATACCAATAAACAAGGAGACAATGTAAAAAGTCAGCAAAATGATAGTCTGTTAAAAAGGCGCAGCTTGCCTATGTTTGAGAGCTTAAAGTTAAATATCGCAAACAGTGCCAATAGGTCATCAAACAACTACATATATAGCACTTTGGTCAAGGGTGGAGTCAGGGAAGCGGATAATCCTGCAGTGCAGCCGGATAATCAGCAGTTAAACAGTGTGAACACTGCAAGTACACAGTCTGCAAATGTGAATGAGAAGAATGCAAATGACAGTGCAAACAAAACTTTATCCTATGATTCTCTAGACGAATCTTACAGAGATGAAACAAACAAACAATTGTCTCCAAAGAAAGAAAATAAAGGTTCCCCAAATTTTCTTAAAAAGGGATCAAAGAAACTGAGATCATTGCTTAGTCTTACACCAGACAAAAAAGAAACATTGTCGAAAAGTAAAACCCCCGCGTTTTACAGGATGTGCAGTAGCTCAGATACATTAATATCAGAAGATGATGACGCACAAAAACTAAAGAAGTATGAAAATAAGAACGAGGCATCGCCAAACCCGGACAAGTTACCATCAACTCCTCTGCAGAGTAGCATATATAGGAGTAAAGAAAGTGTTTGTGTTAGTCCAGCCAGATCTGTTAGATCAGTGTTAAACGAGGGCAGTAAATTGAGTTCAACTGCTGGTCCAATAGAAAGCAAGCTTTCTGAAACAACAGGAGATGCTTCAGCTCCTAGATTCAACACCGAACAAATTCAGTATCAAGATCCTAAAGAAACAAGAATGGAAGTTGGCTACGGCACAGCTTATGTTTCCACGTCCCTGCAAAGGGTGAGGCCACAAAGGGACATGTTACAAAGAGAGGTACCACAAAGGGATGTGCTGCATAGGGAGGTGCCACCAAGGGTCCATCTGCAAAGAGCACTGTCACATAGGGACATACTACAAAGGGACATTCCAACAAGGGACATGCTACAAAGGGAGATGCCACAAAGGGATATGGGACACAGGGTATTACCGCAAAGGGAACTATCACATAGAGAGGTGCGAAATCACGACATTACTCCTTGTATCTCAAGGATGAGTGACAGGCGTCTTTATAGCCGTTTTGAACCATTCTACAAAACAGAAGGTTCAGTCCAGACCACAAACACAGCAGAAAACACTAACACACCTGTCATGGAACATAAAAGCAATCCTATGGGACACAGTTACACAAGGCAATCCCCTACGATGAACTATAACTCTTCAGCTTATCAGACATACCAACAAAATGATAACAAATTTGGAAGGTTTATGCAAAAGTTTGGAAACTTGATACACAAAAACAAATAAAAATAAAAAGTACATAACAATTGGCAACACAGCTGTAAATACGATTGGGAGACTGCAAATATGTATTTTTGTAAAAAAAAATACATGGGCTTGACATATGTATATAACAGATGGTGGATTCAAATGTTTACATGCATTATGTGCACATTGTACATAAAGGGGCCATTTCACAATAAACCTCATTTCTTTTACCTTGGTTCTGACATTTGTTATGACTTTGTGTGTCTCTATAAACCCATCATTTATGGAATTGTTAACGCAATTAGGTTTTAAATCTTATATGATGATGTTCGCATACACCTCTGCTGCATTGTTTCTTTACACGTTGATTTTATTACACCAAACTCAATTTTTGCAGTCCCTAGACGCCCCAACTCTAACACCACCGCCTTTTGCTTTTGAATCAATTTTAAGATGTTTTTACAGTTACGTCTGACATCAGATTTTCCTGCACGTCAGAAATCTGCAATCAGACTTGGATTATTTCTCTGGGCAGAAACATTGCCTAATCTCAACACATACCACATTATAAGTGTGTCTGTCGAGCTGTTCTCGTCTATTCATTTTAACACTCCATTGAAAATATAACATGTGGTCCTGTTATAATAATTTTCTTTTTCTTTTGCTGCATAGTGATATGCAGATGATTTACTAGTCGCCGCCACTACAGATCTTTGACTTTAGGGTGAATGTGCTCACATGGTTGTGTACATATTCTACGTTTTCCATGTAACGTTATCTATAAACTGTGGGTGAGGTAACTATATTTTGTAATGTCTTGTTCTTACCCACTACTCAGAAACTGTTTGTGGTTTTAAGGTGTTTCACTATAATGAGTAACAAAAATGTGTAAAATATCATCTGGAATTGCAAACATTATCATCCACCCATAGAACTTAGTACAATGCAAAATTCAAAATTGCCAGAATGTAATCAGGTAAGGATTGGATACATCCGTGGTGCATGTTATGACTGATATGTAAAAGGTTGATTTGAAAGAAATGTTTTCAAATAGATTTGGAAAAATAAGTTTTTTAATTAAGCAGTCAAAATATTTAACAGTTAAAAGACCAAGCATAAAAAAGAGTCCTTTTGTGACCTGGAAGGGATAGCTGGACTAGCCTCATAGTCCCATACAAATATCCTGGCACGTATTATGCACATAGGCTCCGAGACAAGATGGCCATTAGCAAGACTACCACATTTAAAACACATTGGCCACTATATAACAATCTGCTCTGGTGTTAAGGCCGAACTTTCATTACGGTGCTGGCTAGAACGGAATAAAAATAAGCTAAACAAATCTAGATTTCTCCTGCATGGTCATCTCTGGGGTACCAGGGAGTTCTGCCTGGATTGTAGAGTTTTCTGGTCTTGCTCCACCATGGTAGTGCTGTAAAGTAACCACACTTGCGAAGAACTTGGGAATTTACGCTCACAACTTATGGTTGCACATCATTTGGTGTACAAGAAGTTCGGCTGGAACTCGATCGGAGGCAGATGGCCTAACATTCTGTAAGGCAACTAAAACCTTGTTATTAGTGTCCTTATCTATTTTCTCTTTGAGTTAGTTTTGGCTGTTTTACTCAGTCTCTTCAACAGTGGCAAAAGACACTGCCCATGGTGAACGCTGCACTTACAAGTACCCCAAAATAAAATAAAATAGTACGAATAAAATAGTCAATAAGGAGAGTCAATTGGGAAGGAAGGAGAGCGGTCCCGTTTTGTTGTGTCTTTGTCATCTCATAAGCAAGTCTTAGGATAAATATGTTTTATGTATTGCAATTTTGAATATATATATAATTGTGAGTCTTTCATCTCCAGTGACGACAGCAATTGTCTTAGCACTCAGCAAATACAGAATAAAAAGCTGCAACAGATGATGCTCATCAAGGGCCCAATCAAAAACATCAATCAGAATGTATTGATTAATGTATTCTCAAGAGACGTTTTCAAATGCACAGCAGGAACTAAAGTAGGGCATGGACAGAAGTGGGTGCTGGCAGAAACAATGAAGATTGTGGTAAGAAAAAGGTTGTTTGGTGATACAGCAGCAGGAAAACAGAAGGGCTTGTGCCTTTAAATGGTAAATAGAGTCTGAAAAAACAAAACGAGTTTTTCAAGCGTGAGTCCCATATTTGCATAAAAAATGGAAAAATAAAAAATACTTCTGCAATACAAAATGTGTACCATTCATTTCACGCCCTTACGTGAAAACCTTGGAGACCCGCCTGTAACCGTATAACTTGCTTAGATGTATTATGGGTGACATAGGATTACTTTTCCTGCAGTAACTCTACTGACATTTACTTCTACATCATTAACTCTGCAATACTATAATCTGTGCCAATCGAACAGCACAGTTCATTGTGGAGTGCTATCTATTGTATTAGACTGTAGCCTGAGTTTCCAAGTCCCTCACCTGCTTGAGTAAGACATGACTGATTGCTCTCTCTAACCTGGAAGGGTAGGTTGCATAAAAAGGATCTCTATCCTTAGAGGCGGAAACTGCCTGAGAACCCTAAGAAAGGGACATAGGGTAGTAGCTCATGAATTTGAGATTAGAAATACGCATCTCAAGTAGTGGAGGAACCTTCGGGGGTTTTGAAAAGTAGATCCCCTATGATTGGCTCTGGCAGTCCAATGCTGATCATCTGCCCCCTCAGCCAGTACTTCATTCAAGATGACGATTCAACAGCAAGGAGGACGGTAATTCAGTGCAGGAGAGAAGACCACATGAACCTCGAGTGGTACCTATACCTAGTGCCATTCTTCCAACCTCTACGAAGCCTGAGGAATAGTCTTACTGCTTGTCCTGCAGAGAGAACTAAGACCTAGCTTCCTGCCTGAGACACTCAACGACAGCAACAAGGAGGCATGCCATCAAGTAAAGACATGTTTATTTCATGTTTGTAGACCAACCAGTCCACAAAAATCAGTTCACCAAAAGTCTAAAACAAGTAAATAAAATGTCATAAATACTTCAAAACTGATTATTATACTAACCTTTAGTTAAAAAACGTAAAAAAACAATACAACACTGCTAGACCAGTCAGCCGTTGGGTGGTGTTCCCCCAAACCTTTTGCCTTTGCCCTCCAGTTTTTGCTGAAGTTCGTTTTTGTTGGCCATAGGATTCTGTGCACTTTACCACTGCTAACCAGTGCTAAACTAATTGTGTTCACTCCCTAAAACATGGTAAAATTGGCTTACCCCATTTAATTTACTTATACGTCCCTTGTAGAGTGGTATACCATATCCCCAGGGCCTGTAAATTAAATGCAACTAGTGGGCCTGCAGCACTTATTGCGCCACCCACTTAAGTAGCCCCTTAAAACATGTCCGAGGTCTGCCATTGCAGCCTGAATGCAGTTTTAAACTGCCAATTGGATTTGACAAAATAAACCCTTTACCTAGCCTTAAACTCCACTTTTATTACATATGTCACCAAAAGGTCATATTTAATGTTACAGGTTTGGAAATGCCACTTGTAGAAAGTTACCATTTTCTGGCCCTAGCTATTTGGTGCCTGAAGGCTGCAGCCTGTCCTAGGTCACCTGACTGGGTGTAGTCTGCGGTTAGCCTTTGTTAATTCCTCCCTGAAAGCCACACAACAGAGGGATTAAGTGTGCTTGGATATGCTCTGCTGTTAGTGTGCCCGGCGCCTAATGCAACAATAATTTTAGGCTCCCCACACCCTATGTCCACCTCTTCTGATTCTCTCAATACCACCAGCTAAAAGTGTCCCTCTTCTCTCCAATCACGAGTTATTGCTAAACACAGCGCCCCCCTCCCCTGAGGTCAGCGCCCCCTCCACAGGTCAGTGCTCAGTGCTGCCGCACCAGTCACACTGCCCTAAAGCCAGCCCTGTTTGCTGTGCTCAGTCTTCAAGCAAAGGACTTGTCACCTCTGTATTGCTCATGTAGCCAACATGGTGCCAAGGCAGGGGAGTCAGGAAATTTAAAGCTCTTCACAGGGAATTCTCTAGAAACATCTCCTACTTCAAAGAACATACCAGGTATAAAAATAGGACCCTCAGACTCACTCTTCAGTTCACTTTCTGGACCTGTGGAAGGACTCTCAGAGGACTACCTGCTGCTATGGCCTGCATTGTACTCCATAGACTGCTTTGCTGCATTTGGGAGGATTGTTTTGCTGCCTGGAGACTGCCTTGAATCCTCCGAGGCCTACCCTGCTGTTTGAGCCCTGTTTCATCACTTGAACCCAGTAATACCAGAGTGACTTCAAGGGCTAGTTGGCTGGCCTCCTGATCACAGCCTCAGAGACAGAAAAGGCTCCAACCACCTTGAACCCGAACCGGGACCCAGCCTGAGTGAGTTCTAAACCACCAAGTGGTACCGCTCCACTCCTGGACCCCTGGTGGTGATGCTAAATCTGCCTATATAGCCAAAATCCAAAACTTGGGGCTTAGACCATTTTTGGCTAAAAACCGCTCTGAGAACCAAGAGAAGTTCGGGGCTAACCTGCTCTGCTATCAGCCCAAGGTGCATCGCCAGTCAGCCTGACTTTGTGGCAGCTCCCGCTACATTCTTCTTCACAGCAACAAATCCTGTTCAGCGATCCTTCATCTAAGAGGTATCCTGCCTCATGGAATTCTCATTGGCTGCAACTTCCTGCCTTGTCCCACTGGAGATTTTCAAGCAACTAAGTCCAAACGTAGAAATCTTCACTGCGACTTCATCCAGCGGCTCCCCGATGACAACACTCCTTCCTCTGACAACGACTGCAGCCTTGCCATGCTGAACTTTACATTCTTCGAAGAAAAAAAATCAGAATTTCTTCTAAATCTGAAGGTAAGTGCTGAACGGGCAAAAACCACTTCTTGTATCTGACTCGCGCTTCATTGTGGTCGGCCATATTTTTCGACTTTAACCTGGTCTCGCATGACTAAGGGGTCGATTCCGATTCGGGCCGGAAAAAGCACCGACCGACTCGGAGCCGGAATTAATTCCGACCGACACGTACCTGTGGCGCCCGACACGCCAAGTACGATGCAAAGCGTGCAAAATCCGACCGACATTTACGGAACACAAGCCGAACGACCGAGCCGCACGGAAAACAGCAATCCGGCCGGAAAAACACGCGAATCGAACCGACCGACACGCACCCGGAACAAATCCGACCGAAACGTACCCGCGAACTCCAAACCGCAAAGTACGATGCAAGGCGCGAAAACCACGACCGAGTCGTACGGAGGACAAGCCGTACGACCGACACGCATACAAAACTGCGAGCCGAAGTAACACAAAACACCGCGACCGACGCGTACGCATCATAGAAAATTGCACAAACACAGCGTGAACGAAACGGAGAAGACCGTACGAGACAACTGAAGGGTCCGACTCGGTCACAAGAACGTTTCCAACATGCACAGAAAGTACTAAGGAAAAATACACAAAAAAGGCCAAACAAGCAATTACAAAGCCAATAAATACTGGGGGTGGGGACAGAGAACAAAGACACACCCACCACTCCACCCATATAAAGGACACAAATCCCAACCATGATCCTTTGCAAATGCTATTCACCTGCCAGCACTCAACAGACAGCAACCACACACCCACAGCTCATCCCTCACACAAGCCACACACCATCAGCACACCAACAAATAGCTACCTCACATACACCCAGCAAAACACACACTCACACACCTTCACCTGCACACCAACACACACATTACTCACCATCACCACCCATCACCATGCCCCCAAAGAAGAATCACAAGTTCCTAGATTGTGAATTGGAAGTCCTGGTAGACGAGATCCTCAGGGTAGAGCCACAGCTGTTTGGCGCACTGGTCCAACAGACACCCATCTCCCAGAAAACAAAGATGTGGGAGAGGATCATCAACAGGGTGAACGCACAATCACCATGTCTGCGCACAAAGACTGACATCCAGAACAGGTGGTATGACGTGCGCAGGAGGGTACGGGAGCTGCTGAAGAAGGACTACCTCCTGAGCCAATACACCGGCAGTGGCCCTCCTGCCAAGCCAGTATACCTCAGGCCCTGGGAGGAGAAGGTGCGGGCCATCCTTCCGCCAGTGAGCGTCTATGGACTAGAAAACATCCCAGAGCCTGGTGAGTACACAACAAATGTACACAATATTCTGCCACAATACACACACACATCACTGTCAAGGGGAGAGTCAAACCATGCACTCTTAGCAATTACACAGCAACCAGAACAGAATCATCCCAAAATGTGTATGTCAGTCAGATAAACACAACACATGCCATCTCAAAGTTACATTTAACCGTGTCATCACATGTACAAACACAACTACAACTACAGCTAGGCAGTGGCACAAATATAACTAACAAACACATCCAGACATGTAGCCACCACTACAACACCAACACACAGTGAAGACCACTGAAAGAAAGGAATTCTGTGTATGCTGGGCAAGTCAGTGTAGCCAATAGCATCATGGGAGTCGTAGTCACAGATATTGCTCACCCCCACAACTGTCCCATCAACACCACCATGAACCATGCGCACATCACAGGGAGTGGAAAAGGACTCACAAGATGGCTGACACTGGCTACTGCTGTGGGGAGCACAAGGCCCTGCTGGCAACTGTGCAACAACCAACAGCAGGACACCACTGACTGACATCCTGAGAGACAACTTCCACTCCCTGCAATGCAAGCACGTTCCATGGTGGGATATCTGGCTGGGTGGGAAGGAGGACTCACAGCACTGACCATAGTCACAAGCACCTCCCTCACACACCCCCTCAACACAAACTCCACATAACCCACCTGGGAGAATGCAATGCCTCACATCCTAACTCAAGAACCCACAAAGAACCACCACCCTGGGTTATGTTGTGTGAAGCACAGGGACACTCTTGGGACTTTTAGCCAAACAATTGCCAGGACAACACTCCCAGTCATCCTGTCAGCAAAGGCAGCCCACCCCACAGTGAAGCAGAGTCAAAAGGAAGGAAGGATGGGCATGCTGGGAAGGGGGGTGGAGGCAATAGCATGATGGGAATAGTAGGCACAGATATTGCTCAGCCTCACAACTGGCCCATCAACACCACTCACAACCATGCTCACATCACAGGGAGTGGAAAAGGACTCACAAGATGGCTGACACTGGCTACTGCTGTGGGGAGCACAAGGCCCTGCTGGCAACTGTGCAACAACCAACAGCAGGACACCACTGACTGACATCCTGAGAGACAACTTCCACTCCCTGCAATGCAAGCACGTTCCATGGTGGGATATCTGGCTGGGTGGGAAGGAGGACTCACAGCACTGACCATAGTCACAAGCACCTCCCTCACACACCCCCTCAACACAAACTCCACATAACCCACCTGGGAGAATGCAATGCCTCACATCCTAACTCAAGAACCCACAAAGAACCACCACCCTGGGTTATGTTGTGTGAAGCACAGGGACACTCTTGGGACTTTTAGCCAAACAACTGCCAGGACAACACTCCCAGCCATCCTGTCAGCACAGGCCGCCCACCCCACAGGGAAGCAGAGTCAAAAGGAAGGAAGGATGGGCATGCTGGGAAGGGGGTGGAGGCAATAGCATGATGGGAGTAGTAGGCACAGATATTGCTCAGCCTCACAACTGGCCCATCAACACCACTCACAACCATGCTCACATCACAGGGAGTGGAAAAGGACTCACAAGATGGCTGACACTGGCTACTGCTGTGGGGAGCACAAGGCCCTGCTGGCAACTGTGCAACAACCAACAGCAGGACACCACTGACTGACATCCTGAGAGACAACTTCCACTCCCTGCAATGGAAGCACGTTCCATGGTGGGATATCTGGCTGGTTGGGAAGGAGGACTCACAGCACTGACCATAGTCACAAGCACCTCCCCTCATACACCCCCTCAACACAAACTCCACATAACCCACCTGGGAGAATGCAATGCCTCACATCCTAACTCAAGATCCCACAAAGAACCACCACCCTGGGTTATGCTGTGTGAAGCACAGGGACACTCTTGGGACTTTTAGCCAAACAACTGCCAGGACAACACTCCCAGCCATCCTGTCAGCACAGGCAGCTCACCCCACAGGGAAGCAGAGTCAAAAGGAAGGAAGGATGGGCATGCTGGGAAGGGGGGTGGAGGCAATAGCATGATGGGAGTCGTAGTCACAGCTCAACATCCCCCACCACATGGCCCAGCAAGCTCACACTCACGCATGCACATCCCACAGAGAGTGGAAAGGCCCATCAAAGATGTCTGACACTGGTGCTGTGTCGTGGGGAGCACAAGGGCATGCTGGGAACTGCACACCAACCAACAGCAGGACAACACTGTCAGCCATCTTGCCATTGCTCTCACACCCACACACACTGAACTCCCCACAAAAGCAAGTAAGTATGGGAATGCTGGGAAGTGGGGTGGAGGCAATAGCATGATGGGAGTCATAGTCACAGACATAGCTCACCCCCACAACTGTCCCATCAACACCACCCTGAACCATGCTCACATCACAGGGAGTGGAAAACAACTGACAAGATGGCTGACACTGGCAACTGCTGTGGGGAGCACAAGGCCCCGCTGGCAACTGTGCAACAACCAACAGCAGGACACCACTGACTGACATCTTGAAAGACAACTTTCACTCCCTGCAATGCAAGCACAGTCCATGGTGGGATGGAGGGCCGGCTGTCAACAAAATACAACCAATGCAGACCATGTTCACACCCCAACAAATACATAGAAATGCCCAAATAATGCAGGACAATGTGCTACACCAATATCAACCCCTGACTGTGACAACTTAGGACAATGCAATGTACAGGCCCGCACCCAGAGGCTCAGTCACAACTGTCAGGTGTATCAACCATTGATGCCTGCAGAAACATAACATACATTGTGTGTGTCTCCCAAAAACAGGTGATGATGGGGACACAGCAGCAGACGCTGAGGAGTCCCAGGCTCAAGAGGATACGGAGCTCAACTGGTGTCGAACAGCCTCTGCCCTCCTCGGATGAAGAAGACCAACCTGGCACCTCCGGTGCAAGTCAACATGCAGCACCAGCAGGACCACCAGCTGCAGCACCAGCAGGACCACCAGCTGCACCCCCTGCACCCACCCCTCCAACGACTGTCACCACAAATACCATCCCTGCTGACATGGACAGAACAAGGAGCACCACCAGCACAGGGACCCTGGACCAACGTGGGGCCATGGACACCACCACCACCACCAACCCCCAAGGGGGACCAGGGTCATCTGTGCGTGCCACTGCACGCACTGCACATGTCGGCAGGGGTGGTGGGAGGGGTGGGAGACAGAGGTCGCTGCTTGCAGAGGTGTCTGGTGTGCATGATGACCCACAACTGGCACGCATAGCCGATGCGTACCAGTCCAGCACCGGAGATCTCAGCCAGGTAGTGGGGCTCCTCAGGGACATGAAACAGCAGCAGGCTGCCCATCATGCCCGCTTGGACTCACACATGTCCCGCGTGGAGTCCAAGTGGGACACACTGCAAGAGATGACGGCGGTGCATAGGGACATATTACAATGCCTCCGCCAGATGAACAGCAACCAGTCTACACCTCCCTGTGTGCCAACAACATCTGGTGCTGAAACAACTGCAACTGCCACAGGGAGGGAGGATGACTCTGGCGGAGAGTCCCCTGCACCGCAGCAGCCTGTACTTGAGGGGCCCCCAAAGAAGAGGGGTCGTCCGAGGAGGGGCAAGTGAGAGGCCGATGGCCAAGTGCAACCCCCAGGAAGCCTGAACCTGTTCTGGATGTCCACCTTTGTGCGCAAACTGTTCACCCTGTTGACGGCAACACAACTCCCACACATGACATGGGGAGTACAAGTTGGACCAATGTCTCAGACAACTGTGGCCCCGATACTGGGGATTTTGTCTACCAGGACTTTCAATTCATCTAGGAACTTCTGATTGCAATATAAATGTACAGCACTAACCATCCTATGCACTATTCACACAAATGTATCACAATAAACACACTAATACACCATACTTGCCTCTGTTGTGATTCCAACGTGGGTGCTGTCATGGGGATGATGTACTGCAAAATTACACTGTGTATGCGAACTGCAACAGCAAGTACAACACAGGCATGTGAGTAATGGCAACGTGACACATATGAGGGAGACACACCACGAGGGCTACACAACACATACACACCTAGGCCATCTGACTCATTGCCTACACTGATGTTGCCAGGAAAGACGGTGCAATGCACAGACACCACACCTATTCCCAGTTGTAGTCAAGTAGCCCACAGGTGCAGTAAGCAAATGGCAGTCAAATGTGTGACCACAGACAACGCACATCACAAAGTGAAGCACAGGTTTATTACACAGTTGCAACATGTCGTAACCACTACAGATGCAAGGTAATCCCACCTGGCAGCGGGCACACAGTCAACAACTGTAGAAGGAAGGAAGTCCATGGGTGTGGCGCACATCACCTGTAGGGACACAACAGCTACCACCCTGGAAGTACAATGACGTCGTCGGTGGACACAGTTGACCAAACAAATCTGAAAGTACCCTGTGAAGGACAGAAATGACACACAGTCAAAAGCAATGGAGAACAGGACAGAACAGCAAAACTCATGCACAATACATGTTACAAGATACCCACCCAGAACCAAGTTAGCATGTCAACACTGTTGGGGAGTACAGACCACCTGTAAGCACACATCGCTACACACATCCAGTCAAGTAGCCCATGGACACACTCCAACAGCACCAGAGCACCACCTACACATATCATGCCAACTCACATCATTGACATGACACCTCAGGATACTCACATTCAGCTAAAGAAGTTGGTGATGAGCTGTGTGCGGACATCACCATCATCATCATCATCATCACTGGCATCGTGGTCCAGGCCAGGATCCTCCACAGGTGGCGGATGTTGGTCATTGTCATCCTGGATGAGAGGCAACTCCTTCCGCACTGCCAGGTTGTGGAGCATGCAGCAGACGATGATAATCTTGCACACCTTCGCTGGGGCATATGGGAGGGACCCTCCTGTCTTGTCGAGGCAGCGGAAGCGGCTCTTCAGGAGACCAAATGTCCGCTCAATCACTCTCCTGGTCCGACCATGTGCCTCATTGTAGCGCATCTGGGCTGGTGTCACAGGGTTCCTGAGGGGTGTCAGCAACCACGGCATGTTGGGGTATCCCGAGTCACCTACGGACAGACAAGTGCACATTAGCTGACTTGGAAAAGTGGGCGGAATACTACAGATCAGATCACACACAATGGCACAAAGTCAGTACACACCGACAAGCCAGGCACGCTGGTTCTGCATCTGTGCCATCATCCTGGGGATGCGACTACTCCTCATCACAAAGGCATCGTGTGCTGAACCAGGGAAACGGGCACACACGTGTGAGATGGTCATATCTGCAAGACACACCACCAGTGCATTGACCGAGTGGTAGTGCTTGCGGTTACGGTAGGCCTGCTCCTGGGCCTGTGGTGGTACCAAAGCCACATGTGTCCCATCAATGGAGCCAATGACATGCGGCATCCTCCCCAGGGCATAGAAGTCACTCTTCACGTCAGTGAGTCGTTGCAGTCCAGGGAAATAGATGTACCGGTTCAGGTATAGCAACATTGCCTCCAAAACATCGCGGAGCACACGGCTGAACATGGTCTGTGACATACCACCAGCAGTCGCCACAGTATGTTGAAAGGTACCGGTGGCAAAGAAGTGTAGGGCTGCCATCACCTTCACCTTGGGGGTCAGCGCTGTAGGATACGGCCGGCCAGGCTGAAAATGTGGGGCCAACTGCACTGCCAAATCCTCAATCAGCTGCCTGGTGAAGCGGTACCATCGGATGCTGTCCCGTTCCACCATCGTTGCCAGGTCTGGGAATGGTCTATGGACAGCAGGAGCCCTGCAGTGCAGAGGAGAAGAAAGCAACATTGTCAGTCACCCCACATATGCGGCATTGAACACACTCAATATCACATCATACATCATTATGAGGTACAACTACATGAAGTGTGCAGTTCCGTAAGGACATGTATGGTACATACATGGCCAACATCTGTCATCACGGTTCAACAAGTGGCATCAATAAGTCCCAGGTTGGCCCATTGGATATCATGAGGCCGTGTCACAGTTCCCATCTCCTGCTGCCATGTCACAATCACCCCCACAGTGACATGTGAGGACAGATGTGCCCCAGGCATCACAGCTCAACGACAGGTACATTCCCAGGGACCCTGTATTGCCACATGGACACTGGCATTACATGGAGTATCATGTATACACCACAGCAAAACAACCATGACCCCCACAGGTAGTGGTTCCACTTGCCTCTGCAGGACAGACATGGACGTCTGTGACACACACACGCACAACATCAAAGTCCATGCACACACAACGTGGATGTGGAGACTGTCTCCCATTGTGCACATGAAATCAGAGACATTGTAAACACTACATGCACACAGACTGTGGAGGACCATCACTATTGTGCCACTGGGTCACCCTGGCTCAAACATACCGTCCCACATGGGACTCACGGGGTATGTGACATGACATACACATACACCACCGTGAAATGTGACCATGGCACATGCTCAGATATGAACAGTTGCACATCACAGTGGTCATGTACACGTAACACCCAGGATCCTGTCCCCATGAACACGTGCAGAGCCTGGGGTTGGCTACCCCCAAGTGACACCAATAGGACAACATGTACACGAACATACACAAAATTGGAAATGCAGCCTTACATGCCTTATGATACAGTTTGGACAGGCTGTGGTGTTGTAGGTGTGCCCCTCACTCCCTGGGAGCTATCTGTGGCTGGCATATGTTCATCTGAGACAGGCATGGTGACATATGCCAGTCACTTGTACAGGGATGCGTTGAACAGCAATGGACCGATCGGTGTGCCCGGCCGGCCCATTGCATTCAATGTGTGCGGGTACGCGTTGTACCCCTGTACGCGTTGTACCGCAATGGACCGATCGGTGTGCCCGGCCGGCCCATTGCATTCAATGTGTGCGGGTACGCGTTGTACTCCTGTATGCGTTGTACCGCAATGGACCGATCGGTGTGCCCGGCCGGCCCATTGCATTCAATGTGTGCGGGTACGCGTTGTACCCCTGTACGCGTTGAACAGCAATGGACCGATCGGTGCACCCGGCCGGCCCATTGCATTCAATGTGTGCGGGCACGCGTTGTACCTCTGTACGAGTTGTACCGCAATGGACCGATCGGTGTGCCCGGCCGGCCCATTGCATTCAATGTGTGCGGGTACGCGTTGAACCCCTGTACGCGTTGTACCGCAATGGACCGATCGGTGTGCCTGGCCGGCCCATTGCATTCAATGTGTGCGGGTACGCGTTGTACCCCTGTACGCGTTGAACAGCAATGGACCGATCGGTGCACCCGGCCGGCCCATTGCATTCAATGTGTGCGGGTACGCGTTGTACCCCTGTACGCGTTGTACCGCAATGGACCGATAGGTGTGCCCGGCCCATTTCATTCAATGTGTGCGGGTACGCGTTGTACCCCTGTACGCGTTGAACAGCAATGGACTGATCGGTGCACCCGGCCGGCCCATTGCATTCAATGTGTGCGGGTACGCGTTGTACCCCTGTACGCGTTGTACCGCAATGGACCGATCGGTGTGCCCGGCCGGCCCATTGCATTCAATGTGTGCGGGTACACGTTGTACCCCTGTACGCGTTGTACCGCAATGGACTGATCGGTGTGCCCGGCCGGCCCATTGCATTCAATGTGTGCGGGTACGTGTTGTACCCCTGTACGCGTTGAACAGCAATGGACCGATCGGTGCCCCCGGCCGGCCCATTGCATTCAATGTGTGCGGGCACGCGTTGTACCCCTGTACGCGTTGTACCGCAATGGACCGATCGGTGTGCCCGGCCGGCCCATTGCATTCAATGTGTGGGGGTACGCGTTGTACCCCTGTACGGGTTGTACCGCAATGGACCGATCGGTGTGCCCGGCGGCCCATTGCATTCAATGTGTGCGGGTACGCGTTGTACCGCAATGGACCGATCGGTGTGCCCGGCCGGCCCATTGCATTCAATGTGTGCGGGTACGCGTTGTACCCCTGTACGCGTTGAACAGCAATGGACCGATCAGTGCACCCGGCCGGCCCATTGCATTCAATGTGTGCGGGCACGCGTTGTACCCCTGTATGCGTTAGTACCGCAATGGACCGATCGGTGTGCCCGGCCGGCCCATTGCATTCAATGTGCGGGTACGCGTTGTACCTCTGTACGCATAGTACCGCAATGGACCGATCGGTGTGCCCGGCCGGCCCATTGCATTCAATGTGTGCGGGAACGCGTTGTACTCCTGTACGCGTTGAACAGCAATGGACCGATCCGTGCACCCGGCCGGCCCATTGCATTCAATGTGCGCGGGTACGCGTTGTACCTCTGTACGCGTTGTACCGCAATGGACCGATCGGTGTGCCCGGCCGGCCCATTGTATTCAATGTGCGGGTACACGTTGTACCCTGTACGCCGTTGAACAGCAATGGACCGATCGGTGCACCCGGCCGCCCATTGCATTCAATGTGTGCTGGCACGCGTTGTACCCTGTACGCGTTGTACCGCAATGGACTGATCGGTGTGCCCGGCCGCCCATTGCATTCAATGTGTGCAGGTACGCCGTTGTACTCCTGTACGCGTTGAACAGCAATGGACCGATCGGTGCACCCGGCCGGCCCATTGCATTCAATGTGCGCGGCACGCGTTGTACCCCTGTACAGCAGTTGTACCGCAATGGACCGATCGGTGTGCCCGGCCGGCCCATTGCATTCAATGTGTGGGGTACGCGTTGTATCCCTGTACGGGTTGTACCGCAATGGACCGATCGGTGTGCCCGGCGGCCCATTGCATTCAATGTGTGCGGGTACTGCGTTAGTACCGCAATGGACCGATCGGTGTGCCCGGCCGGCCCATTGCATTCAATGTGTGCGGGTACGCGTTGTACCCCTGTACGCGTTGAACAGCAATGGACCGATCAGTGCACCCGGCCGGCCCATTGCATTCAATGTGTCGGGCGCGCTTTGTACCCCTGTACGCGTTGGACCGCAATGGACCGATCGGTGTGCCCGGCCGGCCCATTGCATTCAATGTGTGCGGGTACGCGTTGTACTCCTGTACGCATTGTACCGCAATGGACCGATCAGTGTGCCCGGCCGGCCCATTGCATTCAATGTGTGCGGGTACGCGTTGTACCCCTGTATGCGTTGAACAGCAATGGACCGATCCGTGCACCCGGCCGGCCCATTGCATTCAATGTGTGCGGGTACGCGTTGTACCCTGTATGCGCGTTGTAACCGCAATGGACCGATCGGTGTGCCCGGCCGGCCCATTGCATTCAATGTGCGGGTACGCGTTGTACCCCTGTATGCGTTGTACCGCAATGGACCGATCGGTGTGCCCGGCCGGCCCATTGCATTCAATGCGTGCGGGTACGCGTTGTACCCCTGTACGCGTTGAACAGCAATGGACCGATCGGTGCACCCGGCCGGCCCATTGCATTCAATGTGTGCGGGCACGCTTTGTACCCCTGTACGCGTTGTACCGCAATGGACCGATCGGTGTGCCCGGCTGGCCCATTGCATTCAATGTGTGCGGGTACGCGTTGTACCCCTGTGCCCGTTGTACCGCAATGGACCGATCGGTGTGCCCGGCCGGCCCATTGCATTCAATGTGTGCGGGTACACGTTGTACCCCTGTACGCGTTGAACAGCAATGGACCGATCGGTGCGCACCCATTGTCAATGGCCTAGCCTGGCAACGGACGCGTTTTCGAAATTCGAACGAGTCGGTTGCTGGAAATTCAGTTGGTCACCCACAACAATGTTGCAAAATCATGTATGTCATGAAGTTGAAGATTTGAAGGATGCTGTGGGTGTGTATTGGTGCTGCTATTCCATGGATTGGCCAGATTCAGAAGATGCAAACGACTTGGACCTATCACTTTGGACACATGGGACAGTATCTGCCTCTGCAGCACATATATATTGCTGGCTGTTCCCCTGAGAGCTCACTTGCCTGCACTACATGCTCCAGGACGACATCTGCCACTGCACTGCTGCTGTCTCTGCCCCCTCTGGACCCTGCAATGGCACGTACTGTGGAGAGAGCCCCAGCCTTCAGCCTTGAGGAGAACCAGGCCCTGCTGGACAGCCTACTTCCACAGTACAGCAAGCTGTATGGGACACCAGGGGAGCAGGTGAGTGTTCTGTGCACTGCCTTTCTGAATGTGCATTTTGTCTGACTAGCAAGGCTGAAAGTCTGCACGCCACTGGCTAGCAGGCTCACTGAGTAGTTGTCACCCCCCATAGTGTGTAGTGACATGCACTGGACAGGTATGGTGCAGTGACAGTGCATTTGAACAAGGTTTTACTTCCCATGCAATGATACCATGTAGTGACTTCTGGCAAACTGTCCATGGGCAGCGTTGCACTGCCTGTGTACATCATGTGCCCCTGTGATTGAGACATGTATATACAACTGTGTCATGCACGGATATGTTGCATGTGTAGTAATGGCCTTTTCACTTTGTCATCCTGACAGGTTAATGCCCATCGGAAGCAGGAGATCTGGAAGGACATCGTCCGGGCTGTCCGGTCCGTGGGGGTCTACAAGCGCCGGATCCGCAACTGCCAGAAGAGGTGGCAGGACCTTCGGGGCTGGACCCGGAGGATTGCACGGGTCCAGCTGAAGCTGTCGCCTCCTCGCAGGAGGGGCGGAACACGGACCCTGACCCCCACATGCTCCAGATCCTGGCAGTGGTGTTTCCAGACCAGGATGGGCAGCTGAAGGCCAGACAGCAGCAAGGAGGGGTGAGTCAAACACTGCACTGTGAACTCTGTATTACATGCTATGTGCCCTCCTCTGGCCTGGTTAAACTGCCACAGTACAGCAGTCATGTTGTCCAGGAGCCATGTCCCTCTATTGTGCACTGCCCACTCCTCATCTGATACCCAGGTGTGGCCCTTACATTCAGGGAATTGTGTCACTTGGGACTGTGTCCTTGCAGTTTGCTTCACTCAAGGTGGGGGACAGCATCTGTTTCCCTAACTCTGTTGTGGGCATCATGGGTGGGTCCATTGTTCACACAATGCCTGTGTTCGGACATGTAATCTGCGTGTTGCTTTGATATGCGGTCCACTTGCTGAGCTGTACCAAAGGGGATGATGGACGGAGCGCTTGAGCAAATCAAACACTCACCCCCAGTCAACTGATCTGGGTTAAATCCATCATCATTCTTTAGCTCACTCCACCACCCCAGTTCAGACATGGCCATATGCAAATCAGTCTGACCCTGTGCCTCATGGGAACTTGCTGAGCTGAGCCACCACATGTGCCTGGGGTAGCTGGCACACACCCATGCAGCGGGTGGGAACAATGTTTGGGCCCCAGGAGTGTGCAGATTACGTGTGTCACACATACATAGCCAGCTATCCACTGTCCAGGGCTCATCCCTCATTCATGTGGGGCAGGATAGTCATGCCTACTCCAGCCCATCCAATACACCTGTACTCCCACTCCTGTGTATCAGCTGACACGTTGTGCGCAGTGATTTGACCCTCAGGTGTCTGCCTCTGTGTCAGTGTGCTGTGGATTTGTTGCCAGGACTGCTGGGGTGTTTCTCGGTAGGGGCTCAGCATGCCACTGGAGATGTGACCATAGGAGACGATACTTGTGTGTCACATAGGTGTTTGATCAGCTGCCCGTGCAGACTGGGGTATGCGAATGTGAAGTTCAGGCAGCTGTTTCCCATTCACAGCAGATTGTGAGGGGCTCAGGTTCAGAGGGTAGTGTCACAGGTCTCCCATATGTCCAATCGGTATGACCTGGACAGATGAGGGTTAAGATGATGTGTTGTGTGGGGGATGTACATGTGCACTTGTGCAGCTCCAGGACTTGCATTCCCCATGACCTACTATTGTGACACAGTGCTGAGTGTTGTTGTCTGGCTGCCAAGTCATACATCACTGAGACAGTGATGTATGACTTAGCAGTCATGCCTCCGCCATGGCATGTGTCTACTTATTGGTGATCCTGCAGGGGAGTGACATGTGCTACATGCACATCATTGTGGCGATGGCTATCAGGACATGGGTGCATCATGGTGTCTGTCGCTGGTATGCATCACATGCATTTCCTATTTGACTCTGGGCATCCCTTTCATCCGGAAACCTGCACTGACTCAGTGGCAAGAGTTGTGATGTGTGCATGTCCACATGCTACACCGTGTCCTCTGCACTGTCCAACTACTGTGTAGGTGGTGCATGTGTCCACACTGGGGTGTTGCTATCCAACAGACACCAGACAGATGGGTGCAAGGCCATGTGGGATGTGAGTGCCATGGTTGGCATCAGACTGACAATTGGCTTCTCCTGTTCAGTTAGGGCACTTTTAGCAATGTTCAACTAATGATGCCAGGGCTTGCTCTGTAATGTGCTGTGCTCACAGTGGTGTGTGCGTTTGGTGCAGGTGACTGATGTCTGTCTGTTTCCCCATTGTTTGCAGATACATCCACGGCCACGGAAGGGGACAGCTCCACGGACCAGGAGGAGCCGGAGAGCCAGACTGGGTCAGCAGCCGAGGAGTGGTCGGAGGGACCCAGTGGCACGGAGGGCGAGGGGAGCCACACCGAGGAGTCCTCTGCAGCATCCACCTCAGCTGAGGACCACAGCGGCTCGGAGGATGACTCCCTTATGGAGGCGGGTGTCAGCAGCCACCACACCCCAGCTAGTGTTGCTGTCCCCGCCACCACCAGCACCACCACCGCCCTCCCATCGGCTCCCATTCCCCAGGTCCGTGGAGGCTCCCATGTTCGGGAGCGTGTCTCCTTTGGGCCAGGCACCTCACCCCCTGCCCCTGTGTTCACTGCTGCCCTGAGTGAGGAGTCTGTGTACCTCCTTCGCCAGCTCCATGTAGGGCAGACAGCCATGCTGAGTGTCCTCCATGCGCACACCGCTCTGTTGACTCAGCTGGTGTCGTTCATGGAGGGCCTCTCATCGGGCATGTCTGACCTACAGAGGGGCAATAGGTCCATGGACTCCTCCCTGATGGCAGCAGTGTCCCTCCTCAGACAGTCCCTCACCCCTCCTGCCTCTGCTCCATCCACACTCCCCAGTACCTTATCCGTCCCAAGCACACACACACCGGCACAGGCACACACCAGCACACACACGTCCAGCACACAGACACACACGCCACAAACAAAACGCACACGCACGCACAGTCAGGGGACTGAAACCAGACTCACAGGGGATGGGGCCCTGGAACACACACACGCATCCACAAGCACTGCGCAGTCCTCAGTTGCCTCTCCCTCCAAAGCACCCTCCCTTGCCTCACCTGCAACCCCAAAGTCACAGCGGCTCTTCCTCTGTGACCTCGGCCTCATCCCCTACGATCCAGATGCTCCAGCATCCAGGGGGAAGAGGAAGCCCACCCACACGGAGCAGAGTGCCCTCGCCCCCGGACACCCTCCCCAGGCGCAGACAGACTGAGGCCCCCACCCGCAAGTCCCCCGGAGTCGTAAGAGCAAGACACCGCCGCCGCCCTGCAGCTCAGGCACCAGGTCTCCTTCCTCCATCCCTCAGGCCCCCACTCCACAGGTGCCCCCACCACACCCTGCCCCAGGTTCCCCCACCCACAGATATACCATCCCCAAGAGGATCCGGCCTTCTCCCCTGCCACTTGCTCTCCCGGCACCACCCCCCGCTGCGCTTGTCTGTGCCACTGATGTGGTGAGGGTGTCCTCCCCTCTGTCCAGCCCACCTTGCCTGTTCCCCATTCTCCTCCCCTGGAGGTAGGCACTGCAGTGGAGTCCACTACCACCCTGTCTGACTTGGGCACTGCAGTGGCGGACCTGTCCACTCCATCTGCAGGGTCCACTGCAGTCGTGCCGGCACCCACAACATCTGAGTCATGCCCCCCAGTTGTGCCAGCACACACCATGTCAGACACCTCCACTGCAGTTGTCAGTGGCTCTCCAGCACCCACCACCCCTTCCCTGCCTCCTCCTGGTGAGCCCTGATCCTGTCCCTGCGGTGCCTGGCCTGCCCCCCCGGTTGCCCCTCCTAGTGGATTGTCCCTGGTTTTGTGCAGTGCAGGCAGGCGTAGGGTAACATCTGCCACTGTCACCCTGTATTGACTTACTTGATGGACTGGCCATTGGCCTTTGTTGGAGCATTACTGTTCTCTGAGTTTTTGGACACACATATGCTGAATAAAGCAACTTTCTGTTCTCTAGTGCTTATGCTTCTGATGTACATGTTGTTGATGATGCTAACCATGCCCTTGCTGCAGTGATGGTGATATTTGGTCTCATGATAATGAAGTGTTACTGTGCAGGAACACATGTGGTCCAGGGGGAATGTGTCCTATCCTGTGGTGTATCCATGTCATCCTTAGCAGCATCTGAGGGTGTCATGTGTTCAGTATTTGGCAATGGGATTTCCTACTTACATTAGCAATTTCACATCTGTGGCTTCCACCCCTGCACATCTGTTGTGCCTGCCATTGTTCAATTCGTCTACTTCCCTGACCGTGTGGCCATCTCCACTGGACATGCAGGTTTAGGCATCAATGGGGAAGGACTCATCTGTGTTGTCAGTGCAACATTGCTATACAAGTGTGTTGGATCTGTGCTGATGATTTCGTTGGCACTCCCATGACCAGGCTGATGTGACGGGAGCCTTCATTTGGTGCTAATTGTTGATTGTGTGACCAAGTGCTCAGCTGACATGATGGGGCCCTACTGAGGCAACATATGGCACAGCTTTCCTCACACAGGAGTGGAGTCCCCTGATGGCAGTGTGTACTCCTGTGACATTGCCTGCGCCCAAGGTGTGTGTTGTATGAGCATGTCTGTGTGTTCACTTCCGTTTTGCTGTGCATGCTGGGATCCCTAGTGTTGTACCTGTTTGTGATGCTTGCTGAGTTGACCTATGTTCCCCCAAGTCTTCTCCCTGGGTTCTCTGTGATGTGGGTGCATGGCACATTACTGGTCATCAGGGTGTCACCCATAGGTGTGTTTGCTGTCAGGGCTGAGTTTGTGTGCAGACGCAGATGGGTCACAGTCAGGTTTCCCTTGGCACTTGTTGTTTACACCTGTCATGTGATTTCCAGTTTGTGTTATCTTTCAGTGATTGTGACACGTTGTGTGTGTGACTGCTGGCACTCCTCAGGGTCCGGGCTGCAATGTTGGTTGTTGTCTATGTGTGTTCTTTGTGGGTGACCTTGGCTTCTTCATTGGTGTGTGACTGTGGCTGGGATCCCATTGGTTGGTGTGGTATTGCCGTCATGTCCATGTACAGCGTAGTGTGCAGTGTGTCAGACATTCAGGAGTCTTGTTGAGTGGCCATGTGTGATGTGTTTCTGCACCTTGGTTCCCACCCACCACCCTGGGATTGTCATGGGTGCATGTGCAATGTCACCAGTGCATGTGTGCTTCACTGCTGCACATTGTTGGAGGTCGAGGTGTGTGGTGTTGAGTGTGTGCAGATGAGAGTTGTTGCCCGGCTAGACCCCTGCCTCCATGTTGGCCTTGGCTTACTGGCCGTGCTGATTGATTTGTGCTTGTGTAGGTGTGATGGTAGTTTGTTGTCCGGACACATGACTGTGGTTCACAGTGTGAACGACATTTAGCTTTGTCATCACAGTGGGATTGTAATGCAGCCCAGGGTCACCACATTGTGGGGGCCCTGGGGGTAGTGCTGTGGTGTGTCTGTGTCTTGCTGTGTCAGTTGCTGTTCCTACGTGCTTGTGTGACATGTGTGATTTGTGCTCCCTCTCATCTGACAATGCCTGATTGCCCACATAGGGGATTTGGATCCATGAGTTACCTTTGTGTGGCACTGTATGCACATCTGTGTAATTGGTATTCAGGCCTCCTCATGTGTTGTGTGGTTGCCTGGGGACACTGGCACCCCCTCACCTGTTGTGTTTGATGTGCAGTGTGGGTCTGCCTGTTTGTGTTTGTGCATCTGCACCACTGCATTGTCATATCTTAGGTGTGCCATTGGCTGTATGTTGTTTGGTGTGTTTCCCCTGCTGTCCCTGGGACTCCTAGGTCATCGGTCAGCACAATGATCATGGTTTGTGTGTTCCATTGCTGCCATGGTATGGTATCTGTTCACCTCACATCTACAGTCTCCACAGGGTATCTGCATTTGTGTGCCCATTGGTGCAAATATGTGGGTCTGCATTCTCATGGTCACATCTGTCATTGTGTCATTGATGAATGTTGACTGTGTCAGCCCCCATGGGTGTTGTTTGTCTGCACATGGCCAAAGGTATGTCTTATTTGCACTGCAGTATTTGCCTCCCCCAATCTATGTTGCAATGGGACACATGCACTACTTTGCCACTGATGTGTTTTATGTTCTGTGACCAGGAATCATCCATGCAGTTTGGCAGTTGCAGCTTTTTCTTTGTCAACACTTACATTTTGGTCACTGTGATGATGGGGTTTGGACCCCATTGCCACAATGTTCAAAATGTGCTTCAGCTATGGACCCCACACTTACCTTTTGGTCACTGTGATGATGGGGGTTTGGACCCCATTGCCACAATGTTCAAAATGTGCTTCAGCTATGGACCCCACACTTACCTTTTGGTCACTGTGATGATGGGGGTTTGGACCCCATTGCCACAATGTTCAAAATGTGCTTCAGCTATGGACCCCACACTTACATTTTGGTCACTGTGATGATGGGGGTTTGGACCCCATTGCCACAATGGTCATGGCCTGCTTGCATTGTGGGGGCCACACACATATATGTGTGGCACATGTGATAGGGGGTCACATTGTATGTTCAAAGTCATGTTCAGTGTTGTAGGCATTTGACACAGTCTACACACGCTTGTCATGGTGTTGGGGGGATATCTTTTTCTTGCATTCCCTAGGTTGTGGTGTGCTGGTTGTGTCATGCATTGTCCATCCTATGAGTGGGGGTGGTGTTTGTGGTAGGCATCCAGCCCCCCATGGGTAGAGGTGGTAGTGGTGGTGGGCATCTGGCACCCCCCTGGCTAAGGGTGGTAGTAGTGGTAGGCATCCAGCCCCCCTGGCTAAGGGTGGTAGTAGTGGTAGGCATCCAGCCCCCCTGGGTAAGGGTGGTAGTGGTGGTGGGCATCTGGCACCCCCTGGCTAAGGGTGGTAGTAGTGGTAGGCATCCAGCCCCCTGGCTAAGGGGTGGTAGTAGTGGTAGGCATCCAGCCCCCTGGGTAAGGGTGGTAGTGGTGGTGGGCATCTGGCACCCCTGGCTAAGGGTGGTAGTAGTGGTAGGCATCCAGCCCCCTGGCTAAGGGTGGTAGTAGTGGTAGGCATCCAGCCCCCCTGGGTAAGGGTGGTAGTGGTGGTGGGCATCTGGCACCCCCCTGGCTAAGGGTGGTAGTAGTGGTAGGCATCCAGCCCCCCTGGGTAAGGGTGGTAGTAGTGGTAGGCATCTGGCACCCCCATGGATACGGGTGGTAGTAGTGGTAGGCATCCAGCCCCCCTGGCTAAGGGTGGTAGTAGTGGTAGGAATCCAGTCCCCCTGGGTAAGGGTGGTAGTAGTGGTAGGCATCTGGCACCCCCCTGGCTAAGGGTGGTAGTAGTGGAAGGCATCCAGCCCCCCCTGGGTAAGGGTGGTAGTGGTGGTGGGCATCTGGCACCCCCCTGGCTAAGGGTGGTAGTAGTGGTAGGCATCCAGTCCCCCTGGCTAAGGGTGGTAGTAGTGGTAGGCATCCAGCCCCCCCTGGGTAAGGGTGGTAGTGGTGGTGGGCATCTGGCACCCCCCTGGCTAAGGATGGTAGTAGTGGTAGGCATCCAGCCCTCCCTGGGTAAGGGTGGTAGTAGTGGTAGGCATCTGGCACCCCCATGGCTAAGGGTGGTAGTAGTGGTAGGCATCTGGCACCCCCTGGCTAAGGGTGGTAGTAGTGGTAGGCATCCAGCCCCCTGGGTAAGGGTGGTAGTGGTGGTGGGCATCTGGCACCCCCTGGCTAAGGGTGGTAGTAGTGGTAGGCATCCAGCCCCCTGGCTAAGGGTGGCACTTTGATAGGCATCCAGCCCCCCCTGGGTAAGGGTGGTATTGGTGGTGGGCATCTGGCACCCCCCTGGCTAAGGGTGGTAGTAGTGGTAGGCATCCAGCCCCCCTGGCTAAGGGTGGCACTTTGATAGGCATCCAGCCCCCCCTGGGTAAGGGTGGTATTGGTGGTGGGCATCTGGCACCCCCCTGGCTAAGGGTGGTAGTAGTGGTAGGCATCCAGCCCCCCTGGCTAAGGGTGGTAGTAGTGGTAGGCATCCAGCCCCCCTGGGTAAGGGTGGTAGTGGTGGTGGGCATCTGGCACCCCCTGGCTAAGGGTGGTAGTAGTGGTAGGCATCCAGCCCCCTGGCTAAGGGTGGTAGTAGTGGTAGGCATCCAGCCCCCTGGGTAAGGGTGGTAGTGGTGGTGGGCATCTGGCACCCCCTGGCTAAGGGTGGTAGTAGTGGTAGGCATCCAGCCCCCTGGGTAAGGGTGGTAGTAGTGGTAGGCATCTGGCACCCCATGGCTAAGGGTGGTAGTAGTGGTAGGCATCCAGCCCCCTGGCTAAGGGTGGTAGTAGTGGTAGGCATCTGGCACCCCTGGCTAAGGGTGGTAGTAGTGGTAGGCATCCAGCCCCTGGGTAAGGGTGGTAGTGGTGGTGGGCATCTGGCACCCCCTGGCTAAGGGTGGTAGTAGTTGTAGGCATCCAGCACCCCTGGCTAAGGGTGGTAGTAGTGGTAGGCATCCAGCCCCCTGGGTAAGGGTGGTAGTGGTGGTGGGCATCTGGCACCCCCTGGCTAAGGGTGGTAGTAGTGGTAGGCATCCAGCCCCCCTGGGTAAGGGTGGTAGTAGTGGTAGGCATCTGGCACCCCATGGCTAAGGGTGGTAGTAGTGGTAGGCATCCAGCCCCCTGGCTAAGGGTGGTAGTAGTGGTAGGCATCCAGCCCCCTGGGTAAGGGTGGTAGTGGTGGTGGGCATCTGGCACCCCCTGGCTAAGGGTGGTGGTAGTGGTAGGCATCCAGCCCCCTGGGTAGGGGTGGTAGTGGTGGTGCGCATCCAGGCCCCTGTGTGCATATGTGGCATTGGTGATGGGCATCCCGCCCCTATGGTGCTGCTGTTGCTGGTGTAAGTAAATTCTGCATCCCTCTGTGTGTGTGTGATGTGTCGTGTACGTGTTGTATGTTTTTGTGGTTGGTGTCTGACTTACCTTCTGCGCCGTACGCGTCCGTGCCTGTTCCGGTAGTAAATGTAGAATATTGGTAGGATCGGAACGAAGGGATTCATGGTTGGTTCGCCTCGCTCGCTCTTTCTCGTTGCTTCGCGTCGTCCTCGCCGCTGGCGTGTTCGCCTCGTAGCCGTGGATCGTGTTGTGGCGCGAATCGGAGCTTATGTGCGCCTATCCCGGAAGCTTTGACGTGCCGGACGTAGCGACGGGTTCGGCGCGTACGGAAAGCGCATCGTACTTGTTCGGCCGGACGGGGCTGCATTTTCCCTTCCGTGCGACTCGATTCTGCGTTTCCGGATTCGCCTCGGTCGGAGAACAGGACCTGGATTGGGTGAGTACGACTCGGCCGGATTCTATGCTGCTGTGCGCATCGTACTTACTCGTTCGGAATGATGTACGGATCGGTCGGGAAACAGGCATTCGCATGGCTTTTTTCCCGACCGAATAGTATTGGGTGCGCCTCCGACCGAGATCGGAATCGGCCCCTAAATGCCCGTCTTTAGTGCTTCAATCTTTTAGGTGCTCGTTTTTTACTTAAACTTTAAATATTCATAACTCCAGTTCTACTGATTGGATTTTTGTTGTTATGTTGTCAAATAATGTATTAAAATGTATTATATTTTTCTAAATTGGTGTGGTATTTTTCTTGTCTTGTGTTTTCACATTATTACTGTTTATATGCTGCATAAATACTTTGCCTCTAAGTTAAGGCTGACTGAAATGGGGTTACTGCCTGGCCGAGGTAGGCACACAGTCCAAGCAGGAAACACCACTCTAGTCAGGTTAAGCTGGATACACACTAAAATATAACCTGTGCTCACCCTCTGGCAGCTTGGCACAGAACACTCAGGCTTATCTAAAGAGGCAATGTGCAAAGTATTGGGGCAACACACACAGTAACAAAATGAACATACTAAAAACATACTCCACACAGGGTTAGAAAAATAGATTATATTTTTATGATTAAAACAACACCAAAATGACAAAAAACCAATAAGTAGAATCGGAGAGTTGAATTTTTTAAGAATAAATCAAAAAGTACTGCTTAGGAGCAAATAGCGCTTAATGATTACTTGAGGTCGCACTTGACCATGGTAAATCCAAAGTACAGGCCAACATCGATGGAGGGCAGGCCGGCTACAGGACTCATGCAGATCCTGCTGAAAAAGTACCTTGGATGGAGCAAACATCGACATCAAAGACACAATGCGAGGCGAAGAGGAGGCGATGCATCGTCGTTGATCCAGTGGATGCAGGAGATGTGGCGATTCCGATCTGCACATTCGATGAAGGCTTCGTCGATGAACCTCTTTACAATGAGGGCACTGTGTTGTCATTGAGCCACGCTATCTGTCGTCATCTAGCCGCACTGTCCGTCGAAGCAATGCCGTCATTCGGCTCCTGTGTCGAAGGGCAATGTGTCAGTTCCAATCGGCGCAAAGTCGTCACTGCATCAATTTAGATAGTTCTGCACTTCAGAAGTCATCTTTCAAGTGCCCAGGTTTGGACTGGCACCACTTGGCAGGGCAGGACTCACAGATGGCAGAGTCCACGTGCTGTTGCCTGGTTGAAGGAAGTCTTTGATTGCCCTGAGACTTCAGAACAGGGAGCAAGCCCTTGGAGTCACTCTGGGTTCAAGTGAGATTGGTCCAGTAATTTTCCTCAGCAAGGCAGAGATCAGCAGTCAGAAGGGCAGCGGAGCAAATCAGAAATGCAGTTCTTACAGAGCAGCAGTCAGGCAGAGTGACAATCCATGTAGCACAGCAGTCTTTACTCCTTGGAGAGTTCTTCACAGGTCCAGTAGTGTACTGTCTTGGTAGGGTCAGAGGCCTAGTACTTATACCCAGTTGTGCCTTTGATGTGGCTGTGACTTCAAAGCAGGCCCTTCAAGTGCGCAGGTCCCTCCTTTCTACCCAGCCCTGCTCCAGACTTTCAGGAGGGGGTGCAATCAGCCCTTTGTTTGGGAAACAGGGTGCTACCTATTCATGGTTAAGTGTCAGCTCCACCCTCTCTTCCTGCCCAGGAAGAGCTGTCAGAATACAGATGAATGCAGATGAGTTCCTTGTCACACCCACCCTTTCTGTGTTTGTCACTCTCTAGAGGGAATGCACAAAGTGTAGCCGTCACCCACCCCAGACATATAAGAGCAGAGAAATGTCCACTTTCTAAAAGTAGTATCAGACTACAGGAGGTAGCCCATAAACCCTGTAGAGACTAGACCAAACATCTGTAACATACAACAATGTCTCTAAGGGTGTTAGTTAAGGGTCAATTTCAAGCAGCACAATTAATTGCTGGGAGCGGAAGGATAAACCAGGGAGACAAGAAATTTTTCAACGTAGAATAGAGTTTAGTAAATGCATATATTTGTCATATTTAACTTCATATATTCAAACATATGTAAGGGTGGCACTGTGTTACATCGAATGGCATGTAACCTGTGGGATACTGTGCACAAGTGCTCGTGAAAAATGGTGATGGCGCAAGTGACACGTGAGGAAGTATGTACAGCAACAGGAAGGGGCACAACAAATAAACACAAATGATGATGAGATTTACATAGTTGGGCTACCCAAACAATAAATGATAATATATACAAAAGGAGTCAAGCTGGGTATCCTTGAGGAAACAGCGCTGAAATTTTCGCTGTAAAAGTCGACGGGTACCACAGGGGTCCTCCCTGTCCCCCACACTCTTCAACAATTATATTACCCTTTGGTGGAACTTATCCAATCATTCGGCCTCTCTGCTATATCTTACACCAACGATACACAATTTATTGTATCTATTTCCACAAAGGATGGTGCAGTTGTCTATAACCTTAATCAATGCTTAACCCAGTCCTCTGTTTGGATGCGGGTTCATTTAAAAAAAAAAAAATGAAATACAGAGAAAACAGAGGTGATTTTGTTTGAGAAGAACATAGCATCTTGGAACAATTCCTTGTGGCCTGAGGCCACTACCTGTCCCTGTACAAAAGGGAAAAACCTAAGTATCATTTTTGATGAACAGCTGAATTTTTTTGGAGCTGATTAACCGTATAACCTTTTCCTGCTTTTATACAATCAAGCTGCTTAAAAAGGTTTTTCCTTTTATTCCCACTGACCTGCAAAAGATGGTTGTGGTTGCCCTTATCCTTTCAAGGATCGACTACTGTAATTCCCTCTATTTAGGGATAAATAAACATTCTGAATCCAAGCTGCAATCTTAGCAAAATGCAGCGACATGTCTTCTTCTAAAGTTGCCAAAATTCTGCTCTGTTTCTAAAAAAATTCAGGAACTGCATTGGCTGTCAGTGTCTGAAAGGGTCAAGTTCAAGGTGCTTTGCATGATACATAAAGCCTTGCTTGGCACTGGCCCACTTTATCTTCAGAAAAGTTTTACGTGGTGCACTCTATGGTGAGTATTAAGGTCATCTCTTTCTTATCTGGTGACGACTCCCAAAATAAAAAAGTCCAGGTGTGGGAGAGCTTCCCCTAGCTCGGCAGCAAATTGTGGAATGCTCTGCCTTTCTATTTAGGATCACAACAGAGCCTCATCCTATTTAGGACTTTTTTTTTTTAAACTTGGCTCTTCATTCTCACTGTCAAGTAAGTTAGTTGCTTTTCTTGAGCCATTTCAGAGGTTCGTTTAGCACTAAGACACTCAGGTATTCGCATGCTCTAGAAAATTCTTACTTAGTTTACTTACTTATGTGTAATTAAAAGGGAGTTTAAAGCTTGGCAAGTAATTTTAAAAGCCAAATTGAAGTGGCAGTAAACTCCACACACGGCCCTTGTGATGACAGTCCTGAGAGAGGTGTGAAAGGCTACTTGTGTTGGTGGCACAACCTGTGCTGCAAGACCCACTATTAGTATTAAGATTACAGCCCTGGGTATATGGAACACCACTTTACAAGAGACGTATAAGTAAACTAAATATGGCAATTGGGTATACACCTATGTCACCATGTTTAGGGGAGAAGCACATGCTCTTTGGCACTGGTTAGCAGTGGTAAAGTGCTCAGAGTCCTAAGGCCAACATACGATACAGCAACATGAGGAGGTAAGCAGGCAAAAAGTTTGGGGGAAGTCCACCCTAAGATTGACAGGTCTAACACCACCATTCAACCAACAACATAATTTCTCACAAACAACTATGATTGTCAGTATTACATCATAAATAAAATGTCCCACTGTACAACTTAGTTAAAACCACAAGAGTAATATCAAATCGTAGTGCCACCAGGTTTTTCTCAATGACTTTCTCATAAAGGAGCACTGGTGTCTCCTGACTGTCCCAAGCAACTTTTAACAGTGACAACTGGATATGTAGTACACAGCACAACCATATATCTGATGATTCAGCAGCACTGACTTCAATCACTTCCTTCTGTTGCAGGTGTGTAAACACAAGTCCATGAAAAAAGACGGGCAATGCTCACAGTTATTTAGGCTCCCTATCTTTGGTAAATCGGTCTTTTAGGAGCATTCAGAAACTATAGTTTAGATTATTCAAAGTCCATTTTATCTCATCAATCATGATTTGTCAATTAAATCTTTTTTGCAGGTTGATGATCATACATTTCATCTTTGTCATATAGACTTCTAGTGATTTGACTTTCACGTGTAGAGCAATACCATTAGAATCATGCTGCACATTCAACAGGTAAGCCATTAGGACTACGCCAATTGAAGTGGAAAGTTCCCATGTTCCAAATGACTGAATGACTGTCACAAAGACACCCCAAGGAGCTCAGGGGCCACAAGGCCCCAGGAGAATGAAGAGAATAATTCAGGTTGAGGAGATGCTCCATCAAATTCAGCATCAAGAAGGCTCAGCCTTCACTGCCCCTGTTTATCATGGTGCCAGAGGGGTGGATGCACTTACCTCTTCTTTAGCCGAATAGAATCCAGAGACAGTCATGAGACCTCTGCATGTGGTATAATTGTATTGGGTAGAGGAATTCATGCTAAATCTAATACCATCATTCTAGCCTTTACACTTTTTGATGCTGCTGATTAAGTTGACATCCAAACTTTACTCATTCCTGACCAGTGACTGTAAAAATGGGAATATTATTTGGGGGTGGGTGACTACCCATCTCAAGGAATAATCAGCATCCTTGTCAAGGTGAACCCTCAAAGCTACTAAATTGACTTTAACTCAACCCTTTGGTAGCTGTCGCACAGAGCTTAACTTGGGGTAACATTGAAAGTATTTATGCAGTAGCAAAATAACAATAATGTCAAAATGCCAAACAAATAAAATTCCAAAGTGAATTAGAAAAATATAGTAACATTTAATAAACAAAATGACACCAGCACTTTCAAAATCCAATAGGAGGTACCTGAAATGTGAATTTTTAATTTTCTAAATGGAAATAGCTCTGAAATGCCTAAAGAGCCAATTATAGTCAATGGTCATTGAAGACCAAAGCTAAGGCACAATTTGAGGCTGACCGTTATGAAGTGTGGGTCGGATACACCAGCCGGGTTTGTCCTTGTCAAAGATTTTACCTTCTGACTTAGGAGTCCACTCTTTTGACCTGGATACACCAGGGAGCAAGTTCAGTCCTTCAGGGCTCCTCTCAGGTCACAGACAGCAGGTACATTCCTCTTCTGATCGTCTGCAGGTCCAAAAAGTGTTCTTCAGTGTGTGCCTGGAAATGCTATATTTATGCCTGGCATGAGCTTGTATGTGAGTGTGACTCGTGGCCCCTCCTTAACCAATGGGAAAAATGCATATATTTGGATGGGGAGAGGGAGTGGGTCATATTTAGTACTCTAACATTCCAAGTAACATTAGGAAATTACAGTGGGAGTCAGCTTTACTATTGTAACTCCAATCTTCAAACATTGTAGAAAGTGCATATATTTAGTGGGACCACGTTTACAATTCTAACTCCATTGCAACAAAAATTGGAGAAAGTGCATATATTTAGAGTGGCCAGATTTACTATTTTATATCCATCCCGACTAACATTGGGGAAAGTGGTTATATTTTGAGAGTCAGATTTAATATTTTAACTACAGTCAAATAAACACTGGGCAAAGTGCATATATATTTAGAGGAGGATATATTTACCATTCTAACTCCAGTTCAAAAATATTGGATAACATGCTTATATGAAGGGGGGATAGATTTATTATTCTAACTCCAGTCCCACTAAAGTAGACAAAATGGCAAATATTTGGGGGGATAGGGTCAGATTTAATGTTCTAACTCCAGTCCAAGCAACATTCGGGAAAGTGCATACATTTGCAAGGGTAAAATTTAGTATTTTAATTTAAATGTAACTAATTTTGGGAAGATCTGTTTTATTTGGGAGGGGCAGGTTTGCAATTGGGAACTGGGTTCGAATCTTGGCAGGGAAGCTCAACATCCTGTGATTCTGGGCTAATCACTTAATCTCCCCTTACCTAATAAAATGAATGTGTCTGTCTGTAACGTAACTGGTGCTCATGTAAAGTGCTCTGATACCTTCAGGTCATGTTCACGCTATATAAAACTCCGGAAAAAAAATGTGTTTATACTTGAGGGATCCGATTTAATAATCGAAATCCTGTTCAATACACTTTGGGGAATAGAGTATATATTTAGGGTGTCAGATTTAGTATTCTATCTCCACTATAGCTAATATTTGGGAAAGGGCATTTATTTTTTGGGGTCTGATTTACATTTCTAGCTTCAGTCCAACAAATATTGGGAAAACTGCATCTATTTTTGGCGACAAAACTTACTACTCTAAATCCAGTCCAATGAACATTGGAGATGTACTTCAAGGATTAGATTTCATACTCTAACTCTAGTCTAATGAAAATCAGCAAGCAGCATATATTTATGGGAGTTAGATTTCCTTTGCTAAATCTAGCCCAAAATGCACTGGGGAAAGTGCTTATATTTAAAGAAGTCAGATGGGGATTTTTCAATATTCTAACTCCAGTCCAACAAACATTGGGTAAAGTGTATATACTTGAAGGATCAGATTTTTTTTTAGATTCCAGTCTAATGAACACTAGGGAGCGGGCATATATTTATGGGGGGCAAATTTTCTATTCTAAATCCAGCTAAACATACATCGAGCAAAGATCATATATTTGAGGGAGTTGGCGGGGTGGGTCATATTATTTCTTCCAGTCCCAACAAGTATTGGAGACAGTGCAAATATTTGATAAGGGTTAAATTTACTATTTATTTCCATTCACAACTAACATTGTGGAAAATGCAATATTAATAAAGATGGTTGTAATAATGTAAAAGTAGTTACACAATAACAAAAGACAAGTTAATACATATAATGTTTTGCATTGTGTATTATAAATTAATATGTATTCTAAATATTAATTTATCAACCAAACAAATCCCAAAACAAAAGAATACTTAAACAACTTAAAAATAATTGATTATATAAATTAAAAAATACCAATTAAAAGTTAACATGATTAATATAATATTCAATTAATATCATACATTACATATTGTATTTAAAATACTATCCACCTATTCCATCCTTAACTTTCTCCATCCAAAAATAAAATAGATAAAACATTTAAATAAAACTGAATGTTCAAAAAGCAAATATCAAATTTTCAATTATATGATTAAGCTATTAGCCAATTACTATAATTGTATACTTTAAGAACACGGCCAACCCAATAACCCAAACTAAAAAATAATGAAACAAGTTGAAAATAAATAAACATTTAAATAAACTCTATCAATGAAAAATTACAACATTCATGATATAATAGTCCAATATAAATCATTTAATTTAAATGCCGTCCGCCGTCAATAAATCTAATTCCCTCAAAATGAAATTAATTAAAAAATCATCAACATTTTAATAGACAATTTGCATGTTGTACAAATAATGTATTCATCAATTAACAATAATAAAATTTTGCTACCCTCCTAATCCCTCCATAAATCCAGCAACCAGCATTACTATAATTGTATTTGAAAATAATTAAAAATAATGACAATAATAAAATAATTAAAGAATAAATACATAACTCAATAAACCATAATATTATGATAAAAACTATGGGGCTCATTACGATGGCATTGAAGCGGGATTGAGGCCGCCCGACAAAGGGGCTCATTATGATGGCGGGCGGACATCAGTCCGCCCGCCATCATAACGGTGATGGGACCGACCGCCAGACGTGCGGCGGTTTCACCAGTGCAATTAGGATGCACCCCCCCATACTGGCGGGCGCATCCTGGCCTTTTACCATTGCTGCTGGCTACAGCACCGTCCGCAATGGTAAAAGAGCATGCACAGCATTTCCCTGCACCACGTGGCAGGCACCATGCGGTGCCTGCCACTTGGTGCATGGAACTGCAGTGGTGCACACCCCCCCTCAGAGGGGGCCCGCAACGGGCCCCCAAAGCCAATCCCCACCAGCCTTTCCATTGCAGCATCGCCGCCATGGAAAGGCCTCTACAACACCCACATCCTAATATGGCGGACGGTGCCTGCTAGGCACCGCCACCATATTAGTGGCCCAGCTCCACCCGGCAGGCAATCGTAACGATTGCCACCGGCGGAAAAGCGGCGGACGGACTTTGCGTCCGCCGCGATACCCACCGCCATCCTAATATGGCGGTGGGTAAATCTCCTTATGATGGTGGAATGATCGCCACCGCCGGGCTGTTCCGCCATCGTAATGAGCCCCAAAGAGTCGGCAGTCCCACCCACCATATTTTGATCAGACCGTCGAGTAGGGAGTTCGAAACTGCCTTTTTCATCTGCAGCTTGTGCGGCAGCCCTGAAATGGGCAGCAGCACAAGCCACAGTAGAAAAAGGTATTTCTCAAACATCCATGCACCGTGTGCCAGCCACAATGTGGTTAACGCTCTGATGGCGGTGCCTGAGCAGGCATCACCTCCATTCAGGATCACGATTCTGACCACCGCCCCGTCGGGATCAGTAGATCCTGTCGGAGCCGGCAGTCCATCCCTTGACAGTCAAGGGGCTGACCGCCTGCATCGTAATGAAGCGGTTGGCCCGAAGGGCTGTGTGTTGGTGGTACCGCCACTGATGGCCTGTCGGTGGCGGTCCCACTAGCATCGTAATGTGCCCCTATATTTTTAACTTCTATATTCTTGTAAAAAATCTAAACAAAATATAGTTACCTTCAATATTTTTGTTCACTAATTTTCTCTATTGTTCTATATTTACTATTTATTGAACTGTAATATTGTGGTCAGACAATAATTTAGAGTCAATGTTATGGCGCAATACCGCTAGTAAGAGATCAACTAGAAGTATGTGTTGGACAATACAAGCTGACTTCACAACTTCCAGTAAGGGTTCTAACACTTGCAGGGAATGGCATCAGTTCTGGCAGATACCTAAGAGGAACTCTTTTTTTGTTTCCTTTTATCCCTGTCTTGCTGCTCCAGCTCCTGTTGACCGCTCCACAGTAATCTACTACGTAAGTGTGATCTATCTATATATCTTAAAAGCCAGAAAACCTTTGTGGTTCTTCATGATCCCTCTGCTTGTTACAACTTTGTTAAACATTACATACTGTTACCTTGTTTGAAACAGTTGTATATGTTCTCTAGAAGTTTATTCCTCAGTGGCCGAGTAAACAAGTATGCACAGACACCTCAGAATCACCCTCGCACGAATCATAATGTAGTGTACTACAAGATGCTCAACTCTCCCTGCTGTTTAACTGTTACATACGCTGCCTGTCCCAGCTGTTAATACTCTGAGGGGTCGATTCCGATGTCGGCCGGAAGCGCACCTAACAGTATTCGTCCGGAAAAAATACCAGCCGAACGCGTGTTTTCCGACCGACTCGAACACTCTACCGAACGAACAAGTACGATGCGCATAACAGCCCAGATTCCGAGCGAGCCGTACTTACCCATTCCAGCTCCTGTTCCCCGCCCGAGCCGGATCCGTAAACGCCGAATCGAGTCGCATGGAACCAAATACACAGCACCTTCCGGCCGGACTAGTACGATGCGTCTTCCGTACGTGCCGAACTCGTCGCTACGTCCGGCACGTTTGAGCATCCGGGAGAGCTGAACATAAGCTCCGATTCGCGCCACAAGACGATCCACAGCTACGAGACGAACAAGCCAGCGACGAGTACGAGTCGAAGCCACGAGAAACCCGAATGAGACGACCCAACCATGAATCCCATCGCGCAGGTCCTACCAATACTCTACATCTATTACCGGGACCGGTACGGACGCGTACGGCGCAGACGGTAAGTCAAACACCCACAACACAAACAAACGACACGTACCCGAAATATGTCACACACACATAGGGATGTACAAATGACGTACACTAGCAACAGCAGAACCATAGGGGCGGGATGGCCATCACCAATGCCATACACACCCATAGGGGGATGGATGCCTGCCACTACTACCATCCCCACCCATAGGGGATGGATGCCTACCACTACTACCATCCCCACTCATGGGGGGCTGGATGCCTGTCACTACTGCCATCCCCACTCATGGGGGCTGGATGCCTACCACTACTACCATCCCCACTCATGGGGGTCTGGATGCCTACCACTACTACCATCCCCACTCATGGGGGGCTGGATGGCTGTCACTACTACCATCCCCACTCATGGGGGTCTGGATGCCTGTCACTACTGCCATCCCCACCCATAGGGGGCTGGATGCCTGCCACTACTACCATCCCCACTCATGGGGGTCTGGATGCCTGTCACTACTGCCATCCCCACCCATAGGGGGCTGGATGCCTGTCACTACTACCATCCCCACTCATGGGGGTCTGGATGCCTACCACTACTACCATCCCCACTCATGGGGGGTGGATGCCTGTCACTACTGCCATCCCCACTCATGGGGGGCTGGATGCCTACCACTACTACCATCCCCACTCATGGGGGTCTGGATGCCTACCACTACTACCATCCCCACTCATGGGGGGCTGGATGTCTACCACTACTACCATCCCCACTCATGGGGGGATGGATGCCTGCCACTACTACCATCCCCACGCATGGGGGGCTGGATGCCTACCACTACTACCATCCCCACTCATGGGGGTCTGGATGCCTACCACCATCCCCACTCATGGGGGGCTGGATGCCTACCACAACTACCATCCCCACTCAGGGGGGGCTGGATGCCTGCCACTACTGCCATCCCCACCCATAGGGGGATGGATGCCTACCACTAACACCACCCCTACTCAGGGTGGGCTGGATGCCTGCCACCACTGCCATCCCCACCCATAGGGGGCTGGATGCCTGTCACTACAACCACCCCTACTCATAGGATGGGTAATGCATGACACAACTAGCATACTCCCACATAAGGACTGTCTGAAAATTACATCCCACCCCCAACACCATGACAAGTGTGTGTGGTCTGTGTCAAATGCATACAGCACCGACCATGACATTGAACATACAATGTGACCCCCTAACACATGTGTCACACATAATTGTGTGTGTGGCCTACACAATGCAAGCAGACCATGACCACTGTGGCAATGGGGCCCAAAGCCCCATCACCACAGTGCCCAAAAGGTAAGTGTGTGCTCCATAGCTGAAGCACATTTTGAACAGTGTGGCAATGGGGCCCAAAGCCCCATCACCACAGTGACCAAAGGGAAGTGTGTGCTCCATAGCTGAAGCACATTTTGAACAGTGTGGCAATGTGGCCCAAAGCCCCATCACCACAGTGCCCAAAAGGTAAGTGTGTGCTCCATAGCTGAAGCACATTTTGAACAGTGTGGCAATGGGGCCCAAAGCCCCATCACCACAGTGCCCAAAAGGTAAGTGTGTGCTCCATAGCTGAAGCACATTTTGAACAGTGTGGCAATGGGGCCCAAAGCCCCATCACCACAGTGACCAAAAGGGAAGTGTGTGCTCCATAGCTGAAGCACATTTTGAACAGTGTGGCAATGTGGCCCAAAGCCCCATCACCACAGTGCCCAAAAGGTAAGTGTGTGCACCATAGCTGAAGCACATTTTGAACAGTGTGGCAATGTGGCCCAAAGCCCCATCACCACAGTGCCCAAAAGGTAAGTGTGTGCTCCATAGCTGAAGCACATTTTGAACAGTGTGGCAATGGGGCCCAAAGCCCCATCACCACAGTGCCCAAAAGGTAAGTGTGTGCTCCATAGCTGAAGCACATTTTGAACAGTGTGGCAATGGGGCCCAAAGCCCCATCACCACAGTGCCCAAAAGGTAAGTGTAGTCCTGGTAAAAGCTGCAAAAACAAAACTGCAGGGATTATTCCTGGCCACACAACACCAAACACTACAGTGGCATTGCAGTGCTTGTGTCCCATAGCAACATAGATTGTGTGAGGCAAGCAGTGCAGTGCCAATGACACATAATTCTGGCCATGTGCACACAAACATCAGCCATGGGGGCCCACATTGTCTACATTCACAAATAACACAATGACAGAAGTGAGCATCATAATGCAGACCCACATATCTGCACCAATGGACACACAAATGTAGATATCCTGTGGAGACTGTAGATGTCAGGTGAACAAATACCATACCATGGCGGCAATGGGACATACTAACCATGATCAATGTGCTGACTGATGACCTAGCAGTCTCAGGGCCAGCAGGGGAAAGCCAACAAACAACATACAGCCAATGGCAAACTAAAGATATGCCAATGCAGTGGTGCAAATGCACAAACACAAACAGGCAGACTCACACTGCATATCAAACACAACAGGTGAGGGGGGTTGTGTGCCAGTGTCCCCAGGCAAACAAACAACACATGAAGAGGCCAGATTCACTAATACACAGATGTCAACACAGTCACATACAAAAGTAACTCATGGATTGGATTCCCCTATGTGGGCAAACAGGCATTGTGAGATGAGAGGGAGCCCAAATTACACATGTCACACAAGCTTGTAGGAACAGCAACAAACACAGCAAGAGACAGAACCACCACAGCACTCCCCCAGGGACCCCACATTGTGGTGACACTAGCCTGCATGACAATCACACTGTGATGACAAAGGTAGATGTCATCCACACTGTGAACCACAGCCATGTGTCCTGAGCAACAAACTACCATCACACCTATACAAGCACAAAGCACTCAGCATGGCCTGCCAGCCACGGACAATATGGAGGTAGTGCCCCAGCCGTGCAACAACTCACATTTGCACACACTCAACACCACACACCTTGATGTCCACCAATGTGCAGCAGTGAAGCTCACATGGACTGCTGACATTGCACATGCACCCATGACAATCCCAGGGGTGGTGGGGGAAATAAGGTGCAGAAACCCATCACACATGGCCAGTCAACAAGACTTGTGAATGTCTGACACACTGCACAGTATGCCGTACATGGGCATGACGTGAAATCCACCCCAAACAATGGGATCCTGGCCATAGTCACACACCAATGAAGAAGCCAAGCTGACCCACAAAGGACACACATAGACAACTTCCAACATTGCAGCTCTGACCCTGAGGAGTGGCAGCAGTCACACACACAACGTGTCACAATCACTGAAAGCATACACAAACAGAAAATCACATTACTTGTGTAACCAACAAGTGCCAAGAGGAATCCTGACTGTGTCCCATCTGCGTTTGCCCACATCCCCAGCCCTGACAACAAAGACAACTAGGGATGACAACCTCATGAACATTAGTTTGCCATGCACCCACATCCCGGAGAAACTAGGTCCAAGATGCTGGATGAACACAGAACAACTCAGCAAGCATCACAAACAGGATCATCCGTAGGGACACAGCCTGTGTAGGAAAAGGAGAAGGGAACACGCACAGACATGCCTACACAACACACAACACGGGCACAGCCTATATCACTGAATCACGCTCTGCCATGAGGGCACTCCACTCCTGTGGAAGGTCAGCTGTGCCAAACCTTGTCTGTGCACGACTCAAACATGTCAGCAGAACACTCGGTCAGTGAGTCAACAACTACAACACACTGAAGGCTCTGCTCATATCAGCCTGGGCACGGGAGTGTCACGTCAGTCATCTGCATACACCCAAGACACGTGTCAAGCAACTTGCTCTGTGTACACAGATGAGTCCTCCAAATTTGATGTGCTAAACTGCATGTCCATTGGAGACGGGCACACAGTCAGGGTAGTAGGAACATTGGACAGTGGTAAGCCCACCAGATGTGCATCAGTGTAGGACAAAGATGGTAATCTACAAATGCTAAACGTACATCCCTGTGTCAAATGCTGAACATTACACCCTCAGACTGCAGCAAAGGATGCTATAGATCCAGACTAGATTAGGACACATATTCCATGGACCACATGGAGCCCATCACAGCAAAACTTCATTTACCTGATCTGAACACTATTACAACAGCAAATGCATGATTCTACACATCTAGATCATGTACCTCCAAAGATTAACCACAAGTAAACAAAAAGAGGCTTTATTCAGCAAGTGTGCAACTCAAATCAAAAGTCCAAAATAAACTAAGGCCAATGGCCAGTCCAAATATACAGTCACAACAGGGTGATGTGTGACAACTTGTCAACAATTGCTTGCCTGCACAGGTACGGACAGGGGACATCCCCTTGGAGGGGCATACGAGGGGCAGGCCAGGCACCGCAGGGACAGGATCAGGGGATGTCAGAAGGAGGCAGTGAAGGGGAGGTGGGTGCAGGAGTGTCACCGGCAACTGCAGTGGAGGTGTCTGACTCAGGGGGCTGGCACCACCGCAGGGCTCAAGTCAGATGGTGTTGGTGCTGCAACCACTGCAGTGGGCTGGTCAGATGGAGTGGACTGGGTCCCCAATGCAGTGCCCGAGTCAGACGGGGTGGTTGTGGACTCCACCGCAGTGCATGACTCCAAGGTAGTGGAAGGGGGGCAGAAGAGCTGGGCAGGACAGAGGGGGGACACAGTCTCCACACCAGTGGCACAAACAGGCAGAGCGTCTGGTTTGGGGGTGGAAGAGCAAGTGGCAGGGGGAGGGCCTAAGCAGTTTGGGGATGCGGTATCGGTGTGTGGGGGAACCTGGGGCAGGGTGTGGCGGTGGAACCTGTGGAGTGGTGGCCTGGGGGATGGAGGTGAGAGACTGGGTGGTTGACTTGCAGGGCGGTGGCGGGGTCTTGCTCTTCCGGGACCGGGGGACTTGCGGGTGGGAGGCTCACTCTGCCTGCGCCTGGGGGAGGGTGTCCGGGGGCGAGGGGCACTCCCTCTGTGTGGGTGGACTTCCTCTTCCCCCGGTATGCTGGATCAGCGGGATTGGAGGGGAAGAGGCCGAGGTCACAGAGGAAGAGCTGCTTATCAGGTGGGGTTGCATGTGAGGCAAGGGAAGGGGTCTTGGAGGGAGAGGATCTTGAGGATTGCGGAGTGACTGTGGTTGCCTGTGTGTGTGTCAGTTCACCATCCCCTGTGTGTGTGGTATCAGTCCCCTGAGGATGCTTGTGTGCACGTCTTGCCTTGGTTTTGGGTGTGTCTGTGCTGCTCGTGTCTGTGTGTCTGGGTGTTTGTGCAGGTGTGCATGTGCTTGGGACAGGTAGGGTGCCAGGAAGTGTGGATGGGGCAGAGGTAGGAGGGGCGAGGGACTGTTGGAGGATGGACACTGCTGCCATCAGGGAGGACTCCATGGACCTATTGCTCCTCTGTAGGGCAGACATACCCGTCGAGATGCCCTCCATGAACGACACCAGCTGTGTCAACAGAGTGGTGTGTGCATGGAGGACACTCAGCATTGCTGTCTGCCCTACATGGAGCTGCCGAAACAGGTACACAGATTCCTCACTCAGGGCAGCAGGGGACACAGGGGCAGGGGGTGCGGTGCCTGGCACAAAGGAGACACGCTCCCGGACACGGGAGCCTCCACGGACCTCTGGAATGGGAGCCAATGGGAGGGAGGTGGTGGTGGTGGTGGTGGTGGTGGCGGGCCAGACAGACTAGCTGGTGTTTGGTGGCTGCTGACACCCGCCTCCACAAGGGAGTCATCCTCCGAGCTGCTGTGGTCCTCAGCTGAGGTGGATGGTGCTGAGGACTCCTCGGTGTGGCTCCCTCGCCCTCCGTGCCACTGGGTCCCTCCGACCACTCGTCGGCTGTTGACCCAGTCTGGCTCTGCCGCTCCTCCTGGTCCGTGGAGCTGTCCCCTCCTGTGGCCGTGGATGTATCTGCAAACAATTAGGGAAACAGACAAACATCAGACACCTGCATTGACCGCACACACCACAGTGAGTACAGCACATTACAGAGTAAGACCTGGATCCCCAGCTGAACATTGCCAAAAGTCCTCACACAGATTAGGAAAAGCCAATTGTCAGTCTGATGGTCAACCCTGGAACAGATACCCCTCCTGCCCTTGCACCCATCTGTCTGGTGCCTGTCTGATGGTAATACCCCAGTGTGGACACATGCACCACCTACACAGTTGTTGGACATTGCTGAGAACACGGTGAAGTATGTGAACATGCCCACGTCACATCTCTTGCCACTGAGTCAGTGCAGGTGTCTGGATAAATGGACGGGCAGAGTCTAAATAGAAATGCATGAGATGCATACCAGCACCAGACACCATGAAGCACCCATGTCCGGATAGTCAATGCCACAATGGGGTGCATGTTGCACATGTCACTCCCCTGCAGGATCACTCTTAGGAAGTTGAAAGCCATGACACAGGCATGCCTGCAAAGTCATACATCACTGTCTCCAGTCACATGGCCATGGCAGCCAGCCAACAACAGTCTGCACTGTGTCTCAATCCTAGGACATGGGGAAGGCAAGTAATGTAACTGACAAGTGCACATGTCCACCCCCACTAACCACATCATCTGAACCCGTATTTGTCCACTGCACACCAATTGGACAAATGGGAGACATGAAACACAACTCTCTGAACCAGAGCACCTCAGTGTGCTGTGAATGATGAACATCTGCCTGAAAGTCACAGTTGCATACACCTGTCTGCACAGTCAAGTGATCAAACACCTATAAGTCACAGAAGTCTTGTCTCACATGGTCCAATAGCAGATGGCATGCTGACCCCTAACTGATAAACATCACAGGAGTCCTGACAACGTAGTCACAGCACAACGACACAGAGGCAGACACCTGAGGGAACATTTCACTGAGCACAACATGTCAGCTGATACACGGGAGTGGGAGTACAGAGTGTATTGTATGCCCTGTAGTAGGCATGACTGTCCGGCTCCACCTGCAAGAGGGATGAGCCCTGGTCAGTAGGCAGGTGGCTAAGCATGTGTGACACACTTGACATACATACTCCTGAGGCCCAAACATTGTACCCACCCGCAGCATGGGGGTGTGCCAAATACCCCAGGGACATGTGGTGATTCTGATCTGCAAGTGGACCACATATCAAAGTTACACCCAGACTACATTGCATGACTCAGGCATTGTGTGAGCAATTGACCCACCCATGAAGGCCAACACAATGTCACGGGAACAAAAGCTGTCACCCACCTTGACCAAAGCAAAATGCAAGGACCCTGTACCCGAGTGACACAATTATCCTGAGCGTAAGGAGCACACCTGCGTATCAGATGAGGAGTGGGCATGTCACAATAGAGGGACATGGGTACTGGACAACAAGACTGATGTACTGGGGAAGTTTAACCAGGCCAGAGGAGGGCACATAGCATGTTAGACAGAGTTCACAGTGCAGTCTTTGACTCACCCCCTCCTTGCTGCTGTCTGGCCTGCAGCTGCCCATCCAGGTTGGGAAGACCACTGCCAGGATCCGGAGCATGTGGGGGGTCAGGGTCCGGTGTCTGCCCCTCCTGCGAGGAGGCGACAGCTTCAGCTGGACCCTTGCGATCCTCCGGGTCCAGCCACGAAGGTCCTGCCACCTCTTCTGGCAGTTGTGGATCCGGCGCTTGTAGACCCCCACGGATCTTACTGCCCAGACGATGGCCAGCCAGATCTCCTGCTTCTGGTGGGCATCAACCTGTGAGGATGACAAAGTGAAAAGGCCATTACTACACATGCAACATATCCGTGCATCACACAGTTGTAAATACATGTCTCAATCACAGGGGCATATGATGAACACAGGCAGTGCAACGAGGGCTATGGACAGTTTGCCAGCAGTTACTACATGGTATCATTGCATGGGAAGTAAACCTTGTTGGAATGCACTGTTACTGCACTGTACCTGTTCAGTGCATGTGACTACACACTTTGGGGGGTGCGAACTACTCAGTGAGCATGCTAGCCAGTGGTGTGCACACAGTAAATCCTTCTAGTCAGACAACATGCACAATTAGTAAGGCAGTGGACAGCACACTCACCTTCTCCCCTGGTGTCCCATACAGCTTGCTGTACTGTGGAAGGAGGTTGTCCACCAGGGCCTGGTTCTCCTCATGGGTGAAGGCTGGGGCTCTCTCCACTTTACGTGCCATTGCAGTAGCCAGAGGATGCAGGGACAGCAGCAGTGTAGTGGCAGATGTCGTCCTGGAGCATGTAGTGCAGGCAAGTGAGCCCTCAGGGGAACAGCCAGCATTATATGTGTGCTGCAGAGGCAGATACTGTCCCATGTGTCCAAAGTGATAGGTCCAAGTCGTTTGCATCTTATGAATCTGACCAATCCATGGAATTGCAGCACCAATACACGCCCACAGCATCCTTCAAAATTCAACTTCATGACACCCATGAATTTGCAACATTGTTGTGGCTGGCCAACTGAATTCACTGCATCAGACTCGTTGAAGCTTCGAAACGCGTCCGTTGCCATGCCAAGCCCCAGCCAATGCGTGCGCACCGATCGGTCCATTGCTGTACAACGCGCACTCGGATACAACGCGTACCCGCTCACATCCAATGCAATGGGCCGTGCGGGCACACCGATCGGTCCATTGCTGTACAATGCGTACTCGGGATACAACGCGCACCCGCTCACATCCATTGCAATGGGCCGTGCGGGCACACCGATCGGTCCATTGCTGTACAACGCGTACCCGGGATACAACGCGTACCCGCTCACATCCAATGCAATGGGCCGTGCGGGCACACCGATCGGTCCATTGCTCTACAACGCGTACTCCGCTCACATCCAATGCAATGGGCCGTGCGGGCACACCGATCGGTCCATTGCTGTACAACGTGTACCCGGGATACAACGCGCACTCCGCTCACATCCAATGCAATGGGCCGTGCGGGCACACCGATCGGTCCATTGCTCTACAACGTGTACCCGCTCACATCCAATGCAATGGGCAATGCGGGCACACCGATCGGTCCATTGCTCTACAACGCGTAGCCGGGATACAACGCGTACCGCGCTCACATCCAATGCAATGGGCCGTGCGGGCACAACCGATCGGTCCATTGCTCTATAACGCTGCACTCCGCTCACATCCAATGCAATGGGCCGTGCGGGCACACCGATCGGTCCATTGCTGTACAACGTGATAACCGCGCTCACATCCAATGCAATGGGCCGTGCGGGCACACCGATCGGTCCATTGCTGTACAACGCGCACTCGGATACAACGCTGCATCCGCCACATCCAATGCAATGGGCCGTGCGGGCACACCGATCAGTCCATTGCTGTACAACGCTGCACTCAGGATACAACGCGCACCGCCACATCCAATGCAATGGGCCGTACGGGCACACCGATCGGTCCATTGCTGTACAACGCTGCACCTGGATACAACGCGCACTCCGCCACATCCAATGCAATGGGCCGTGCGGGCACAACCGATCGGTCCATTGCTCTACAACGCGTACCCGCTCACATCCAATGCAATGGGCCGTGCGGGCACACCGATCGGTCCATTGCTCTACAACGTGTACTCGCTCACATCCAATGCAATGGGCCGTGTGGCACACCGATCGGTCCATTGCTGTACAACGCATACCGGGATACAACGCTGCACTGCGCCACATCCATTGCAATGGGCCGTGAGGGCCCACCGATCGGTCCATTGCTCTACAACGCGCACCGGGATACAACGCGCACTCGCTCACATCCATTGCAATGGGCCGTGCGGGCACACCGATCGGTCCATTGCTCTACAATGCGTACCCGGGATACAACGCGTACCCACTCACATCCATTGCAATGGGCCGTGCGGGCACACCGATCGGTCCATTGCTCTACAATGCGTCCCTGGACATGTCACATCTGTGTATGTGGGTGAACATGTGGTTTTTGGGGTGGCACTTGGGGGAAGACACACCCAGGCTGTGCACGTGTTCATGGGGACAGGCTCCTTTGTGTGTTGTGCACCTGACCACTGTGGTGTGCAACTTTTCATTTGCGGCTGGCCAACTGAATTCACTGCATCAGACTCGTTGAAGCTTCGAAAACGCGTCCGTTGCCATGCCAAGCCCCAGCCAATGTGTGCGCACCGATCGGTCCATTGCTGTACAACGCGCACTGGATACAACGCGTACCCGCTCACATCCAATGCAATGGGCCGTGCGGGCACACCGATCGGTCCATTGCTGTACAATGCGTACTCGGGATACAACGCTTACCCGCTCACATCCATTGCAATGGGCCGTAGCGGGCACACCGATCGGTCCATTGCTGTACAACGCGCACTCGGGATACAACGCATACCCGCCACATCCAATGCAATGGGCCGTGCGGGCACACCGATCGGTCCATTGCTGTACAACGCTGCATCCGCCACATCCAATGCAATGGGCCGTGCGGGCACACCGATCGGTCCATTGCTGTACAACGCATACCCGGGATACAACGCTGCACCGCCACATCCATTGCAATGGGCCGTGAGGGCCCACCGATCGGTCCATTGCTCTACAACGCGTACCCGGGATACAACGCGTACCCGCTCACATCCATTGCAATGGGCCGTGCGGGCACACCGATCGGTCCATTGCTCTACAATGTGTACCCGGGCTACATCGCGTACCCACTCACATCCATTGCAATGGGCCGTGCGGGCACACCGATCGGTCCATTGCTCTACAATGCGTCCCTGGACAGGTCACACGCATATGTCACCATGCTGGTCACTGGTGAACCTATGCCAGCCACATATACTTTCCAGGGACTCAGGGGCACACCTACAACACCACACCCAGTCCACACTGTATCTAAGGCATGTGTGGCAGCATAACCGTATCTGTGTATGTGGGTGAACATGTGGTTTTTGGGGTGGCACTTGGGGGAAGACACACCCAGGCTGTGCACGTGTTCATGGGGACAGGGTCCTTTGTGTGTTGTGCACCTGACCACTGTGGTGTGCAACTTTTCATTTTGGAGCATGTGTCATGGTCACATTTCCAGGTTGTGTATGTGTATGACATGTCACATACCTCAGGCTCACATGTGGGAAGGCATGTACGTCACAGGGTGGCCCATTGCCACAATAGTGATGTCCCTCCGCAGTCTGTGTGCATGTTGTGTTTCACATGTCTCTGACTCCATGTGCACAATGGGAGACAGTCTCCACATCCACGTGGTTTGTGCATGAACTTTGATGTGTGTGTGTGTGTCACAGACGTCCATGTCTGTCCTGCAGAGGCTACAGGGGCCACTACCTGTGGGTGTCATGTTTGTTTTTCTGACGTGTACATGATACGCCATGTCATGCCAGTGTCCATGTGGCAAGACAGGGTCCCTGGGAATCTACCTGTCAATGAGCTGTGATGCCTGTGGAGCATCTGTCCAGACATGTCACTGTGGTATGTGTGTGGAATGTGAGAGCAGTAAATGGGTACTGTGACACAGCCTAATGGTTTCCCATAGCACACCCTGGAACCTGTTGTCAGCACTTGTTGAACAGAGATGTTAGATGATGTCCATGTAGGTGCCATATATGTCCAAACAGAACGACACACACATCAAGTACTTGTGTTTGTTAATGATGTATCATGTGAAATTGAGTATGGTGAACGGCACATAGGTGGGGTGACTGACAATCTTGCTTTCTTCACCTATGCACCTCAGGGCTCCTGCTGTCCATCGACCATTCCCAGACCTGGCAACGATGGTGGAACATGACAGCATCCGACGGTACCGCTTCACCAGGCAGCTGATTGAGGATTTGGCAGGGCGGTTGGACCCACATTTGCAGCATGGCCATCCGTATCCTACAGCGCTGACCCCCAAGGTGAAGGTGATGGCAGCCCAACACTTCTTTGCCACTGGTACCTTTCAACACACTGTGGCGACTGCCGGTGGGATGTCACAGACTATGTTCAGCCGTGTGCTACGCGATGTTTTGGGGGCAATGTTGAGATACCTGAACCAGTACATCTATTTCCCAACACGTCAATGACTCACTGACGTCAAGAGTGACTTCTATGCCCTGGGGAGGATGCCACATGTAATTGGCTCCATTGATGGGACACATGTGGCTTTGGTACCACCACAGGCACATGAGCAGGCATACCGGAACCGTAAACATTACCATTCGATCAATGCTCTGGTGGTATGTCTTGCAGATATGACCATCACACATGTGTGTGCCCGTTTCCCCGGTTCGGCACACGATGCCTACGTGATGAGGAGTAGTCGCATCCCGAGGATGATGTCACAGATGCCGAACCAGCGTGCCTGGCTTGTTGGTTGGTGTGTACTGACTTTGTACCATTGTGTGTGTTCTGCTATGTTGTTTTCTGCACACATTTGCAAATCGGCTAATGTGCAATTGTCTGTCTGTAGGTGACTCGGGATACCCCAACATGCCGTGGTTGCTGACACCCTCAGGAACCCTGTGACACCAGCCCAGATGCGCTACAATGAGGCACATGGTTGGACGAGGAGGGTGATTGAGCGGACCTTGGTCTCCTGAAGAGCCGCTTCCGCTGCCTGGACAAGACAGGAGGGGCCCTCCCATATGCCCCAGCAAAGGTGTGCAAGATTATCATCGTCTGCTGCATGCTACACAACCTGGCAGTGCGGAAGGAGTTGCCTCTCATCCTGGATGACGATGACCAACGTCCGCCACCTGTGGAAGATCCTGGCCTGGGTCACGATGCCAGTGAAGATGATGATGATGATGATGGTGATGTCCGCACACAGCTTATCACCAACTTCTTCAGCTGAATGTGAGTCTCCAGAGGGTTGTAATGTCAATGATTTGAGTTTGCATGATATGTGTGTATGGTGCTCTGGTGCTGTTTGAGTGTGGCCATGTGCTACTTGACTGGATGCGTGCAGCGATGTGTCCTTGCAGGTGGTCTGTACTGCCCAACAGTGTTGACATGCTAACTTGGTTTTGTGTAGTTATCTCGTGACATGTATTAGACATGAGATGAGTATTGCCGTTCTGTGCTGTTCTTCAGTGGTTTTGACTGTGTGTCATGTCTGTCCTTCACAGGGTGCTGCCGGAGTTGTTTGATCAATTTGGATCCCACGAATCCATGATTCAACTTCCAAGGTGGAAGCAGTCGTTTCCCTACAGGTGATGTGCCACACACCCCTGGACTTTCTATCTTCTGCACTTTTTGACTTTGTGGCCACAGCCAGGTTGGATTAGCTAGCATTTGTAGTGGAAACAACATGTTGCAAATGTGTAATAAACCTGTGCTTCACTTTGGGATGTGCGTTGTCTGTAGTCACACATCTGACTGACATTTGCTTACTGCACCTGTTGTCTAGTTGACACAGACTGTGAATAGGTGGCGTGTCTGTGCATTCCACTGTATTTAGTTGCAACATCAGTATAGGTGATGAGTCTGATGGCCCTGGTGTGTATGTGTTGTGTGTCTCCCTCATATGTGTCACGTCGCCATGACTGACATGACGGTGTTGGACTTGCTGTAGCAGTTAGCATGCACAGTGTCATTTTTCTGATCACCATCTCCATGACAGAGAGCACGTTGGAATCACAACAGAGGCAGATATGGTGTATTGGTGAGTTTATTTACATACAGGTGTGAGGATGGTGCACAGGATGGTGGGTGCTGTACATAGAAATTGGAATCCAAAGTTCCCATGTGATTCGGAAGTCTTGGTAGCTGAAATGTCCAGAGTAAAGTCCACAGTCATCTGATAAATTTGGCCAACTATAGCTCCCCATGTCATGTGGGAGAGTTGGGTTGGCTTCGACAGGGCGTGCAGTTTGCACACAGAGGAAAAGTTCCAGAACAGGTGTTGGCTTCCTGGGGGATGTAGATGGCCATCGGCCTCTCAGTTTGGCCTCCTCGGACGGCCCCTCTTCTTGGGGGGGACTCTCAGGTGCAGGCTGCGGCGGTGCAGGGGACTCTCTGCCAGAGTCCTCCTCCCTCCCTGTGGCATTTGCAGTTGTTTCAGCAGCAGATGTTGTGGGCACACAGGGAGGTGAGGCCATGTTGGTGCTGATCTGGCGGAGGCATGTCAGTATGTCCCTATGCACCGCTGTCAGTTGTTCCAATGTGTCCCACTTGGACTCCATGCCAGACATGTGTGTCTCGACATGTGACATGTGTGTCTCGACACGGGACATGTGGGAGTCCAAGCGGGCATGATGGGCAGCCTGCTGCTGTTGTATGTCCTTGAGGATCCCCACTACCTGGCTGACCTCTCCGGTGCTAGTCTGGTACGCATCCGCGATGCGTGCCAGTTGTGGGTCATCATGCAGTCCAGGCCCCTCTGCAAAGAGCGACCTATGTCTACCACCCCTCCCACCACCCCTGGCGACACGTGCAGGACCTGCGGTGGCACGCACAGGTGACCGTGGGCCCACTTGGGTGTTGTTCCTGGGCTCGTTGTCACCAGCTCCAGTTTGGGTCTGGGTCCCTGCGCTGTTGTCATCTGTGGTCCTTGGTCTGTCCGTGTTGGCAGGGGTGGCCTGTGTGTTGGCAGTTGTTGGAGGGGTGGGTGCAGGGGGTGCAGATGTTGGTCCTGCTGGTGCTGCATGATGACTCACACCGGAGGGTCCAGCTGGTTCTTCGCCATCCGAGGAGTGTAGAGGCTGATCCACACCAGTGAGCTCAGTGTTCCCCGGAGCCTGGGACAGGGACTCCTCCTCGTCTGCTGCTGTGTCCCCATCATCACCTGTTTTGGGGAGAGACACAGATTGTATGTTATGTTTCTACTGGCATCAATTGTTCAAACACCTGACAGTTGTGACTGTACCTCTGGATGTGGGCCTGGACATTGCATTCTCCTAAATGGTGACAGTCAGAGAGTGATATTGGTGTAGCACATTGTCCTGTCAACCTGTGGCATGTCAATGTGAATGTTGAGGTGTGTGCATGACCAGCATTGGTGGTATTTGCTTGCCATCCGGGCCTCCTTCTCCCCCAAGCCCAGTTATCCCACCATGAAGCGTGCTTCCATTGCAGGGAGTGCAAGTTGTCTTTCAGGATGTCAGTCAGTGGTGTCCTGCTGTTGGTTGTAGCACAGTTCCCAGCAGGGCCTTGTGCTCCCCCAGCAGTACCCAGTGTCAGCCATCTTGTGAGTCCTTTTCCACTCCCTGTGATGTGAGCATGGTTCAGGGTGGTGTTGATGGGCCAATTGTGAGGCTTACCAATATCTGTGACTACCACTCCCATCACGCTATTGCCTCCACCCCCCTTCCCAGCATGTCCATCCTTCCATCCTTCCTTCCTTTTGACTCTGCTTCCCTGTGGGGTGGGTTGCCTGTGCGGACAGGATGGCTGGGAGTGTTGTCCTGGCAGTTGTTTGGCTACAAGTCCCAAGAGTGTCCCTGTGCTTCACACAGCATAACCCAGGGTGGTGGTTCTTTGTGGGATCTTCAGTTAGGATGTGAGGCATTGCATTCTCCCAGGTGGGTTATGTGGAGTTAGTGTTGGAGGGGTGTGTGAGGGGAGGTGCTTGTAACTATGGTCAGTGCTGTGAGTCTTCCTTCCCACCCAGCCAGATATCCCACCATGGAACGTGCTTCCATTGCAGGGAGTGCAAGTTGTCTTTCAGGATGTCAGTCAGTGGTGTCCTGCTGTTGGTTGTTGCACAGTTCCCAGCAGGGCCTTGTGCTCCCCCAGCAGTACCCAGTGTCAGCCATCTTGTGAGTCCTTTCCACTCCCTGTGATGTGAGCATGGTTCAGGGTGGTGTTGATGGGCCAATTGTGAGGCTGACCAACATCTGTGACTACCACTCCCATCATGCTATTGCCTCCACCCCCTTCCCAGCATGCCCATCCTTCCTTCCTTTTGACTCTGCTTCCCTGTGGGGTGGGGTGCCTGTGCTGACAGGATGGCTGGGAGTGTTGTCCTGGCAGTTGTTTGGCTACAAGTCCCAAGAGTGTCCCTGTGCTTCACACAGCATAACCCAGGGTGGTGGTTCTTTGTGGGATCTTCAGTTAGGATGTGAGGCATTGCATTCTCCCAGGTGGGTTATGTGGAGTTAGTGTTGAGGGGGTGTGTGAGGGGAGGTGCTTGTAACTATGGTCAGTGCTGTGAGTCTTCCTTCCCACCCAGCCAGATATCCCACCATGGAACGTGCTTCCATTGCAGGGAGTGCAAGTTGTCTTTCAGGATGTCAGTCAGTGGTGTCCTGCTGTTGGTTGTTGCACAGTTCCCAGCAGGGCCTTGTGCTCCCCCAGCAGTACCCAGTGTCAGCCATCTTGTGAGTCCTTTTCCACTCCCTGTGATGTGAGCATGGTTCAGGGTGGTGTTGATGGGCCAATTGTGAGGCTGACCAACATCTGTGACTACCACTCCCATCATGCTATTGCCTCCACCCCCTTCCCAGCATGCCCATCCTTCCTTCCTTTTGACTCTGCTTCCCTGTGGGGTGGGGTGCCTGTGCTGACAGGATGGCTGGGAGTGTTGTCCTGGCAGTTGTTTGGCTACAAGTCCCAAGAGTGTCCCTGTGCTTCACACAGCATAACCCAGGGTGGTGGTTCTTTGTGGGATCTTCAGTTAGGATGTGAGGCATTGCATTCTCCCAGGTGGGTTATGTGGAGTTAGTGTTGAGGGTGTGTGTGAGGGGAGGTGCTTGTAACTATGGTCAGTGCTGTGTGTCCTCCTTCCCACCCAGCCAGATATCCCACCATGGAACGTGCTTCCATTGCAGGGAGTGCAAGTTGTCTTTCAGGATGTCAGTCAGTGGTGTCCTGCTGTTGGTTGTTGCACAGTTCCCAGCAGGGCCTTGTGCTCCCCCAGCAGTACCCAGTGTCAGCCATCTTGTCAGTTGTTTTCCACTCCCTGTGATGTGAGCATGGTTCAGAGTGGTGTTGATGGGCCAATTGTGAGGCTGACCAATATCTGTGCCTACTACTCCCATCATGCTATTGCCTCCACCCCCCTTCCCAGCATGCCCATACTTCCTTCCTTTTGAGTGGACTTCACTGTGTGTGAGTGTGACAGCAATGGCAAGATGGCTGACAGTGTGGTCCTGTTGTTTGTTGGTGCTCAGTTCCCATCAGGGTCTTGTGCTCCCCACAGCAGTACCCAGTGTCAGCCATCTTGTCAGTTGTTTTCCACTCAATGTGATGTGAGCATGGTTCAGAGTGGTGTTGATGGGCCAATTGTGGGTGTGACCAATATCTGTGACTACCACTCCTATCATGCTATTGGCTACACTGACTTCACCAGCATACACAGAATTCCTTCCTTTCAGTGAGCTTCCCTGTGAGGTGGTGTTCTAGTGGTGGGTAAATATCGGGGAGTGTTTGTTGGTTCTATTTGTGCCACTGCCTTGCTGTATTTGTTGTTAGGTTTGTACATGTCATGACACAGTTACATATCACTATGAGATGGCAGGTATTGTGTTTGTCTGACTAGCATTCACATCTTGGGATGAATATCTTTTGGTTGCTGTGTATTTGCTAAGGGTGCATGGTTTGCCTATCCCCTTGACTGTGATGTGTGTGTGTTGTTACACCATATTGTGTTTATTAGTTGTGTACTCACCAGGCTCTGGGATGTCTGTTAGTCCGTATACGCTCACTGGTGGTAGGATGGCCCGCACCTTCTCCTCCCATGGCCTGAGGTATACTGGTTTTGCAGGAGGGCCACTGCCGGTGTGCTGGCTGAGGAGGTAGTCCTTTTTGAGTAGGTCCCGGACCCTCCTGCGCACATCATACCACCTGTTCTGGATGTCTTCCTTTGTGCGCAAACATGGTGATTGTGCGTTCACCCTGTCGACAATCCTCACCCACATCTTGGTTTTCTGCGACATGGGGGTCTGTTGTACCAATGTACCAAACAACTGTGGCTCTACCCTGAGGATCTCATCTACCATGACTTCCAATTCACTGTCTAGGAACTTATGATTCTTCTTTAGGGGCATGGTGATGGGTGGTGGTGGTGATTGATGTGTGTGTGTGTGTGTGCAAGTGGGGGGTGTGAGTGTAGGTTTAGCTGGGTGTGTGTGAGGGTGCTATTTGTAGGTGTGGTAATGGTGTGTGGCTTGTGTGATGTATGAGCTGTGAGTGTGTCTGTGGTTGCTGTGTGATGGTGTTCTGTGCTGGAAGGTCAGTGTAATTTGCAAAGGATCATGGTAGGGATTTGTGGCCTTTATGTAGGTGGAGTTGAAGGTGTGTCCTTGTTCCATTTTTTTTTTTCCTCCCTGTATTTATTGGCTTTGTGGTTGCTTGTTTGGCCCTTTTTTTTAAAAACAATTTCCTTGGTGTTTTTGGTGCATGTAGGAGTCGTTCTTGTGTCCGAGTAGGACGCTGCAGTTGTCTGGTGCGATCTTGTCCGACTCGTTCCCGCTGTGTGTCAGCTAGGTTTCATATGCGGCGTACGAGTCGGTCGCGGAGTATTGGGTTGCTTCGGCTGAGTTTTGTATGCGTGTCGGTCGTACGGCTTGTGCTCCGGGCGAGTCGGTCGTGTTTTGCACGCACAGCATCGTACTACGCGGGTCGGAGTTCACGGGTACGCTTTTGTTCGGGTTCAATCCGGGTGCGTGTCGGTCGGTTCGTTTCGCGTGATTTCCCGGCCGGATGGCTTGTTTACATCCGGCTCGGTCGGTCGTTTTGTATTCCGTCCGAGTCGGTCGGATTTCACATGCATTTCATCGTACTACCCGGGTCGTACGGCGCCGGTCCGAGTCGGTCGGACTAAATTCCCGTACCGAGTCGGTCAGTATTTTTTCCGGCCCGAATCGGAATCGGCCCCTAAGAGACAATTAAAATACTGAACCTTTTACCATCTGGAAAACACCTTGCACAACTCCAACAGAGGATGACAGACAATTATCTTTAATTCTTATCTGAAACTCTATTACAGGGAGGATATTACAGTGCTTTTTTCACCTTGAACTGGGCATATCCTGGAGCCTATATTTCAATCTCTTCAGAAAGCCAGCAATGAGGATTGTTTTGGGTGAGTGTCAACATGCAACTCCAACATGCTCCACAGAATTCTCTCTCATATTGACTACTAATTTGATTAAGCTTAAAATATGTCTTGTTATCGGAGACTTAGATTACTGCAAAATACTCTGATCGGCAGACTTCAAAGACACCAAAATCAAGTAGCTAAGATATACCTGGACTTACAAACGTATGACTTTGCCAAATCAGTTCAGAAACCAATCTACTCATTTCCATTAGATGCATACAAGAGGTCTACTGCACTAATGGGCTGGCATATTTAGAAGTGTTTGCTTAACAATGCATTTCCACAAGGAATCTTGACATTCTATGAATCTTAAACGTATGCCACATGCCCCTTACAACCAGGAGAAACATATTGGCATCACTCTGCAAGTATACTGGGCCCTAAATTGTGGAACACCCTTGCTCCAAGACTCAGATCTGAACCAAATTGCACCTGATTCAGGAAATACCTTAAATATTAACCCTTCAAGAAACAATTTGCCTAATTCCATTTAAATGGGCATTGCAAGAAAGATTGGTTGTGCTTTTCACCTTATCCTACTGCACTCTGTTAACCTGGCACTTAGAGTTTACTGCTTTGCTTAGCCTACCCTTTTGTACAACACAGTGGAACATAGGTATTGCATGTTGTAAACAAATTAAGACAGTTATAACACCCCACGGTGTAACCATGTTGCTTTTTTAGAAGACAATATTTTGGGTAAACAGTCTAAATATCGAGTTTCAAATATCGACTAGCAGAAATATCGAGTTTAGAATATCGACAGTCAGAATATCGTGGACAAGAATATTGAGTCTAAGGTAAGTAATATCGTTTTTAAAAATATCGAAGTTGTTATTATCGTTTTCAAAAATATAGTTGTTAAAAATATCGTTGTTTTAGTTAGTGTTATGTATTTTAGTGTGTATTTTAAATGTATGTGCTATATTTTTTTGTCTAAGTATTGCATTTATTTTTTATGTATGTGTTAAATTTTTAGAAGTTACTAATTTTTTTTATTGACATTTTGCGTTTTAGTTCCGTAGCGGGTTGTGGGTTTATAGGGGAATAGGGTGGAAAGTAATTTAAATATAATTAATTGATTTTTAATTTTATTTGTATTATATTTTGCGTTTCAGTTCCATAGCGGGTTGTGGGTTTATAGGGGAATAGGGTGGGAAGTAATTTAAAAATAATTAATTGAATAATAATTTTTATTTATTAGTATTTATTTACATTTTATTTTATAGTGTTAATTATAGTAATTAATTAAATATTAATTAATTATTAATTGGCTGTTAATTTTTATAGATTAATTAATTGGTAAATATGTTAATTGTGTAAATTTTTTAGGAGCGGGTTATGGGTCTATAGGGGAATAGGGTGGGAAGTAATTTAAATATAATTAATTGAATATTAATTTTATTTGAATTACATTTTTGCGTTTTAGTTCCGTAACGGGTTGTGGGTTTATAGGGGAATAGGGTGGGAAGTAATTTAAAAATAATTAATTGAATAATTCTTTTTATTTATTAGTATTTATTTTCATTTTATTTTATAGTGTTAATTATGGTAATTAATTAATTATTAATTAATAAATAATTGGCTGTTAATTTTTATTGATTAATTAATTGGTAAATATGTTAATTGCGTAATTTTTTAGGATCGGTTTGTGGGGTTATAGGGGAATAGGGTGGAAAGTAATTTAATTATAATTACATTATTAATATTTTTCATAATTAATATTTAATTAATTACCATTTAATAGTGTTAATTGTGGGAAATAACTTATAATTAAATATTTAGTAATTTGTTATTAATTATTATTATTAATTGATTGGTAAATATGTTAATTGTGTCATTTTTTTAGGAGTGGGTTGTGGGTTGATAGGGGAATAGGGTGGGAAGTAATTTAATTTTAATATATTTATTAATATTTATTATGTTTTTTATTTATGATTTTATAGTGTTAATTGTTTGAATTAATTTATTAATATATAATTATATTTTCATTGTTAATTCTTATTAATTAATTAATTGATTGATAATTAATTATGTTAATTGTGTAATTTGTTACCCCTCCGCTATCCAACAGTTTCCCTACTGTTGCAGTCACTGGAGTGTGAATAGTAATTTTTAACCCCGACGCTATCCAACACTTTCCCTACTGTTGCACTCCCTGGAGTGGGAATAGTAATTTTTACCCCGTCGCTATCCAAAACTTTCCCTACTGTTGCACTTGCTGGAGTGGGAATAGTCAATTATTCCCCTATGCTATCCAACACTTTCCCTATTGTTGCACTCCCTGGAGTGGGAATAGTAATTTTTACCCCTGCGCTATCCAACACTTTCCCTACTGTTGCACTTGCTGGAGTGGGAATAGTAAATTATTCCCCTCCGCTATCCAACACTTTCCCTATTGTTGCACTCTCTGGAGTGGGAATAGTCATTTTTTCCCCTGCGCTATCCAACACTTTCCCTACTGTTGCACTTGCTGGAGTGGGAATAGTAAATTATTCACCTCCGCTATCCAACACTTTCTCTACTGTTGCACTCCCTGGAGTGGGAATAGTAATTTTTACCCCGTCGCTATCCAAAACTTTCCCTACTGTTGCACTTGCTGGAGTGGGAATAGTCAATTATTCCCCTATGCTATCCAACACTTTCCCTATTGTTGCACTCCCTGGAGTGGGAATAGTAATTTTTACCCCTGCGCTATCCAACACTTTCCCTACTGTTGCACTTGCTGGAGTGGGAATAGTAAATTATTCCCCTCCGCTATCCAACACTTTCCCTATTGTTGCACTCTCTGGAGTGGGAATAGTCATTTTTTCCCCTGCGCTATCCAACACTTTCCCTACTGTTGCACTTGCTGGAGTGGGAATAGTAAATTATTCACCTCCGCTATCCAACACTTTCTCTACTGTTGCACTCCCTGGAGTGGGAATAGTAATTTTTACCCCTGCGCTATCCAACACTTTCCCTACTGTTGAACTTGCTGGAGTGGGAATATTAAATTATTCCCCTACGCTATCCAACACTTTCCCTACTGTTGCACTCCCTGGAGTGGGAATAGTAATTTTTACCCCTGCGCTATCCAACACTTTCCCAACTGTTGCACTTGCTGGAGTGGGAATAGTAAATTATTCCCCTCTGGTATCCAACACTTTCCCTACTGTTGCACTCTCTGGAGTGGGAATAGTAATTTTTACCCCTGCGCTATCCAACATTTTCCCACTGTTACAGTCGCTGGAGTGGGAATAGTAATTTTTTCCTATTCGCTATCCAACACTTTCCCTACTGTTGCACTCATTGGAGTGGGAATAGTAATTTATTCCCCTCTGCTATCCAACAGTTTCCCTACTGTTGTACTCTCTGGAGTGGGAATAGTAATTTTTAACCCTGCGCTATCTAACACTTTCCCTATTGTTGCACTTGCTAGAGTGGGAATATTAATTTGATCCCCTCCGCTATCCAACACTTTCCCTACTGTTGCATTCATTGGAGTGGGAATAGTAAATTATTACCCTCCGCTATCCAACACTTTCCCTACTGTTGCATTCGTTGTAGTGGGAACAGTAAATTAATTCCCTCCACTATCCAACACTTTCCCTACTGTTGCACTCGCTGGAGTGGGAATAGTAAATTATTCCCCTCCGCTATCCAACATTTTTACTACTGTTGCATTTGATGGAGTGGGAATAGTAATGTATTCACCTCCGCTATCTAACACTATCCTTACTGTTGTAATTAATGTTGTGTAAAATGTAGTTTTAAAAATTAATACATATTTTAATATTTTAATATATATATATATATATATATATATATGTATGTAAGTATATATATATATATATATATACATATATATATATATTTATGTTACAGGTGTATGTTTATATATATGTATTTATAATTTTTAATACATTTCTAACATTTTATAATTTATTCAATTAATTATTTATTTATAATTATTAAGTAAATATATATATATATATCCCGATTCCTGCAGCTCTTACTGGGAGATCCGCCCGTAGTTCAGTGGCGCGAAATTGCCGGTAGAGCTACACCGGCGTTAGAATTCCCACACGCTTCAATAATTCGCGCTCTCAGGTTCAGTATACGAAAAGGTTTATTTGCTCAGGGTAACGCGTTTCGAAAGACAAGGCTATGTGGACAAGGACATGGTGCCTCGAGGACTCCGCATTTACACCACTCCTTCATACGAATCGCCAAATCCACAGATGTTGGAAGAATGGTCGGAGAACTCAGCCATGAGTTCAAAGAGGATGCTGTGCATATTAGTTAAATATGCATGGCAAGATCGGGAATCTATTATGAAGGAAATCGCGGAACTCGAGGAAGAATTTAAGAAATATGATGACTAAACTACTATAAAGAAATTTAAAGATGACCTTAAAAGTAGACTACTACAGCATGAGGAAGACATCAAATTGCGGAAACAACGCAAACTTCACCGCGACTGTGCGGACTACGAAAGTGGCCGTATCCTCACATACAGCAGGAAGTATGACCATTTATACAATTTTCAGCCATCCAATGCGAACAACAGCCAACAAGATGGAGAAGACATGACCGTGATTCCAGGAGGCAACAGTGACTCAGATACAGAAGCTTCCGTTCATACCGCAAGTATGTCTTCAGAAGTGGAGGTTATTACTAGACCGGCCACTTTTTTAGACGAATACCGCACGCTGAGGAGGGGGCGGCAGGCGGAGAAGATCAACCCCCCATCAACACCGCGAGGAAGAGGACAACGAGGACGAGGAAGAGGACGAGGAAGAGGCAGGGGAGGAGCAAACAAAGAAGAAACAAACGTAAACAAAGGATCCAGAAAAGGAAACGCATTGAAGCCCATGGGAACCAGATATGGGGGAACAAAGAAACAACAATGATGGACAGTGATATGGTAAATAAGACAATTGTTAACCTTTCAAACCGTCCACTATCTTTTCTTGAAAAAGAAAACACTATGTTTGGGTTTGACATTCTGCCCAACTGAGATGTTTAATTATTCCAACACACGTATAGACATCTTTAGATTTATAAGAAAATTAAAACTTACCAAATGGCATAACCTCAAAAACACGAGACCGGTGACCAATAGTGATAATGCCATTCTCAGCACCAACATCCCTACGAATCTCACTGTTGGTGATGCCAACATACTGAGAACATTGCAAGAATTGGAATTCACTGATAGAATCATAACATGTGATATCCCGTTCAATGGCAATGAAATCATCGACGTTGTCACCGACAAAGCCACTCCTACCCCTTTCCAACCACGTTCCTGTTTCTACCCGAATTTAACACATGACAACATTGACACCTTTCGCGATGTGGTAACTAAGGCCCTTCTTGAGTGTAAACATCAACAACAAAAACAACTATAGGGGTGCTAGAACTTGTAACCTCACTATCAAGCAGAAAGAGATCATTAAGACACTAGCAGAAGATAAAGAAATTGTGATCCGTCCAGCAGACAAAGGGGGAATATTGTGCTTCTCACAAGAGAAATGTACATAGAAGAAGCACATAAACAATTGGACAATAACAGATTTTACTGTAGGTGTAATACCAAAACATATAATGATAGTGTCCTTAATATTTGGGAGAAACTCTCTAAATGGCAACTGGAGGGCACCATCACATGGGAGGAGTACCTTTTCTTGAAAAGGGACTATCCTAAACTTCCCATTATATAATTTTTACCTAAGATACACAAAATTCCGGTGGCCCCTCCTGGTAGACCTATTGTGTCATCGATGGGTAGTGTTGTGGAAAACATTTCGAAATATGTTGACCATTTTTTGCAAAACTATGTGACAACACTCCCCTCCCATGTCAAGGACACCAAAGACTTTTTGTGTAAAATAGAGGGCATTGAATGGAAGGAGGAATACATGTTCATTACCATGGATGTTTCCTCGCTGTACACGATCATCAACCACGATCAAGGTGTCCTAGCATGTACTCACTTCTTGAAAGAAAGAAACATTGCGTATCTTGAACATACTAATATGATCATTGACATGATGTACTTATGCCTCCAAAACAATATTTTTATGTTTAATGGGGACCTCTTTAAACAGGTACTCGGTACAGCGATGGGCACATGCTTTGCCCCGAGCTTTGCCAACCTGTTCCTGGGCCTGTGGGAGAAGGAGATACAGAAATCTGAGAAATATACCTCTGACCTTCAAAAAACTGTAGTTTGGCTACGGTATATTGATGACCTTTTTCTTATTTGGAAAGGCAGTGAACAAGAAGCGAAAGAGTTTGTCGCCAGACTCAATCAAAACATTTACAATATCACACTGACATATACACTGAATAGAGATGAGACTGAATTCCTAGACGTGCAAGTCAGACCAGCACATAACAAATTACAAACGAGCTTGTTCCGTAAAGAGACGGCAGGAAACAGCCTTCTTCATGCTCTAAGCAGTCACCCGGATACTTTAAAATTGAGTATTCCGTATGGGGAGCTGCTGAGAGCAAGAAGAAACTGCAGTTCTGAAGAAACCTACCTTATGGAAGAAAAAACTATGATATCACGTTTTAAAGTAAGAGGGTACCCTAATTGGGTACTAGACAGGGCTAAGTCCAAAGTCAGTAACACCGACAGACAGAGTACCTTACAAATCAGAGAAAAGGAAAGTGATGAAGCATTTGAGACTAGAGTGATTCTCACCTTTAACAAGGACTCACAGAAAGTGAACAAAATTCTTACTGAGAACTGGAATATCCTGAAAAGCGATAGTGTAGTGGGACCCACTATTAGCGGGAGACCGAAAATCACCTACCGGCAGGGCCGCAGCCTCAGGGACATACTTATGCATAGTGATATTACTGAACAACGGAATAGCAGTTCATTTAATCTCAAAGGCTTCTATCCCTGTGGCCATTGTAAAGCTTGCCGTACCAGCAATATGGTGAAGGATTTCAGTATATCTAACCATAATAAAAACAGACCTATCACACAATTTTTGACCTGTGGTACAACATATGTTATCTACATTTTGGAATGCCCCTGCAAGATGAGATACGTAGGTAGTACCACACTTATGGCCAAGAAGAGGGTAATGGAACATCTGAGAGCTATCAGTAACAAAGATCCCCATTATCCTGTCGCAAGACATTTTGCTGACTACCATTTGTCTAACAGCTCACTATTGCGTTATTTTGCCATAGAACAGGTCATGGTAGGTCCCAGAGGAGGGAACAGGGAACTCAGACTACGGAAAAAGGAATCTAAATGGATTCTTGATCTCGAGACTCGCCATCCTAAGGGACACAATGTTGACGAGGAATTAGCAATACATCTAATAGAGGAATAGTTAGGGGTGACATTTTTCGCCCTGTGTCCACATGTATCTTTTGTCTTAATCTTTGCCTCCCCATGTACTTCCTCCATGAACAATGTAATTGTAACGGTTTTAAATGTATATTGTTATATACACTTATTATTCTATTATCCTTGGTTTTAATATATTGCACTTTTGTTTCTCTTCACAGGAGGAAAGGAAGGGGCTCACCGATTCATCACAGTCACTTCACGGGCCACCTACCCTTTTCTTCCCCGCTGTATGGGAGTGCATCACCGATTGATAGATAAGGGATTTTTCCTTCTCCACTCTATTTAACTCTCACTGTGTTTGTCCTTTGTTGGTTGACTCGTTGGACTATAGTTTGAGACTTTCTGCCACTTGGCGCAAGTATTGCCATTTAGATACAACAATTGATACATAGATGGGTTTTTGTGTCATTATTTGACTCATTGGATAAATAGTACGAGAATTTCTGCCACTTGGCACAAGTACTACTATATTTGGCACATAGCGGATTTGTGTGGTTCCTATTGAGATACCTGGTATTCTAAATATTTATGCACATGCATGTACGGAGCATAATTTATTTGATAGTAACATATGATTTGGTCTACTCAATATCATCCGTTATTTTGGGTTTTTCGCATTTTTTGTTTACAAGCATTATGCGATCATCTTGGGTAACCACACACATTATTCCACCATAATAGCAAAAAAATATTTTTAGTAGAAATTACTATGTTTTTGGACAACCTGTCTGTTAATACTGAATTATTGGGAAACAACAATGCATAGAATTTATGTTTTGATTGTTAATGCTTGTATATAAAGCCACTACAAAATGGCTGACAATTACTCTGTGTAGGAGACCATACACTTGGAAGTATAGTCCGTTTTTTTTATATCTATGTCCTGAGTCACTTGTCTATGTAAATACACTGTTTCACTTCGCTCGTTGTGTGATCAAGAAAGCTTGTCTTTCGAAACGCGTTACCCTGAGCAAATAAACCTTTTCGTATACTGAACCTGAGAGCGCGAATTATTGAAGCGTGTGGGAAATATATATATATATATGTATACATATATATATATATATATATTATATTTTATATATGTATGTTTAATTTATTTTTACATTATATTTATTACTTATAATTTTTTTAATTTTCTAATAATTATAAATATGTATTTTTAAGTTATATGTATTATTTAATTTATTTTACTTTTTTTATACATTAAAAAAAACGATATTTTTAACATCGATATTTTTAACAACTATGGGGCCCATTACGATGGCGGGCGGAAGCATAACCGCCGTGCTGGCGGATGCAAAAACCACCAGTTACCGCCGGCACGCAGCAGTCCACACGCCCGCCCAATTACGATGCGAAAAGTAGGCCAAACACCGCCGGCAAGCCAGCAACCCCGTCCGCCATCAAAGTGCGTCCGCACACGTAGCGGTGCAGCCCAATTGACACACACCGTCCGACGAAACACGTCCCGCCCGGCGTATAAATTACGATGCCGCAAACAAACGGCTCCCACGGCTAAGAGACACCGTACGTGAAAGAGAGGCGGTAACACGGACGCAGAGCACGGACAACGAAGAAGCGGCTCCCCGAGCATGAATCCAGCACTGCAGGCCCTCCCCATGCTTCTGCTGATGCACCACCAAGGACGCAACGTACCGCGGAGACGCAGGTAGGCACACACACAACAAGTGCACGCAAACAGCGCACACAGTGCAAGGGCGGAAAAAGCGGACAACCCCCACCAGCGCGTGTACACAACACATCCACCATCGCATCCACATATGACACACAGGCCAAATCGTAACATCGCAGAACACATGTGTACACACCACCTGGGACTAGGAACCAACCACCCCGTCACGGCCCCAAAGCGCCGATGACGCCGCCACACATGCGCACAACGCAGAGGCCAACCGCAGCGCCATGCATGCGTCGCACACAGACACAGGGACACAACCAAGCAGCACACACATCAGCCCGACCCCAAACGCACATGACACGTGACAGGCCGGACACAGACATGTCCCCAACGCCCAATTCACGGACAAAACCCAACGCCACACAACCGACGCACACATGTCAGTGAAGACACGCAACAGCAGGACACACCCCAGTGTAACAAACATGGCGTAGCACACAGCGGCGGCAACACCAACTAGGAGAAGCAGGGCCCCTTCGGGAAGAGGAACGCCAGTACCACACTGAAAAACCCATACCACCCTGCACATATGAACAAGACATATGAAACGGAACACCAAAGAGCCCGGGGACCGACAACAGGTGGCCCAAGAATAACATTCACACACAAGGCCCAACGCAGAGCGGAAAGGCAGCCTGCCGCCCACACAAGGGAGAGCAGACAGCACTGAATGACCTTCCATTCCAACTCCGAAACCACAGCCCTACGACAGAAGCCGGTGAATACAGCCATTGTCCAAGAATAGACCAACACAGGCATGCCGAGGAGACCGACCACAGGGCAGATAGCGCATATCACAGAAGCACACAACGGACGGGGAAGAAACAAGAAAACACTCCCCCATGTCGGCCACATGCAAGTTAATTGGAAGGAGTCACACAGCACTGACCTTGAACTGTCTGAGAAGCATGTGGGAAGAGGGCCCGTGTCCTCCAAACAAGCCAACAGAACACAAGTCCTGTCTCCCTACGACTACACAGAGCTCACAGCAACCCCGGAGCGTGCACATTGCAGACTGCACACACAGCCGGAGCACGCCACCTCTACGAACCGCTGCGAAATGGCAACCGCAACACACCTACCCAACTACGCCGAACAGCTCAAGCTGTACAAAACCAACCTGTGCCATACATTGGGATGCGATCTCCTGTCCCTGCTGAACGTAAGTTACCGACTGACTTACCGCATCACATTGTTCAGCTGCGTCATGCCCGTCTTCTACTGTCGGAGGTGTCCCTACCAGCATCCCGTCGAGATATGCCTCTCCAACCCGGCATGTCTGAAGGCGGACCTGCTACCACTACTCCTCCCTCTGGACGCACACGACAGGGCCTGCTCTGCCTATGGGGGCATGGCGTATGTGGCCAACATCGCACCCGCACTGAAATGGGACCACTGTGCCTCCACACGACGGATCATCGATAACAGCTACATCGAATGTCACCCAGCATGCCCCATCATGGTCCTCCAAGGGACAACCTACGAACAACACCTTGACAGCCACCATCCGCTTCATTGGCTGGCAAACATGTACACCACCAATGACATGGAAGCCCTGCTGGACGGCATCGCATACCTGACAACCTGTAAATACGTCGGACCACAACGCAGGTTCCCCGAGTGACCTATGATGTCCAACCCCGCACCCATGCTTAGCTTCCGCACGGACTGGCCAGTCACCACCACAACAGCCATACCAAACGACCGGCAACTGTAACCACACCATCAACGACATCGCCATGACATCGGATATGACCGGGACATGCACACTGTTCCCCATCACATCCAGGAACACCGCATGCATCGTGGGAGGCAGTGGCATGGGCTCTGTGTATCGCACCCACATGGACGGAACTGCACGAACAACCAGGACACGACATGGATCCAGCGCCCATGGACACACACACCGCTCAGTGGACATGAATAGGTCGCCTGGAGTCTGTGGGTGCTGCACCCCTCCCACCCCCGCCCCGGGAATCCCATACCAGGACCTTTGCATGGACGACAAGTGCATACAACAACAACACGACCCCAGTGACTGTGACATGTCCAGTAACCACCACAGTGCAACAACAAGTGGCACGCCGCTGCATGCACGCAAGCACATGCCCTGATGTCATCTCACATGCACGCGTGCATGAGGAACAACCGCAGCAAACCTGTCACATGGAACTGAGATGGACTGTGCCCATGATGCCAAGCGGTCTGGTAGGCTACATGTATACCGTCTGTGTCAAAGTCCGCAGCTCCGCAGCTATACGTAAATGTACATTAGCACAGCCTTGGCCAAGCAGATGTCACTCTGAAGCCCACATCCCACATGCAACAGCCAATCACATGTAACCCCACTCCCTATCCCATTTGCAATCATGCTCAGTATATCCTCAACATGTATTCCGCTGCCAGTAGTGTCCACTATACTGCATCACAGAGGACAGAAGACTCAATATAATGTTTGAAACCAAAACTGTCTCCGCTGACTCATTTCACAAGTACGAATGAGAGAGGATGAGAGTATGTGAAGTACACGGCAGTCGTGACATGACCATGTAGTCCACTGGTATTGGATGTCAACGCAAATGAGTAGCACAACTGTGGAAGACACACATGTGTCGTGTGAAGTCGTATGGACGCAGTGCTCAGGTGGGTGGGTGCGACGGGTAGATGCGCACATGCCAAGTTGGAGCACGCCGTGTTGGGAGGGGTCATGAACAGTACACCACCGCTTCCCTGGGCATTGTGAGAGGACACCTGTCGGGGGGAGTGAACACGTGTGTGCATAGCAGCCGGGCACACGTACAAAGCGGTACCAGGCGCACCTCAGCCCACCCTCTGTGGACAAGCTGGATCCTGTTGTGCGCCCGCCATGCCCCTGACAAGGCACACACAGCCCCAGTCGACCAGGTGTAACCCCAACATAGTCAATCCGCACAGGCGATACAGGGCACGGGATGGCAGTGGAGCATGGTGTGTGAGAGGTCTCCTCGCGCTCCTCCTGGTCATATCACGCAGGCAATAGAACCTCAACGTCTAGCATGGCACAAGTCAGATGGAAGTGTAGGGGGGACGCACCACAGCACGAGCAGCACTGACGTCACGGGAGGTGGCTCGCACCATCCCATCCATTGCCCATCATACCAACCACGCCACATGCCATTGCGACTAAGTGCAAGCGCGTGCGCCACCACCCCCGAGCCCTCCCCAGAGAGGCCAAAGAGTGAATGTGTGGGCCATCAGCCACAGACGGACGCAGCCTGGCCGCAAGGGCAGCCACAGCCACTGGGTGTCGCAGGTGGCGGATCCGGAAGGCGAAGACTGTGATGCATAGTCCATGCAGGCCGGGTCTCCATTTGGGGCACCACGCAGGTGGACGGCGTCCCGCCACACATCATACCCTGAGACAGCCCACTCGTGCAACTGGACCCACACATACACTCCTTGCCCTCTCTGGTGCGAGCTTGGGGCTGCCTGTGCAAGCGCTAGCCTCGCAGGTGAGCATGCATATTGGGGGGCGAGGGGAAGACATGAGGGCTGGGGCGAAGATGACTGTATCACTGTCAGTTAGTACAAGGGATGACCCAGATGTGGAAAGGAAGAGACGTGTCCCGTGTGTACTGCAACTAGTCGCCAATCCAACTACCCCCCCTGTCCGGAATGTAAGCCCGCACCTAGGCCCGCCCATCCGCCACATCGAACATACCACCAGCACGACAACCTTCCCATTCGAAACACTGACTGGGGGTGGCGACCAGTGAACAATCATGTGTAGCCTACCCACGCGTACATGTGGGCCCTCCATGATCCATGTCACCTGCGGCAAAGACATGACATGCGCAATGAGGGAAGTGAGGAGAGCTGTCCGCCCCACGCACAGAAGGTGCATCAGCTCCACAGACCCAGCAGCGAGTCCAGCAGGGGTCACATGTGCAGGGGCAGCTGTGCCTGGTGTGAAGGCACATGCATATAGACAGCACATCGACCAATGTGTAGTCTGCCCACATCCACAGTCCATCATCATGCGGACATAGGAATTGAACACAGGGCAACACATCTTAGTTGGTGCACCCACCGTGACCAACAATGCGCAATCATCGACGTACCCGCCCTGTGCATGGCCCCCCACCCAACGGAGGCACATCCAGTGCCACCATCCCACACACACAAGCCTTCCACGGAACATGCTGTGTCCAATGGTCAGTACAGAGTCAGCGCCCATCTGGTGGATCCTGAACAGGAGACACATGCACACACATGCCAGCTCCCACTATGTACGTCTGCCACCTGGCACGTGCAATGTAACCTCTCACCTGTGGCGTGTGACTGCAAGCACACAGCCGTCTTGGCATGGGGCTGTCAATGTGGACACCTGTCAATGTTTCGGGAGGTGTGATCCGTACAGTGCTGTACATAGGGTGCAGTGCTGACACCTACTACTGTCTCATATCCCCTCGTGCCACAGGTCCCACTTGTTTTGGCCGCTCAGCCTGTGCCCACATCGTCGTCGTCGTGTGCCATACTCATCCAGCCTCGGAAGCAGTTCCATGCTCAGCAGACACTCATGTTGCCGTGGCGTTGCCGCTTGACGAATATGCAGTCAGTCCCCATCAGCACGCCCCGCAAGTCATTGGGGCCTAGATCCCCATGTGCATGCACATGGCAGTGGTATGTCTCACTAGCCATTGCCATTGTTGGGAGACCTGTGTAAGTGTATTGTGGCCGTGCCGTCCCAGCTTGACAGCTGGGCTGTGGCTCATGTGCGTGCTCAGTCATGTCAGTGATGTGTATGCGAAACTGCTATGTGTTGTGTTGCTTTGACATGTGTCCTCTGCAATTTCCCTAGGCGGAGACCGAACATTGACCGCCCATACCAATTGCTGGTGGACATGGACAATACAGAGGTTATCAGGAAGTTTCGGCTGGACAGGCCAACCCTGCATCGACTGTGTGCCATGTTAGAACCCCATCTCCGTCCCCGCAGGGTGTATCCAACAGCATTCACCCCCACGGCTAAGGTGATGGCTGCCCTGCATTTCTTCGCCACTGGGTCATTCCAGCACACAGTGGGCAGTGGAGGAGGGATGTCCCAGCCCATGTTCAGCAAGGTGCTGAGGGATGTACTGGCAGCCATGATGCTGTACCGAAACAGGTACATCCGCTTCCCCAGGGCTCGTGAATTGGCGGCAGTGAAGGGTGCATTCTATGCCCTTGGCAGAATCCCACACGTCGTTGGAGCCATTGACTGCACACATGTTGGCCTTGTTCCACCACAGGCCACTGAGCACCTGTACCGCAACAGGAAGCACACGCACTCCCTGAATGTGCAAGTGGTGTGCCTTGCGGACATGGTGATCACCCACGTGTGTGCAAAGTTCCCAGGCTCGGCCCATGACGCACACATAATGCGCAACAGCATCTTGCCACGGCTGATGGCCAATCTGCAACAGGATCGTGGCTGTATTGTCGGTGAGTATGTGGAGTGGTGTAGCGTGCTGGTTGTGCGATGCTGTCCCCTGTCCAGTTGGAATAGCAACGGTTCTCTGTGTCCCTCACACCCAGGTGACTCTGCGTACCCGAATGGGGCATGGCTGCTCAGTCCATTGAGGAATCCTCGCACCCCAGCAGACGATCGATACAATGAGGCACATGGGAGGACCAGACGTGTGGTCGAGCGTACCTTTGGCCTCCTCAAGTCCAGGTTCAGGTGCCTGGACCGCACCGGGGGTGCACTGGCGTACTCCCCACAGAAGGTGTGCCAGATAGTGGTGGCGTGCTGCATGCTGCACAATCTGGCCATTCGGAAGCAGATCCCCCTCATTGTGGATGACGGAGATCAACCAGGGCCCCAGCCCGCAGACCAGGACAGCTCGAGTGAGGAGGACAGCGGAGAGGAGGAAGCTGGGAATGTGCGGCAGCAGCTCATCGCCCGCTACTTCACTTGACGGTGAGTGTCCATGTACGACGGCTGATGTGTCTGTATTTGTGCAGGTGTGTGTGTGCTGTGTCCGGGTGGCCTTTTGTTCACTGCGTGCTGTGTGTCAACGCTCCATGCCCAGGTTAGTATACCACTGATGGTGGCTGTGGCATTGTGCCCTATTGCTCTGTGCGATGTGTGTACATTGCTTGTAGTTGTTGACATGTACTGTGTGATGGGTGTGTGACACACTCATTGAATGTGCTCCTGTTCTGTCTCCCACCCCTAGGTCCCTACAGGCCCTCCGGATTCCATTGCCATGCCACGCATCAGGTGCCTTTCCGCCCAAGGTGGCCGTTGTATTCCGTACAAATAAAACACAGGGCACAAACAGCAGTTAGTGAAAAAGGTGCATTTATTACAAACTGTGACATGTGATTGTGTGTAAGGTGATGACAAAAGTGGTGCGTGCTGTGACAATGAGCTGTCGGTCATGGCTGCGTGATGCTCAGGGTGTACCCACTGGTTCTATGTCCATAGTCCAACACACACATGCCATCCAGATGGCTGTGTGGAGTGGGATCGTAGTCCAAGTCAATGCAGTGGCTGGTCAAGGAAGGCTGGCGGAAGGCTGGCTGGCTGCCTCACTTGCGACTGGAGCGTGCGAAGTCCTCCCGGGAGATCTGTTTCCTCTTCGGACGGCCCCTTCCACGTTTGCGAGGGGGGTGCCTGCTTGCGACATGCTGGTGGTTGAGGTGTGCTCACTGGCTGTGGACGCAGGGGAACTGGACACTGCTGCTCGACCCTGCGCCCCGGCAGGTGGTGGCGGAGGGGAGCTGCTATCCCTGGCCGTGTCCTCACCGCCACCACCAGCTGGCCCATGAGGTCCACGAGTTGACCTATACGGGCGTCCATGGACCTCAGCACCCCCAGCACCTCCCGCGTGTCTGAAGCAGACCTGACCCATTGTTCTTGGGCCTCCTCATAGGCCCCAAGGACTCTGGCCATTTGAGGCAGGGCATGGCTCCCAGGGGAGGCTGGCGTTTCCCTGACCCTGCTCCTCCTACCAGTCCTGCTGCCACCGGCCTGCCCACTAGCCACATTGCTCACCACGGTCCTCGCTGTGGCTCCCAGGGTGGATCCAGTCGGCCGGGCCACCACCTGCGCTGGGGCTGGTGCCAGCGAAGACGTGGTGGTGGTGGCGGCGGTGGTGGTCGGTGCGGCGATGGTGGCGGTTGCGGCAGTGGTAGTGGCCGCAATGACCGTGGGTGTGGCCGCAATGACCGTGGGTGTGGCCGCAACGACAGTGGCAGCAGGGGGCTGGGACTGTTCAGCAGCCCTGGATGATGGGTTGGTGGGTAGGAGGGGTCCTGGGGAGCGGCTGGGCCCTGCCACACCAGATGGGCCTGCTTGGTGGTCCGTGTCCGAAGAGGAGGTGAGATCCTCCACATCCGTGTGTCCTCGTTGGGGGCTTGTGGGCTGGCTGTGCTGGCTGCTGTCTCCATCCCCAGCATCCGGCAGTTCGTCACCTGTGGAGAGAATGAGATTTGTTATTGTGTTGCACCTGGCGAAGTATGTATTTGTCGTCTGACATTGGCAGTTCGTGCAATCTCGTACATGGGTTTCCCGGAGGCGTGTGTGTGGCTGTGGCATTTGTAGTTGTGTGTGCTTGGCAATGGGACTGTGTGCTGTGCACATGTGGCATGGGACGGATTGGCCATGCCGATGGGTGTGTTGCTGTGCCCCTACTCATTGTGACTCTGGTGTATGCGGGCTCCTGGCCCATCCTGGGTCTGGTTTGTACTTTGCTTTTGGGGTTCAAATGGAACGCTTAGGTACGCATATGGCAACATGGGGGCCATGCCCCAGATTCGCATTTGGGAGGGAATATGCTTTTGGGGTTCAAATGGAACGCTTAGGTACGCATATGGCAACATGGGGGCCATGCCCCAGATTCGCATTTGGGAGGGAATATGCTTTTGGGGTTCAAATGGAACGCTTAGGAACGCATATGGCAACATGGGGGCCATGCCCCAGATTCGCATTTGGGAGGGAATATGCTTTTGGGGTTCAAATGGAACGCTTAGGAACGCATATGGCAACATGGGGGCCATGCCCCAGATTCGCATTTGGGAGGGGATATGCTTTTGGGGTTCAAATGGAACGCTTAGGAACGCATATGGCAACATGGGGGCCATGCCCCAGATTCGCATTTGGGAGGGGATATGCTTTTGGGGTACATGCTGTGAGCCATGGGTGCCGAACGTGACATGTGTTGTGGCAGCATGACAGTGCATGGTTTGAGGTGTGTGCATGCTTGACATGGCCTGCATATTTGCTGTCTGTTGTGATTACTGGACATGGCATTGGACGCATCGTTATGAGTGAGTGATGGTTGTGTGTGAAAGCCAACGTATTGCAGTTGTCCCATCTCCTTGGTGTGCGTGCTGCCCTGTGCCATGTGCATCACTGCAGTGCTCGTGGGGGGGTGTGGCCCATGTTGTGTGTTGTTGCTCACAGTGTGTCGTGCGCTTCATTGACTTCTGGCACATGGTTGGTCATGGGCATGTATCTTAGCGTGACTGCTGTATGTGTGGCAGCTGTGCGGATGACATGCCTTTCATGAGACTGGGGCTGACGGATGGGATGGATGGTATGTTGTATGTGCATGGTGTGTCTGTGTGTTTGATGGGTTCAGTGGTGTTCGTGTGCATTTCTGTTGTTCCGCTCTGTTGCGTCTAGTGTTGTTTGTCTTACATAGGCGTAGTTGTGGGGTGTGTGGTTGACAGGCAGTAGGGGCTACATGGACAGGACTTCAATGGTGTTTCGGTTGTGTGTGATGAGTTGCACAGTGGCTGCCGTGTGGTACTATTTTCAGTGTGGCTTGTGTATGCAGACGTGGCTCCTTGGGTGTTGCTATGTCTGTGATGGGTCATGTGGGGTGTGAGTCTGTTGTTCATGTCCGTGTGCACATTGTTCACTTGTTCGTGACGGTGGGCGGTGCTGCGTTTCCGTCTGCTACGTGACATGTCCCATGTGTTGGTCGTGTGCCGGTCCTCATGCCTCCAGTAATCCAGCCCTGTCCAGTTTCCCACCTGCAGGTTGTTCGTGCGTGCACTGTACTGGATGCCACATGGCTCTAAGCGGGGGGTGCTCCATGTTGCAGGTCTGTGGGGGTGGGGGGTGTTGTGGGTCGTGGGGGTGGCTGGACACCCACTGACACCGATTGCTGTGGACCGTGATGTCTGCCTTTCGGCTGTCGTTGTGCACTGCGGTGGCTGACACGTGGCTGTGGGGTGTGGGGGATGCTCCTCCTTGCTGTGCTGTGGGACTAGGGGCCTGGTGTGTGTTGTACTTGGGCTGTCCACCGTCCCACCCACTGCACTTTGTGTTCCTGCCACTTACCTGTTACTTGTCGGTTTGTGCAGCTGTGGCGGACACATGGGTGTGGTGGGTGCTCGTTGTGGCGCTTCTGGCATATTTGGGGACCTGTTGGTGGTTACGTGGCTGGCTGAATGTACACATGTCCCCACGCATCTTACAGTTGTTCTGTTTGGGCTGTGTGTGGTGGTGTATGTTGCATGTGTGTGTCGTGTATTGTGTGCTGGACATGGGGGTGTTTGTCCCTGGGAGCTGTGGCATGGTGGTAGTGCATGTGAGTACATAGCGGTGTGCTGGTATACATTAGTTTGTACTTACCAGCCTCCACTCCCCCTGCCAATCCGGCGAGGATCTCGGGATGTATGATGACTCGCACCTTCTCCTCCCACGCTTTGAAGGTCTTGAAGAGCGCGGGATTCCCTCCGCCAGTGACGGCAGCCAGCTCTCTGTTTTTGCCCTCCTTCTTCTTGACCAGGCTCTTGACGTCATTCCACCGTTTGTTAATTTCGACTCTGTTCCTGGGCAGGGTCCCGACTGCATTGACCTGGTCTACGATCCGGTTCCACATTCTGTTTCTGGTGGCTAGTGGTGTGTGTTGGACCATGTTCCCATAGATTTGTGGGTGCACCTTGATGATCTCGTCGACCATGACCGTCAGCTCAATGGGCGTGAACTTGGGCATTCTTTGTGGTGCCATGGTGTTTGTGGTGCTGGTGCGGTGTGTGTTGTGTAATGTGCAGGGGGTTTGTGGTGCCGGTGTTTGGTGGTGGTGGTGGTGGTGGTGGTTGTGATGTGTGCGTTTCTGTGGTGTGCTGCTGTCCTTGCTGTGTCACTGTGTCCTCTCCTCTCCTCTCTAGTTTGCAATGTAGCAAGGGGTTGTGGTCTGTGGGAGTGCTGCTTTTGTACACACCTATGTGGGTGTGTCCTCATGGTCTGTTGTTTTCAGGTGTGTTGTGTCTGGGGTTCTGGCCTTTGTATTTTTTGTTTGTCCGGGGGGTGTTTTCGGGATATGTACTGTGCTTGTGTATTTGTGCGTGCCTTGCTGTGTGGACTTGTTGGCCATGTTGTGTGCTATTGGTTTTGTGTGCGGATGGTTTCTGTGCAGGTACGTGGGCGCCATGGCTTCTGCCGTGTCGATTCTCATCGGCGTTGTTTGCGCTGGCGGGCGGTATATTTGTTGTTTTTCCGCGCTCATGTCGGTGCGATCGTAATTTCACGTGCGGTGTGTCGGCCGTGAGGGCGGGCGGTTTTGTGTTGTCGTGCGTGTTTCCGTCCGTGGCGGGCGGTTTGTCTCCGACTCGGACGTTGGCGGGCGGTATTTTGTGTGCTTTTTCCGCCGATGGCGGTATTCGGTTTGTGTAATCGTAATGGCGTGGTCGGTGTTCAGGCGGTGTGTGCGGGCGGATTTTTGCCGCTTCCATGCCTGCCGGTGTTATTTACGCCGGGTATCGTAATGTGCCCCTATATTTTTGTTTCGATATTTTTGTACTTACCATGATGTAGATAGGATGTCGATATTCTTGACATCGATATTTAGGTCCCGATATTTTGGGACCTCGATATTGTGGTCGTCGATATTCTGTCAGTGATCCAATATTTTGGAGCCAATTCCTTGTCATAATTATCCAAAGTTGCACACTGATAAATCAGATATTTTATACATTTCCTAGGTACATTTTCCTATTAAGAATATAATTCGTTTGAGAAAAATAATATTCTTTTGACTTTCCTCACTAAGCTGATAAAGTGGTGTCAGTACCTTAGAAATTAAAATCTACTGACTGTAAATGTTCACACTGACTATTAGCAAAATACACAATTACAATAATTGTGTGACTTGCACCATGACCAGTTGCTGAATTCTGGTCATTATTATTTTATCATAGTAAGTTATGCTCATAATCATACACTGTGTGCAGCATGAGGACATCAGTCCTGGATTTTCTAGCCTGTAACTCAAAGGCCGCCATCCAACATTATTAAGGTATTAATGCAATGCTTAAAATGTGTTTCAGGTTACATCGTTGCACCAATAGTCAACTTCTTATGTCAAGTTCTTTCCATGGAAAATGTGGATGCTGATATTCATTTGGTGAAATCACCTTGGTTGCACTAAGAACAATCAAAAGAAAGAACGAGGGCGATGACCAGGCTAATAAAATCCAAAATATTGCTTGAAATCTACAAACGAGATTGATTTAATAAAACAAAAGGGCTGTATTAGGAGTAAATAAACAGGATGGTCACACATTTGGGAATACTTTTTCAAAGATACGTGACACATGATGTGTTTTATTTACCTCCACAGTGTTTGACTATAAGACAGCACCGAACCTCTTGACCCGCATGGTGCTTAGTAGTGATACCCAGTAGGTAAGCTTACAGACTTAGATTAAGAGTCAACCGACATGAAGGTGATTTTATTAGAGACTTGGTCACATCGGAAGGTCTCCACAAAATTAAACACAATGGTTGTGCATATCAATGAGTAGATGCTTGTGATTACGACACCTATCACTATAGCCCACTATATATTGGTTGGAGTTTCACAATAAGATTTCGTTTGAATGAGTAGATGCGTATTGAGATCCCGACTTCAGAAGAAGGGTATCGAGGGACATTCACCCATTTAACCACACAGTAGAGGATAACAGTAACTTTTTGAACACTTTTTTGAGAAAACACGAGGTGGAGAATTTCACGGTGGATAACATTTTCCCAAAATTGAACCGGTAATGTGTCCCACTATACATTTTGTTCTTGTTTCTTTTGTCTTGTAGAAATACTACTGGAAGACCAGAAAACAGGTGAGCGCACTAGGCCTCATAGTTGCATGTAACACATGCGTATTTTAAAGCAGGGATACTTAACAGTAGAGATTCCAGGCCTGAAGAAGGCCCTAGACCCGTGAGGTCTCTAGTTGTGGGCCGAAACATGTTGGCATTTTGATGTGGGTAAAAACTGAATGAATAACGTTAAAAAAAAACTTTATTTTGTATCACGATTTTTATCCAGTACCCCAGGTACCCTATGAATAAACTTACTGTTTGGGTATACCTGTAGGTATTTTTAACGTCACTCATCTGGTTCCCTGCATGGCCAGTTAATATTTTATATAAGAACTCCCATAACATCTTTTGGTTGAGTCCGCCCAGGTAGTACCATCTTACCTGGGTGTGGAAAGACGCCTATGATGAAGCATGTCACAATGAGTGAGTGAGGCGTCTTCTCCAATATCTTTGGATATTCCTTCACTCTAAGATAGTTGGAGGTGTAATATTCGACCTTAGTGGGACCCTTTACAATTTCCTTTCTCTTGTTACCCTTTTCCTTTTTGCCTGAATACCCATAACGGATATACAGACACCAGCAGTTGCCTTTTGTGATGTGTGTGTTACATATGTGCCAAGAGTCATGTCAGATCTTACTGAGGAAATCTTAAAGAAGGTGACAGAAATGAATGATTGCTCCTAAAGCTGCAAGCCCACATGTTCCTGGAACATTGTTCTCAGTGAATGCTGAGCAGTTTCGCCATCCAGACTGCTCTGGCATCTCCATGCTTTCTGTCACCTGGTGTTATGTTTCATATAGGTACCCTAATATAGGCCCGGGTAATATCATACACCTTCACCTACATTATCTCCCTTACACTACACAGTAACGAGCCTTTAGGATTGAACCTTTACCTAGTTCTAGTCCTGGGCGCAGAAGGAGGGTTTTCCTTGAACCATAGCGTCCTATAACTTCATCAATGGACTCATACAGTATGAATGAATATTCATGAGGGTTCTTGGAAACCAGGCAGGGGCTACACCACCTGCATGATATCTACGTACAAGGTTCATCCCATACGTCATCCTCAAATCCAACAATGGCTAATACAAGAAACAAGGGACAAAGAAACCCTAGATACTTTTTGTATAAATATAGCACATCTTGCTAGGGTTAGTAGAGTGAACCGAGACTTCCAGGCCGACACACTGACCGGAGACGCTGAGGCTCCTGCATGCATACGCTCCAGCTGACAGTGGTCCAACACATCCCTTGCAGGGTGTCCAACTCGAGACCAGGACGAGGTCCCACACACTTCTCTCCAGGTAATGGGGTTCGACCAAATCCTAGAGGGATTCTTGGCTTCGCACCTACTCCCTTCCCCTGCCACTTCGAAATGAAACAGTTTATGGGAATTTCCTAAAGGGCTTAAAAACCTGGCTGTTTAATCAATAGATCTTCCATCCTCCTACTGCTCCTGTCAGGCGGCGCCGGGAAACCTTCGGGTAGCTGTTGCGCCTTATAAGAATAAATAACATAACATAACACATGCTAGGTACACTTAGGTACATCTAGACAGGCATCGTAGGAGTACGCGCATTTTATCACACATTTTATATTCATGTATGTATTCATGATTATTGCAAGATGGTAGAACTGTACTATCCTTTTATTTTCACTGTACTGCTAATCATATATATCTGCTACTGTCTAACGGTTGTTGCAGTACATATATTTTACACTAGAAGAACAACTCTGCAATAAATTCTCATTGTAACACGCCCAACTGTTTCTTCTGTGTAACTCTCTGAGACCGAATAGATGAGCACGAGTGACTGAGCGAAAAGTAGTATATTGTTTCCACGATTCTGAGGGATCAGGGTTGTCATGTTCTGAGGTTGCCAGAAACTATTCTCTCCCCGATAAGAGGAGACACTAGTGGCACTGTGAGCTAGCTAATGCAAACAGGCTAACATTTTCGGTGGGGGTGCTCAGAGTCAGTCTGCCACCAAGCACACAGTTCATGTTATCCGAACACGCATATTCTGTATAGGTTATATATAGGAACTACATGACACTGGAGGGGTGTTCCTTGAGTTGCCTGGAGTGTTAGATCGAAAGGAGGCAGATGACTCCTGGAATTCAGTGTGGAACAGAGGATGATGAACTTGTGTTTCCTCATTAAACATCAAACAAGTGACATGACTTTCTAGAAATGAGCATAAGCAAGCTTTATGACTGGCCCTTTCCAAGGTGGCAGATTGACATTAGAGCATTTTTCGACATTCTCAGTCTAAGATTGAGTTGAGTCTTTGTTGTGTAATACACCCTGAGAAAGCTGTGGTAATGGAATTCTTTAAGTTTATTAGCAGACATAAATCCTGTGACCATCTAAAGCCAGCCACCAACTGTCTCTCTGTGTTCACAGATCAGCACATTCAGAACCAGATGAAGTCACAAAAGCATTACACGCATGAAATTCTATGAGAGCATCATAGGGCTGGGCACAGGGAAAAAACTAAGAGGAATACAATGTAAAACACATTATAACACATCCCCATCCCAAATGACAGACACAAAGCCCCAACCATCAGACACCACAACCACAAGACGAACCACACGACAAAAACAGACCCACCATGTACTGCAAATGTGAACTGGAACCCCATTTCAGAGACAACAGTAAAACACAACAAATAATTTACCCCCACATAAGTCACCCAACCATCCCAGAGGTTTACAGGCTCTCACTGCTCATTCCATCGAAGGACCAACCCCACAAATGTGTGTTTCTCTAGAATCACATCTATCATGTGAGATTCTCCAACTCCTCCTGCTTTGCTTTGAAAATAACCATCTTCCACCAACAACCATCCTGACTATCTCTCTAATACCTCTTCTGGCTGCACCACACAACTACCTCCCTTGTGGAACAAAGCAACTCTCCTCAAATTCCAGGAGTGCCTATACTCCAACTTCACCCAGTTTTCATCCACCACCATCTTCAATCTGTATGGACCCCGAAATTTAGACCTTAACCCAATCACCCACATTGACTATTCGCCCAGTCTGAGCATCCTGTGGAGTACTTTTTAATATTTTTGTACTGTGTTCCCACATTCATTAGGAACCAACTTTGTCCCTGGCTGCCGACCTCACACCTTCTCAAAGGGTGCTGTTTCCAGGATGGCATTAAACATGGTGCGATGCGCCCACTACATGTCCTCTACAGCATTTTGAACTACTAACCCTGCACAACTGGCCATCTCCATGGTCCCCTTAATCAGGTGGTTTATCCTCTCCACCTGCCCTTTGCCTTGTGGGTTGTACAAAGAAGTACAAACATGCTTCACTCCGATGTTGAACAGAAACTCTTTCATGTGACCTGAAGTAAGTTGAGTGCCATTATCAGTTATCAACACTAAAGGAATACCTTCTTTCTTGAAAATGTCTACCAACACCACAATGGTAGCCTTAGTATTCACACACCTCATAAAAGCCACCTAAATCCACTTTGGTTTGGCATCCACCAAAACTGCTAAATACCTCTCATGTTCAGGCAAGAAAACAAACTCCTATTAAATCCAAACACACCTTTTCCCACACACAGTCTGCTTCAGATACATGTTGTTCATTTTCCAACACTCCCAAATCCACTTTCAACCTTTTTTCAGAATTTTTGCACACCTCACATTCTCCCACCCACTTCTTCACCTGACCATCCATTACAGCCCACCCAAATCCTTTCTCTGAGTCTCTTGAGTGTCAATGTCTGACCCAAATGCTTCTCATGGGCTAAACATATTAGTTTGTTCCTTATGGCACTCGGTGGCGCAAACCTCTCACCCCTCATGATAAGATTGTCCCTAAACAAAGACATTTGTTCGGCAACCTCGTGAAAAGGTTTAACTGCATTCAGAAACATACTGTCCCTCCTTACACCACTTTAGAACATAACCACCACTGCTTTGAGGACAACATCTCCTTCTATAGAACATGTCCAATCCTCCATGGATACACATGCCTGCAAACCTTTCATGGCAACCTTCACACCCGCTGCCACTTCCTCTGTATCAAATTCAAAGCCATCTAACACCTTAACCAGCAACCTTGACAGACAATCTGCCAGCTTGTTCTGCCACCCTGGAACATACTCGAGACAACAACCAAGACCCTATAATTTAACAGCTAACCTTGCAAAGCATCTCATACTCTTTTTTGTGCCATTAGGTCCCAAAACCCTCAGCAAAGGCTTACGATCCATTCCTAGCATTACCCTGACACCCAAATTAGGGTGCAAAAATAATTTGCCGCCAATGCAGCAGCCAATACCTCCCATCCGATGATCGATTAGTTCCTTTCTATGCCAGTCAACGAACGAGAAGCAAATGCTGCTGTCTTCTCTGTCTTCCAATGTACCTGTGAGATCACCACACTTATGTCAATAGCACCTACATCCATAGTGAGGATCGCCTTTAAGCCAAATTGAAATTAGACTAAAATGTCGCCATTGGCAATGTTGTCCTTAATCTGCTCAAAAGCCACCTGTTAAACTTGTCCCCAAGTACATTTTTTACCTTTCCTCAGCAGCTCTCTCAAGGGATCTGTTTTACAGGTGAAATCTCTCACAAACCTAGAATAGTATTCCACCAACCCCATGAAAGAACGAAGTTTGTCTTTTTCATCAGGTCCTTCTGCATTGACTACAGCAATGACTAAGTTCAGTTTGGGTTTGACGCCCTCTCCCATGATGAGGTACACTAAATACTCAACCTCTTGCACCAAAAACTGATATTTTTCCCTTCACAAAGTAAACCAAGCCTTGGAAATGCACTTTAAGACTTCATGCAAGGTTTCATTGTGGCCGGCAATGTTTCTCCGACAATCAAAATGCCTACCTTAGAAAAACACAACATTTGAGATATATGCAACAGGTTTGATATTAGTCTTTGCAACACTTTCTGTGGATGATAATCTGAAAGGCAACCTGTTGAACTAAAACATCCACTCACTCATTATGAAAGTGGTCAAGTGCTTGGAATCTGGATGCAGTTTTACCTGATGATTGGTACTTTTCAGGTCTAGCTTGGAAAAGCACCTTCACCCAGACAACATAATCAGCTCGTTGATGTTTAGCAGAGGAAGCAATCCACGACAACATTTTTGTTGAAACTATGTAAGTCAACACAAAACCTCAATGGCCCATCCGATTTTTTAGTTATCACCACGGGAGATAACCATTGTGTTGCCTCAACAGGCTCTATGACTTTCTCCTTGATCAACTATACCCCTCACTTCTACTCTTATTGCCAGCGGAATCTACCTTGCTATATTTTCACTGGCATGGCATCCTTCTTAATACAATTTGGTGTTCGTATTCTTTCGCTTCACCCACCTTGTTCTCAAAAACCGATTGGAATTGTTCCACAACTGTTCCTAGTTCTCTATTGCCCACTACCATCACTTGGTTGATGGCTCTTGGATTTACAATTATATGCAAGTCATACTGATGTGTCCAACCTAAAATAGACAGCTCCTCCACAGCCACATACACTTTCCCATGGGTTACTCGATCCATGAACTCGATCTTTGCTAACAAACAGCCCAACACTCCACTGTCCGCCCGATAGCCCTTCAAAATCACATCAGTAGGTTTGAGTTTCCCTCCGGGCCGAATGAGGTCAACCAGTTGCTTGGGTACGATTGTGTACAGTGACCATGAATCCACCATCATTGAAACTTCTTTTCCATTCACTTTAAAGTTTGCTTTGGGATGTATTTTCCTCTTCATAATATGTTCCTCCCCCTCATTTGCAGACACGTCACTCACCATCAGTACTCTATGCTGCAGTACTTCCTTTATCTCATCTGCTGATAACATGTTTATTTGAGGCTTTTAATACTTGTGAAAAATGTCCTTTCTTGCCACAGATTCGACATTCCTTGCCTATGGCAATACAGTTTTTGAGTCATACAAATGGAAATTGCTACCACACCTGTAACAAGAATGGGAGGAAGATCTCCCCAAGAAATTCGATGCCCCCCAACTTTCATGTCATTTCCTTGGTTTTGTTGATCATTTGTCACTACCAATTTTTTATTCACTGCATTAACCAGTTCTGGTTCATTTTCTACTTCTGTTACATCTGAGAAATTTTTGCTTTCAGGTTTTTGTATCTCCTTCATGCATCTCTCCAACTCCTCTACCACTTTGGCAATTTTAATAGAATCTTTTAGAATAGGATAGCTGGCCGCCCAAAGTCTCTCCTGCATTTTTTGTACCACTGCCTTGAACTATTAATTGTTCTCTAATCAATTTTTCTGTCATGGGCCCAAATTGGCACTTAGCTGCCAACTCACGCAGTCTTGCAACAAAATCATCTACAAACTCTAAGGGTTTTTGCAGTTGAGTGTAAAACTTGTGAAGTTGCATCGCTATATTCACAGCCTTTAGCAAATCGGTGCTGTAATTGCAATTTGGCCTCTTTGTATTGAAGGAAGTGACCCGTTTAGGGCCACCCGGGTCACTCTAGACCTCCACTAGCCTCCTGTCCAATGAAGAGTTGATGACGCAGTAGAGAATGCATATAGACTAGTTTATTCATAAGTGTTGGAAAACGAGGCAGTATCTGTGAGGCCTGCACAAATAACATGACTACATTTGTCCTTCACTGGGAACCAAACACCCAATTGTAGCGCCTGACTCTCAGAGGTAGCGTTGCAGAGCAGTCTGAGGCTTACTCAAGGGAGGTGGTGTGGGCTAGTAATCGCCATTTGCAGGTGCGCAGAAATAACACTCAATAATTGATTGTCCAGTCTGTACTTTGCTTTATAAAAGTAAGAGTACATTTATTAAACACACACACTACTTAATACTATGCACCAATTTACAAATATACATAAGCTGTTGGAATTACTTTGTGACATTGCATAACATCTCCACCCCTCCCGCAGGGGGGTGGGGTCTAGTACCACCACTCCCATGTATGCACATCATCTTGCCCCCAATTGCAGTGTGTTGAACGTAACCTGGAGTGGGGGCCCTGCGCACTGGCACCATCCCAGTGGCGACCCCCCCCCCCCCCATTATCTCAACGAGCATTAAAAATAGGTACACCTGCCCTGGTGACACATAACCCTGACTGAGCATCTCATATTGTCCATACAGTATGCACCCTTACATCTTCAGGGCTAACAGTCTGGGTTGTTCTTCACTTAAGCACAGCAGCAAGAATACATGTTTAAGCATCACTCTAGAATGACAGTGCTTATCACCTTAGTTGATCATTATAATGCATTGCAATTAAAGCCCCTAAAAGGCATCACAGATGAAATCACAGGTTTAAGTATATAATCAGCCAGACACGCTAGCAGGAATGTCAGACAACATAACCCCACTTTGCTTATGACATCACCTTACACAGGCACTTCACATTACACATGTGACCTTCAGTCCCTCTAAAAGAAATAACATTAGTAAATGCACTACGGGTGCAATTACACCTCTTCACCTCCAGAGGATGCCCTTCTCCAGACAGCCCCCACTTAGGCTTTCACTCTTTGATGCACTTCTCAACTCTCCTCCAGCTGTAGAATGAAAGTTTCTGCCCAAGAGGAGTTAGATTGCTGGCTGAGCCCTTGAGGGGTTATTCTTTTCAAGTCCCCATGTGACTTAGGGAGGGACTTCTCTTCATTGTGCTGGGGGAGACTGCGCTTCTCCAGCAGCTCCCCCTGCACCTTTGCGCCTGTGTGGTGGTGACCCCGTTCTCCTGGGGCCACCACAAGCTGAGAAAAGCTGGCTTTCCCTTGCAGGCCAGTCCTGGCCTGCAAGGCATTGTGGGACTTCATGCATTTTAGAGCAGCGGCTCTCCCGCTGCTTCGGGGAGAGCCGCGAAGTGGGCCTCCGGCCACGTCTGTGCAGCGCTGGAGGGTCCGGTCCCACCCGGACCCCCAGGTGAGTCATTCGGCTCGGGGAGCCCACCGCCGGCCGATCCGCCGATTTTCTGGGGCCCGGTCCCACCCGGGCCCCTTGCACCTCTTTTCGCGAGGCCCGGTCCCACCCGGGTCCCTTGCACCTTGTTTCGCGGGGCCCGGTCCCACCCGGGCCCCGCATGGCCATCCCGATGGAGAGCCACCTGGGGAGCCCACCCCCGGTGGCTCCCAGTGGCTCCCCGCGCGGCCAGCACCCTCGCGTGCTGCCGTGGGAGCCGGCTCAGCACTTCTGGTCTGCCCGCTCCGGCGGGCAGATGCGCAAGACTCCGCCAGCTTCTCCGGCTGCACTCGGGGCCCGGGGATGGGATCCCGGGCCCCCGTCCATCTTTGGGGGAGCGCAACGGCGCTCCCCCTCATCCAGCATCGGCGGGGGCCAGGGTGGGCTCCTGGCGCCCCGCTTGGGGCATTTTCATGGGGAGCGCGACGGCGCTCCCTGACTTTGCTTTGGGGCCCGGGGATGGGGTCCCAGGCCCCCGTCCATCTTCGAGGGGAGCGCGACGGCGCTCCCCTCCCTCTGGAGTATGCGGGGGCCAGGGTGGGCTCCTGGCACCCCGCTCGGCTATTTTTGCTGGGAGCGCGACGGCGCTCCCCGTCCTGTCTTCTTCAGGGGGGGCGCGATGGCGCTCCCCCTCCCCCAACATCACCGGGGGCCAGGGTGGGCTCCTGGCCCCCTTTCTGGGCAATTTCACGGGGGGCGCGACGGCGTCCCCCGACTTTGCTTCCTCCTGGGGCAGCCCCCGGGACCTGACCCACCCCGGGGGCATAATTGCGACCGGCGGCGGAGCCCCACGCGCTTCGTCGTCGGTCCCAGGCGGGGTCAAAGGTCGCTTACCTTCTGGGGGGCATGTCTCGGCCCCCAGGCTGCCGATTTGCACCATTCCGGCCTCCTTGCGCTCCTGATGGCCAGTTCTACCCATCTGGAGCACTTGTCGCTGCCCTCTTCGCCTCCAAGAGGGTGATCTTCGGCAGGGAGCTGTTTTCCCTGGAGCCCTGCGCCAGCCTTTCGCCTGGCTCTCCTCCTGGGCCTCTCTTCTCCCGGCACAGAGGCCCCTGCTTCTGCGCACTGGTCCGGGACTCTTCTTCCGGCACTGTTCAGGATCCTGGGGGGGCAGTCAGGGGGTTCCTCCTTCCAACTGCCCATTGCGCCAGGCTCCAGCACCTTCTGCCTCAGCAGACCACACCCCAGAGAGAGCTTCTCTTCCTGTGCAAGTTCTTTTAAGAAGTTGGTCAGGGGGCTGCCATGAAGTCTCTGTTTGCCCTATCACACAGAGACACATCACTTCTCTGCCCCTGCTCCATCCTTCCTGCCCAGGCCTCTGGGTTGGTTCAATATGGCGTCGTCCAGGGTTCCTGCCACATGATCTCTGAAAGCCCCTTCCCCCCTCACTGCCTTCCCTCCCTGGTGCAGCCTGGTGCCTGGCATCCAGTGATAGCTGCTGATAGATGAACCTGTAGCCCCACCCATCTTCTCTTCGTGGCGAGGAGATCTTCGCTCTGGAAAGAAGGGTCATTAATCTAACCCGCCAGGGCCAGACCCCAGCCAGGCCCTGGTTATGAGCTGACTCAGAGAAATATGACATTTCTGGATGACCCAAAAGCAGTACAGATATGACTTTGGACTCTGCAGAATACTTCTTCTCACACCCGTTACCGTGGACTTTAGTGCGTGTCTGGAATTTGTAGGCTTTAGGAAAGTGACACTAGCCCATGGGCTCCACTTCCCCATAGGGGAATAATAAAGTGAAAAATACAGTAAAACACACTGACTTTCCCTGCCATGTTTCTTCCCAGTGTATAAAGCCTATTCCATGTCACCACCCAATTCTGCATAAGTCCTGCCACACCATTCACTTTGTATCTGCTCCTGGGCTGTGCACGCCAGGAATCTCCCCTGCGCAGCCCATACATGTGTGCACACGCATGTACACAGGTGTATGCATGTAACCAGCCCGGTGTCCCTTACTCCAGCTGCTGCGCAGCGACCTAGTCAAGCTAGGGGGACACCAGTAAAATCCACACGCAGTCTCTTTCATCATGAGTTCACTCTGGGTGAGTCCCAACTTATGAGGCTCTCCCACAGTAAAAGCTCAACAAATAGGTGCTCAAAAAGCGAAAAATCCAGGCGGCACAGAGTGTCAGAACCACCTTGTAACACACGCCGCGCCCAGCTGATTCCTACAGGGAAGAAATAGCCACTCTACATGGGTATTCTTCCCGTAGTCAGCGATAACTAGTTATAAGGGGTTCTGACCAGACACCCCTTACTCACCAGTTATCCGCTCAGACCACCTACTCCTCCCATCCATGAAATCTCCACCCATGACAGGGATCCCAGACTACCCTAAAAACCCTCCGGGCTCTAGGTTAGATACCTCTAGGTCACTCATGGTCTACATGGACTCGGCCTCACTAGGCCCACCTTTGCCCTTGGGCATGCAACACTATGCCTACCCCTTCTCTGGACAAGGGTACAGTGCCTCAGCACCGATGCGGTCTTCTGGGACAGGTCTACATCCCATCCCCGGGGTCACTAGCTGGTCTCCCTTCCAGAGTTTGTTCCAACCAGTACCCTCTCTCCTTTTGGTCCTTGCACCCCAAAGATGCAACCTCTCTGGACCCTCACCCTCAGCCTGCCGCTGGGGTCATTCAGCTGCCACTACCCTTTCGGGATGACTGTCTTCCCTAAAGAAAGCACAGCCACTCGGGCTTTCCCCACACAGAAAAGCACCCTTTGGCCACTGGCCTGGCTCCCTGATAGAACCTCAGACCGGCCTCACTACCACACTGGCAGTGCCAGGGAGGAACACTGAGGGTGCCTCGTCAGACATCCTACAGCTCATTCCCCCGTCAGTAGCTCCACACGGAAACTACCCGTGGAACCTAGACCCCTTCCTTGTTCTCCGCTGCGAAAACAGGGCCTATGCACCCTTCCCTCTGAGAGGCGCACTCTCCTCCCGGAGTACCCTTAGAGAGCCTGTGGCCCTGAGTTAGCTACACCCAGGCCCACCTCTCATGGCTCTCCCCGGTCTCCCTGCAGCACCTTGGGAGACCGTCCAGGGACCCACATGATCCCTGAATGGCCTGCACCACCCCTTCTGAAGAGGAGGGTCCCTTCACTTAAGATAGGCCCTACCTGCCTTCAGGGTAGTACTACCACACTCAGCCAGGGACCCTTAAGATCCCGGCTAGGCCTGCACCCCCCTTCTGGGAAACACAGGGTCCCTTCACTTAAGATGGACCCCACCTGCGTTCAGGGCGGTACAACCTCCCTCAGCCAGGGACCCTAAAGATCCCGGCTAGGCCTGCACCACCCCTTTGGGAAACACAGGGTCCCTTCACTTAAGATGGGCCCCACCTGTGTTCTGGGTGGTACTACCTTGCAGAAGTCCACCTCCTGCCGCGAGCTAGGGGAACACCCCCATGCTCCTGGTCCTGGGGTCCAAGCCCCACAGGACCTACCTGACTGGTCACCGACTAGGCATCGCCCCAGCCACCACTTCAGGTTCACAACACCAGCTACAGAATGACATCCTGTTGCTTCCTTGGGTAACCACTTACCCGACCCTGACACCTCAGGGTCCACCACTAACCCTTCACCTGGAATCTAGGGAGTACATCACCCCCACTCAGATCTCCACTGGGTCAGTTACCTAGCCCACCCAGGGTACCTAGGGGCTACCACTACACACCCTCACTCAAGAACTGCCCTCCTTTGGGGCCACCCACTACCAGGGGCCACCCCTGGCTTGCTCACCTCCCCACCAGTTAACCTGGGGGGCCTGCCGGACACTCAACTCTACCACACCCTCCTCCCACCGTGGGAAAAGTTTCTTGGGGTCCCCCACCATGGGAACCCCTGGGGTGTTACTATCCGGGGTAAAGAAACCTCCTGCCCCACCCTTCCAGTGGTTTTGGCCTGCGCCAATAGCAAGAAACTTTCAGCGGGGGAAAGGATATCTGGGGCCCCTTCTGTGGAAACCCTCCCTGCCCTTAAAAAGCGCGGGAACCTCCCAGGACCCCCTTCCTCTCCTGTCCCCCATAAAGGTCAATCCACCCCTACACCCCCATCTGTGATGTAGGTATCAGTTGCTGTCCCTATCTCTTGAGGAGACACCCTCCTCATGCAGGTGTAGTGTATGTAGTGTTAGGGTTCAAAGATGTACAATATGGCTTAGAACATTTGTATGCAATCATTTCCTGGAAAGCACCATCCCGCCAGCACATGATAATCAACTTAACTCAGTCATATCAATACAGTTTACATTTAAAACATAATATCTTCACATGACATACATGTGCGCGGGGCTTTCCTTTCCCATACTTTTAGTTCACATAACCACATTTTTAAACCCTTCTCAGAGCCTTGCGCTCTTCCATTTGCTCATTACTGCAAAGGTAATGTGTGGCAAAACTGGACTTATCAAATGCAATAAATGCGCACCAGAATGGGATACTATGTTTCCCGCCGCTAGACACCAATGTTGGAAAACGAGGCAGTATCTGTGAGACCTGCACAAATAACATGACTACATTTGTCACAGGATTAAGTATATACAGCCAGACACCCTAGCAGGAATGTCAGACAACATAACCCCACTTTGCTTATGACATCACCTTACACAGGCACTTCAAATTACACATGTGACCTTCAGTTCCTCTAAAAGAAATAACATTAGTAAATGCACTACGGGTGCAATTACACCTCTTCACCTCCAGGGAATGCCTTTCTCCAGACATCCCCAACTCAGCCTTTCACTCCTTGATGCACTTCTCAACTCTCCTCCAGCTGTAGAACGAAAGTTCCAGCCCAAGAGGAGTTAAATTGCTGGCTGAGCCCTTGAGTGGTTATTCTTTTCAAGTCCCCATGTGACTTACGGAGGGACTTCTCTTCATTGTGCTGGGGGAGGCTGCGCTTCTCCAGAAGCTCCCCCTGCGCCTTTGCGCCTGTGTGGTGGTGACCCCGTTCTCCTGGGGCCACCACACGCTGAGAAAAGCTGGCTTTCCCTTGCAGGCCGGTCCTGGCCTGCAAGGCATTGTGGGACTTCATGCATTTTTGAGCAGCGGCTCTCCCGCTGCTTCGGGGAGAGCTGCGAAGTGGGCCTCCGGCCACGTCTGTGCAGCGCTGGAGGGTCTGGTCCCACCCGGACCCCCAGGTGAGTCATTCGGCTCGGGGAGCCCACCTCCGGCCGATCCGCCGATTTTCTGGGGCCCGGTCCCACCCGGGCCCCTTGCACCTCATTTTGCGAGGCCCGGTCCCACCCGGGCCCCTTCATCTTGTTTCGCGGGGCCTGGTCCCACCCGGGCCCCGCATGGCCATCTGGATGGAGAGCCACCTGGGGAGCCCACTCCCGGTGGCTCCCCGCGCGGCCAGCACCCTCGCGTGCTGCCGCGGGAGGCGGCTCAGCACTTCTGGTCTGCCCGCTCCGCCGGGCAGACGCGCAAGACTCCGCCAGCTTCTCCGGCTGCACTCGGGGCCCGGGGATGGGATCCCGGGCCCCCGTCCATCTTCGGGGGGGCGCGACGGCACTCCCCCTCATCCAGCATCGGCGGGGGCCAGGGTGGGCTCCTGGCGCCCGCTTGGGGCATTTTCACGGGGAACGCGATGGCGCTCCCCGACTTTGCTTTGGGGCCTGGGGATGGGGTCCCGGGCCCCCGTCCATCTTCGAGGGGAGCGCGACGGCACTCCCCTCCCTCTGGAGTCTATGGGGGCCAGGGTGGGCTCCTGGCACGCCGCTCGGCTATTTTTGCGGGGAGCACGATGGCGCTCTCTGTCCTGTCTTCTTCGGGGGGCGCGACGGCGCTCCCCCTCCCCCAACATCACCGGGGGCCAGGGTGGGCTCCTGGCCCCCTTTCTGGGCAATTTCACGGGGGGCGCGACTGCGTCCCCTGACTTTGCTTCCTCCTGGGGCAGCCCCCGGGACCTGACCCACCCCGGGGGCATAATTGCGACTGGCGGCGGAGCCCCACGCGATTCGTCGTCGGTCCCATTCAGGGTCAAAGGTCGCCTACCTTCTGGGGGGCATATCTCGGCCCCCAGGCTGCCGATTTGCACCATTCCGGCCTCCTTGCGCTCTTGATGGCCAGCTCTACCCATCTGGAGCACTTGTCGCTGCTCTCTTTGCCTCCAAGAGGGTGAACTTTGGCAGGGAGCTGTTTTCACTGGCTCCCTGCACCAGCCTTTCGCCTGGCTCTCCTCCTGGGCCTCTCTTCTCCCGGCACAGAGGCCCCTGCTTCTGCGCACTGGTCCTGGACTCTTCTTCCGGCGCTGTTCAGGATCCTGGGGGGGCAGTCAGGGGGTTCCTCCTTCCAACTGCCCATTGCGCCAGCCTCCAGCACCTTCTGCCTCAGCAGACCACACCCCAGAGAGAGCTTCTCTTCCTGTGCAAGTTCTTTTAAGAAGTTGGGGAGGGGGCTGGCAGGAAGTCTCTGTTTGCCCTATCACACAGAGACACATCACTTCTCTGCCCCTGCTCCCTCCTTCCTGCCCAGGCCTCTGGGTTGGTTCAAGATGGCGTCGTCCAGGGTCTCCTGCCACATGGTCTCTGAAAGCCCCTTCCCCCCTCGCTGCCTTCCCTCCCTGGTGCAGCCTGGTGCCTGGCACCCAGTGATAGCTGCTGATAGATGAGCCTGTAGCCCCACCCATCTTCTCTTCGTGGAGAGGAGGTCTTTGCTCTGGGAAGAAGGGTCATTAATCTAACCTGCCAGGGCCAGACCCCAGCCAGGCCCTGGTTATTAGCTGACTCAGAGAAATATGACATTTATGGATGACCCAAAAGCAGTACAAATATGACTTTGGACTCTGCAGAATACTTCTTCTCACACCCGTTACCGTGGACTTTAGTGCATGTCTGGAATTTGTAGGCTTTAGGAAAGTGACACTAGCCCATGGGCTCCACTTCCCCATAGGGGAATAATGAAGTGAAAAATACAGTAAAACACACTGACTTTCCCTGGCATGTTTCTTCCCAGTGTATAAAGCCTATTCCATGTCACCACCCAATTCTGCATAAGTCCTGCCACACCATTCACTTTGTATCTGCTCCTGGGCTGCACACGCCAGGAATCTCCCCTGCGCAGCCCCTACAGGTGTGCACACGCATGTACACAGGTATATGCATGTAACCAGCCCGGTGTCTCTTACTCCAGCTGCTGCGCAGCAGCCTAGTCAAGCTAGGGGGACACCAGTAAAATCCACACGCAGTCTCTTTCATCATGAGTTCACTGTGGGTGAGTCCCAACTTATGAGGCTCTCCCACAGTAAAAGCTCAACAAATAGGTGCTCAAAAAGCGAAAAATCCGGGCGGCCCAGAGTGTCAGAACCACCTTCTAACAATAAGATACACTGCAGTGGAGTCCAGTCTGACCAGCCTCCTGTGATGGCTGACGAGGGACTGACTCTAGCAAGCATAAAGTTACATTATGTATGTTGCGGAGCCCTCTAAGACCCGCCTATTATGGAAAAACACTGGTAGCTGTCGTAATACAATGGAGATACAGAATATGAGTTTCGATTCCACAGCCTGGCACAAGCTATCTACTGCCCAAGGTCGTCTAGCTCATCCTCCCATACCACAGGTGGGAGCAGGCCTTGATGAAACAGCAGAGGAATGCAATAATGAATGAGTTTTCGACATTGGAGAAGCGAAACTTACCAAAGCCCATTTCTCATAAATGAATAAGTAACAGTTTCGATTGTAATATAAAATGGCGTCTAGGCAAGACAAAATGGCAGCAGGGATGTCAACCTAACAAACATAATTCCTACATCCTCTGCTCACGTATGCACATGATACAATAATACTGCATTAGCTATATCAAGGCTAACCTTCAATGGAGTAATATGCGAGTAATACAGCAGTTTGCGAGTCAATTCTAACAGACCCTCCTTTTAGCATGATATAGCTCAAATATACTTCTTTATTAATGCCAAAAGGGAGGGCCTTTACAATACTAACACATGAATATAAAATAATAACGAAGCAACAATAGACATAAATGCATTACTATTGACGCATACTGGCAAATATAAGAAAAAACAAAAGAAAACTTATACATCATCATCAGAGGAAAAGTCAAGAAGGGACCCTGCAACTAACGTAGTGAAGCCGAAAACTCCCTCGTCTATTTGCATCATATTATTAACATCCTGCTGAAGCATTATCTTTGTATTGGTATCATGAATCAAAATTCTTTTAGGAGTCAAATAAGTAGCACAATAATAACAGTACAAGGGGAGACACTGAATCAAAATGCAGCAACATATAAAAATAACGATGAAATATATCACTTTTCTAAAATCCAACCCCATCCACCAAATAAGGACCAGCTCCAATTACCACTCTCCATTCCTCGAACATTTTCCAGAATGTCTAAAATGTGCTTAGTAATATTTTTCTCCATATTCGGGAAAGCGACTACACACTGGTCTCCTATTACTGAGCATGCACCACCATTCTTGGCTAAAATAAAATCGACTGCATATCTTGTTTGCTCAGAATATATGCGCATGCTTTCCAACTGAGTGGTAATATCCCTTAAAGCTGCTACTGTGGAATTAGATCAAATCTGCAATTTATACTCAAAATATTCCCTAGCCCGCTCTCCCCTGGCCATGGCAGTATCACCAAAGATAATGATAGAAGAAAGGATCTATCCAAAAGTGATACCATTGCTATAATTATTGACTTCTAAATCAGTAACGCCCTCACAGAATTCCTTAGTCAATGTTCTTTTTACCCATTGTATGTTCGGTGTACTATACTTGCAGGGCACCCCAAGAGGTAACACCATTCCTAAGGCCACATCCTCTGTTCCATTGTACATACTGGAATATGTACCATTCGACAGAAAATAGAAACCCGGATGTGCATATAATGGACCTTGATAATCGAATGGGGCATACCTAGTACTCATCCCTTCCATTGTAGGATCATCTTTATTTCCCAAGCGCATTACATTTTTGTACACTACTTCTCCAGAACAATTGAGATACAAATAAGTATCAGTGCTGTTTAGTACAGGGCAACACGCGGCATAGATACCAGCTTCTTGAGTGACAGTCAGATCTTGATAGTGCCAGCCAGTTAGTGTGATATTTTTCTTAGCCAAATACAAATCACCACAATACATATCAGGCATACACCCAGGATACCCTGTCCCCCTCGGCTTCCTATAATATAGACAAGGTCCAGGATAGCCAGGACCAAATTCTCCCTTAACTTCTACAAATTGAGGAGGGCGAACATATGTGTAATTTACTAAAGACAACGGATAAGCTGTCCATAAACTTGTAACAGAATCTATAGGGTAACAAACTGTGTAATCTCCAAAGAATTTTCTATGTGTATCTAAAAAAACATTACTACGCACCGTTTTTTTATCCCGATCAGAAAGAGCTGCTTGATGAAGAATACATAATTGTGCATCCTCATAGGAGCACTCTAGAATCCAGGAGAGCCCTCCCCCAACAGGAAAAACAATAATATAATCACAATCCAAACCTTTTTGTACTTATAAACCCATTTGTCTTGCCTGTAAGGCAACAAGAAACTGTTCATTATCTGCACGAGGTCGACCAAACAAATACATTTTAGTAACAAATGAAAAGCACCAGAGGAAGAAATGTTATATACTGGAACCAACGGTGGAAAGGACACAAAAAGAAGGAAAATCGAGCAAAAAGGAAAAATATCAGGGTCCGTCACAAGCCTCCATGGCAGGCTTCTATTGTTCAATCCTCGTTGGTGCTACGAAGCACGGGCGGTGGAGCCACACTGTTGCAGCTCATCAGCAAATGTTCACGAACCTCAGGATGGGGCACTTTCCTTTCAAAGAAAACACTCTCGACTTTTATCCTGTCCAGTGTTACTGGCAGTGCACCAATTGTCCTGTATCCAACTAAAGAGAAAAACGAAATCAAAGAGACATTATACTAGTCTTATCCATGAAGTCGATTCCTTCTACACTCACTTATCCATTGGTGCACTACCCTTCCGTCGGGGACGCAAATGGTAACTTTCTACTCCAGGCACCGTCTCGTCTTGGTGAAGAATTTGCAATTCAGTTGTCGGAGAGCGAGACTCAGGTTCCTGACGATCTGATGTGGAGGAACCCTGAGCAGCCCCTATTTCTGGAGGAACTGCCTCATTCAAGATCGCCTCACTCTCTTCTTCTGTTCGTACCCAAGTCAACTGGGCATCCGAAAAGGGCCCAAAACGCGGAACTTGCTCACATTAATGGTCTCCTATTTCCTCCTTCACCCAACGATCATAGGGGAGGGGAAGCAGGACCCGTCGGCAGTGAGACGAGTGTATCTAGTTCTTCCGACCTTCCACTCTCACTGCCGTCCTCGTTATGATGAGGACTAAGAATGGGCCCTTCCACCGAGGTTCCAGGCTTTCCTTCCTCTGGAAGCTTTTGATGACCACGTAATCGCCAGGCTGTATGATGTGCCCAGGCCCTTCTGGTACTGGAGGCAGCGCCTCTTGGATCTGTTGATGAATAGAACGCAAACTTTTAGTAAGATCATACAAGTAATCTACTAATAAAGGATAATCTATCTCGGAAAATCTCTTTGGCCTAGGGAAGCCCCACACATTCGCGGGACGGACGAAAATCACTTCATATGGTGACAACCCTGTCCTGGAGTGGGCTGTAAATCTGTTAGACAACAAAGCAAGGGGCAGCTCATCTGGCCATTGCAATCCGGTACTGTTAGACCTGGCATCCTTGGCGTGGGTCTCCCTTCCATTTTTTTCATAATGCCTCCACTGTTGTCAATATGTTTTTGCTGGACTAGATGCTCATGGGCACTCTGCCACTGCTAATCAGTGCCAAAGTGCAAGTGCTCCCTATGATAAATTGTGTTGTGTATTAGTGACTCCATGATTGGACGATTGGTTTACTTGTCAGTCCCTAGTACAGTGCACTGAGTGTGCCCAGGGCTTGTAAATCCAATGCTGCTGGTGGGCTTGCAGCACTGGTTGTGCCACCCACAGGAGCAGCTTGTAAAGTGTGTCTCAGGCCTGCCATTGCAGAGCCTTTGGGCAGCCTAGGGCTGCCATGTCGACTTGGTGAGTACACCCACTTACCAGGCCCTAAACCTTCCCTTTACTGCATGTTGGTCACCCCTAAAGTAGGCCCAAGGGCAGGGTGCATTGTAAGTATAAGGTAGGACATGCCCTGGTGTGTGTGGCATGTCCTAATAGTGAATTACAGCCATTTTCGTTTTTCACTATTGCAAGGCTACCTGTTCTCCATAGGCCAGAATGGGCAGTTAGATTATTACATTTTATAATCCTAACTGACTCAGGGAACATGGTGGAAATTCGAGGTTAGTATGCCTGAACTCAGAATGATAAAATACATCTTTTAGTGAAGTTGGTTTTAACATTCTGTGTTTGAAAATACCACTTTTAGAAAGTAGGTATTTTCTTGTCTAACTATCCAAAGCCTGCCTCTGCTAGGTTGTGTATTCCTTGTCTGGTGTTTTTTGAGTGACAGGGCTGGGGATTCCAGGAGACAGAATGAGTCAGCCCAGTGGTGAATAGAGAGATCTGCATCTAGATGGGTGGGAGGAGTTGCACCTGGAACCTGCATAGGACAGTGCCTGCCCCCCACAATGCTGGCTCCACCCCCTGTGGTGCGTCTGATGTCTCTGCCCTGCACAGTGAAAGAAGAGAAGGAATCATGTCAACAAAGTGCTCCAGGGCTGGGCTTTCCCTCCACAATGCTGGCTCCACCTCCTGTTGGGCGTCTGATGTTTCTGCCCTGCACTGTGAAAGGAAAGAAGGAGTCATGTAAACAGAGTGCTCCAGAACTGGTTTGGACTGGGCAAAGGCCCCTCTGCCCTCAGAGGACAAAGGATTTTGGGGTATAAATATTGGGACCCTGATCCCAAGAAATTAGATCACTTTTGGGAACAAGAAGAAACCTTTGCTGAGGAGCGGAACCAAGAAGAAACTGAGGAGAGACTATCCCTAAGCTGAAGTGCTGCTTGGGGGATTGGCCTGCAGTGGTTTGCCTGACTGCTAAAGAAAGGAGAAAGGAACTTTTGCTTTGCTGTGACTTTCATCAACTTGTGAAGGATCTCCAAGGGCTTGGAAGAGAGCTTGCCCCCTGATCGAAGTCCCAGGACCATTGGACTTCACCCCCTTTGTGAATTGCTGCTGGAAACTCTTTCAGTGGCTACAGGGGTAGGGAGCTGTGACCGACTCTCCCGACCGGCTCGGTGTCCTGTTGGCACCGCATCGAGCAACGCCTGCATCTTGCAACGCACGGCCTTGGTCTCACCGACTCCGTCAACGAGCCGCTGCCTGCACCGTAACCTGTGAGCACCGCACCTTGCAACGCCTCGCTACACCGAATCCATCTGGTCCGACCGACATGGTCACTGCTGCTGAGTTCGAGTCCTGTGACCGCACTGGAGTGGGGCACCGCTCGCACCCTTCGCGACGCACCGCCCGACTCGCACCGCTGTCCGGACTGATCAACGCCAGCTCCTGAATCCGGCTCCATCGCCGCACCGCAACCTGCCAGCACCGCATCGAAGCACCGTCTCGCCCTGCAACGCACGGCCTTGGTCTCACCGACTCCGTCTCGACGACGTCAACGAGCCGCTGCCTGCACCGCCTCGAGGGACAACGCGTCCTGCAACGCTTCCATTTTTGCAACGCAACCGCAACGAACGGCCATCCGGCTCGCACGCCCGTGCCTGCCGCTTCAAGTAAAAGGTACTGTGACCGAGTCTGTCTACGCTGTGTTGGCCCGTCTCGACGCGGTCAGCTGGATTTGTTAGACTCTGTTTGTTCTTGGCATCGCCGTAGCCGGAAGAGGCTACCGACTCGCACAGAACCTTGAATTAAGCCTTTTTGATAAGAACTAAGTATTCTTGACAGTATTGTGGATTATTTTTGTCGTTTATGGTCTTGTGGTAATTCTATATAAAATATTCTTATTTTTATAAATATACAACCTGTGTGGTGTCCATTTGTAGTGTTGTCACTTGATTACTGTATGTGTTCACAAATGCTTCACACACTGCCTCTGAACTAAGCCTGTCTGCTCGTGCCAAGCTACCAAGAGGGTGAGCAGGGGTTATTTTAGGAGTGTACCTACTTTCCCTGACTAGACTCAAGGGTCCCTATTTGGACAAAGGTACCTACCTCTGCCAACTAGAGACCCCCAAATCTAACATTGGTGGTCAGCGGTGAGGATTCTGGACTTGCATTTGTGACTCAAGTACAGTGATTGGTGAACACTACTTAGTGAGTGCAGACCAAAACGCAACCACATACTTTTATAGCATTTTTTCTGGGATTTCCTATTTTTGCAACTGCCAAGTTTAATCACCATGGAGAAACCAGCATCAGTAGCCTCTGTTGAGTGTGTTTGGGAAGAGAAGAGGCTAGAATGCTCAAGCATTTCTGCAAAAAGTTTAAAGTGTCCATGACCGGCTCTCCAGGAAGGAGGACCTCCAAAAGGCGCTGAGGGCCTGGGTCGAATCAAGGAGTGCCCCTGTGGAGGGGGCTGAGAATGCAGAAGGGCAGCTGGAGGGGCTATTGGGTATAGGGGCTGGAAGACCACCTTCCCCAGTAGGTAGCAGTGTTTCTGCCAGAGGTCTGTCTCCAGAAGAGTTGGAGGACAGGAAAGAGAGTAGGATGCACAAAATGGAGCTGACCAAGCTCAAGCTGAATGGGCAGTTAGAATTTGAAATGCAAACTAGGAAATTAGCCCTAGAAGAGAAGAAAATGCAGTTTGAACATGAGAAGGTTTTGAGGGAGTTGGAATTGAAGGCCAAAAGCTTAGAGATTACTCCCTCTGGTGACAGTGTACCGCCTGTGCCTGTTGAAGCTAGGGTGTATATTCCCAAAGATGTGGTGAAGGAGTTTTTTAAAAATGATGACATTGGGCAGTGGTTCAAAGCCTATGAGGTAGCCATGTCTTCCCACCGGGTCCCTGAGAAGGATTGGGGAGCGGGGTTGTGGGGGCGGTTCCTGAGTGAAGGGCGGGATACCTTGTTGGATTTGCCCTCTGAAGTCTATAATTCATACAGCCACATGAAGGATGCTTTAATGACTAGGTATGGTTTGACCCCTGAGCTTTATAGGCAGAGGTTCAGGAACTGTAAGAAGATTGAAGGCAGTACCTGGGTTGAATATGTGACCTTTTTTTGCAGAGCCTTGGATGGTTGGGTAAAGGGTAGCAAAGCGACTGATTTTCAGGCGCTCTTTGATTTGATTGCATGGGAGCACTTGTCCAGTAATTGTTTTCCTGAGCTACGCCAGCACCTGATTGATAGTAAGCTGACTAACCCTAGGCAGCTTGCTGAGGAGGCGGACCGCTGGGTGAGTACCCGGGTCCACAAGGGTCACGTGGGAGACTCCGCCAAGGGTGGGCAGGGTCCCCAGCAGAAGAGTGGGGGACAAAGGTAAACAGAGAAAGTTCCATAAAGGGCCCCGAAGCAGACCCCAAGGGAACCAAGGAAAGGTTCCCAGCCTCCCCTGAGAAGAAGCCAGTGGCCCTGACAGGCCCCCCTGTTCACCAGGGACCACTGGTATGTTACAAGTGTGGCGCCCCTGGCCACAAGGCAAACGATCCTCGTTGCCCTTTGCATGGAAAACCAGCACCCAATGGTGCAGTCCCCCGGCAGTTGGCTAGTGTAGCCCTGGGGGAGGAGTGGGGTGCCCAAGGTGGGGGGATCCCACAGTGTTTTCCCCTTGTCTCATTAGGAGACTCTGAGATGGTCCCTAGGACCCAGCTGCCTGATAACACTAAAAAATACAGGCAGTGGGTGACCATCAATGGCCATAGGGTGGAGGCTCTGAGAGACACAGGAGCCAGTGTGACAGCTGTCAAGTGTCACCTGGTGTCTCAAGAGCAGGTTGTCCCTGATGCATTCTACCCGGTTGTTGCCGCTGACAACACAGAGAGTCACTGCAAGGTGGCTCAGGTTCCCTTTGGAGTGGGGGGGTCTCGGGTACTCTTCAAGTAGCTGTGAGGCCAGCCATGCTTGTTGACTGTTTGTTAGGGAACGATTTGGAGAGCTCACCTTGGGCTAAGGTGGAGCGGAGTGCGCATTTAGAAATGTTGGGCTTGCCTGATTGGGCATGTGTGACCACCCGGTCAATGGCAGCTAAAGGTGTTCAAGAGGACCTGGAGCCTGAAAGGGAGGCCCAGGTGCCTGCCGGAGAGAGAGGAGGCAGGGGGCGCGGGAAACCGGCCCCCGAAGTTCCCACGGTCCCGGAAGAGGTAGACCCTGAGGGGGATGCCCTGGAGCCTACAGGGAAACAGGTAGCTGAACTGGGGGACCTACCTGAGCTGACCCATTGGCAGCAAGAAGGAGGACCCTCCAGGGTTGAGTTCTGCGAGGAGCAGAACACATGCCCTTTCTCTCGTGGGTCTGAGGCAACAGGCCGCAGACCAGGCAGCAGGTGATCAGTCTGGATCACATTGGATTTACTGGGAGAATGGTCTCCTGTATTCAGAGCCTAAGGTTGCTGAGCCTGGGTCAGCCCGTGTGCTGGTGGTACCCCAGCGCTTCAGAGCCTTCCTACTGGGGTTGGCTCATGATGTACTGTTAGCAGGACATCTGGGGCAGGACAAGACCTTTGAAATGCTTATCACCCATTTCTATTGGCCCCAGATGCGTAGGAGTGCCGCCACTCACTGCAGGACATGTCAGACTTGCCAGGCAAGTGGAAAGAGTGGGACGAAGCACAAGGCTCCTCTCCAGCCATTCCCTGTGGTCAGCACCCCCTTTGAACGGGTGGGTATTGACATTGTGGGGCCACTGGACCCTAAGACAGCCATGGGCAACAGGTTTATCCTGGTCTTGGTGGACCATGCCACCCGGTACCCTGAAGCCATCCCTCTGAGGACAGTGACGGCCCCCGTGGTGGGACGGGCACTGAAGGGAATTTTCTCACGTGTGGGATTCCCTCAAGAGGTGGCGTCTGACAGAGGTACCAACTTCGTGTCCAAGTACATGAAGTCCCTGTGGCAGGAGTGTGGTGTAACTTACAAGTTCACCACTCCTTACCACCCTCAAGGAAATGGGCTGGTTGAGAGATTCAACCGGACCCTCAAGGGCATGATTATGGGTCTGGAAGAACCCATGAGGCGTAAATGGAACGTCCTCTTACCTTGCCTGTTGTTTGCATACCGGGAGGTGCCACAGAAGTCTCTTAGGGTTCAGCCCCTTTGAGCTCCTCTATGGACACCCGGTGCGAGGACCTCTGAGTTCGGTCAAGGAAGGCTGGGAGCAATCTCCCAGGAAACCTCCCCAGGATGTATACAGTTACATGCTGGCCTTCAGGAACCAGACTAGGCGTTTCAGAGAGCTTGCTGAGGCAAATCTGGAAGCCAGCCAGGAGGAGATGAAGCGGTGGTACGTACCAGAATGCCACTCTGGTCGAGCTTCAGCCTGATCAGAAAGTGTGGGTCATGGCCCCTGTGGAGCCTTGTGCGCTCCAGGACAGGTGGACCGACCCTTTCACGGTGAGTGGAGCGCAAGAGTCCAGTTACCTACTTGGTGGACTTGCAGTCTCCCAGGAACCCCTTGCGGGTCCTGCATGTGAACCGCCTAAAGCCCCACTTGGAGAGGTCCCAAGTGGGCATGCTCTTAGCTACAGATGATGGGATGGAAGAGGAGACCGAGCCTCTTCCTGACCTCCTGTCAGCCCGAGAGCAAGATGGATCAGTGGAGGGAGTAAACCTCTCTACCTCCCTCACACCTGAGCAGCAGGGTGACTGTCGCCAGCTGTTGGGACAGTTCCCTGACCTGTTCTCCCTGGTTCCCAGTGTCACTCATTGGTGCGTCCATGATGTGGACACTGGGGACAGTCTTCCTGTGAAGCACAATGCTTACAGGGTGACTGACAGGGTCAGAGCCTGCATCAAGGAGGAGGTCTCCAAGATGTTTCGCTAGGGGTGATTGAGTCCTCTAACCGCCCTTGGGCCAGCCCAGTGGTCTTGGTTCCAAAAGCTGCCACGCCTGGTGCCACACCAGAACTCCGGTTCTGTGTGGACTACAGGGGACTCAATTCCGTCACCAGGACTGACGCCCACCCCATCCCCAGAGCTGATGAGCTCATAGATCGGTTAGGGACTGCGCGGTACCTCAGCACGTTTGACTTAACGTCTGGGTACTGGCAGATCGCCTTGACTGATGGGGCAAAGAGAGGTCAGCATTCTCCACACCAGATGGGCACTACCAGTTCCGGGTGATGCCCTTTGGGATGAAGAATGCCCCTGCCACCTTTCAGAGGTTGGTCAACCAGGTGTTGGTTGGACTGGAGGATTTCAGTGCCGCCTACCTGGATGACATCGCAGTGTTCAGTGCCAGTTGGGAAGAACATCTGCGCCACCTCTGGGAAGTGTTGATGGCACTGCGGAGGGCAGGCCTCACAATCAAGGCAAGTAAGTGCCAGATTGGGCAGGGTTCTGTGGTGTACTTGGGACACCAGGTTGGGAGCGGCCAGGTGGCACCCCCCAACCGAAAATTGATACCATTCTGGCTTGGGAGCCCCCAAGACCCAGACAGAGGTGAGAGCCTTCCTAGGACTCACCGGGTATTACAGGAGATTCGTCAAGGGGTATGGCAGCATTGTTGCCCCCTTGACAGAGCTGACTTCCAAGAAGCAGCCCAGGAAAGTGATTTGGACTGACGCCTGTCAAAAAGCTTTTGACACCTTGAAGACTGCCATGTGCACGGCGCCTGTGCTCCAGGCACCCAACTTCTCCAATGAGTTCATTGTTCAGACGGACGCTTCCGAGCATGGTGTAGGGGTTGTTCTATCACAGATCAATGAGGAGGGCCTAGACCAACCTGTAGCCTTCATCAGTAGGAGGTTACTTCCCGGGAACAGAGATGGAGTGCTATTGAGCGTGAGGCATTTGCTGTGGTCTGGGCACTGAAGAAGCTCAGACCATACCTGTTTGGGACTCACTTCCGGTTCAGACAGACCACAGGCCCCTCAAATGGTTGATGCAGATGAGGGGTGAGAATCCAAAGCTGTTGAGGTGGTCCATTTCCCTACAGGGGATGGACTTTACGGTGGAACACCGCCCTGGTACAGAACACGCCAATGCTGATGGTCTGTCCAGATTTTTCCGCCTTAGTGATGAGAACTCCCTAGAGGTAGGATAGTTCTCCCCACATTTCAGCTGGAGGGGACACGTGTTAGACCTGGCATCCTTGGCGTGGGTCTCCCTTCCATTTTTTTTCATAATGCCTCCACTGTTGTCGATATGTTTTTGCTGGACTAGATGCTCATGGGCACTTTGCCACTGCTAATCAGTGCCAAAGTGCAAGTGCTCCCTATGATAAATCGTGTTGTGTATTAGTGACTCCATGATTGGACGATTGGTTTACTTGTCAGTCTCTAGTACAGTGCACTGAGTGTGCCCAGGGCTTGTAAATCCAATGCTGCTGGTGGGCTTGCAGCACTGGTTGTGCCACCAACAGGAGCAGCTTGTAAAGTGTGTCTCAGGCCTGCCATTGCAGAGCCTGTGTGCAGCCCAGGGCTGCCATGTCGACTTGGTGAGTACACCCACTTACCAGGCCCTAAACCTTCCCTTTACTGCATGTTGGTCACCCCTAAAGTAGGCCCAAGGGCAGGGTGCATTGTAAGTATAAGGTAGGACATGCCCTGGTGTGTGTGGCATGTCCTAATAGTGAATCACAGCCATTTTTGTTTTTCACTATTGCAAGGCTACCTGTTCTCCATAGGCCAGAATGGGCAGTTAGATTATTACATTTTATAATCCTAACTGACTCAGGCAACATGGTGGAAATTCCAGGTTAGTATGCCTGAACTCAGAATGATAAAATACATCTTTTAGTGAAGTTGGTTTTAACATTCTGTGTTTGAAAATACCACTTTTAGAAAGTAGGTATTTTCTTGTCTAACTATCCAAAGCCTGCCTCTGCTAGGTTGTGTATTCCTTGTCTGGTGTTTTTGAGTGACAGGGCTGGGGATTCCAGGAGACAGAATGAGTCAGCCCAGTGGTGAATAGAGAGATCTGCATCTAGATGGGTGGGAGGAGTTGCACCTGGAACCTGAATAGGACAGTGCCTACCCCCCACAGTGCTGGCTCCACCCCCTGTGGTGCGTCTGATGTCTCTGCCCTGCACAGTGAAAGAAGAGAAGGAGTCATGTCAACAAAGTGCTCCAGGGCTGTGCTTTCCTTCCACAATGCTGGCTCCACCTCCTGTGGGGCGTCTGATGTTTCTGCCCTGCACTGTGAAAGGAAAGAAGGAGTCATGTAAACAGAGTGCTCCAGAACTGGTTTGGACTGGGCAAAGGCCCCTCTGCCCTCAGAGGACAAAGGATTTTGGGGTATAAATATTGGGACCCTGATCCTAAGAAATTAGATCACTTTTGGGAACAAGAAGAAACCTTTGCTGAGGAGCGGAACCAAGAAGAAACTGAGGAGAGGCTATCCCTAAGCTGAAGTGCTGCTTGGGGGATTGGCCTGCAGTGGTTTGCCTGACTGCCAAAGAAAGGAGAAAGGAACTTTTGCTTTGCTGTGACTTTCATCAACTTGTGAAGGATCTCCAAGGGCTTGGAAGAGAGCTTGCCCCCTGATCGAAGTCCCAGGACCATTGGACTTCACCCCCTTTGTGAACTGCTGCTGGAAACTCTGTTTCAGTGGCTACAGAGGTAGGGAGCTGTGACCGACTCTCCCGACCAGCTCGGTGTCCTGTTGGCACCGCATCGAGCAACGCCTGCATCTTGCAACGCACGGCCTTGGTCTCACCGACTCCGTCAACGAGCCGCTGCCTGCACCGTAACCTGTGAGCACCGCACCTTGCAACGCCTCGCTACACCGAATCCATCTGGTCCGACTGACACGGTCACTGCTGCTGAGTTCGAGTCCTGTGACCGCACCGGAGTTGGGCACTGCTCACACCCTTCGCAACGCACCGCCAGACTCGCACCGCTGTCCGGACTGATCGACGCCAGCTCCTGAATCCGGCTCCGTCGCCGCACCGCAACCTGCCAGCACCGCATCGAAGCACCGTCTCGCCCCGCAATGCACGGCCTTGGTCTCACCGACTCCGTCTCGACGATGTCAACGAGCCGCTGCCTGCACCGCCTCGAGGGACAACGCGTCCTGCAACGCTTCCATTTTTGCAACGCAACCGCGACGAACGGCCATCCGGCTCGCACGCCCGTGCCTGCCGCTTCAAGTAAAAGGTACTGTGACCGAGTCTGTCTACGCTGTGTTGGCCCGTCTCGATGCGGTCAGCTGGATTTGTTAGACTCTGTTTGTTCTTGGCATCGCCGTAGCCGCAGGAGGCTACCGACTCGCACAGAACCTTGAATTAAGCCTTTTTGATAAGAACTAAGTATTCTTGACAGTATTGTGGATTATTTTTGTCGATTTATGGTCTTGTGGTAATTCTATATAAAATATTCTTATTTTTATAAATATACAACCTGTGTGGTGTCCATTTGTAGTGTTGTCACTTGATTACTGTATGTGTTCACAAATGCTTCACACACTGCCTCTGAACTAAGCCTGTCTGCTCGTGCCAAGCTACCAAGAGGGTGAGCAGGGGTTATTTTAGGAGTGTACCTACTTTCCCTGACTAGACTCAAGGGTCCTTATTTGTACAAAGGTACCTACCTCTGCCAACTAGAGACCCCCAAATCTAACAGGTACTTTCCTTTATTTTGGCCATCTTCAGCTTAAGGGTACTATTATATCTCTCAACCAAACCCGCTGACTGGGGATGGTTCGCTGCATGAAATGTTTGTTTAATATGCAGACTTTCACATACCAATTGAATCAATTTGGCATTGAAGTGACTGCCATTATCACTCCAGATCAATTGGGGCAAGCCGTAGCGTGGAAAGAACTCTTTTATGAGAGCCTTCGCCGTAGCCATGGCTGTGTTCTCTTTTGTTGGATAAGCCTCAACCCATTTGCTAAATGTGCAAACCACCACTAACACATATTTCAAATTATTAACTCGTTGCATCTCTAAATAATACATCTAAATAATACATCTCAAAAGGAAGAGAAGGTGGTGCAAAATTACCAGAAGGTGTAGGGGTACCTTTCCCAGGGTTATGCCTCATACATACCATACAATGTTTCACCAAATTTGCAGCAACTTTTGAAATATTATCATTCTGCCATACAGGATCTAATAATTTACCAATTCCTTTGGCGCTAATATGAGCTGGGCCATGTGCCATGGTGACTACACAGAAAACGTATGCGTCAGGTAACATCCATCTCTGCTTCTCACTTTTATCAGTCCAGCACCCCTCATCATCTAATCGCCCTGTACGTTCCTGCCACATTGCCAGTTCCTCAACTGTCGCCTCAGACTGTATTTCCTTGACGCTATCCAATGTATTTTCAAACATGGTAACATCAGGTACCCATCTAGCAGGTCCTGCCACAAACATTTTCGTCATTTTTGATCTAGCTGTTTCTTTTGCTGTTTTATCTGCAAAGGCATTTCCTTTCCCTACAACATCAGTGATTGCTTTATGGCCACTACATTTCACTATTGCCAATCGTTTGTGGAGTGTCAAGGCTGTCAAAAGTCTCTCTCGATCTATGGACCATTTTGGATCTTTGTTCCATGTGAAGTCAAGAATCCTCTCTCTGCAGAGAGGCGTCCAAAATTATGGGCCACCCCGAAGGCATACTGGCTGTCAGTATAAATATTGACAGTCAGTCCTTCACTTATCTCACATGCTCGCAAAAGAGCCATCAACTCAGCAGCTTGGGCAGATTGGTAGGGAATACGAAAAGTCTCAACTACAGTGCGCAGCATGGTAATAGCATACGCCGCTGTAGTAGTGCCATCTGATAATTTGAAACAAGAACCATCAACATATAGTTCCCCTTGCGGGTCTGATAAGGGAACATCAGTCAAGTCTACCCGTCCCTTCGTTTCTTCTTCGGTGCGGAACAAGCAATCATGGACATCTTGGTCCTTTTCTTCTGAAGGGAGGGGTAGTAACGTGGCTGGATTCAGACTGGCACATCTTTTGATAGTAATATAGGGTGCAAACAAAGGCAATTCATATCCAGTCAGACGAGCACTGGTGAGGTACTGCGTTTTTGTCTTGTTTAGAAATACATCCACAGCATGGGGTACCATTACTGTGAGATCATGATTGAGGACGAGCCCTGCCGACTGTCGTATAGAGACCGCCGCAGCTGCCGCGGCTCTTAAACAACTCTGGAGAGCTCTGGCGACAGGGTCAAGCGTGGCAGAGAAATAAGCACACGGCCTCTGCTTACCTCCAAAGGCTTGTGTTAACACCGAAAGCGCACATCCAGCCGTTTCGTGTACGTACAACACAAAAGGCTTCTTATAATCAGGCGTACCAAGCACAGGTGCAGAACAAAGCGCAACTTTCAATTGCTCAAAAGCATGCTGGCATTCATGCGTCCAGGGCAGGGGTTCATGCACGTCTTTGGTTGTTAGGCGAAGCAAAGGCTGTATTAATAAAGAATAAGCAGGAATCCAATGTCGACAATACGAGGTGATGCCTATGAAAGCATGCACATCCCTTTGTGTCTCAGGGACAGGCATCTTAACAATGGCATCAACTCGCTCTGGTGTCAGCCTCCGACCCTCCTTCGACAGCAGGTGACCTAAATAGGTGACCTGCTGTTGACAATATTGGAATTTGGAAAGAGACACTTTATGTCTTTTGTCCGCCAAATGCTTTAACAATTTAACCGTAGCCTCCCGACACCCCTCTTCAGTGTCGGAGGCGATCAAAAGATCATCCACATATTGCAATAATACATTACCCACGGGAAGAGAGAGAGTGTCCAATTGACCTTTTAAAGCTTGACTATAATACTGGGACTTTCAGTATACCCTTGAGGAGCTCGACAGAATTGGAAACTTCTTCCAGCTAATGCAAAACCAAAAAGATAACGGATATCGGGGTGAATAGGGATACTAAAAAAGGCATTCTTTAAGTCGATCACAGAAATGTTTTTTTGCTGTGGAGGGAATCATCGTTAAAAGGACAGTGATGTCCTGAACTACTAGAAACTGGGGAACAACTATCTTATTGACCTCTCGGAGGCCGATCACAAAATGATAAACATCAGGATGTGAATCAGGAGAATCCAATGGTGCCTTCTTAAGAATAGGGAGTATAGGGCTATTACACACATTTCCCACCGTCTCCTCAACCACGCCTGTTTTGATCAGGTCCTGTATAATCTGCATCAAAGCCCGTTCCCCTGCTTGTGAGCACTGCGTTCTCCTTAACTTTAATAGAAACTGGTGGTATCTGTAACAGCCCTACATCTGTATCACCTGTGGCCCATAAAATGGATGGCACGTCTTTAAATTCAGCAGGAAGGGGTGCATCTTTTACCAAGCACTGTTTTGCTTTAGCCACATTAGGGCCAATAGTCATAAAAACACCATCTGGAGAACAAGATATCGTAGCATGTAATCTTTTTAATAAATCTAATCCTAATAAATTTTCACCACAATTAGCCGTTAACAAAAATGGAGAGTCCACAGTAAAAGGACCAAGTGTCAAAGCAAGAGGTTTAGAGATGGGGCTCACAACCGGGACGCCTGAAAAACCTACTGAAACACTATTACGGCCAGACAGGGTTGCCCCAGGGACGAGCGTATGAGAAACAGAGCTATTCATCGCACCTGTATCCACCAAAAATTTCTGTGCTGAACCATGCAAATCTGCCGTGACATAAGGACTAAGCTGATCTACAGGAATTTGAACTGGTCCCTCTCCCTGTCCCTGGCTATCCAAGCCATAGGACATCCCCGCAGCATCTTCCATATCATAATCATCATGATAGTACTGTCTCCCACAGGGGTCATCAAAATAGTTCAAGTCAGAACGACCCCCTGTGGACACACCTGCTGATGCCTCATCCCTGCTCGTCTCATAATGACCCCTGCCTCGCGAACCTCATCCGCCAGGGAATGCAAGTTTTTGCAATAAATCAGGGCACTCACTCCGCCAATGTCCCTCCTTTTTACAATAAGCACACTGATTTCGCCCAAGAGGTGCACCACCTCTACCAACTCCTCGCCCTCTCTGCGTTGGCCCACCACCACCATGTCCCCTTCCAGACCCTCTGGCAACTTGCTGCAGCAACACCCTCGTTTTCAAATCCTTATTTTTCTTTTCCACCTTATCCTTTTCAAACACAAGGAGATGATGGACGGAGCACTGAAACTTTTCAGACACTCACCCCCAGTCACAGATCGGGGTTGAATCCATAATTGTTCTTTAGCTCACTTCGCCACCCCAGTTCAGACACAGCTATATGCAAATCAGTCTTGACTCTGTGCCTCATGGGAACAGTCCAGCCCGAACTGCCAAGCCATGTCTTCCCTGGACTGGAAACAAGCATCCTGCGACCGGTTTCGGGCTAACAGCCCTCATCAGCCAGGCTAGCTTGAATCCAGGGGCAAAGTGAGCAAGGGACCCACGTCTGGGCATACCCTGCCAACTTAGGGCGAAAAAAGCAAACACAAGGAGATGATGGACGGAGCGCTGAAACTTTTCAGACACTCACCCTCAGTCACACTATAAATCCGGCTCCGAACCCACTGCGCTGCCTGATGCACAACCATCTTTTTCTCTTCTTCTCCCACATTCGATCGCATCAACACCTGCTCCATTCGATCTCGCACTGCTACCCACTTCCCTACATCTGACCCCCGTGCTGGTGTCTGAACACTGCTCGATACAACAGACGAAAGACTCGGGATGACATAGTAGAAACAGACATAGGAGACAATGTCAACAGTGGATGTGTAGAAGGAGTAAGAGAAGGGGAGAAAACGGGGGCAGAAATAACAGGTGTTGCGGGGGTGCCTGCAGTCACCACACTCCCAGTTGATAGAACCGGAGAAGAAATAGACAAAGCAGGAGCCGAGGCTGTCAAACTCACAGGAAGGCTTGAGGAAAGTGGGGGAACATTCGAAGGCTAGGACGCCGGAACATCCGCATATAATCTCTGTGGGGCGTACGGAGGTGGGGGACATGTTTCCAACAGTTCTTCCACAAAAGGATCCTCTTCCTCTCTAACCATATAAGACTTGTTATATTGTAATCGAAACATCCTATCAGCACATTCAATACCATTCTCTGTTCGCTCTTTATCATAAGCTACTGCTTTCTGCACAACTGTCTGCATTGTTTTCTTCCTAGATGCCTTCTCGGCCTTTATACGCCTCTGCTTAGCTTCCTTCTGCCATCCCTGTAGAGTGTCAAACATCAACTGCCTACTTCTTCTAGCAAATAATTTGTCCTGTAAATAATTCAATTTCTGTTCATCAAAAGTACCATTTAGTGGCCACTGAAGCTCAGCATTGTCTCTCGTATATTTGTGCCATAATGTACAGAACATAATAGGGCCAATACCATGCTTCACATACATCTCGAAACTCGGAGTGCCTTCTGGAGGCGCATGTTGTTGTTCCTCCAACCGAAGCTCCGCAGAGCGTCCACAACACCCAACACACCACATTTTACTCCAACCAGGCATCTTAGCATCAGACACATTCACTAATCACTCAATCAACACACACACAACAAAAAAACACGAACAAAGAGCTCTTAAGAAGCAGTCCGGAAACTGCACCAAAACAAGTCAGTCCTCAGACTGCATCAAGACAAGACAGTCCACAGACTGTACCAAAACAAGATAGGCTCTAGCCCCAGGCCTTTTCAAGAATATACCAAATTACCAGGTGGCCTGGCGGAACGTTCTAAAAATGCTCCGTATCACAAGGGTCTGCAGACCTACCAAGTTAACCAAGACAAAGCCGCACTTTCCAAGAATCAAGATGAGCTCACCTGGTGCACACAGGTCAAACAAGATTATTCTCCACTGCCGACTCTTCAGACCAAAACGGTCAGATCCAAGGGTTTCGCCTTTTCAGGACCCCAGCCAAGATGACCACTAGACGAGGAGCCGCCCAATCAGACAGGCGGGGCAGCTGCGAGAACTAGGCTCGATCGTGTGGGGTACCCCGATCCGCCCATCCGACCAGACGCAACCCCGACCCCTACAACACATCTACAGGCGAGATGGGTCACCTGGTGGGGTCCCTGTTCGGGCGCCAACTGAAGGAAGTGACCCGTTTAGGGCCACCCGGGTCACTCTAGACCTCCACTAGCCTCCTGTCCAATGAAGAGTCGATGACGCAGTAGAGAATGCATATAGACTAGTTTATTCATAAGATACACTGCAGTGGAGTCCAGTCTGACCAGCCTCCTGTGATGGCTGACAAGGGACTGACTCTAGCAAGCATAAAGTTACATTATGTATGTTGCGGAGCCCTCTAAGACACGCCTATTATGTAAAAACACTGGTATCTGTCGTAATACAATGGAGGTACAGAATATGAGTTTCGATTTCACAGCCTGGCACAAGCTATCTACTGCCCAAGGTCATCTAGCTCATCCTCCCATAACACAGGTGGGAGAAGGCCTTGATGAAACAGCAGAAGAATGCAATAATGAATGAGTTTTCGACATTGGAGAAGCGAAACTTACCAAAGCCCATTTCTCGTAAATGAATAAGTAACAGTTTCGATTGTAATATAAAATGGCGTCTAGGCAAGACAAAATGGCGGCAGGGATGTCAACCTAACAAACATAATATCTACATCCTCTGCTCGCGTATGCACATGATACAATAATACTGCATTAGCTATATCAATGCTAACCTTCAATGGAGTAATATGCGGGTAATACAGCAGTTTGCGAGTCAATTCTAACAGTATGAATCTTAATTTCATCTCCACTATCTTCATGTACTTGCTGGAAGTATTCAAGTACATGTTGCCCCTCTGTACCCAAACAACCTATTAGAAGTTCTTTGTTTGTGAGTGAAGGAAAATGTGTGCCCTCAAGTGCCCCTAAGTAGTTTTCAAATGTCTCTGGCTAATCGTCCTATTCAATTGATGGATCTCCAGGTTGCATGAGAAATGAGGAAGGAATCACAATAGACTAGTATATGCTCATAATAAATAGTTCGATTGAAGTTTCACAAGGAGACACCAGGTAGCGCAGCAGCGGATCACAAATAGTAAAAATGATAGAGACTATGGGGCATTTTTACAAAGAAATGACTCGGCGCAGCAAGCAATTAAGCAGCGCCTCTCTGCGTCATTTAAAAAACACAGAGATGCACCGTATTCATAAGAATACAGTGCACCACTGTGCTTTTATAACGCCGGTGCTAAAAAAAACTGCCTAGGACCAAAGCAGACACCCTTGAATGGATGATTGTTTATGTGTAGTAAGGGAACTCGGCAAGCTCCGTGCTACGCAGAGTGCGGAAAACTCCACAAACTCAGCGAGCGCAGCGGAGTTCACCGCCCAGGGTTAGTAAAGAGGCCACCCCATGGGAGTTCAAGGAGATCGAAAAAGCGTCAGTTTCCTCCTTTTTGATGAGAGAGAATCCTGTGGACGTCTGAATGTGGTGATCAAGGGAGAATTCAATCTACATGATTTTGTCATTGAAGAATTTCACAAATTTGTCACAATGCTCTTTAGTGACATGAAGATCATCTCCTGCTGGTTTAGATGTTTGTTGTTCAATTATGTTGAAAATTTATTTGGGGTGGTCTTCTGCTTTATCTAGCGCTCTGCGGAAGAAAGCAGCTTTTTCTTTTACCATGTATTTTTTGTAATTTCTGCAATCCACACTGAGCTGTTTAAGATGGGTTATGGGCGATTTTGTTCTCCAGGGTATTTCCGCTGCTCTAAGTTGCCTTCTTTCAGAGTTAAGGTCTTTGTCAAACCAGCTTCTCGAGAGAGTCTTTCGGTTTTTATTTTTAGTTTCCAGGGCTCTAATTGGTTTAGGATGTCTGTAGTCATAGCGTTATAGTGTGCTGTAAGTTCCTCTGTAGTAGGGTTGTCTGTTCAGGGGGGAGTAGTGCCCTCATTCTATCTTCCAGATCAGTCTGGGGAATCTGACTAATGTTACGAGACCATTGGCTAGTTGTCACAAATAGAGGGAATTTCTGTTTAATTGAGTTGGAACAGAATGGTGTGGTGATCTGAGCCGTCAATTGGAAGGGTGTTGTTGATAGTTACCACTTTGTTATGGGCTATGATGGTGTCAAGGGTTGTGCCTATGGTATGTATATAGCATTTGCAGTGTTGGATAAGATCTTTTCTGAGTAGGAGTTAATTGAGGGATATGATTAATGTGTTATTGTCATCATTCCAGTGGAGATTGAAGTTCCCTAGGATTATGGTATTGTCACTGGAGAGTGAGCAGTACATTATCAGTTCTGTTAGGCATTCACAGAAGGCAGGCATGCTCCCTGGTCGATGATAGAGTAGGTGACATTTCGTTGTTTTCTTGTTCTTCATCATTATGTTTGTGCTGAGGTATTCAAATGTGGGATATGTGAAGGTGTCTGTTTCAGCCATGAGAATGCTACTCTTATGGATGATAGCTATGCCACCTCTGTGGCAGTCCTCTATGTCTTTCTAGATGATAGAGAAGCCAGGACAGACTAGAAGGTCCAGGATTGGATAAGAGGAGTCATTTAGCCATGTTTCTGTGATGAATGTAATGTCAGTGTCATGGTTCAAGATGGTTTCAGCTATATCCATTGCATGTTTGGTTGCTAATCTACAGCTTATGAGCATGCAGTTGATATTACTGATGTTGCTGAGTTTTTGAGTGGTTGGGGCCAAGGGGATGATGATGTGGTGTATTGGAAGTATAGGAATTGTCAAGGGGTTGAGGTCTCTCCTGATTCCAGTTATCACTTGGATCTTTGAGGTAGGGTTGTCTTCAGTTGACATCAGGTTGTAAGTTTTATCTAAATCCATAGCTTCAGTCAGGGACATCCCAGGACTCAATCTTTTTGGTCTGTGAGCTTGGTTCTGAGCCAACATAGAGGCTGAATATTGGACATTTTTAAGGGATATCTGATAATGGAGGAGGAGGGAAGGTGTAGAGTTTAGACCAACTCTGCATGATTTTTAAGTATCTTAATGATATTGCTGATGCCCAGCCTTATTATATTGAAATGATTTTCCAAGCAAGTTAGTCGTTCTTTTAAACTGATTGTGGACAAAGGATTCCGAGGGGACAGAGGAGGTGTGGTCTTGTGATCCATCATATGCATGGTGTTCTGCATAAGCGGAGTATGAGTCAGTGAGAGGGGGGGTTGAGTTGCCACTTGTTGCTTCCCTGGTTTGGTTAAGAAAGAATTGGGTATTTTGAGGGCTCCGCAGAACCTTTACCTTTACTGAGTCAAATGGGACTAGGGGCAATTTGAAATACTGGCACCTCTGGTACTGCATTTCGCATGTAGAGGTAGTGAGAGGGAGGGGAGGGGTTTGGTTTGAGTTAGTGTTGGTACGGGTGTCGGAGTGTTTCCGGTTGGAGTTGTTGCTATGAGCTGGTCTAGTGACTGTGTTAGGCTTGATTTATAAGTCTGCATTGTGATAGTGATGGGAAGTTAAGCATTCGGGAGAGACTGTGGAGGCCATCTCTGTGAGGGAGGGTTCTAAGGCGGGATTGGTTGTGGGGTAGGGGCTAGAGTTGGGATGATTAGTGAGTAACCCTGGGCGTAGTTCGCGTAGTAGCGCAACGCATAGCTACGCGAAGTGCACTTCGCACTACGCGAGCTACGCATAGCTATGCGAACTGCATAGTGCACTGTGCAAAATGCTGTTCGCACTGATTGCACAGTGCCGGATGCTTGTCCGCACTGTGCAATCAGTGCAAACCGCATCTTGCACAGTGCAAGCGGTCAGTTTTCTGCCGCTCGAGTAGATTTCTACTCGAGCAGCAGCTTCTCAACGCGGACTGGTAGTTTCTCATCGCGAGCATACGCGACCACTCGCAATGAGAAACCTGACCTCCCCGCGTTGAGAATCTCGCCGGGAGGTTTATTTTCCACGCTCGCGATCGGCAACTTGATGTTGCTGATCGCGAACGAGGCAAAAGTCTCGCTGGGATGTCATTTTGCTTGCTCGCGGTCGCCAACTTGACGTTGAGGACCGCGAGTAAGCAAAAAATGACCGCTACGCTACGCGTGTTTGCACTGTGCTACGTGCAATTCGCGTAGTGCGAAGTAGCGCAAACTTCGCAAACTACGCGAGCGTAGCGTAGTACTTCGCCCAGGGTTATTAGTGAATCCCATGAACTTTGCATCCTAAGTTGTAGCTTGAGGTGGAGGTAGCATCAGTGATGGACAGTTGAGTATGCATTGAATGGCACTGCGAACGGTAGGGAACATGGATTCAAAGGAGCGTAGGTTGTTGTCATTTACTTGTTTCATGATGTTTCCATTTATGTAAATGGATATGGTGGTGTTGCCTTTGAAAGTAGGTGAGTTATCTATCGTTAGTTTATGGCCCTATGGGATTTTGCAGGAGTTAGTTATATTTAGGAGGTTAGTTAGGGTTGTGCACCCTTTTGCAGGTCGGTGTGTGTGGAAGATGAGATCAGTTTTATCTGGACCTTTGTAGGTGTTGTAAAAGATGTCAGCTATGAGAGTTTTGGGTCATGCTGTGTTTAAAGTTTTTCTGGCACTAGCTGAGAGGTTCGGGGGTATGATATGGAGGAGCTCAGACCATGAGATTTCAGGTTACTGTGTGGAGTAAAAGTGGGGGGAGCTTAGAAAACACTCATATTTATTTTTTGTTTGTTAATTGATGGAGTGCATTTGGATTGGGATCCTGGTGTGGGTCTAGCTGTCTCTCCTAGGGGTTGAGGTGCAGAGCTTGGATTCAGGTCGGTTAAGGGGATCGTCGCTGGAGAGTCACCGAGGACTCATTATATTGTCAGGGATATCACGTTGTTCTGAACTCTTACGTAATGACTGAACTTCCAGAGGGTGATAAAGGGAGGGTAGTTTCTTGATTTTTATCAATTTCAATTTCTTGAGTCTTTACAGGTGGCTATTACCTCAGAGGAGGGTAGGAGAGGCATTTTCCTAATTGATTTTTTTATGGGAGCAGAATTACAACAGCAGTAAGGTCTGACCAATCCAAAATGTCCACCACTTCTGGTATTAGGTGGGTGAGCAATAGGCCAATCCAAAATGACAGCCTCTCTTGGAGTTCAAGTCCTCTTTCTATTGTAATGATTGTTTATTTTTGCATGAGTGAAGAGGCTATAATGAACCTCTTCTGTTTATATGGATTAGGCTCAGGGCAGCGAGCATCAAGATGGCTGCATAGCCTGGGGAGATACCAAAATTGAGTCTCAGAGACCCCAAGAGACACTTTGCAGTGGGGGTCTTCAGAAAAACATAATTGAGATCAGCAGTGCTGGTAGTGCAAATGAGCCCACTCCAGCTGCTCAGCATGTGTCCCTAAGGCGGGGAGTGACATAAATATGCTGGGGTGTAGCACGTGTCCCAGGGGATATCTCCAACTGAGGCGAGATCCCCGACTTACCCACTTGCTCCCTCCACCAATCCCTTGCCTCTCTTGCTTTGACAGCGTCACTCCTCTAGTGCCATCTGGCGCAGACACCCGTCCTCTGTATATGACCAGGAGCAAGGGGTGGTGGGTCTTCAATCAGATCCTCTCCCTCGATCTGTCACCTGCCCTCCGTAGCAGCCACGGGCTCATTTTGGACCTCTCCGATCTGGCTCCCCACAGTGGAGGGGGGACGACAGACGTCTCGAGTTTCACCTGGTCACCAGTGGTCTCGGAACCAGCAGCTGCAGATCAGTGGCTCCTCAAGTCAGCCGAGGACACCCCTTGGGCACCGGTGGTTCCTAGGTCATGGCAACTTTGCTCCCCAGGGCCGACGATTCCTCCAGTTTTGTTATAGGAACCTTTTATGGGTGAATTGCTCGTGCAATACAGGGATTTACACAAATAGTGATCCCAGCCCACAGGAGACCACAGAGAGTGCTCCTTTTTCATTGGCAGCCATCTTCAACTCTACACTGAGAAGGCAGCTGATTGGACTCCCGGTATGCCATGGGTGGCTGAAATATCAGGCTTGAGGAGGAAAGACAGTTGTATGGCGCAGCGTGCCATTTGCAGTGAACTGGACACAAGATGCGAGCTGCTTGTGAAGAAGGCTTGAGGGAGCAACAGTGCAGTAAAGAGCACAACCGCTTTGCATGCTGTCAATGCCGATGGTGCACGAGGCTACACCGATGCTCCGATAACAGTCTTTTGGCTGGAGTACAGAATTTAATAATGGAGCCTGAGATGAAGTTCAAAATGAGCGAGCTGCGACCTGAGATGCGAGGGCCGGGCGAGGAAGAAGTGTGGGCTGCGCTCGCTGAACCTACCGTAACCTCAAGTTGGGGAGTGAAGTCATCAGGATTTTCCTGCTTCTACTGGTATTAGGTGCCTGGCCATACTCGTTTCCAAATTATTTTGTGCAATACATGGTGAAAGGGCTATGGTAATTGAATTCTTTAAGTTTATTAGCAGACCAAAATCCTGTGACCATCTAAAGTCAGGTACTAACCGTCTCTCTGTGGTTCACAGATCAACACATTTAGAACCTGATTAAGTCATAAAAGCAGTACATGTATGACATTCTATGAGAGCATCATAGGGCAGGGCACAGAAAAACAACTAAGAAGAATGCAATGCAAAACATATTATAACAGTCTTTTCCTGTAATGTTAGTTCCTCTTTAATCGTATATAAGGAAGACAGTTACTAGGGGAAGGTGCTTCACAACATATTTGTTGCCTTGTTTTATTGTTTTCTAATCTCTTTGGCTATTACTTTTGTCCCAGATTTTTGCTTTCAGCTATTTGATCATCTTCTGGAATTCTTAACCTGGATTTCTTGTTTGGCTCTTTTCTCCTTCCTGATGTCAGGAGGAGTTTGATCCTTACTGACTTCTTCATTTCTAATCTTCATTTTCCATCGAGTGATATTAAATCGCCAAGGAGGATTTTTACGCGTATGAGCTTGTCCTTCTCACAGCAACTTTCTTAAGGAGACATTTGGCCCCTTTCATAAATACGATTCTCTGCAGTGTATCACAGTGGCTACTGGCAGGAGTTACTTTTTCCCTGGACAACCAATTATTTTTCTCAGTTTAGGAGTAGTAAAGTTAGGACTCCTAACTTTACTACTCCTAAACTGAGAAAAATCCTAACTTTAAGACTTTCGGTATTCACAGAAGGCATTTAGGAGTCCTAAAGTTAGGACTCCTAACTTCTGTGAATACCGAAATGAGTAAGTGTATTCTGTGAATACCAAAAAGTACTAACTTTACGTTTTTGACGTACGTTAGTTCTGTGAATCAGGCCCAGTGTGTTTGCTTCATTCCACTGAAAATGGGGTCAATGCTGATGTCACAAGTGATAACTTTAGCACTCTTATGAGTGATGCTGTTTGCGATGTCATCAGTGATATTATTTGAGTTATGATCAGTGATCATCAGTAATTTGTCAGGTCAAGAGCAATGCATAGTAAGTGTGTGAGTTGCAATTTGCACAGGTTAGTATGACTGGGTCCTGGGCAGCCTTAAGCGCAAGGTGCTGTGTAAGCAAAAGGTAGGACATGTACTCCTATGTTTTGCATGTCCTAGTAATGACAAACACCAAAATTAGTTTTTCTCTGCTGTGAGGCCTACTCCTCTCACAGGCAAGCATTGGGAATTCCTTAATACACTATTAAGCTGTAATTCCTGATTAGAAAGAAGTAGCCTCATCATGTTTCATTTCTTTGAAATGGTAGTGATAAATCCTCTTTACTGGTAAAGCTGGATTTAACATTACTATTTTAGAAATGCCACTTTTAGAAAGTGGACATTTCTCTGCTCTTACTTCTCTATGTGCCTTGCAGCCTGTCTTCAATACACGTCTGGGGTGAGTGACAGCTACACTTTGTGCATTCCCTCTAGACAGCCACAAACACAGGAAGGGTGTATGTGACAGAGAACTCATCTACGTTCATCTGCATTCTGATAGCTCTTCCTAAGCAGGAAGAGAGGGGGAGTTGGCACTTACACCTGCATAGGCGGTGTCCTGTTTCCCACCCAAAGGGATGATTATCCCTTACTGATAGTCTGGAGCCAGGGTTGGGAGGAAAGGGGGACCTGTGCCACCCCCACTTCTAAACCGAAGTCTAATACAAATAAGCAATCAATATAGACTTTAATCAGTACTATATTTCTACTGTCCAGCCGGACAGTACATTTAATGGTTTTTCAATTACCATATCAGAGCAAAACAGATAAAGTGGGACACAGTCCTGCATCCTACATATTACATTAAACATAAGAAAAAGACAACAAACATTCAGGCAGGGAAAGAGGCTTGTTTTGTAGTGTGAACAATGAAACAAGCAAGATGAAGGTGACAACAGCCGTTGCACTTGAATATTAAAATTAAATTGTGTGTACAGTGTCTAGCAAGTCGACGACGTTTCGATCCCTATTTACAGAAATACACAGGATCATCATCAGGACAACATAAATTACAAGCCTGAGAATAATAATTAGCCTGCGGAAAAATTGGAGAAAATAAGGGAGGAAAAACAGGCGAAAAAAAGAAAAATAAGAATCAACGAATAGAGAGACAAACCTAGACTGCATAGTGCTAGTGGTGCTATGAGCTGACTGATTTAACCATTTGGTTAAAATGAGGCTGAGGCTTACCAAGCTAGTTGGTTGGAACGAAGTGATTCGGTAATGCTACGCAGTGGGAGCTTGTGACTGGGGCAGCCGTGATAGGCAGGAGTGGGTCGGTCAATGCCTGGCAGGAGAGATGTGATTAGAGCGCTGGAATGCAGTGGCAATGATCAAGGTCAAAGGAGGGAGAGGTTGCTGGACTTACCGCTGGTTGTAAGCCGGTGAGATTGAAGCCAGGCCGAGTTCAGGGGATGAACAGGAGGTCCTGTGAGGGGGGAGAATTAGCGTCAAGGGGGCATGGAAAACAGGGTGTGTTACGACCGGTGCGCAAGTAAAGTGTTTTGCCTGTAATCCACACAAAGTTAGAATAATACAGTAAGATTCAATAAATAAAAGAGACCAAAACAACAAAAATCCAATTACTAGAACCGAAGTTATGAATTTTTAAAGATTGTAGTGAAAATAGCACCGAAAAGCACAAAGCACCAACTTGGGATATCTGGTCACACTGGACCGGGTCAAGGTCACACTTTCAGGCCGAATGCAATAGAGAGCAGGTCAGCTACAGTCACTTTGTTAGGTATGCTGAAGTTTACAATTTTAAATCCGTGCCAAGAGTCTTGCTCGCGATGGAGGGGCCTGCGAGGAGCAGGGAGAGCGTCGCGGGAAACTGTCGACATAGCATGAAGAACAGGCCAGTCGTCTTAGGCGGTGCTGGAGCTTTGAGTTGGTGGTCCCCCACTAGCCATCGATGCTGCAGCATGAAGAGGCAGTTGCTGGAGCTTTGCGCTGAATAGCAGTGTGAGCAGCGAGGTCTCATGTGAAAGGGCCTGTTCACAGTTGCAAAGAGGCCAAATGCTTGAATACAGCTCCCTGAGCCACAACAAGGGTCCAGGACCACTTGGGTCAGGAACTCACTGCAGCTGTTTCCAGCGGCTAGTGTAGGATGTTGGGGAGCCTTTTATATCCCTGAGACTCAGATCAGGAGGCCAGTAGACTAACCCTTGGAGTCACTCTGGTGTCCTAGGTTCAAGGGTAAAGTTTCATGGGTAAAGTTGCAGGTCCAGTTCTCGTCTCACCCAGGCAAGAGGGCAGCAGGTCAGACCGGCAGGGCAGCAGTTCCTTCAGAGCAGCAGTCCAGCAGAGTGGCAGTCATTTCGGCAGCACAGCAGACCTCCTTCCTGGCAGAGTATCCATAGGTCCAGAAGTGTAATGAAGAGCTGGTGCCTGAGGTGCCTTTGAAGTGGGGATAAGCTTCTAGAGGCATGCCTTTGAAGTGCAGCGGTGCCCTACCTTCCTGAACCTGGCTCCAGACTAACTACAGGACAAAGCCTATTCAAGTGTAAGTAGGGCTGGGCCCTGCTCCTACCTCCCATTTTGCCATTGATGACCCATTCAGTCACACCTAAGCTGTCCATTGTTTGTGGCTGTCTAGAAAGAATACACAAAGCCCAACTGTCAACTACACCCAGTGATGTGACCCAGAGACAGGCTGCTGGCACCAAATGGCTAAGGCAAGAAAATGCCAACTTTATAAAAGTGGCCTTTTCAAAATTGTAATTTAAAGTCTGACTTCATCATAAGTTCGGATTTTAAATTACAATTCCAGAGACACCAAACATGAAATGGTTTAATCAATCAGGCAATCAGACAGTGCTTATAGAGCGTGACTCATCACCCTTGAGGGTATCCAGATGCTGTGAACTCGCTGGGCTCAGTCGAAGGGCCAGGTCTTGAGTCCAGTTGTTCGTTGTATGACAGAGGCACACATGGCTAAACCATGTGTGCCTCTACAACGCTCCCCCAACAACGAATGTGTTTGAACAAAGCATTTTTTTACCACACATGCCTATACCATGCATGCCTTTACTACGCAATGTTTTGGTAAAGGCATGACTGGTAAAGGTATGTGTGGTAAAGATCACACCTCAGCCACCTCGCCCTGAGCCCTAAAAACTGCCCGACCCTCCCAGAACCCTAAACACTATGCCGCCCCCGAACCCTAAACACTACCCCGACACCCAGAGCCCTAAACACTACCGACCGAAGCCCTCAACACTACCCTAACCCCCAATTGAGCGCTAAACACTACCTCAACACCCCCTGAGCCCTAAAAATGACCCCAAACCCCCGAGCCCTAAAAACTACCCCAACCCTCCTGAGCCCTAAAAATGACCCTTAACCCTTAAAACCTACCCCTCACCCTCAAAACCTGGCCCCAGCACCACTTACCAGACCACGTCCTCTCCTGATCCTTCCTCTTTCTGTGTCCGCCCATTCCACCATCTAGACCGCGCACTGCCTTAACCGTGCATATGCGTGGTTAAGGCAAGCATGGTTCTGCTTGCGGGGAAATGGCATGTGTGGCTCAGCCCGCATTATAAAGGCTATTTCCCTTGAGTCACCTTCTGAATTCTGTGCAAGAGGGAGATGTTCATAGGTGGAGGGACACATCATTCCAAGACTTGATGGTGAGGTAAGACAACGACCTCCATTGTAGCTTCGGAGGATGTGGGGAGTGTGTGCAAGGGCGAGGGAGGCGAAGCACAGGTGTCTGGCAGGCTGGAGGAAGTTGAGGCAGCGGTTGATGTAGGCTGGGCTCTGGTTGCCTGGTTGTGGAGGGCCTTGTAGGTGTGTGCCAGCATCTTGAACTGGCATCTTTTCTGGACTGAGAGCCAGTGAAGGCCCATGAGGTGTGGAGCGATGTGGGTCCATTTGGGGAGGTTGAGGATGACTCTGACCACTGCGTTCTGTATGGTCTGGAGTCTCTTGAGGAGTTGGGTGGATATTAAAGCATAGAGTGTGTTTCCGTAGTCTAGCTGGCTGGTAATAAGGGCTTGAGTGACTCTTTTCCCGGTGCTGACAGGGATCCATCTGAAGATCTATCTGAGCATGCGGAGGGTGTGGAAGCCGGCTGAAGAGACTGCGTTGATCTCGCGTTTCATGGTGAGTTAGCTGCCTAGGATGATGCCGAAGTTGCAGGCGTGGTCTGTCAGTGTGGGTGTTGGTCTGAGGTCTGCAGGCCACCAGGTGTCGTACCATGGGGAATTGTTGTCCCCAAAGATCAGCACTTTGGTCTTGTCCATATTGAGTTTAAGGCAGTTTGCCTTCATCCAGTTGGCTACATTTGTCATGGCATTGTGGAAGTTGGTTTTGGTAGTGCAGGGGTCTTCAGTGAGTGAGAGGATGAGCTGGATTTCGTCTGCATAAGGTATGATGTTGAGTCCATGGGTTCTGACGATGTCGGCCAGGGGTGTCATGTAGATGTTAAACAGGGTAGGGCTGAGGGATGGGCCTTGAGGAACTCCGCAGATGATGCTTTTGGGCTCTGAGGTGAAGGGTGGTAGGTGGATTCTCTGGGTGCATCCTGTGACGAAGGATGTGATCCAATTGAGGGTGTCTCCCTGGATCCCGATGTAGTGAAGTCTTTTAATGAGGTGTAGTGAAAACTCTCTCTCAAGGTAAGTTAAAGTTTCCTTTATTCGCGACCAGACAGCAGCAGGACTGACAGCCACAGGAACAACTGTAAACTGCCAGTCCTGTGCATCGCACCAACAAACAGTTTAAACGATTATTAACACAGTTACCATTCCATACTTCTCTCGTGGAAGCCTCCACGAGAGAAAGAGAAAAGAGAAGAAACACTACACATCTCCTCCCTTGCAAAAAAAAAAAAAAAAAACTGAGAAAATGACATAAAATAAGGATACATTCAAACCAATATCAAAACATAAGCATGAGAAAATACAACAACAATCGCATAAATGAAAAGTACAGAAAGAAGAAATTAATCACAAATATAATTCTTTAAGGCAGTCGGACATTTGATCATTCTTTTTCCACGGGTGCAGGCATCCTCCTTCAGAGAAACATCATGCACATTGCCAACTTTGCTATGCTTGACAGTGGAATCCTGCTGGAGAACAGAGCAGTTATCAAGGTCAAAAATATCTGGACTACCATGTTTGCTACCCACAGAACCAGATGCAACAGGACAGTCAGAGCATGAACTGTGTTTAGTTGCTCCATTGATGTTTCCATTATTGGCTTGCTTACATAAAGCAACTCTTTTGAGATTCCAACACTTGCCATTATCTAAAATTACAGAATTCTTCCTCAATTCAGCAATGTGTCGAGGCTCCAAAAACCTGCTATCATTCTTGGGAACAAAACCGGAGGGGGGAGATGTACTAAGATTTTGCGCCGTGTTAGCGTCACAAAAGTGACGCAAAACGGCGCAAAATCTTTTTTTCCTAATTAACTTTCCAGCGCTAAATTTGCATTACTTTGCGCCGTGGGGGCGTGCCAAGGGTGGTGCATGGGCGCTCCCATGCAACCACCCAAGCTTTCTCACGCTAAACCCAATTTACTAAAAACAGTAGATTGAGTTTAGCGTGAGAAAACTGCGCCCTTTTCAAGTAGGCGCAAGGAAGGAGAAATGCTTTCATTTCTCCTTCCTTTTACGACTATGCATGCGTGCTGCACTGTGCAGCACGCATACAAAGTGGGAAATGCTTTCCCTCGTGTCTAGCATAGTATTTTGTACAGGAAAGGTACCCTTCCTGTACAAAATCTATGCTACACTCATGCACACACCCTAGCGCTAAGGTGTTTGCATGGCGCACGGCTGCTGAAATCAGCGCCGGCGCAAGGGAAAAGGGAGGAGAGAGCCATATCTTTAAAAATATGGCGCTTTCCTGCTCTCTCCCTGTCGCACAACGCAGCGCAGCCTCGCGGGGGGCTGCGTTGCGTTGCGCGACTTTTTTGTAAATCTCCCCCCAGGTTTCTTAATCCTAACCCACTGACCAACATAAAGTTTAGTCTGTTTGGTATTATGCTTGCTGTCATAAAACTCCTTATACTTGTCATGTTTGAGAAACAGATTATTTTTAATCTCAGAGAAAGACCAACTCACCTCACCAAAACTCTTATTCCACCCAGGAAACCACTTTGCTCTAGGCTTCCTTCCTCTCATGAGTTCAAAAGGGGAAACTTTAGTGGAATCCACTACCGAAACTCTGTAAGACCAAAGCGTTTTGAACACTTGTGTCTCCCAGGGAATGCTGTTCCTACAAGCCAACTGAATGGCCCCCTTCAAAACTCTAATATACCGTTCCACAAGAATGTTGCCAATGGGATTATACAAGGAGGTAGTTTTGTGTTTGATACCACATTTCAACATATACTGTGTCATAACATCAGAAGTAAATTGCACCCATTATCATTAATGATGAGGACTGGGGTACCTTCACTAAGAAAGACCTCATCAAAAAAATTGATGACAGTATCAGTGTCCAATTTCTTAATAATCTTGACCACAGGCCACTTAGAAAACATGTCCATAAGAGAGACTACATACTTCCCAGAACAACCAACAGGACCCATGATGTCAACCGCTACATGCTCCCAAGGGGACTCTGGACACATGAAGTGACCCAGGGGGGATCTCAACGTTTTGAGAGTTTTGTCAGACGACATACATAAACCACACTCTCTAACAACTCTCTCCACCTCAATGTCCATGCCTGGCCACCAAAATCTGCTTTAACAATACTTTTAGTTTTCATGATACCCAAATGTCCATCATGACATAAGGAGATATTTTTACCTCTGAGACAGGCAGGGGGAACCAACCTTTCACCTCTCACAATGTTTCCGTCAATAATAGTTAACTCATCTCTGACCTCCCAGAAAGCCTTAAAGTCTTTCACTTCCATTTTACGATGCCAACCATTGTTCAGAAAATCACAAAGTTTAAGCAAACACGCATCTTTGACCAGAGCTTCATTCCACTCCTCTTTGGAGAAAGACTCCAAACCATGATCCCACAACCAAGCTACCTGTACACTATCCATGAGATCGTCTTGGTTCTCAGCCATTTGGACAGGCAGACGAGAAAGGAAATCAGCAACTGCATTTTTCCTCCCATGTAAGTATTCAACTTTATAAAGAAAATCTAATAACCTCATGGATATTCTAGCTAATCTGGCAGAAACGTTAATCATGCCAACATTGGACAGAACTTTGACTAAAGGTTTGTGATCACATTTGATGATGACTTCTCTGCCTCAAACAAAAGTGCAAAAATGCTGAAGGGCCCAAGCACAAGCAAGAGCTTCCCGTTCAATCACTGCGTATTTACATTCTGCAGGAGACAGAGTCCTGGAAGCATACGCAACAATGGATTCACAACCATCTTCACCCACTTGAGAAAGAACGGCACCAATACCAGTACCAGCAGCAGTTTCACTAGCTATGTCTCAGCGCGGGGACACACCGGGCGGTGTAGCCATGCGCTCTACAAATGAATAAATAAATAAATAAAATACCACTAGCATCAGTGGTGATTACGTTCTTACATAAAGGATCAAAACCCTGGAGAGCAGGGGCTGAAGAGATGGCATTTTTAATATCTAGGAACTCCTTTTGGCACAACGGAGACCATTCAAAATTCGATATGAGTTTAAACAGTTGCCTATTATGAAAAGTCCTGCTTGAAAAATGTTGCACAAATTTAGAAAAAAACTCAACAAGTCCCAGAAAAGATTTAACTTCGTCCTTGTTTTTTGGACTGGGGGCATCAGAAATGGCAGAAACAAGTTTGGATTTGGGATGAATGCCCAAGGCACTGATATCGTGACCTAAATAAGTCACACGCTTAGCGGGAAAAATTTGCACTTCGAAAATTCCACTGTCAAACCAAATTTGCTCAAAAGGGATAACACATGGATGAGTTTGGCTTTATGATCAATACTATCCTTCCCCATGACAAGGATGTCATCTTGGAAGATGAGAACATAATCCAAATGACCAAAAATGTTGTGCATTAAACGCCGGAAAACTGCAGCTGCCGAGGCTAAACCGAACGGCATTCTGGTGAATTGGAAACAACCAATATGAGAGATGAACTCCGTGAGGTTTTTACAATCATCAGACAAAGGAATTTGGTGATAAGCTTGGGACAAATCAATAGTAGAAAAAACTTCCATGCCCCTAGTTTTGGTTAACATTTCACTGATTTTGCAGAGGGGAAACTGGTCCACCAAAATTTTTCCATTAAGGTGGCGCAAGTCAATGCACAATCTGATTTTTCCGTTGGCCTTCCTAGCGACCACCAACGGAGAAATCCATTCGGCAGACTCGATAGGCTCTATGACACCATCTTTGACCAACCTGATCAATTCCTTCTCCACTTCATCTCTAACAGATAAAGGCACACTGCAAAGTTTATGGATTTTGGGAGAAGCATTAGGCTTAAGGGTGATATGGTGTTCAAAACCCTCCAATCTGCCTAACGTACCAGAGAAAACACCAGGGAATTCATCACAGACAGTTTTACCCAAACATTCACTTTCATCTAAGACAAGAACTTGTTCAACACCATTAGGGTCCAAAATGATAATAAGCTTTCTTTGATCCTTCCATCCAAGAACAGAAGGTCCTTTCTTGGACACATACAACTTGCAAAGAGCATGTCTGTTCTTGAACCTAAAGATGAGATTCCTATAGCCTTGTAAATCAATGGATTCACCAGTGTAACTCTCAGGAGCAACATCAGCATCAAATAAATTGGGACCAAGTTTTTCAACAAATTTGTTGGACCAAACAGCTTCATTAACAATTGTGAAAGGAGAACCAGAATCAGCAGGAATGCGTATACTAACCCCACCCATTAACATTGAACACATGGGCTTACTGGAGTCACCACTGTCAGAAATATTAAGAAGAACTCTACCATTAGGACTAATGACCTTACAATCATCATCAACACTTTCCTCATTGGCCACCAAAATTTGCTTTTAACAGTACTTTTAGTTTTCATGATACCCAAATGTCCATCGTGACATAAGGAGATAATTTTACCTCTGAGACTTGCAGGGGGAACCAACCTTTCCCCTCTCACAATGTTTCCGTCAATAATAGTTAACTCATCTCTGACCTCCCAGAAAGCCTTAAAGTCTTTCACTTCCATTTTACGAGGCCAACCATTGTTCAGAAAATCACAAACTTTAAGCAAACACGCATCTTTGACCAGAGCTTCATTCCACTCCTCTTTGTCGAAAGACTCCAAACCATGATCCCACAACCAAGCTACCTGTACACTATCCATGAGATCGTCTTGGTTCTCAGCCATTTGGACAGGCAGACGAGAAGGGAAATCAGCAATTGCATTTTTCCTCCCAGGTAAGTATTCAACTTTATAAAGAAAATCTAATAACCTCATGGATATTCTAGCTAATCTGGCAGAAACGTTAAACATGCCAACATTGGACAGAACTTTGACTAAAGGTTTGTGATCACATTTGATGATGACTTCTCTGCCCCAAACAAAAGTGCAAAAATGCTCAAGGGCCCAAGCACAAGCAAGAGCTTCCAGTTCAATCACAGCGTATTTACATTCTGCAGGAGACAGAGTCCTGGAAGCATACGCAACAATGGATTCACGACCATCTTCACCCACTTGAGAAAGAACGGCACCAATACCAGAACCACTAGCATCAGTGGTGATTATGTTCTTACATAAAGGATCAAAACCCTGGAGAGCAGGGGCTGAAGAGATGGCATTTTTTATATCTAGGAACTCCTTTTGGCACAACGGAGACCATTCAAAATTCGATCTGAGTTTAAGCAGTTGCCTAATATGAAAAGTCCTGCTTGAAAAATGTTGCACAAATTTAGAAAAAAACTCAACAAGTCCCAGAAAAGATTTAACTTCGTCCTTGTTTTTTGGACTGGGGGCATCAGAAATGGCAGAAACAAGTTTGGATTTGGGATGAATGCCCACAGCACTGATATCGTGACCTAATTAAGTCACACGCTTAGCGGCAAATTTGCACTTAGAAAATTCCACTGTCAAACCAAATTTGCTCAAAAGGGATAACACATGGATGAGTTTGGCTTTATGATCATTACTATCCTTCCCCATGACAAGGATGTCATCTTGGAAGATGAGAACATAATCCAAATGACCAAAAATGTTGTGCATTAAACGCTGGAAAACTGCAGCTGCCCAGGCTAAACCGAACGGCATTCTGGTGAATTGGAAACAACCAATATGAGAGATGAAAGCCGTGAGGTTTTTACAATCATCAGACAAATCAATAGTAGAAAAAACTTCCATGCCCCTAGTTTTGGTTAACATTTCACTGATTTTGGAGAGGGGAAACTGGTCCACCAAAATGTTTCCATTAAGGTGGCGCAAGTCAATGCACAATCTGATTTTTCCGTTGGCCTTCCTAGCGACGACCAACGGAGAAATCCATTCGGCAGACTCGATAGGCTCTATGACACCATCTTTGACCAACCTGTTCAATTCCTTCTCCACTTCATCTCTAACAGATTAAAGGCACACTGCGAAGTTTATGGATTTTGGGAGAAGCATTAGGCTTAAGGGTGATATGGTGTTCAAAACCCTCCAATCTGCCTAACGTACCAGAGAAAACACCCGGAAATTCATCACAGACAGTTTTACCCAAACATTCACTTTCATCTAAGACAAGAACTTGTTCAACGCCATTAGGGTCCAAAATGATATTAAGCTTTCTTTGATCCTTTCATCTAAGAACAGAAGGTCCTTTCTTGGACACATACAAATTGCAAAGAGCATGTCTGTTCTTGAACCTAAAGATGAGATTCCTCTAGCCTTGTAATTCAAAGAATTCACCAGTGTAACTCTCAGGAGCAACATCAGCATCGAATAAATTGGGACCAAGTTTTTCAACAAATTTGTTGGCCCAAACAGCTTCATTAACAATTGTGAAAGGAGAACCAGAATCAGCAGCAATGCGTATACTAACCCCACCCATTAACATTGAACACATGGGCTTACTGGAGTCACCACTGTCAGAAATATTAAGAAGAACTTTACCATTAGGACTAATGACCTTACAAGCATCATCATCACTTTCCTCATTGGAGGAAGACATAGGACCCTCCTCAATTCATTTGACTCTATCCTTATTGGACTTTTTAGTGTTGCAAACACGGCTGAAATGACCAAATTTACCACAAATAGTACATTTTTGCTTGATAGCAGGACATTTCCTATCATTTGCAAGATGATACTTACTGTCACACCGAAAACATCTGAGCTCTTTTTTAACAGAGCTTACGTCTTTTTCAACAGAAGATTTAGCAGAAGAAATAACTTTAGTTTTGTTAGAGAGTACCCTGGCAACAGTCTCTTGATGCTCGGTTGCAAGACTATCTTTCTTAAGGGCTTTGGCGCACCTACCAGACATTTCAGCCTTCCTGGCTACTGCAAGAACATCTTTCAAGGGGTTATCGCCATTAACCCACAGTCTTTCATGAATAGATTAATCAAATGAATGCATTACAACATGATCTCTTACTAATTCTTCTTGAATAACACCAGATCTACAATCTAAAGCAAGTTTTTTCAATGCTGTTACATATTCATCAATAGACTCATTCTTGTCTTGTTTCCTTTGGAAGAACTTAAAACGGGTAATACCTATACATACTTTTGGTGAAAAATAACTGTCTAAATGCCTAATGGCTTCGTTAAAAACATTTTCATCCCCAACAACAGTATCTTTGTTCAATTGACTGTAAATTCTTAAACCTTCTGGACCTAAACTGTGCAGTAACAAACTTTTTTTCCTTTCAGCGGACAACTTATTAGCATGGTCAATAGTAAATAAATAGTTGATAAAGTACTGCTTCCACTGTAACCAAGGAACAGGTGGATCACCCGGAACACACAAAAACTCTTTAGGTGGGTTGACAGTAATATTGGGGGTAGAAGTTGCCATGTTGGAAGAAAACTCTTTATACTAATTTAATTTGAAAAAACGACAAAATGGTCAGTAGAGAAGAAAACAAAATTATGCTGTGCGAATCAGCGTAGGGGGACTCGCAGCAAAAACACACCACAAACGCAGAAGCACGATGCAATAGAGTTAAGGAACGAAAAATCAACGAAGCAGAAACGCAAAATGCATATGGGAAACAATGCTCCAAAACTGCTGAGAGTCCAAATGCGGAAGGAAGCGCAAAACAAACTCCTTGTGCAGGATAAAGAGGAACAGAAGTCCTTAAATCCTGAAGAGACAAGGCTCACTTGAAAAGCCCAGATGCGTAGTTTGCTGCACTGCACAACCTCACCGCATGAACTGTCTGGCCTGCACTGCCATGCACAACCGCACTGCTCACCTGAAAAGCCCAGATGCGTGCACCGCTGTCGCACAGCTCACCTAAAATGCCCAAATGCGTAATGCCCAGTCACACTGCATGAAATCCTTGGCCTTCGCTTCGCTGTCTTGCACAGCCGCTCCGCATGACTAGCTTAGGCGTCCCCAGGGTGCAGACGCAAGCTTAGGCGTCCCCAGGGTGCAGACGCATGAAACGCGTCACTTGCGCAGAGAACGTAAAGCAGCAAGAAGCGGGGAACAATAAAGTTGAAAAAAACAAAAAACTCTCACGTGACTGGGCTTTAGGAAGGTGCAACACGGAGCAGGAGACAGCAGCCAATGAGCGTAGGAGCCTCATGTGACCACGACGTAGAAGATGAGGTCGGGGCAGGCACAGACGCTACTGAACTGGGTATATAGGTCTACAGGCGCTCGTATGGATATCGCAAATAATGTAATAGAATGTCAAAATCAATTTTAAAGCGGTGCCTTCAGAATGGGGAGATACACCCTACTTCCCCCAACTATCAATCCAAGATTGAAACAAGCAATTTACAAAATTCGAAGCACACGCTCCTCAAGTCAATTTATAGTACGATACACTGTACAAAAAATATATCACAACACAGCAGGCTTCTGTATCTTCTCATATGCTTTTTATTCCATCCACTTCTTTTAGCCATCACGTTTCGTCGCAATGGGGCAATACCCCTACGACTTCCTCAGGGCTAAAAGTAATACAAATATCAATGTTGTAATACACACACAGTATACAATATGAGTACATGAGTTTTGCAATCCCTGTGCACATTAAAAGAATCAAGTGTTGAGAGTAACCGGTGAAGTGGTAGACACCTTTGCAAAAACTCTTGAAATTATTATTTACAATCCAAAGCATATTATTCATGCACTTATTCAGCTAAACAAAAATCAGCTGACCATATTATCAAAGCAGTTGGTGACAAGCCTCGTGACACACCTATAGATTCTAGGTAAACCAAAGATATAAGATCTATATGTGTCTATAATGTGTCGCCCCTATTCAGAAGTGATTCTTTAAATTAAAACCAATCATGTGATGAATGCATTATTCAATCTATATTGCATTGAATATACACCTCCTCATAAACGGTAAAACAAGGAGGCATGCTATACCTTAAGTTTCAATAAGATCCAGTAATTTGTACCTGTGAGAGCCATAAAGGACTCGTGAAATGAAATAAGGACCACATTTTGGTCAGGATTTGCAATAATGGAAAAAATATATATACAAATGAAACCCTGTGTGGGGCTTACCTCCTTAAAATCGCGCTATATTTTCCAAGTCAATTCCAAAATTTCTTTATATAAAAATGTAGGGGGATGTCCTCGTTATATCCATGAACTTCCAAACGTTATACCTAAGTGTAAAGTTTGAAGTTAAGGCCAGTACTTCCAAGAGTTAAATGGGGTATTTAAACAAGACCATAAAAGAAAAAGCAAGTAAACACTTACCCAATGTACAGGGTTGTTAGTCTTGTTATATATATTTTAGGTATCGCTTCGTTCTAAATTTAGGTCCAGATTGGGGTTACCTATGGATATAAGAAATGAGTACTAACATTAGTTAGATGGGATGCCTATGGCAATACTAGTGTACAGATCCCACATAGACTTTGCAACCGCCTTACCTGTTACGAAGCGGCCACCTTCGAACACGTTGCACCGTCACCCGATTACAGGTAATGTGAACGCCGGCTCTCAACTTGCTTTAACAAGGTGTAAACAAAAGCGAGAAGGGACTACCCAATCGTGTGTTTTAGATGAGCGCCATCTTTAAGAGGTTAACTGCTCATAATTAATGTTCAATGCGATCCAAAAAGATATTTATATTAATAAAATATGCCCACATAAATAACTTCGAATACATTGTACCGTGACCCATTTACCGGTGATACGAATGCCGGCTCCCGGTTCACTCGAACAGGGTGTAAACAAAAGCGAGATAGGACTCGCTACACATATGATTTAGGTGGGTGCCATCTTAAGGAGATAAATTGCTCATGGTTAATGTTGAATATAATCAGAAACCTTTGTTTATAATAATATAATATGCCATCATAGATACACGAGGCATATTCATAGCTCGGGGTAACCAAAGACGAGTTTGAACCCGCCACGAATGCTTTCTAATGAGCGCCATCTTTTAAGAATAGTACGCTCTAAAAAATTTTAAGTGTGACCATTTTCATGCCCGCCTCAATAGCACCATGACAAAACTAGATCGCATAATCAGTGTAAATTAGCAGCGGTGAAATACTGCTATAAAATTATCGCAGCAGTTATCAAAATCAGGGTAGGGCTCCAAGTGTAAGGGCACCATCTTGGAACAGTAGACAGCAAGAAAAAAGCACCATCGTCAGTGTGCTATAAATCCAAATGCCCACCAACATGAAGCCTGTGGCATTCGGAAATAAATGAATTCAGGTTAACCAAGTGAGGACCTATTGTAAAATAGTTTGATCTAAATCCATCAAATAGGGGCTCTAATAGTGTCGTCATGCAATTATCTTCTACTCAGAAGGTCCACAAGTATCAGAAAAAACCCCTGAATACTAATAGTATGAGGGTCACATGACGTGAAAATATTGATCCAAGTCACCAATAAAATGACAGTATTGTCCCAATCAAAAAACGGGGTATTCTCATGAATATCCCGAATCAGTCCCCCAAAAAGTATTGCAACTCATGATCAAAATTAAGGTTAAGGCCGTCTTCCACTGCCTTAAGGCGCATAATCCATTTTGCTTCATGTATGCGCAGTTTGAGCTTTCTGTTACCTCCGCGTGGGTCTCATGGAACTTGTTCAATACCATAAAATGCAAAGGTTTTGTTAGATCCTTGTTTTTCACAATTATGTACATGCTCAGCAATCGGATATCTAACATCATTTTGTTTAATGACCCTCATGTGCTCACTGATACAAACTCTTAATGGACTTATCGTGCTACCCACGTAAATCTTCCCACATTTACATGCAATAACATATATAACAAATTTGGTGTTGCAATTAATATTAGTAAAGATCGTATACATCTTGTTTGAAACAGTGCCAAATTGTTTCGTTTTATCCAGTGCCCACCTGCACATCCCGCAGTGACCACATTTGTAAAACCCTTTAGACAATTGTGTTAGCCATTGCTCTTACTGTGCTTCAACCAGATAACTAGGGCTTAGAATAGAGCCCAATGTTTTACCCCTGTGGTAGGTAACTTGTGGCTTATTAGTAGTAAACCCCTTCAGTGTCCTATCTGCTTGCAAGATATGCCAGTGTTTGTTAAGGCTCTTATGCAAGGCAGCGCACAAATGTGTGTAATCTGTGACCATTCTGATAAATGTAGGGGATTGTTGTTTGTCAGTCGTAGGTTTTAATGTAGTAATACGTTTGGTTTTCAAAGCTCTTCCTTTAGCCTTCAGTACATCATATCTGGGGTACCCCCTTTGGGCAAATGGTGTCTCCATGGCATGTATACAGTTTAAAAAGTGAGGCTCCTCACTACAATTACGTCTGGCTCTCACCATTTCCCCGTAGGGGATTGCTCTGATTTGATGGCTGATTTGATGAGCACTTGTGGCATGCAGGAGGGAGTTGCAAGTTGTGGGTTTACGATACATCTTGCTATGTATCTGATTATCTTTGATATATAACTCCACATCCAGGAATACCACACTGGTAGTACTGGAGTGAGTAGTAAATCTGATATTATCATCATTATCATTGAGGTAGTTGCAAAATTCTTGTAATTTAAGTTCAGAACCTGTCCAGATCATAAAACAATCATCAGTGAAAAGCCCCCAGTAGAGGATATATTCATTCCAATGGCTGCCACCTGGACCCCAGATCATCACCTCCTCAAGCCAACCCATGAAGAGATTAGCATAAGAAGGCGAAAATCTGGAGCCCATGGCTACTCCTTGTATCTGCCTGAACCAATCTTCTTTAAATAAAAATAAGTTATTTTGCAGTATTATTTCAGTCATGGTAAGTAACATATGTGAATGTTCCCATAGGCTAGCAGACCTCTTCGCTAAGAAATGACTCATCGCTTTCATGCCCAATTTATTACGAATACTTGTGTACAATGACACAACGTCCAATGTCACCATAATCATTCCTGGGTCCCACACTATGTCACCCAATATATTGAGTATATGTCCAGTATCTCTAATATATGAGGGTAAATTCACCACTATAGGTTGGAGAAAGATATCTACAAATTGTGACAGCCTCTCAGTTGGGCCTCCAATGCCTGATTCGATAGGCCTCCCTGCTGGAAATGGGAGGTCCTTGTGAATTTTAGGTAACGTATACAAGCACGGGTATCTTGGGCGGTCCACCTTGAGATACAAGTACTCATCAGCATCTAACAAGCAATTGTCGTGCCAACCTTTTAGCAACCCATTTATTGTGCTTACCAATGAAAACATTGGATTGTTAGGTATTCTTTCATAGCAGTGACTATCATTCAGTTGGGAATAAATCTCATGTTCGTAGTCTAGTCTGTTCATGACTACTATGTTTCCCCCTTTGTCAGCCTTCTTGATTATCAGTTCTTTATTTGTCTGTAAAGTTTTAAGGGCATTTCGTTTATTGGGAGTCAGATTATCCTTTCTGTTCCCCACAAAAAGACTGTGTTTGTCTATGTGTTTGTCCAAATCCTTATCTACTAGCCTATGGAAAATCTCAATGTTGTTGCCACTTAATAAATTAGGAGACCAGCGGGATTTGGTTTTGAGACCGCTGGTAACCGTCAAGTCTGCTCTAATGTCCAAATGTTCTAACACCTTAGCCACTGTGATGGGATCTTCCTCCAACTCTGTAATTGAAAGTAAAGTGACAGTGTCATGTATCTCTTGTATTTTCGATGTACTAGACACCACACTGCTTGCTGGCACAATTCGATCTTTATTCTGTTGTGGATACAATGCAAAATGTTTCTGCAACTTAAGTTTTCTTATAAACTTAAATAAATCAATTTTCATGTCACAAATGTTACCTCTATAATCTGGACAAAAGCCTAATCCTCTTTTAAGTAAAGAGATCATATCCTCAGTAAGTATCTGGTTAGATAGATTAACCACCTTAACATCATTATTATCATGCTCCATTAGTTCTTTTTGTCCCATGTTCTGGTCTTCATCCCTAGTCTGTCTCCTTCTGCTGCCACCCCTTTTGCCCCGCCTGTTTTTTTTGTGCTTACAGCTCTCCTTGTTTGCTCCCTGTTTCCTCTCTTGATTCGATTTACTTCTTGTAAGAAGGATGAGTTCCCCAAAGGGTGCAGCTGCCTAGCCGATGTTCCCAGTCCAACTTCATTATCACTCTCACTTGTAGTTATCATACTTAGTGAAGTACTGCTGGAGCTAGCCGATATAGGCTCAGTTGTCTCTTTATTTGTGTCACATTGGACTAGGTAATCATATTTTTGGGAGAAAGTAAATACCCTCCCACTGTTATAATCCACTTTGTCCCCTTTGAGTTTGCGAGCCTTCCTTTGTTTAATATCATTTTGGTGGTTAGACAACACTGTCTTCAAAATGTCATAGTTCTTAGTGGTAGCCTCAGGTAGATTTAAGGCTACAATCTCGCTTTCCAATTGTTGAATTTCTGCCTGGAGTCTTGTCACCTTCCTATCTGCATTTTCTATTAGAATATTTATTAGTTTGAATGAACTAGATATCAACTCTTTCTCCCATAAACTCAAGAGATCTTCATCCAGATCATCGTACGTGGGGATGATCTGAGATCTGAGACCCCTCGGGATTCTGTTTAGCTTCCTATATTGTCTAAGTGTGGCCCCATCCCACCACTTAGACATTTCATTGCGCTTCAATTTCTCTAATCTTATGAACTTCTCTCGAAGCCCCTCATTTTTTGGTGGGTTCACACTCTTAACTGCCTCTATTACAGTGCTACCTTTGCACAGGTTCGCAAATAGTTCATCTGCATGTCTGTCTCGATCCAAGTTATCACTCATTGTGAAGTATATATCGATAATGTGCCTATACAGCTGCCTGTCCCTCTACTGAACTGGGTATGTAGGTCTACAGGCGCTCGTATGGATATCACAATTAATGTAATAGAATGTCAAAATCTATTTTATAGTGGTGCCTTCAGAATGGGGAGATACACCCTACTTCCCCCAACTATCAATCCAAGATTGAAACAAGCAATTTACAAAATTCGAAGCACACGCTCCTCAAGTCAAATTATAGTACGATACACTGTATAAAAAATATATCACAACACAGCAGGCTTCTGTATCTTCTCATATGCTTTTTATTCCATCCACTTCTTTTAGCCAAGGTGTTTTTCTTCGCAATGGGGCAATACCCCTACGACTTCCTCAGGGCTAAAAGTAATACAAATACCAATGTTGTAATACACACAATATGAGTACATGAATTTTGCAATCCCTGTGCAACATTAAAAGAATCAAGTGTTGAGAGTAACTGGTGAAGTGGTAGACACCTTTGCAAAAACTCTTGAAATTATTATTTGCAATCCAAAGCATATTATTCATGCACTTATTCAGCTAAACAAAAATCAGCTGACCATATTTTCAAAGCAGTTGGTGACAAGCCTCGTGACACACCCAGAGATTCTAGGTAAACCAAAGATATAAGATCTATATGTGTCTATAATGTGTCGCCCCTATTCAGAAGTGATTCTTTAAATTAAAACCAATCATGTGATTAATACAGTATTCAATCTATATTGCATTGAATATACACCTCCTCATAAACGGTAAAACAAGGAAGCATGCTATACCTTAAGTTTCAATAAGATCCAGCAATTTGTACCTGTGAGAGCCAGAAAGGACACATGAAATGAAATAAGGACCACATTTTGGTCAGGATTTGCAATAATGGAAAAAATATATATACAAATGAAACGCTGTGTGGGGCTTACCTCCTAAAATCGCGCTTGATTTTGGAGGTCAATTCCAAAATGTCTTTAGATAAAAATGTAGGGGAATGTCCTCATTATATCCATTGACTTCCAAACGTTATACCTAATTGTAAACTTTGAAGTTAAGGCCAATACTTCTAAGAGTTAATGGGGTATTTAAACAAGACCATAAAAGAAAAAGCAAGTAAACACTTACCCAATTTACAAGGTTGTTAGTCTTGTTATATATATTTTGGGTACCGCTTCGTTCTAAATTTAGGTCCCAGATTGGGGTTACCTATGGATATAAGAAATGAGTACTAACATTAGTTAGATGGGATGCCTATGGCAATACTAGTGTACAGATCCCACATAGACTTTGCAACAGCCTTACCTGTTACGAAGCGGCTGTTACGAAGCGGCCGCCTTCGAACACGTGTTCGAAGGCAGCCACTTCGTAACAGGTAAGGCTGTTGCAAAGTCTATGTGGGATCTGTACACTAGTATTGTCATAGGCAAGCCCGTCTGCGCCCGTCCGCGCCTGGCCGTCACCGGACGCCGGACACTCTGGCCTTTTTCCTGCTGCCCTTTCCTTTTCACCCACTTTTTTTCCTCTCACCCCCCCACAAAGTTGTTAGTACCCATGGCCATCATACAGTATTCCAGCCAAGAACTTCACACACTTAACATAGCTAACTGCTCTGAGAAATCCATAAATCTTCCCTCGTTATTATGCTCCACTGTTATTAAAACAGAGAACCTCTCTAATTATTGCCCCCCCCTCTAAACCTCGCCCCATCGATCTTCCAAGTGGCATCCCGACAGACTTACCTAATCAGCTAACAGGGATATACTGCAATGCCCATTCCATCTCTAAACACGCTCTCGAAATCTGGACTCTGCTAGATTTCGAGAAACCTGACATTTTCTTTGTCACAGAAACATGGCTCCATGAGTCTGCGTTCCCTGACATTGCGACAGCCTTCCCCCCGGACTACCAACTGATCAGACTTGATAGGAACAACAAGAGAGGTGGCGGCCTAGCAATACCTTTTAGAGTCAACTCTAAATTTAGCATAATGGAAACTTTCCTTCTGGACTGGGGAGAACTCTGCATATTTAAAATGGACTGCTCAACCAAGGGGTCCTGGAGAGGTGCCTTACTCTACTGCCCTCCTGGCAACAAAACCAATTTTACCAATCATCTGATAGAGACCATTGCACCTCATGTATTGGCTGCTGATAATTTTCTTCTACTGGGAGATTTTAACCATCATGCCGAACGTCTATTTGATATTCATACCAACACTCTCATCTCAAGCCTAAATATTCTGGGCCTCAATCAGCTGGTAGTTGGCCCCACACATTCAGCAGGCCACACACTCAACCTCCTATTTACCAACTCGACCTACATTAAGGTGGAGTCTCCAATCCCAGTCCTTTGGTCAGACCATCACCTATTAAAATTTTCCTTACAGATAGTCTCTATTCACAGCAACCCATGTAAAGAACCAATATTGAGTAGGCCATGGAATAAAGTCAATTTAGCCACTTTCTCTCTTCATTTCACCACCCCTTCCCAACTTAACACAGAAAACCTCAATTCTGCAGCTGAATCTTTTGAGGCAGCAATCAGACAGGCCCTCGACATTATTGCTCCCGTAATAGAAGTCCAATGTCATCACAAAACATCACCCTGGTTCACTGCGGACCTAAAATCCGATAAGCTAGCTGGTAGGAAAGCAGAACGCAAGTGGAGGCACTCAAAAGTGCCCATGACAGACAGGCCTATAAATCCACCCATAGACGCTACCTTGATCATATAGCAATGGCCAAAAAAATGTATCTAGGTGATAGAATAAATAAGGCTTCCAACTCTTATAAAGAACTTTATAAAATATTAAAAGAATTCACAAGTCCCACCTCATGTCAGCCGGAACAACTCATTTCGCAAGAGTGGGCGGACACCTTGTCCTCCTTTTTTGTGGTCAAAATTAACAACATCCACAGCCTTTTTCCCCACAAGGCTGGTGATAATCAGCACCATTGGCCCGTTAGCAATCATTCCCTGAATCCTACTTCCCTGAATGAATTCACTGAATTCACCGAAGAGGAAGTCAGCACTGCCCTCTGCAAGGTCAAATCCAGCTCCCCTGCTGACCCAGTCTCCCCTCATATCCTGTCTATAATTGGGCCATCCCTTCTCTCAGGCCTCACCAAGCTTTTTAACCTATCCTTACGACACTCAACTGTTCCAACTAGGTGGAAAGCGGCCATGGTCAAGCCCATATTAAAGAAGCCTACCCTGGACCCTAAGGAGCCAAACAACTATCAGCCTATCTCCCTTCTCCCTTTCTTTGGGAAGGTCCTGGAGTCACTAATTAATAAACAACTTACTACCTTCCTGGAGAGTAACAATTTACTGGACCCTTCTCAATCCGGGTTCCGGGCCTCACACAGCACAGAAACCGCTTTCTGGAGGTAGTTGATAACATAAGACTCTCCCTTGATGCTAGACAATCAGCCATCCTGGTTCTACTCGATCTGTTGGCCGCCTTCGACACCATCTCCCACACCACGCTTCTGAATCGTCTGTGGGAGATGGGTGTCAGGGGCACTGCATTGAACTGGCTCAGGAGCTACCTGACAGATCGAACCTCGAAAGTGCATGTGGGTACTTTCGTCTCCAGTAGCCAATCCATAGATAATGGTGTCCCTCAGGGCTCTATCTTGAGCCCCACACTCTTCAATCTGTACGTGGCACCCCTAGCCAGTGTGATCAAATCATACGGCTTTGACACAGTATCGTACGCTGACGATACTCAGCTGCTAATCACGTTAGGACCAGACCCGAATGATACCAAACTTCGATTCAGGAAGTGTATGTCTGATATACACATCTGGATGCAAAACAATCATTTGCAACTGAATGCCAGCAAGACTGAAATCATCCTCTTCGGCAAAGCACAAACCTTGTGGTCGAGTGACTGGTGGCCTCCCAATCTCTGCACATGTCCTTCACCCAAGTCGGTAGTTTGTAACCTAGGGGTGATGATTGACAATCACCTCTCCATGACTGATCATGTCAATCATGTGGCCAGCATTTGTTACGGATTAATGCGCAGCCTTCGTAAGATCTTCCAATGGGTTCCACTGTCATCCCGAATGCCGCTGGTTCAAGGATTAATTATCAGTCGGCTAGACTACGGAAACGCCTTAATGGCCTCCATCAACGAAGAGATCCTTACCAAATTACAGGTCCTTCAAAACACGGCTGCCAGACTGGTATTAAACCTACCGTCCCGATCTCAATCAATACCAAGTCTGAGAGTTCTCCACTGGCTTCCCATCAGAAAAAGCATAACATTTAAGATTAATTGTCTGGTCCACAAAACCATCTGTGGACACGGTCCACATTATCTTGCAAATAAACTGATCAGGTATAACCCCTCCAGAACTCTCAGATCCGCCAATAAACATCTTCTTATCCCATTCAAGATCCGCACCGCCAGAAATGGCGGGAGATCTTTTTCACATCTTGCCCTCACCTTATGGAACGCACTACCTCTGCATCTACGTATGGAGACCGACCATAGAAAATTTCGTAAGGCTCTCAAAACCTGGCTGTTCTCAGTTCTCTTCTTCCTACCTGCTCTCTTTCTTTCTCCTCCACTGTTTCTCGGGATAGGCTAGCGCTTTGAGACCTTCGGGTGAAATGTGCGCTTAACAAAATCTCATAACATAACATAACATAACATAATATTGGTAACCCCAATCTGGGACCTAAATTTAGAACGAAGCAGTACCTAAAATATATATAACAAGACTAACAACCCTGTACATTGGGTAAGTATTTACTTGCTTTTTCTTTTATGGTCTTGTTTAAATACCCCATTAACTCTTAGAAGTATTGGCCTTAACTTCAAACTTTACACTTAGGTATAACGTTTGGAAGTCCATGGATATAACGAGGACATCCCCCTACATTTTTATATAAAGAAATTTTGGAATTGACCTCCAAAATCGAGCGCGATTTTAGGAGGTAAGCCCCACACAGGGTTTCATTTGTATATATATTTTTTCCATTATTGCAAATCCTGACCAAAATGTGGTCCTTATTTCATTTCATGTGTCCTTTCTGGCTCTCACAGGTACAAATTGCTGGATCTTATTGAAACTTAAGGTATAGCATGCCTCCTTGTTTTACCGTTTATGAGGAGGTGTATATTCAATGCAATATAGATTGAATACTGCATTCATCACATGATTGGTTTTAATTTAAAGAATCACTTCTGAATAGTGGCGACACATTATAGACACATATAGATCTTATATCTTTGGTTTACCTAGAATCTCTAGGTGTGTCACGAGGCTTGTCACCAACTGATTTGATAATATGGTCAGCTGATTTTTGTTTAGCTGAATAAGTGCATGAATAATATGCTTTGGATTGTAAGTAATCATTTCAAGAGTTTTTGCAAAGGTGTCTACCACTTCACCGGTTACTCTCAACACTTGATTCTTTTAATGTTGCACAGGGATTGCAAAATTCATGTACTCATATTGTATACCGTGTGTGTATTACAACATTGGTATTTATTACTTTTAGCCCTGAGGAAGTCGTAGGGGTATTGCCCCATTGCGACGAAACGCGTTGGCTAAAAGAAGTGGATGGAATAAAAAGCATATGAGAAGATACAGAAGCCTGCTGTGTTGTGATATATTTTTTGTACAGTGTATTGTACTATAATTTGACTTGAGGAGCGTGTGCTTCGAATTTTGTAAATTGCAGGCACAGACGCTAGCGGAGTGAAGAAGGATCGAAAAACATCACAAAGGCTTGGGATGGCAAATGCAGCTCAACGCGATGAACGAAGAAGGAACCACACGAAGGGGTGACGAGGCGTGGGTTCCGTCTGGTCAAGATTGTCGCCAAGAAATTGTAGTGAAAACTCTCTCTCAAGGTAAGTTAAAGTTTCCTTTATTCTCGACCAGACAGCAGCAGGACCGACAGCCACAGGAACAACTGTAAACTGCTAGTCCTGTGCAATGCACCAACAAACAGTTTAAATGATTATTACATAGCTAGCATTACATACTTCTCTCGTGGAAGCCTCCATGAGAGAAGAAGAAAAGAGAATAAACACTACATGAGGGTGTGGTGGTTTACAGTGTCAAACGCAGCTGAGAGGTCGAGGAGGATCAGGGCTGCAGTGTAACCCAGAATGAGGAGGGTTCTGATGTCGTTGGTGGTGGAAATAAGGGTGGTCTCTGTGCTGTGGTTGGCGCAGAAGATGGATTGGGAGTTGTCCAGCTGGTCGTTGCTTTCTAGGTGTTCATAGAGCTGGCGGTTGATGGCCTTCTTGAGGACTTTGGTGAAGAAAGGAAGCAACTAGATGGGACAGTAGTTTTTGAGCTCGCTTGGGTCAGCAGAGGCTTTTTTCTTGAGAGGCCTGACCTCTGCGTGTTTCCATCCATCGGGGAAGGTGGCAGTGGTGATGGATGTGCTGAGGATGGAGGTGAGTTCTACGCTGATTTCTTTGCTCCCAAGGTTGAACAAGCGGTGGGGTAAGGGTCCGTGGGTTCTACGGAATGGATGGTGCTCATGATGGCTGTGGTATTTTGTGTGATGAGTATGTTCCATGCGGTAAGCAGGTGGTTGAGGGTGATGTGCATTGGGGTGAGGGGGTTGTAGAGGTCAGTGGCTTGGGATACGAAGCTGCTGTTGATGGTGGATATATTTGTGTCCACCAGGGTGTTGCAGATCTCCAGGGAAGGGCAGATTATGTTCTTGGTGGCTGATGGGCAGGAGAACTCAATGATGATGCTGAATAGCTCCTTGCTATAGTTGGTTTACCAAGGTGTCTCTTTTCATATCCTTAAAGCCTTGGCGTTATTTGTTGAGGGCTGCTTTGAAGGTGGCTTGGTCAATGGGGTCTCTACTGGTGTGCCATCTTCTTTCCAGTTGTTTGCAGTTGCTTTTCATGGCCTGAGTTCTGGTGTACACCAACTGGCTTGTTTTGTGGATCTGCTGGTTTTGGATGGTTTGATGGAGGTGACGCTGTCAGAGCAGTTGGTGATCCAGACAGAGAAATTCTGGATGGCCTGTTCCAGGTTAGTTGCTGGGTGGGTGGTGTCAAGGGCGTCTGTCCACTGGGTCTCCGTCACCTTGCTCTAGCTTTGGCAGAGGCGCTGGGGGCCCAGTAGTGGTGTGCGGCAGCTTGTGATGGTTCAGTGGACAATGACGTGGTTGGTCAAGGTGAGTTAGATGACATGGCTATACTTGAGCCTGCCGTTGGATGTGAAGATTGGGTCTAGAGTGTGTCCTGCGCTGTGTGTGGGGTCAGTGACAGGTTGGGTGAGGCTGATGTTGCTCATGCTCTCCAGGAGGTTGGTCGAGTTGGCCTCTTTGGTGTCAATGAGGAGGAAGTTGAGGTCGCCAAGGAAGATGTAGTGCTTGGAGTTGATTGCGAGAGGGTTGATGAAATCGAGGATGGTGTTGCAGAAGCCAGGGTGAAGTCCTGCACATCTGTAGGTGAGAGTGCCTCTGATGGCCATCTTGCCATCAGTTTGAAGTTAGAAGTTGAGGTGTTTCATGATCGGTGTGGTGTCGTCTTTGATGGAGGTGCAGCGGAGTGTTTCCTTCTGGATGATGGCAACGCCTCCTCCGTGTTTGTTGTTGTAGCCGTCTGGTGTTACGGTGGCGATGTCAGAGGTGGAGGAGGGGTTGAACCAGGTCTCCATGATGAAGATCACGTTGTGGGTGAGGGTGGTGATGGTGTCCCAGATTTGGGTGTCGTGTTTGCAGGGGGACCAGGCGTTGAGCCGGATGCACTGGAACTGTTCCGGGATGTCCAAGGTCGGCGGGATGGGTGTGGCACGGGATACTGTGCTGGAGGGAGGTCTTGAGGTGCAGGTGAAACAACAACAGCAGCAGGTGAAGGGCCCTACCATTGATCGAGGAGATGCGATGCAGCAGTTGTTGCCCCGGTGTCTGGGGACCAGTGCACAGAGTTCTGCGGTGGAGTATCTGTGAATGGCTGAAGGGCCAGGCTTCCTGGTACTGGGTGCGATCCTTGCGCAGATGAGCATGGACGGGCACAGATGGGCTTGCCTTTGGCATGCCGGTGGTACGGCCGCGCTCCGGCCTCCATTAAAAAGGTTCTGGGAGGAGGGCGGGATGCAGGGTGGCGGGAGCTTCCAAAAATGGCAGGAAAAATAAGCAGCAGGGCGGGCCGGTGTGGCAAGACAGACAAATAGAATGCTGAAAAAAAGGAATACAGGAAAATAGGCTCAATGTGACAATGTACAATAAAGGAAATGGTTAACTCACACGAAGGCTAACTATACAGGAAGGAAAGGCTGACTGGCAAACGGGCAGTTAAACACACAGTAAGGCTGACTATGCAGGCAGAGGGTGCAGGAGCGGCCGGTGGCAGCAAGCAGCAGCAGGGATGAGGGAAGCAAGTGGCAGTGTCTGCGAGACCTGCTGGGCTTCAGTGAGGGGGAGCTGGTACAAAGACCTGGCCCTTTTTAGGTCTCGCGCCTAGCGTTGCAGTGCGCAGAAATGCTCGCGCAGCGCGAGACCTTTAGAAAGGGCTTCTGAAAACGACCCACACGCTCGTGCGTGTGGTTTTGTTTTCGGAAGCCCACATTGGCTGGAGCGTACTTTTTTTTGATGGAGACGGCGCGCGATTGGTCAAAGGCGGGCGCATGTCCCGCCTTTGCCGCGCCCATTCCCGACGGTGGCCAGAACGCGCAGCAGCGCGCGTTCGTCTGCTGCCGCTGCCGCGCTCCCTCCCCCCGCTCCTCTGTGGTGCGCGCGCACCACTAGCTTACTCGTTTTGCCCTGCTGCGTCGTGTGAACGTCCTGTCAGGAGCGGTTGCTCTCGCGCCGCCGACTGTCATTCACCTTCTACGTTTCAAACCTGCAGGAAGCCGTTCGTTCCTCTGTGAGGTGAAGTGTGACCTGCCACGGAGGGCTGGAAGGACTTCACGGAAAGGTGTAGTAAGACTTGGCTTGGAGGGGATTCCATTCTCGGAAAGGGAAAGCCCTCCACGTGAAGAAGTGTGGGCAGGCAGGGTTTCGATGTAGGGAAGTTCCTCGTTCAGGTACATTGGAGGCTAGTTACCTGTGGTCGGCAAAATCTATTTTCATCAATAAAGTGCCCCTCTATTTTTACTGTGTCTCTACGTTCACCATGTTGAGCGTATACATCATTCGCTGAAAAGCAAGTAACCAAAGATGACGCTCACGACAACAATCAAACGTCTGCACCGCTTACCAGTGTAACAAAAGTGGCAAGTTACTTAGATCCTAGAACGCATGCCGGTACACTCCATGCTATGCTCACTGCTTGGTACATACCCACTCAGCTGCGGGATAGACTGCATTGTGCTTGGGACTTCACTGCCAGACAGGTCCAATACCTCTGATGAGTAGACTTTGCTTGATTGCTGAATGGGCAACTGGGAATGTTTCAGTTTGGGTGTCAGCATTTGTTTTAGCTACTCTGTTGTAGGGTGTCAGGAACTATACGGTTAGGTGCTGGATTTGCTTCAGCACATACTACATTTGAGCTGTTCCGTCTACTGCATTAGTGCAGACTTAGAACATTCTCCCCCTTCCAAGGACATTGAGCTAATTTTGATGTTACATGATTTCGTCATCTTCGATGTTATTTATAGTGCTTGTGGTTAATACCCTTCGCTTTACAATTTGCTCTTTCTGACTATGCCTCCTGCCCCTTGATATGCTGAGGGTGCTCCATGAGTGATGCAGGTTTCCTCTGGCCATATTAACCCACTCTCTTCAAGGTTTGTCTGCTCTGCTTCTTATACAACCCAGCCAGTCTCCTGAGTGGTAAACCCATCTACCTTCCTAACCCACACCCCCAACAACCACCACTCCCCACTCCCCCCGCCCCCCACACCACCCCCCACTCCCCCCGCCCCCCACACCACCACCCCCACCACGGCATACAACTTTGAAATCCACTGCTACATTATACCTTCAGAGAGCTACCCTTTGGAGTAGGAATGAATCTCAAGGGTCATTCTTCACTAAGGAGGGCTTGACCACTAGTGTGCCGGCACCCCAGTGCTCTGTAGTGAAGAGGACAATTATTTTCCCAGATACCTGCAAGAGTGGATTATGTAAAACATATAACCTCTACTTGCTTAAAATATATGCATCAAAACCTCTTTTATATGACAATAATTTTTATAATGAGCTTACAAACTATATCTGACTGGTTTCGAAACTCTGCTTATGGAATGTCAGACTTTGTGACCCGGCAAAGACCTGCTATTGTTGAATGACCTTATAAGTCGTAACTTGGATTAACTGCAGACAGCAAAATGTGGTATTGAGCTGCTTAGATAGAGTATGGCTATGCACTTGAATTATGGAAGTGACAAGTTGTTTAGTATTGTAGCCCTGTCCGTGAACATTTTGAGCTCACTACATCAAGGAATGTTGAAAGGAGTTCCGCTACTGCACTCTGGAAATCAGGATTAAGTTAGTTTTAGACCTGGCGAATCGTGCAGTTTTAAAGGCCAAGAATGAGTAACATTTACAGAGTTGTCTGAGGGGCCCCATATCAGGAATCAGGCCTGAGCTATATAAGGCACCCCAGACTGAAATAACTTTCTCCCTGCATGTTATGGATTAAAAAATATCTCTGCTACTTTTCCTTGCCTATCCTTGATGCAAGTACATATCTTCTGCCATGTCCTTGTGTTATTCAGAAAGATAAAGGGAAGAGATGTAATTTCTTGTTTTCTATGCACAGCGGTTGTCAAGCAGCAGCCTTATCCCACCAGATGAACACCAATGCTGTTAACGTCCACAATAGAATCGCAGGGTAGCTTTTGAAAATTGGGAATGAAAGGGAGTCTAGAAAAAAAAGTTTCAGAGCACGTAGTGCCCTACAGTGGCTCTTACAATTCCTTTTACTCCATTCTGCATTGGTGGTATTTAAAAAAAATCTGGTCCTCCACTAGGCACGAGCGTGGCATTAGGTAAAAGATCTGGTCTCTTGATGGAAAAAGCACATGCATGTGGTAGCAAAGCATAACTCTTGGATTCAGGTGTCTGTTGGATAGTGGAGGAATCATAACTAGATTGATCTAGTAGATCAACATGTGGAACACCCTTCCATGTCTGTGTGATGAGACTTTAGTATCAATATTTTTTGCACATTGAGCCCACCACAGTGAGTCTCACATTATAGGGAAGCTGGACTTGCATTAGAAGTCTTAATATTTCTTAGCAAGGCCTTAACATTCACCATGGGTGTCACATTCCAGCTGCAAGTGAGAGCACTTACATTCCATGGCTCCCAACAACTATGTTAAGTGAGGTGGGTAGTTTGTCAACGAGCCCCTTCTCGCTTCCAAGCATTCAGTTTGATATGTTTTAACTAATTATGTATAACCACTGCAAGATCTACTCTGACTAACATAAAATGTCACTGGTGACTCATCATTTCTGTAGGTGGCACTGGTTTCTTGTTCTTTTTCCCCTTTTCCCAAAAATAAAGGATCCATTTGATGTCTTGTGGTTAGGTGACCACTAGCCTTTTGCATCTGATTGTCAATATTTGTACTGATCATAATGACCTTGAGTTTTTATATAGCAACCTGTAGGTGAATATTAAACGGTAATGCCCTTCCGGTATCTAATCACCTGGGTTCTGATTTGATCTACTAAATTCGCTTTACTTAGGATTGTATCGAGCTCCTGGAAATCACTAAGCATTCTGCCAAGCTTTTGTGTCCTAACGACACACACGCAGTGCTCTGTGTCTTCTGCTGAGGCTAGATCAAGGAATTACTTTCCAGTGCCTTTTATTTGGCTTTTTGTTAGCTAAGAGAAATTAAACAAAGTGACACCAGCTGCCCCTTTCAGGCTGCAGATGCCTCTTGATGGTTATAATTTGGAGCGTTCCATAGTGTTTTATGACTATTTGTGCTGTTAATTATTGTAATATTGTTTGTTTTATTCTGCCCTAATTTAATTCTCTCACCTGACTGAGAACTGCCAACAGTGTTAAACTTGATGTACTTATGAGTTGTTGCCTTAAGGACGTGATTGATGCCTTCTGTTCTTCCCATGGAGGGGCATTGGCCAATTTACATTTTGTTTTTAAATAAACAAATGAAAAGGAAACGGTTTGCAATATTTTACTGGCAAACTTGAACCTCCTGCTTTTAGATGTGTTGCTCTATTTTTACCTTGTACATTTTGAGCACATGAGGATTGACTCGGTTGTGTGAAGCACCATTACTTTTGTTTATTATATCAGCAAAGGAAATATTGGAAACAGTTGTGGAATCAAAATAGCAAGGAGTAATAACAAGCATTTGCAATGCAATAGTTCTCGTATTACTGAAAGTTTGAGCTACTTGCGTTGCAAATGATGTTTGTTACAATTTTTTGGTCAAGAAATATCCCAGCAGTAGCATAAGTAATAACATAAAATCCACGAAGCAAGAAAAAACTGCAGTACCACAGGCTGCTACTAGGTTTCCCTGTGGAGTTGTAAAGGGGCCTCTATTAGCCCCATAAGGTACTGCATCTTTAATGTAATTATAAAGAGAAAGATTGCAGCTGAACAATTGTTTCCATTTTTTGTTATTTTAAGTGAGATTTTTGTTAGCTTGCGTTTTCAAAATGCACCATTGTTGTTTATTTTAATAGTGCATTTTTTAAACGCAAGCTAACAAAAATCTCACTTCCAATAAAAGCAAATGGAAACGTATGCCCAGCTGCAATCTTTCTCATTATAATTGCATTAAGGGTGCAGTACCTTATATGTCTAATAGAGGTCAATTTGCAACTCCACAGGGACACATAGTAACAGCCTATGGTACTACACCCTTTCCTTTCTTCATGGGTTTTCTTTTATTACTTATGCTACTGCTGGGATATTTGAAAAAATTAAAATCAAAGAAACATTATTATTTGCAACACCAATAGCTCAAACTTTCAGTAATGCGAGACCTATTGCATTGCAAATGCTTGTTTGAAATTGCAGTTATAAAATGTAATAAGATAACTCCAATGTTATCTAATGGCAGCGGTAGTCCTTACAGTAGTGAAGAACTAATTTAACAGTTTATCACTGCCAGGACTTGTAAACCGCAGAAGTACATGGCCAACATTTTAAATACACTGCACCCTGCCCATTGGTCTGTCCAGGGCCTACCTTAGAGGTGACTTATATGTATTAAAAAGGAAGGTTTTGACTTGGCAAATGGTTTATTTTGCCAGGTCAAAATGACAGTTTAAAACTACACATACACAGGCTGCAAGGCAGGCCTGAGATATGTTTAAAACGCTGCGTAAGTGGGTGGCTCAATCCCTGCTGCAGGCCCAATGGTAGCATTTAATTCACAGGCCCTAGGCACAGGTAGTGACACTTTACTAGGAGCTTACAAGTAAATTAAAATACGCCAATATGGTATAAGACAACTTAATATGTTTTAAGGAGAGAGCACAAGTCCTCAGGCCAGCAAAAAAGAAGTCAGCAAAAACAGGAGAACTGAAGTCAAAAGGTTAGGAGGAAGGCCATGCCAAGGATGCCAGGTCTAACAAGGGGCACGTGAGTTAAACAATGCAAGATCGACAACTTCAGATCAGCTCTATGGGTGCCTCCAGTAAAGAATGTTTGCGAGCACCGATCCAATCCTTTGGCTGCGTGACTGACACATACGGGATAACCACAAAATGCAGTCACCAGAGGGAATACTGGCTTTGGGATGCGTCATTCCGAACCGTCGAAATCCGATCTTATGCAGTTACTGTTAACATACGCCCATAATGAAAGGAAAAGACGTTTATATTACTGATATTTGACCGTGAGCTTATATTTCATCTCTCACACAGGATCACAGAGAAATGTGAGACAGCGATAGCAGACAAAAAATGGGCACAATGTTTAGAATATTAAACAAGCATTTGCAATGCAATAGGTCTCGCATTTGCGAAATTTTAAGCTATTGGCATTGTAAATGACAATGCGTTTTATTTATGTTTTCTAAACCAACACATAGATAAAAGGTTTGTCATTTATAATGCTAGTAGCTTAAAGTTTCGCAAATGCGAGACCTATTGCATTGCAAATGCTTGTTGGCTATTTTAGTGGATATCATGGTTACTAACCTCCCAGAGGGGCTTTCCTGCTGACTCCTTGCACGGAGGACAAAAGTGCTAGGGGTGGGCAGGGGTCCGGATTGTTGTTGGACAGTATTGTGAGGCAGAGGTGGGCCGCGGACGGACGAGGAAGAAGGACAGACCTGGGCAAGCAGCGTGGCACTGAGATGAACTGAGGTGTGGGACAGAGGTAGACAGGCAGGACAGGCAGAACAGAGATGCGACACCACGATTGGTTGTGGTGCGGGTGTGAGACGTTGACAGAAGTGTGGGACAGAGATTGGAAGTGGCGTGGGATTAGAAATGGTCAGAGGTGTGGGACACATAGAGACAGAGGTGTGGGAGAGATTGGTAGTGAACTGGATTAGAGATGGTCAGAGGCGTGGGGCTGAGACAGACAGGTGGTGTGGGGGAGAGACTGGCAGTGGGCTGGGGTAGAGATGGACAGAGACGTGGGACAGTGGGGGGTGGGGGGGAGAGATTGGAAGTGACGTGGGGTCAGGGAAGGACAGAGCTGTGGACAGAGAAGGAGGTGTGGAGGAGAGACTGGCACTGTAGTGGGGTTGAGAGATAGGTGTGGGATAGGGACAGAAATAACGTGTGTGGGCAGAGACAGGTGTGGGAGAGATTGGCAGTGGGCTGGGGTTACAGATCGGTAGAGGCGTTGAACAGAGATAGACAGGGTTTGGGGCAGTAGTATGGGACAGATTACAGGTATAGAGGCGGATGGAGTTGTAGGCCATACATATACAAGGGTGCAGGAGGAAGGATAGAAATGGGCACTGGTACGGAGAAACAGGGCCTATGAACAGGATGTAATGATATAGGGCGGAGAGGGACAGAGTTCTTTGACTTAGGCGGGCAGCAGAGTAGGGCAGAGATTGAAAGAGGGGCAGGAAAGGGATGCAGAGTAGGGAAAGGTTTGGGGAAGAGATGGGGAGGGAGGGGCACAGTAGTATGGTGCATTGATGGGCAGGTGTGGGGCCGAGATGGACATATGGACCAAGCTGGGGTAGAGGTGCAGAAAGGGTCTCGGGCACAGAAAGGCACTTCTGTTAGTCTGAGAAGGACAGACAGAGAGATAGGGTATTTGGACAGCCAGGGCTGGGGCAGCGATGGCCAACGCTGGGTCAGAGGTGGGCCAGGGGATGAACCAAATAGGCAAAGGTGGGCAGAGACGGCAATGGTTGGGCAGACATGGACAGTGGCAGTAGCTAGAGGCCTGGCGCTCTGCCTCCGTGGCCGCAGACACTGGACGGATGGACACAGACACGTACCACGGACACTGACGGGTAGGCACTAACCGTTCCCCCTTTGACAGGCATATAGACGGCCTTGGCTGCCTCCGGCTTCTGCTGCTCCTCGCCGCTCCTCCCCAGCCAGAAAGCCCTTGGACCGGACCCAGAACTGGAATTTGCTTCTGTTGGCGGAGCCCGGCTCGGGTCGCCGCAGTACCTTGGTGATCCGCTTGTACTTGCTCTGGGTCACCGTCTTGGCCGAGTCCGAAGGCACCAGTCCCAGAAGCGCCGGTCGAGCTCTGTGTCGGCACCGACAGAGCCCAGGACACGCAGCGCCTGGCAGCCCTGAGGAGATGCCGAGCCCATCAGATGAAGGCTCCTGTCCCGCTCCCGTGCGAGCTAGCCAATCTGGTGACACTGTCTCCGGGCCGCTCTCAGCGCGACCCGGAAGTCAGGCAACCTTGCCTGGGACATGGGCGGGGCATGGAGCGCGCGTCCGGAAGTGTCCGGGGCTCCCGTGAGCTGAGGGAGCCCCGCGTGTCGGGAGCCCACCCCGCACTTGTAAGCAGTAAAGGAAGTCCGGCGGGAGCCCACCCCGCCTTCGTGAATGCCGCATGATGCGGCCGGAGCAGGATTTCATGCGGGGCTCCTGTGAGCAAGACGGAGCCCCGCGTGTTCATGCGCCACAAAGAGTGACCGGGTGAAGAGGCGAGTCCCCCCTGCCATCGGGGAGACCAGCCGGGGAGCAGCGCAGTGTCCCCACAAGAGCCGGTGAGTGGTGCATACAAGCGCGCCGCGCCTGGACAGGAGATGTGCACGTGTATGGTGCGAGCAGGAGTTGTGATAACGCCGCGAGCCGTACGCGTGCACATCTCCTGTCTGTTAAGCTTCGGCACAGACAGTTGATGTGTACGCGTGCGGCTTGCGGCGTTATTACAACTCCTGCTCGCACCATACACGTGCACATCTCCTGTCCAGGCCGTGCCGTACACGTGCACATGTCCTGTCCCCCTTCCAGACGAAGTCGACAACAATAGATCTCGCATAGCGAGCAGCGCTTTGCGCTGCATCGCTAGGCGAGACCTAAAAACAACTGTAGGAATACCCATCGGAAATACGATGTAGTTATCTGTACGATAGGCAAGGAGGCGAACAACAGTTGCTCCAGGTGTAAAACACGGAATGCAAACTTGTGTCACGTGGTGTGACAATGCTGCATAATAACATCTTACTGGGAAGCAGCGGCAACCAGGATATCAGACAAAACTAGCAGAAATAAAGTCGAAAGGAGCCTGCTTACATACTACTGCTACAAATACCCATAACTAAAAAGTCAAAAACTACTAACAAGTTTATTGAGCTGGCTCTTATGCTAGCAAAAAGAAGGATTGCTATGACAGGTAAGACCCTTTCCGCAAGAGAGATGAACGCATCCCTTCACTAACAAACACACTCCAACATGATATGCATCATCCTTAAGTGCATACAAGACAGTGCAGACAGGAACACGCCAACCATTGCATAAAGAACATCAAATGACAGGAGGCAAACACATGCAACTTTACACAATACCTGGGTGTGAGTGATTTCTGTTAATCAACAAGCTCTTAATCACCCATGAAGTTCTTATATGTATTTTTGGGTATTAGATTTTAATTTGTGTAAACATTAAAAATTTTAAGCCAACTCAATGCACTTCTCCATGTCTGCTGCAGGGACAACAGCTTGGAAATCCTATAGTCTTCCTCCGAAACATTTCTGGTTGAGCTGGAAAATCATCTTTCCCTTGTTGCTAGAGGGCATGAGACACTGCTTCTCCCAAGTACTGTTTATCCAGACCTCCAGACCTCCAGATTTCAGAACGAGGCTACTAGTGGAAGGATGGCCCCAGGGCACTAAGAATAAGGCATTAGTAGGACGTTGCTCTTTGCAGTTGTGGATGGAGCAGGTAGACATACTGAACTCTGGAAAAAATGTGAACCTGCGGGGTAAGCTATAAAGGGGCATATTTACAAGGGCTTTATCTCCGCTTTTTTGGCTTTTAAAGCCAAAAAAGCAGAGATAAAACTATCGCCCTATTAACAAGAGGGTGCTAACATGCATTAGCGCATGTTAGCACCCTTTTACCCGACGCCTCGCTTTGCATCTCTAATGAGATGCAAAGTGGGCGTCACTGGGCAGTACAACCTTGTAAATATCGCTGATGTGCACATCGCGATATTTACAAGGCTACCAACGCATTTTAGCAGACGTTAGTTTTGGGCGAAAACCGCTTTTTTAACTAACTAGACTTAGGCATACCTAATATGGGGGTGGATTGTGGTGATACGACCACAGGGTCGTATCAGCAAGGTTATCGCCGTTTTGCAGGGAACATCGTTGGAAAACCAGCGATGTTCCCTGCAAAACTGCGATTTCCCCGCTATCGCTGGTAATTATATCGCCCTGGGGAAATGCGTTGTAAATAACGCGCTAACAGGGCGATATAATCCAGCGATAGACGGCGATAAATAGAAAAGCGCTAAGCGCGCTTTGCGTTTATTTATCACCGTCCTTGTAAATATGCCCCGAAGTTCTTAGTTGGGATGGTGCACCAAAATGCATTCAGTAACGAGGACCACAGCATGTCACTATAAGAAAAAAATCCGTACGTTTGGTTGCATAGCTTAATAGCTCACCGGCAACTCTAAAATATCCAATAGGTATCTCCCTGAGACGGATCTGTCAGGTTCACAATGAGCAAAGAAATGTGGGAAAAACCACAAAAGATTGTAGTCCTTCCTGCAGAAATCAGTGGTCCCATGTTTGACTACTGAAAAAAACGTTTGCAATATTTGCAATTACTGTTTTGATGACAAAGACCTGTTAATCCTTAATCAGTAAAGGTACCATATTTCCTGCTGTGAACACTCAGAATAGGAAATTAACTAGGCAGTAAAATGTCCTTATGATGCATGCAAGTAGAATTTGGGTTTATGATAAAGGAAGAGGTTATATGTGACCTGAGTGAAAATAAGGGAGTCTGTACAGGGCAACCCTTTGACAAGCTGAGGGGTAGGCAAAATACCTCACTGAGTAATATAGAGAAGCTTACACAATACCCTAATTATGGCGAAAAGAACTAATTACTTAAAACTTCGTTCTTATTTGTTTAGTAGTAAAGTAGTGTGGGAAGATCACATGACTCTTATGATGGTGATGGGTGTGCAAGTATTAGGGGCGCATGAAAGTTTAACCTTTTCCCATGAAGTCAGACAATGTTGGTAATCTATAACCTTGATAAAGGTAAGAAAAGTTTCACAACTTTGTCTCTCTTTGCCTTAGGGGACGCTTAGTCCACCCTGCCTGCCAACTTGATGATTTCCAGCCACAAGAAGTACCTTTCTTGATGGGCGGCACACCCTTCAACTGGAAACTACAAACAGCTGTTGAAAAGATAGTGTGGTGGTTTGGGCATGGAGGTCTCTCACGTTGAACACTGGACCTAGAAGCAGAGGCCTTTGGGAATAGAGGTGAGAGACTTAAAGCAGATGTCACAGTTGTGCATGGTGCAGAATGTGTGGTTCAGTCTCTGGGCATGGTATATTGCTGACGTGTGATGAGGGACAGCTGCCAAGTAATGGAGATCCACTTCCTGCGTTTAAGAGGTCCTGGGTGGAAACAATAATGGAAGATGAAAAGGAGGAGACATTTATCGGAAAGTCATCACAAACAATTTGAATAAAACTGATAAACTGAAAATGTAGATAAACTAAATTTGACTGTGTGACACTCAGTCAATTATGGCCTACTATCAGCTCAATATTAGCCCCTAGGAATCATATCAGAAATTAGATGACTTACACGTTTCACCAAGGGCTTCTAGCAAGCTTGCAACAAAATATTAGGGGAGACCAGATGGGGACAAGTCTGATCTGGTGGACAGGTCTAGGCTTGGTGGAAAAAACAGTTGTGTCACTATATGGACAAGACCAGTACCTATGTATAGCCGGACATAGACTTATCAACACTTTGTGCCACCATAAAGTTACACAATGCAGCACAGGGTGTTGATAAAGTGTTTAGGGCCAGATTTAGAGCGTGGTGGATGGGATAATCCATCACAAATATGAAGGATATCCTGTCCCCCTTATTACAAGTGCACTATTTCTGATGGCACACCTTTAATTTCGAGCACAAAACTTTTTTTGTGCTGGAAGTAGCCCATAAAGTAATGCAAATAGGACGCTGTGTTGCTTTGCACTGCTTTACGATAACTTCGTGCTACTTTGTGTCAAGTTGCTGTCAAAGGGTGGTACTTGGGCATTCCCACTGTACCAACCATGGTTTCTGATATAAAACCCTATCTACTAAAATTGGTAGACATGATTTTGCACCAAAAGTAATGCCTCATTGAGGCAGGTGCTACCACAAATTTGTTTATATATTTTGCCGAAGTTTTTACACATTGAATGTGTGTTGCACTGTACAACAGAGGTCCAATGTGTGAAAAGTTTATAGGTTTGGTTAAGCATTGCATTTTGTATTAGAAATATACCCTTTCTAGTATAGGACACAACCTAGCTAGACATCACACCTACACACTTTTGCACTACGTGCAGAGGTTTGTGCATGGTTCCAGGTAGCCTGTTTGTGTAGCAGCACTAGAAAAGAGGGCAGAGGCACCATATCTCAGTTAATATTGTTCTGCGTTAGTGAAGAATTGGGTTGTTGGTTGACTGGGGTGTGTGCCCTTATCAAGCAACAGCCATAATCCTTGTCAGGGTGAACCACAATAGTCATTAAATAACCCTATACCTGTGCTTAACCCTATGGTGGTTTGGCACAAAAGCAGTAAGGCTTAACTTAGAGGGAATGTGTAAAGTATTTATGCAGCACTCAAACAGTAATAAAGCAAAAACACAATACAAGAAATATCCCACACCAATGTAGAAAAATAGAGTAAAATGTAACAAATTATTTGACACAAAACAAAAATTCAATCAGTGGAACCGGAGGTATGCAATTTCAAATATTTAAGTTAAAGATAGTGCCTAAAGGCACATAGTGCCACTTGGGGTTATCTGGTTGTGCAAGACTAGGTGAAAGTCACAAGTTCAGGTCAACTGCAATGGAGTGTGGGCTGGATACAGAGACCACGTTGGTCCCACTGAAAAAGTTTCCTTCTAATGTTTAACACAAAGAGTCCACTTCGTGGTGGAGGAGGCTGCGAGGAGCAGGGAGAGTGTTGCGGATGGTCATCACTGCAGAGTGAGGAGCAGGCCGGGCATCATGGACGGTCGTCACTATAGTGCAAAGATCCTGTTAGATTTCGATGGCGGTCACCACAGGCTGATAAAGCTGTAGCGTGCAGTGCCGATCTCGTGTTGCAACACCATCGCTGGCAGTCACTGTAACGTGAAGCGTCAGGTTCACCAGAGCTTCTCGTTGGTGGAAGGCAAGATCTCAATGCGAACAGGCCCATTCACGGTTGTGAAGAACCCAAAACTTCAGTATTTCTCCTTTGTTTTCAGGAGGAGCTCAACTGATGTCACACCAAATGTCCAGGGGATCAGGAACACACTCCAGCAGAGGCCAGTAGGGCTCAGGCAGATCCAGTTGCAGGTCCAGGCAGGTGCAGTGCAGCAGGTCAGATGGGCAGTTGCAGGGAGGCCTCTGAAGCTTGTTGTATCCCTATAGCTCCGAACTGGAGACCAGCTAACAAGCCTTGGTAGTCACTCAGGTAGCCTGATATGAAGGGCACAGGTCCAGTATTTCTCCTCAGACAGCAGGGGTGACCTAAAGCAGCAGGGCAGTACTCTGGCAGCAAGGTAGTCCTTTTTCTATATTCACCACAGGTCCAGGAGTGTACTGAAGAATGGGGCTGAGGGTCCCCTTTTTATATCTGGTGCCCACCTTGAAGTGGAAGAAACATCTGGAGTCTTCCCCCTACAGAAGTGTCCTTAATTTCCTGCCTCCCTTACCTGGTCCCAGTCTGTTAGCAGGCGCAGTAGGCTAGTGTGAAGTCCTTTGTGTTTTAGCTGTGGTAGTGTCTTCAAAGTTCAAGTGTGATAGGTGACAGCTCTGCCCTTCTCATCAAGTAGGGAAGGCCCTTACTGCCAACACCCAAATCCTCTATTGTGTGGCTGTCTAGGATGGTTACACAGAGGCCGACTGGCAACTACACCTAGTCATGTGACCCCGGAAACAGGCAGCAGGTGCCAAATGGCTGGGACAAGAAAATACCAACTTTCTAAAAGTAGCATTTTCAGAATTGAGACTTAAGATCGGACTTTACCATTAAATTATCAATGATTTCCTATGAAAGAGGTAAGCCAACCAGTAGTGAAAAACACATTTTGGAGTTTTTCACTATCAGATATGTAAAACTTAAACATATATGTCCAAAAGTTTGAATACAGTGCACCCTGCCATATGAGCTGTTTAGGGTCTAAACTAGGGGTGAATTATATATAAGAAAAATAATGGTTTAGGGTTAGCAAAAGGTTTATTTTGGCAGATCAAAATGGCACTTTAAAACTGCATACATAGGCTGCAATTGCATGCCTGCAACATGTTTTAAAATGGCTACTTAAGTGGGTGGCACAATAAGTGCAGTAGGCCTACTAGTAACCGTAAATGTATCAGTCCTGGGCATATGGTATACCACTTTAAAAGGGACTTACAAGTAAATTAAATAGGGCAATTGTGTGTTATCCATTTTTCCCATGTTTAAAGGAGGGAGCACTAGCACGTCAGCACTGGTTAGGAGTAGTAAAGTGCAGGGAGCCCTAAAAACCAACACATATAGGTTCAGGAAACAGGCGAGTTGAAGGCAAAATGTTTGGGGGTGACCCTACAGAGAGGGCCAGGTCCAACAGCGATGTTCTCTCGTTTGGTTGATGCACTGCAGTGCACTATTTTTTAGTAAATGTGTCCTGTAATGCTTTGCATCTTGGTGGCTTTTTACTGCAAGGATTGACCACTTATTATTTGTCAGACCTTGCAGGCTTATTGGCATTTGTGATGACAGACGAAGCCATCCAGGACACCAGCAGTAACTAGATTACTTCACTGTCCTTAGAACTAAAATGGAAAGTTAACCTGATTAGTTTTGGGTGGCAGGATTAGACCAGCTGGTAGTTTAGTAGAGGAAAGCAGTGTTTCCCCCCATTCCTCTGGCCAAAGGAGTCAAGAAATGTGTTTGTCACCTCAATTCTGACACAAAGGCATGTGAGCTGAACTCTTATTATCTTTGTGCTAATTTCAAACCATTGAAACCCTAACTATAATATTCCATAATATTTCCAGTATTCAAACATTTTTACTACACTATCCATCAACAAATGCCATTAGATTTTAGTTTGCTATTCACCTACCTTGATTTTTCCAAAGATAAAGTTGCAGAGATCAAAATTGCCACGAAATCTTCTGTTTTTCATGTGTTCTTGTTTCTGATCAACTTCGGGGAAGGAGTGACTGCTGAATTAGTGAAAGAGAAGGTTCTCATAAGCCCTTCTTGAAGATATTCTTCTGGTCAACACAGATGGGTTGATTTGGGGATTTCATACTCTCCTGGGCTATAGGAATGATAGTAAAAGTAGATCTCGAAAGTAGAACATTTATGACTGCCACTAGGTCTGCGTTTCCATAGGAAGACATTTTTTCATTTGCTAATAACTTTGGTGCTTTTGGATGAATCTTCACAAAACGTTTTAAAAATGTGTATCCACCTCAGCTCCTTTCTGAAAAGTTTGTGGATGATCTTCAAGTGGGAGCTGGAAAAAAGGGGGTATCAAAAACCAAATTTCCCCATGCATTTTCCACAGACGTTTTTGAACAGCACTACCACAAAAACTGCTAAATTGAATTATACCCAATTTGGCAGGAAACTAGATCAAGGCCCAGAAAGCTTGCTTGTTGTGATTTGGTGTAAATTCATTTAGTAGTTTTTGAGATATTAAGGATCAAAAATATTGGTGTACCTGGATGTTTGGGCTTAATGGGCTCTCATGTTGAGCCTTCCAACCCAATTTTCCTTGGGTCTCCTCGGTCCCATGGAAGTAAGCCTCGTGCAGGAGCAAGTGCTCTGATTAGGTGCTTGCAACATGGTAAAAATGTTGCAGACAGCCATTACAGGACTTGAGGACTCAGTCCCCTGACCTAAGATTATTAAATATAAAAGGTATGAGTAGGCCCTTGTGGGTCTAAAGTAAAAAAAATAAAAAAGAAAAGGGTTGCAGGAGCCCCATGGGACTCCTGCATGATCACGGCAATAAAAGAAAAAAGGTAACGCGCAAAACATTTAGGAGTAATTTGAACCTTAGGTTGGGCCAGGGCCCGGGGGTCTTTATTAGACAATATTTGGTGGATGGGGATGTCAGTAGGGGCTCCCTGCCTGAGCCACTAATGGGATCTGGAGACCACATTCCCAGGGCCTGAATATTAAAAACAGGGAGAATGTCATGCCGCCCCTCTCCCTGAGTGACTAATCAGTCCAGAAGACCCCATTCCTCAAGGCCCGCTCAATGACTATGTGTCAGGGAGCCCACCACTGTGACGCATTAGTTTCCCTGCCTGCTGCAGTGTGGGCAGGAAAGATATGTCTGACCCCACTCAAAACAGGCTTTAAAAATGGTCCGGCCAGGTGGTAGCAGATATATGTTTCTCTGCTCTCTTCTGGGCAGGAAACTCAGATTGCTCCTGCCTAGTGGGAGCAGTGAAAAACAACAACTCCTGCCAGGTGGGAGTAATGCCGGCTCCTGCTGGAACCCAGGATGGGTACATGTGTGGAGCCGGCAGGGCCGCTGGGGTCATGGGGCTCTCCCTGTCCCCCATGTAGTGTTTTTTGGGTGATACGAGTGTGCACCGGGGCACCCACTTGACACCCCAGAGGGTAGGGTCCTGGGGCTGTAAAAGCACAGGGAGAGGGGCTGTGTGCCCCCTCCACTAATTAAAAAATAAAGGCCCTGGAGAATGCAGGTCCAAAGTGGCTCAGGAAGGAGGGCCACACATCCCCCTCCCCTTATTTAAAATTAAAGATCCCGGGGGAAGGGGTCCCCTGGGCCAGAAGTGACTCAGGGAGGAGGGCCCCTTACTTTTAAGTAGATCCCCCTACTTAAAAGTAAAGGTCCCAGGGGATGGGGTTCCCTGGGCCAGAAGTGATTTGGGGAGGAAGGTCAGGTACCCCATCCCCTTATCAAAAATAAAGGAACCAGGGATAGGGTCCCTGGGGGTCATAAAGACTCATGGAGGGGAGCTGCAAGCACCCCTCCACAACAGCTAAAAAAGGGAGTCCCGGGTGGGCACTCCGGATCATGGCAACTGCTAGCTTCTATCACTAGAATCCAGCTTGTGGAATCTAGGGACAGAGGTGGACGTTGCGGCAGGCTGGGGTTTGTTGCTCTTATCTTAATAAACCCATTTCCTTCAAAATATGCTGTCTGATCTCCTTAAAACAGATAAAACCCAGAGCCATGCAGAAAACCTCATTCCAGATAAACTAAACTAGAGCCATGCAGCAGCACACATTCTAGATGGCCAAGAGACATGAAGCAACACACATCCAGAGAAAACTCAGAATCAAGCAGCAAACCAAATTACAGATAAATAAGAGCCACGCAGCAATGCAACATCCACCTCTGTCCCTAGATTCCACAAGCTGGATTCTAGTGATAGAAGCTAGCAGTTGCCATGATCCGGTTGCCAGGAAACATAGATCAAAACATTACAACATGTAAAGTATATAGAACCTAACATATATCCTCTTTCATTAAATAAACAAAAAGCAAATAGTGACTATAAAAAAACTCATAAATTAACCACATAAGTATTCTTGAAACTTTTTGGGTGGTACCCTTGAACGAACACTGAGATTTCTTCTGGGAAACTTACACAATTGGTCATCTACAACAGGTTTAGATTTTAACCACTCTCGAACTTCCACGTCACTGCAAATGGCTACACGTTTGGAATTCCACCATCTTCCATCAGAAAGTTTAAGTGAATCACCCTTGACCACATGAACCTTTTTGATATCAGACAACTTGGAGTTACCTTTGCCAATGGACGTTCCTATATGTACCCTCACAAACATCCCTTCCTTGAATTCTCTTGGTTTCTTTACTAATTTGTCATTATGTCTTCGCTCTTATGATAATTGGTACTTTTCCACCGCACTCTCATCCACTAGTTTCTTACCACATCTTTCCATCCACGCAGGTACAGCAATGGTACACGGAACTCTACCCTTTAATAGACAAAAGGGTGTTTCACCAGTTACTGAATATGGAGTAGTTCTGTAATTCCACAACATCTTTTTTACACAACTCTTCCAACAGAAGTTACTTTTCACAGCCATTTGGATGCACTCACCTAAAACTCGGTTGAAGCGCTCAACCAAACCATTCCCCCTTGGGTGATAGAGAGGTGTTCTGAAATGTTTGATGCCCCATTTTTTAAGAAGTTCACTGAACTCACTGGAAGTAAATTGGGGGCCATTATCAGATAAAATTTCCGCAGGACATCCTTCTCTGCGAAAGATTTCCTCACAAAAGTTTATCACATTACTTGTCTTGACTTCTCGAACAAATGTTACCTCTGGCCATTTAGAGAAATAATCCATCATTACAATTGCATACTTTTCACCAATCCCCAATAATTCAAAAGGGCCACATATATCAATGGCCACCCTTTCCCATGCATGTATAGGCCACTTTACAGAGTGTATGGGCGTTTCTTGTACAACATGAGCCTTGTCACTGCATGCGCACGCTATGCATTCTCTTACAAATCTTTCTATTTGTCTGCCCATACCTGGCCACCAAAAATCATCTCTGGCCTTCCTTTTCATGGGTGTCATGCCCCCATGACCTTCATGTAAAAGTTCCATAAGTCTATTTCTCATGCTGGCTGGAACTACTAACTTGTCACTCCTTCTCAAAATTCCCTTTACTACTGATAATTCACTCCAAACTTCTGTATATTGCAACATGTCGTCGTGCAATTTCCATCCATTATTTTTTGGTACGTTTTTAACCACTTTACTTATTATTTCATCATCCAACATGGCTTGTTTCCACTCAGACTCCTCAATGGCTTGACACACGTCTACCAAGTTAGCAATAATCCATTCATCCTCATCCGATTTGCCTTCATCACTTTCCAACTTATCAACAGGCAAATGGGACAAACAATCGGCATTTACATTTCTTGTCCCAGGAACATACCTTAAGGTAAAATTGTATTCTTGTAATCGATAAATCCACTTAGCTATTCGCGGTGTAGCTCTACCCGCACCGGCCATAGAAAATATATCAATGAGGGGTTTATGGTCCGTGTGCAGTTCAAAGTTGGTGCCCCACACAAAGGTGCGAAAATGTTGTACTCCCCACCAGCATGCTAATGCCTCCTTTTCAATTGTAGAGTATGTGCCTTCAGCACCCTTGAGTGTGCGTGATGCAAAGGCTACTACTCTTTCTTTCCCTTCATGCAATTGCATCAAAACTGCTCCCAAACCATATCCGCTGGCATCTGTTCCTATTATACTTTTATCTTTGGAATTGAAAGGTTTTAAAGCAGTAGCTTTTGCAACAGCTAACTTAACCTCATCAAAAGCACACTGACATTTATCAGTCCACACAAAAGTTGCATTATTTTTCGTTAATTCATGTAAAGGGAAAACACGGTCAGAAAAATTGAAAATAAATCTTGAATAATATTCGGCCAGTCCTAGGAATGATCTTAATAAGTCCTTATCTTTCGGAATAGGAGCCTTCTCTAAATCCTCCACTAGTTTGAGTTTGGGTTTGATACCGTCTTGAGACAATGTGTGACCCATCTAATCTACTTCTGATCTACAGAATTTGCATTTCTGTAAAGTTATGGTTAAGCCAGCTTCTTCTAATCTGTTGAGTACGATTTTTAAAATCTTATCATGTTGTAGCTTGTCCTTACCCCACACTAAAACGTCATCTTGGAATACTAGCACATTTGAGATATCCTTCAAAACTCCTTGCATCACCCTTTGGAAAACTGCCGAAGCAGATGCTAGTCCAAAGGGCATGCAAATGAATTGAAATGCACCTTCTGGAGTTATGAAGGATGTCAAATGTCTAGATTCAGGTTGTTGCAAAACTTGATGGTATGCACTTGATAGGTCTAAGGTGGAAAAAACCTTGCCATTGTCCACACTAGCGAGCATTTCATTGATGTGAGGCAAAGGATGGCGGTCCACCCATATACATTCATTTAAATCCCTCAAGTCCACACACATGCGGATACTGCCATTAGGTTTGCGTGCGATCACAATGGGACTTAACCAATCCGATGCCTCTATTGGTTCTATAATGCCTTCTTTACATAACCTGTTTAATTCATTCTTGAGCGGTTCCCTTAAGGCCAAGGGCACATTCCGTTGTTACATGCGCAAGCAACAAGCGCGCTGTTAAAGGCAGCAGGAGCGATTCTTCCGTTCTCAGCGTAGTGCCGCTAACGCTGAGAACTACAACTCCCATGAGGCCTTGCACATCACGTACGACGTGGCAAGAGACGGCCCATAAGGAAGCAGCGGAACTCGGCATAGCGTCGGAAATTCTTCACCCGCCGAGTCAGCTGTGTTTCTTAGTTCCAGGAGGAGATGTCTGGTAAGGGTGCTCTGCACCAACTCTCGCTCTTTATCCTTGTTTGTGGCTCTCCCTCCCCCGTTGGTGTGCGTTCTGCTCGTGCGGAGGAAGGGTAGCGTTTCTGGGATTTTGCCCGGCACGGCCGGCTGTGAGTTACGTCCTCCGTTGGTTGAGCTTGCTGCTCGTGCGGAGGATGGTTTAAAGTCCTTTGGGGCATTCGCCCGGCATTGTCGGCCGGAGCTGGTATAGTTACCAGAGATACACATTTGGTAGCTCGAGGAGGCTTCACAGTCTAGAAGCCTGAACCTGAGCTTGTACTGCAGTTCTTGTGATAGAGCGGATACTTTACTGCAACGACTATACACAGGGTATTATCACACCCTTTTGTTTTCATGTGCACATCGTTTGGATCCATATCATTGGTGAAGTAACCATATCTGCGGATTGAAACTCAGTATTGGTTATTACTTGCATGGATGTTTGTGAACTAACAAGGTCCATACTCATGTGTTATTCTGGCTCTATCTAACAGGGGTAATAGGAGTGGTATGAGACTACGCTCTATCCCTGTGATGTAAGCTGGAGATCAGAAAAGGGTATGTTATTCCTCTGTACCATTGATGTAGTACTTCAGTTACCTTTAGGATATATCACCAGAAAGTGGTGCATGCTCAATGTGTGTTTTCCTCTATGTTTTTCCTATGCAGCCATAACACATCAAGCGGTGTTACCACACCGAAGACACATAATTTGTTGAAGTATCTTCTTCTACAGGTGTCGTTCTTCTTTGTTACAGGTATAGGAGGGGGCGCTACTCATATACAGTCATTTACTTGTTTGAACTCTATGATCATGGCTATAAAGTATACATGATTGTGGTTTTCGTTTCAGATCTCCCTCCCGGCTGTTCCCTTCCTTTCCTTCCCCCACTTGATCCCCCCACTGACCTGTGCCATTACGGCTATTAAGGCTTGGGTAGATCAAGAGGTGGACCATTCCGAGCATCAAACCGATCCTGAGGACAGACTGATATAACAGAATTTCCGACCCACGAAATAGTGTCCTCCTGGTCGGGTTGTGCTGGGAATGGCCACTCTTGACGATGTCCTAGCTGTGCTTGCCACAGTCCAGGCTGAGTTAGTGGCGTCACGTCAGGAAGCAGCTGACTTAAGAGCCAGGGTGGATGGTATGCAGAGGAATCCTTTCAATGCAGGTGCAGCAGCGGCAGCGCCGCCTAATGCGGTGGTGGTAGAAATGCCGATTTCCATACCATTAGTGACCCCAGAGAGGTATCATGGGGATTCTGGCAAGGTGCAAGTGTTCTTGACACAGGTTATGTTACACTTTTCATGCAAACAAAAGTCATTCCCCACTAACCAGGCGAGGGTAGCTTTTCTTATTTCTTATCTAGCCGGAGACGCGGCACAATGGGCAGTGCCACTGGTTAGCCGAGATGACCCTCTCCTACATGATTGGGAAGCCTTTAGAGCCGAATTTTGAAGGTATTTGACAGAAGAGCTGAATCTTACACGGCTGACAGGGAACTGTTAGAGTTATGACAGGGTAGCAAGGACCTGTTGGTTTATCTAAATTCTTTTAGGAGGCTAGTGGCGGAAACTAAGTGGCCTGAGACCAAACAAGCTGCGCTTTTCCACCAAGGGTTACGGGAAGACCTCAAGGATGTCATCGCTCAGATTGATCCCCAACCTGCCACATGTGAGGACTTGATTAATCTTGTGCTACGCTTGGATCATAGACTGAGTGAGCGAAAAGGAGATTACAAAAGGAAGAAGAGTAACATGCCTTCCTATGAAAGACAGAAGGCCTCTGAGCTTAGCAACACCCCAGGATCTGAACCGATGGAGATCGGAACCATAAGGGCTGCATTAACTACGGCAGAAAAAGACGTCCGCCGTAAGCAAGGCCTCTGCTTATATTGCGGCAAGAGAGGACATTTCATCAGGGAATGCCCCGTGAAACCCAAGATGAACCGGTTCCGTAACAGTAGAATGACGACAGCTGCCATGGATAAGGTGTCGGAAAACTAATGGACTCAAAGAAAGACGAAAGGGTTTCTTGGAGTCAGGCATATATCCCTTCTTTACAGAACAACGATTCAACAACAACGGGGCACTTATTCATTAACGTACTGTTGCTCATACAAACCGAGAGGGTCCAAATGTCTGCCATGCTGGATTCCGGAGCCACCGGCATGTTTATGGACTTAGGAGAAGCTAAGCGTAGAGGCATATGTCTTGTGCCCAAAGATCCGCCAGAAGAAGTATACGCAGTAGATGGGAGGAAATTAATTGCAGGACCCATTGGGTACAACACTGCAGAATTAGAAGTACAATATGGAGCATCGCACAGGGAGCATATCATATTCAGCATCATCCACGCCCCCCAATATGGGACTATTTTGGAGTTACCGTGGCTGCAAAGACACAACCCGGAAATCGATTGGGTTGCCCGAACGGTGCAGATGAATTCTCCCTACTGCTTGGAACATTGTTTCGGAATCCCAGAAGACCCTGCTACAGCACTAGCCGGTGGTATGTGTATCGCCACTGCGGCGTAAAAAGATATCCAACTACCCGCTGTCTATCGGAGGTATGAGGAGGTGTTCAACGACGTACAGGCGGAAGAGTTACCACCTCATAGACAGTACGACTGTCAAATCGACCTAGTTCCAGGGGCAGCAGTCCCTAGTGGAAGGATATACGCCTTAACGGAACCTGAGAATCTCCATCTCAGAGCCTATTTGGACAAACACCTAGAACTGGGTTTTATCCGCCCCTCCAAGTCCCCTGCCGCATCCCCGCTTTTTTTTATTCCGAAAGCAAATGGCGAGCTGTGTGCTTGTGTGGACTTTAGAGCACTGAACGCTATAACTGTGAAGAACCGGTATCTCTTGCCGCTAATCAGTGTATTGCTTGAGCAGGTAAAGAAGGCAAACATTTACACCAAGTTGGACTTGAAGGGAGCTTATCACCTGGTTCGCATGAGGAGCGGCAACGAGTGGAAGACGGCCTTCAAGACCCGGTATGGGTTATTTGAATACCTAGTGATGCCGTTCGGGTTGTGTAATGCCCCTGCGGCGTTTCAATACTTTCTGAACGACGTCCTCCGGGAGATCCTAGACCACTACGTCGTGGTATATATTGATGATATTCTCATCTATTCAGAGAATGAAGAAGCACACATCCAACATGTGCAAACCGTGCTACAAATCCTGCAGCAACATCATTTGTTCTGCAAATTGAGCAAATGTGACTTTTACGTTACCACAGTAGAATTCCTTGGAGTCATGCTTAGTCCATCAGGCCAAGAAATGGCCGAAAGAAAGATCACCGCGGTGAAGGATTGGCCTCCCCCTCAGAACATTCGAGATGTGCAGTGCTTCATTGGCTTCGCCAAATTCTACAGACGATTCATCAATCAATTCTCCAAACTAGTCGCTCCAATAACTCAACTGCTGAGAAAGTCACAGAATTTCGAGTGGAACCATGAAGCTCAAGACACGTTCCTTGCCTTGAAGGCAGCTTTCGTCACTGCTCCAATCTTGGCTCACCCGGATCCTGAGAAACCATACGTGGTCGAAGCAGACGCCTCTGACGTTGCATTGGGAGCCATCCTGTCACAAAGACACTCTTCCACAGGTCAACTCCATCCGGTGGCCTATATGTCTAGGAAACTTAATGAAGCCGAAAGGAACTATCACATTTCTGAAAAAGAACTCTTGGCCATTAAGGAAGCCTTCGTGGAGTGGAGACATTTCCTGATGGGAGCCAGACACTTGGTCACGGTGTATACGGACCACAGGAACCTACAATTCATGACGGCTGCAAGACATCTTACCCCGCGTCAGCTCCGATGGATGCTTTTCTTCTCGGGTTATCACTTTATCATTACCTATCGGCCTGGTTCTGAGAACAGGAAGGCTGATGCTCTCACTCGACAGTCCTCTGCCAGAGACCCGGAAAGCACCCCAGACAGCGCCATCATTGACCCCAAGATGGTACTAGGTGTGATACAACCGGATGCCTTTCTCAAGGGAATACTCAAGGGGGTTGGCTCATTTACCTGGAGAACCTGGCTTATGAGTCACAAGGAATGGCAAACGAGGAACGGTTTTCCGATGAATAATAACCATATGTTGGTGCCTACATTGAAATTGAGGAAACAGGTTTTTGGCTGGTGCCATGACTCCCCGAGTGCGGGACATCACGGGGTGGGAAAGACCGTTGAACGTATCAACAGACAATTTTGGTGGCCCTCTCTTAGGATGGATGTTCAAGAGTGGGTAACCTCTTGTGCAGTTTGTGCAAAAATGAAATCTGATCACCGTCGCCCGCAGGGCTTGCTACAACCACTCCCTACTCCTACCAGTCCCTGGGAGAACATATCAATCGACTTCATCGTCGGTCTACCGCTGGATAAAGGATGTACCGCGATCTTGGTAGTCATTGACTATTTAACAAAAATGGGACACTTTGTCGCCTGCAACCAGGTACCTTCTGCAGGCCAGCTAGCTCGTTTATTGATGTTGCATGTGGTGCGTTTACACGGATTACCAAGTGTCATTGTGTCCGACAGGGGCTCGCAATTCACGGCCCAGTTCTGGAAAATATGGTGTTCATCCCTACATATAACCACGGCCTTGTCTACAAGCTTCCACCCCAAAACGGATGGACAGACAGAGCGTCTCAATCAAACACTTAAACAATACCTAAGATGTTATGTGGACAACAGCAAGGAGGAATGGGTGGATTATCTGTGGCTCGCTGAGATCGCCTATAACAACGCCACACATGGCTCCACACGGGCATCTCCGTTCTACTGCAATTATGGTCGCCATCCACGGTTTCTTCCTTACATCCATCCTTCCAAAGACACCAACATACCGGAGGTAGCGAGGAGAGTGGCCCATATCCAAGATACACTGAGGAAGACACAGGAACACCTAAAGGCAGCCAAGATCGCGTACAAAGCTACGGCGGATAAACACAGACGCCCATGTCCCTTGTATAGGAAGGGAGACTCCGTCTGGCTATCCACCAGGAATATACGCTTCCGGAAACATAGCGTGTTCAACCCCAGATTCATTGGACCCTACAAAATCGATAAATGCCTTAGTCCCGTGACCGTGAAGTTGGAACTGCCTTCTCAGTTGCGTATCCATCCTGTGTTTCACGTGTCTTTATTGAAGCCTTCCTCCTCCCCTGTCAAGAAACAGCCTCCACCTCTTCTGGTCAATGACAATATGGAATATGAAGTACGGGGTATACAAGACTCAAAGATGCGTGGCCGCAAACTGTGGTACTTGGTAGCGTGGAAGGGGTACAGCCCTGAAGAGAACTCGTGGGAACCTGCATCCGGGGTACACGCGCCCAGATTGGTGGCCTCTTTTCACAGGAGATGCCCACTAAAACCTGGCCCAGGTGCGCGCTTGTTAGGGAGTGGATGTACTGTTATATGCGCAAGCAACAAGCGCGCTGTTAAACGCAGCAGGAGCGATTCTTCCGTTCTCAGCGTAGTGCCGCTAACGCTGAGAACTGAAACTCCCATGAGGCCTTGCACATCACGTACGACGTGGCAAGAGACAGCCCATAAGGAAGCAGCGGAACTCGGCATAGCGTCGGAAATTCTTCACCCGCCGAGTCAGCTGTGTTTCTTAGTTCCAGGAGGAGAGGTCTGGTAAGGGTGCTCTGTACCAACTCTCGCTCTTTATCCTTGTTTGTGGCTCACCCTCCCCCGTTGGTGAGCGTTCTGCTCGTGTGAGTTACGTCCTCTGTTGGTCGTGCTTGCTGCTCGTGCGGAGGACGGTTTAAAGTCCTTTGGGGCATTCGCCCGGCATTGTCGGCCAGAGCTGGTATAGTTACCAGAGATACACATTTGGTAGCTCGAGGAGGCTTCACAGTCTAGAAGCCTGAACCTGGGCTTGTACTGCAGTTCTTGTGATAGAGCGGATACTTTACTGCAACGACTATACACAGGGTATTATCACACCCTTTTGTTTTCATGTGCACATCGTTTGGATCCATATCATTGGTGAAGTAACCATATCTGCGGATTGAAACTCAGTATTGGTTATTATTTGCATGGATATTTGTGAACTAACAAGGTCCATACTCATGTGTTATTCTGGCTCTATCTAACAGGGGTAATAGTAGTGGTATGCGACTACGCTCTATCCCTGTGATGTAAGCTGGAGATCAGAAAAGAGTATGTTATTCCTCTGTACCATTGATGTAGTACTTCAGTTACCTTTAGGATATATCACCAGAAAGTGATTCATGCTCAATGTGTGTTTTCCTCTATGTTTTTCCTATGCAGCCATAACACATCAAGCGGTGTTACCACACCGAAGACACATAGGGGCATATTAGCAAGACCGGCGATAAAATTATCGCCGTTTTAGCGGCAGGAAACTGCCGCTAAAACGGCGATAATGGGCTTGCTAATATGCGTTATAGAATTCCAATAGAAGCCCAGGTTAGATGTCCTGCACATCTAACCTGGGCTTCTATTGAATTCTATAACGCATATTAGCAAGCCCATTATCGCCGTTTTAGCGGCAGTTTCCTGCCGATAAAACGGCGATAATTTTATCGCCGGTCTTGCTAATATGCCCCATAATTTGTTGAAGTATCTTCTTCTACAGGTGTCGTTCTTCTTTGTTACAGGTATAGGAGGGGGCGCTACTCATATACAGTCATTTACTTGTATGCAGTCTATGATCATGGCTATAAAGTATACATGATTGTGGTTTTCGTTTCAGATCTCCCTCCCGGCTGTTCCCTTCCTTTCCTTCCCCCACTTGATCCCCCCACTGACCTGTGCCATTACGGCTATTAAGGCTTGGGTAGATCAAGAGGTGGACCATTCCGAGCATCAAACCGATCCTGAGGACAGACTGATATAACAGAATTTCCGACCCACGAAATAGTGTCCTCCTGGTCGGGTTGTGCTGGGAATGGCCACTCTTGATGATGTCCTAGCTGTGCTTGCCACAGTCCAGGCTGAGTTAGTGGCGTCACGTCAGGAAGCAGCTGACTTAAGAGCCAGGGTGGATGGTATGCAGAGGAATCCTTTCAATGCAGGTGCAGCAGCGGCAGCGCCGCCTAATGCGGTGGTGGTAGAAATGCCGGTTTCCATACCATTAGTGACCTCAGAGAGGTATCATGGGGATTCTGGCAAGGTGCAAGTGTTCTTGACACAGGTTATGTTACACTTTTCATGCAAACAAAAGTCGTTCCCCACTATCCATGCGAGGGTAGCTTTTCTTATTTCTTATCTAGCCGGAGACGCGGCACAATGGGCAGTGCCACTGGTTAGCCGAGATGACCCTCTCCTACATGATTGGGAAGCCTTTAGAGCTGAATTTTTGAAGGTATTTGACAGAAGAGCTGAATCTTACACGGCTGACAGGGAACTGTTAGAGTTATGACAGGGTAGCAAGGACCTGTTGGTTTATCTAAATTCTTTTAGGAGGCTAGTGGCGGAAACTAAGTGGCCTGAGACCAAACAAGCTGCGCTTTTCCACCAAGGGTTACGGGAAGACCTCAAGGATGTCATCGCTCAGATTGATCCCCAACCTGCCACGTGTGAGGACTTGATTAATCTTGTGCTACGCTTGGATCATAGACTGAGTGAGCAAAAAGGAGATTACAAAAGGAAGAAGAGTAACATGCCTTCCTATGAAAGACAGAAGGCCTCTGAGCTTAGCAACACCCCAGGATCTGAACCGATGGAGATCGGAACCATAAGGGCTGCATTAACTACGGCAGAAAAAGACGTCCGCCGTAAGCAAGGCCTCTGCTTATATTGCGGCAAGAGAGGACATTTCGTCAGGGAATGCCCCGTGAAACCCAAGATGAACCGGTTCCGTAACAGTAGAATGACGACAGCTGCCATGGATAAGGTGTCGGAAAACTAATGGACTCAAAGAAAGACGAAGGGGTTTCTTGGAGTCAGGCATATATCCCTTCTTTACAGAACAACGATTCAACAACAACGGGGCACTTATTCATTAACGTACTGTTGCTCATACAAACCGAGAGGGTCCAAATGTCTGCCATGGTGGATTCCAGAGCCACCGGCATGTTTATGGACTTAGGAGAAGCTAAGCGTAGAGGCATATGTCTTGTGCCCAAAGATCCGCCAGAAGAAGTATACGCAGTAGATGGGAGGAAATTAATTACAGGACCCATTGGGTACAACACTGCAGAATTAGAAGTACAATATGGAGCATCGCACAGGGAGCATATCATATTCAGCATCATCCACGCCCCCAATATGGGACCATTTTGGAGTTACCGTGGCTGCAAAGACACAACCCGGAAATCGATTGGGTTGCCCGAACGGTGCAGATGAATTCTCCCTACTGCTTGGAACATTGTTTCGGAATCCCAGAAGACCCTGCTACAGCGCTAGCCGGTGGTATGTGTATCGCCACTGCGGCGTAAAAAGATATCCAACTACCCGCTGTCTATCGGAGGTATGAGGAGGTGTTCAATGACGTACAGGCGGAAGAGTTACCACCTCATAGACAGTACGACTGTCAAATCGACCTAGTTCCAGGGGCAGCAGTCCCTAGTGGAAGGATATACGCCTTGACGGAACCTGAGAATCTCCATCTCAGAGCCTATTTGGACAAACACCTAGAACTGGGTTTTATCCGCCCCTCCAAGTCCCCTGCCGCATCCCCGCTTTTTTTTATTCCGAAAGCAAATGGCGAGCTGCGTGCTTGTGTGGACTTTAGAGCACTGAACGCTATAACTGTGAAGAACCGGTATCTCTTGCCGCTAATCAGTGTATTGCTTGAGCAGGTAAAGAAGGCAAACATTTACACCAAGTTGGACTTGAAGGGAGCTTATCACCTGGTTCACATGAGGAGCGGCAACGAGTGGAAGACGGCCTTCAAGACCCGGTATGGGTTATTTGAATACCTAGTGATGCCGTTCGGGTTGTGTAATGCCCCTGCGGCGTTTCAATACTTTCTGAACGACGTCCTCCGGGAGATCCTAGACCACTACGTCGTGGTATATATTGATGATATTCTCATCTATTCAGAGAATGAAGAAGCACACATCCAACATGTGCAAACCGTGCTACAAATCCTGCAGCAACATCATTTGTTCTGCAAATTGAGCAAATGTGACTTTCACGTTACCACAGTAGAATTCCTTGGAGTCATGCTTAGTCCATCAGGCCAAGAAATGGCCTAAAGAAAGATCACCGCGGTGAAGGATTGGCCTCCCCCTCAGAACATTTGAGATGTGCAGTGCTTCATTGGCTTCGCCAAATTCTACAGACGATTCATCAATCAATTCTCCAAACTAGTCGCTCCAATAACTCAACTGCTGAGAAAGTCACAGAAATTCGAGTGGAACCATGAAGCTCAAGACGCGTTCCTTGCCTTGAAGGCAGCTTTCGTCACTGCTCCAATCTTGGCTCACCCGGATCCTGAGAAACCATACGTGGTCGAAGCAGACGCCTCTGACGTTGCATTGGGAGCCATCCTGTCACAAAGACACCCTTCCACAGGTCAACTCCATCCGGTGGCCTATATGTCTAGGAAACTTAATGAAGCCGAAAGGAACTATCACATTGCTGAAAAAGAACTCTTGGCCATTAAGGAAGCCTTCGTGGAGTGGAGACATTTCCTGATGGGAGCCAGACACTTGGTCACGGTGTATACGGACCACAGGAACCTACAATTCATGACGGCTGCAAGACATCTTACCCCGCGTCAGCTCCGATGGATGCTTTTCTTCTCGGGTTATCACTTTATCATTACCTATCGGCCTGGTTCTGAGAACAGAAAGGCTGACCCTCTCACTCGACAGTCCTCTGCCAGAGACCCGGAAAGCACCCCAGACAGCGCCATCATTGACCCCAAGATGGTACTAGGTGTGATACAACCGGATGCCTTTCTCAAGGGAATACTCAAGGGGGTTGGCTCATTTACCTGGAGAACCTGGCTTATGAGTCACAAGGAATGGCAAACGAGGAACGGTTTTCCGATGAATAATAACCATCTGTTGGTGCCTACATTGAAATTGAGGAAACAGGTTTTTGGCTGGTGCCATGACTCCCCGAGTGCGGGACATCACGGGGTGGGAAAGACCGTTGAACGTATCAACAGACAATTTTGGTGGCCCTCTCTTAGGATGGATGTTCAAGAGTGGGTAACCTCTTGTGCAGTTTGTGCAAAAATGAAATCTGATCACCGTCGCCCGCAGGGCTTGCTACAACCACTCCCTACTCCTACCAGTCCCTGGGAGAACATATCAATCGACTTCATCGTCGGTCTACCGCTGGATAAAGGATGTACTGCGATCTTGGTAGTCATTGACTATTTAACAAAAATGGGACACTTTGTCGCCTGCAACCAGGTACCTTCTGCAGGCCAGCTAGCTCGTTTATTGATGTTGCATGTGGTGCGTTTACACGGATTACCAAGTGTCATTGTGTCCGACAGGGGCTCGCAATTCACAGCCCAGTTCTGGAAAATATGGTGTTCATCCCTACATATAACCACGGCCTTGTCTACAAGCTTCCACCCCAAAACGGATGGACAGACAGAGCGTCTCAATCAAACACTTAAACAATACCTAAGATGTTATGTGGACAACAGCAAGGAGGAATGGGTGGATTATCTGTGGCTCGCTGAGATCGCCTATAACAACGCCACACATGGCTCCACACGGGCATCTCCGTTCTACTGCAATTATGGTCGCCATCCACGGTTTCTTCCTTTCATCCATCCTTCCAAAGACACCAACACACCGGAGGTAGCGAGGAGAGTGGCCCATATCCAAGATACACTGAGGAAGACACAGGAACACCTAAAGGCAGCCAAGATCGCGTACAAAGCTACGGCGGATAAACACAGACGCCCATGTCCCTTGTATAGGAAGGGAGACTCCGTCTGGCTATCCACCAGGAATATACGCTTCCGGAAACATAGCGTGTTCAACCCCAGATTCATTGGACCCTACAAAATCGATAAATGCCTTAGTCCCGTGACCGTGAAGTTGGAACTGCCTTCTCAGTTGCGTATCCATCCTGTGTTTCACGTGTCTTTATTGAAGCCTTCCTCCTCCCCTGTCAAGAAACAGCCTCCGCCTCTTCTGGTCAATGACAATATGGAATATGAAGTACGGGGTATACAAGACTCAAAGATGCGTGGCTGCAAACAGTGGTACTTGGTAGCGTGGAAGGGGTACAGCCCTGAAGAGAACTCGTGGGAACCTGCATCCGGGGTACACGCGCCCAGATTGGTGGCCTCTTTTTACAGGAGATGCCCACTAAAACCTGGCCCAGGTGCGCTCTTGTTAGGGAGTGGATGTACTGTTACATGCGCAAGCAACAAGCGCGCTGTTAAACGCAGCAGGAGCGATCCTTCCGTTCTCAGCGTAGTGCCGCTAACGCTGAGAACTGCAACTCCCATGAGGCCTTGCACATCACGTACGACGTGGCAAGAGACGGCCCATAAGGAAGCAGCGGAACTCGGCATAGCGTCGGAAATTCTTCACCCGCCGAGTCAGCTGTGTTTCTTAGTTCCAGGAGGAGAGGTCTGGTAAGGGTGCTCTGTACCAACTCTCGCTCTTTATCCTTGTTTGTGGCTCTCCCTCCCCCGTTGGTGAGCGTTCTGCTCGTGTGGAGGAAGGGCAGGGTCTCTGGGATTTTGCCCGGCACGGCCGGCTGTGAGTTACGTCCTCCGTTGGTCGTGCTTGCTGCTCGTGCGGAGGACGGTTTAAAGTCCTTTGGGGCATTTGCCCGAAATTGTCGGCCAGAACTGGTATAGTTACCAGAGATACACATTTGGTAGCTCAAGGAGGCTTCACAGTCTAGAAGCCTGAACCTGGGCTTGTACTGCAGTTCTTGTGATAGAGCGGATACTTTACTGCAATGACTATACACAGGGTATTATCACACCCTTTTGTTTTCATGTGCACATCGTTTGGATCCATATCATTGGTGAAGTAACCATATCTGCAGATTGAAACTCAGTATTGGTTATTATTTGCATGGATGTTTGTGAACTAACAAGGTCCATACTCATGTGTTATTCTGGCTCTATCTAACAGGGGTAATAGTAGTGGTATGAGACTTCGCTCTATCCCTGTGATGTAAGCTGGAGATCAGAAAAGGGTATGTTATTCCCCTGTACCATTGATGTAGTACTTCAGTTACCTTTAGGATATATCACCAGAAAGTGATTCATGCTCAATGTGTGTTTTCCTCTATGTTTTTCCTATGCAGCCATAACACATCAAGCGGTGTTACCACACCGAAGACACATAATTTGTTGAAGTATCTTCTTCTACAGGTGTTGTTCTTCTTTGTTACAGGTATAGGAGGGGCGCTACTCATATACAGTCATTTACTTGTATGCACTCTATGATCATGGCTATAAAGTATACATGATTGTGGTTTTCGTTTCAGATCTCCCTCCCGGCTTTTCCCTTCCTTTCCTTCCCCCACTTGATCCCCCCACTGACCTGTGCCATTACGGCTATTAAGGCTTGGGTAGATCAAGAGGTGGACCATTCCGAGCATCAAACCGATCCTGAAGACAGACTGATATAACAGAATTTCCGACCCACGAAATAGTGTCCTCCTGGTCGGGTTGTGCTGGGAATGGCCACTCTTGACGATGTCCTAGCTGTGCTTGCCACAGTCCAGGCTGAGTTAGTGGCGTCACGTCAGGAAGCAGCTGACTTAAGAGCCAGGGTGGATGGTATGCAGAGGAATCCTTTCAATGCAGGTGCAGCAGCGGCAGCGCCGCCTAATGCGGTGGTGGTAGAAATGCCGGTTTCCATACCATTAGTGACCCCAGAGAGGTATCATGGGGATTCTGGCAAGGTGCAAGTGTTCTTGACACAGGTTATGTTACACTTTTCATGCAAACAAAAGTCGTTCCCCACTAACCAGGCGAGGGTAGCTTTTCTTATTTCTTATCTAGCCGGAGACGCGGCACAATGGGCAGTGCCACTGGTTAGCCAAGATGACCCTCTCCTACATGATTGGGAAGCCTTTAGAGCCGAATTTTTGAAGGTATTTGACAGAAGAGCTGAATCTTACACGGCTGACAGGGAACTGTTAGAGTTATGACAGGGTAGCAAGGACCTGTTGGTTTATCTAAATTCTTTTAGGAGGCTAGTGGCGGAAACTAAGTGGCCTGAGACCAAACAAGCTGCGCTTTTCCACCAAGGGTTACGGGAAGACCTCAAGGATGTCATCGCTCAGATTGATCCCCAACCTGCCACATGTGAGGACTTGATTAATCTTGTGCTACGCTTGGATCATAGACTGAGTGAGCGAAAAGGAGATTACAAAAGGAAGAAGAGTAACATGCCTTCCTATGAAAGACAGAAGGCCTCTGAGCTTAGCAACACCCCAGGATCTGAACCGATGGAGATCAGAACCATAAGGGCTGCATTAACTACGGCAGAAAAAGACGTCCGCCGTAAGCAAGGCCTCTGCTTATATTGCGGCAAGAGAGGACATTTCGTCAGGGAATGCCCCGTGAAACCCAAGATGAACCGGTTCCGTAACAGTAGAATGACGACAGCTGCCATGGATAAGGTGTCGGAAAACTAATGGACTCAAAGAAAGACGAAGGGGTTTCTTGGAGTCAGGCATATATCCCTTCTTTACAGAACAACGATTCAACAACAACGGGGCACTTATTCATTAACGTACTGTTGCTCATACAAACCGAGAGGGTCCAAATGTCTGCCATGGTGGATTCCGGAGCCACCGGCATGTTTATGGACTTAGGAGAAGCTAAGCGTAGAGGCATATGTCTTGTGCCCAAAGATCTGCCAGAAGAAGTATACGCAGTAGATGGGAGGAAATTAATTACAGGACCCATTGGGTACAACACTGCAGAATTAGAAGTACAATATGGAGCAGCGCACAGGGAGCATATCATATGCAGCATCATCCACGCCCCCCAATATGGGACCATTTTGGAGTTACCGTGGCTGCAAAGACACAACCCGGAAAGCGATTGGGTTGCCCGAACGGTGCAGATGAATTCTCCCTACTGCTTGGAACATTGTTTCGGAATCCCAGAAGACCCTGCTACAGTGCTAGCCGGTGGTATGTGTATCGCCACTGCGGCGTAAAAAGATATCCAACTACCCGCTGTCTCTCGGAAGTATGAGGAGGTGTTCAACGACGTACAGGCGGAAGAGTTACCACCTCATAGACAGTACGACTGTCAAATCGACCTAGTTCCAGGGGCAGCAGTCCCTACTGGAAGGATATACGCCTTGACGGTACCTGAGAATCTCCATCTCAGAGCCTATTTGGACAAACACCTAGAACTGGGTTTTATCCGCCCCTCCAAGTCCCCTGCTGCATCCCCGCTTTTTTTTATTCCGAAAGCAAATGGCGAGCTGCGTGCTTGTGTGGACTTTAGAGCACTGAACGCTATAACTGTGAAGAACCGGTATCTCTTGCCGCTAATCAGTGTATTGCTTGAGCAGGTAAAGAAGGCAAACATTTACACCAAGTTGGACTTGAAGGGAGCTTATCACCTGGTTCGCATGAGGAGCGGCAACGAGTGGAAGACGGCCTTCAAGACCCGGTATGGGTTATTTGAATACCTAGTGATGCCGTTCGGGTTGTGTAATGCCCCTGCGGCGTTTCAATACTTTCTGAACGACGTCCTCCGGGAGATCCTAGACCACTACGTCGTGGTATATATTGATGATATTCTCATCTATTCAGAGAATGAAGAAGCACACATCCAACATGTGCAAACCGTGCTACAAATCCTGCAGCAACATCATTTGTTCTGCAAATTGAGCAAATGTGACTTTCACGTTACCACAGTAGAATTCCTTGGAGTCATGCTTAGTCCAGCAGGCCAATAAATGGCCGAAAGAAAGATCACCGCGGTGAAGGATTGGCCTCCCCCTCAGAACATTCGAGATGTGCAGTGCTTCATTGGCTTCGCCAAATTCTACAGACGATTCATCAATCAATTCTCCAAACTAGACGCTCCAATATCTCAACTGCTGAGAAAGTCACAGAAATTCGAGTGGAACCATGAAGCTCAAGACGCGTTCCTTGCCTTGAAGGCAGCTTTCGTCACTGCTCCAATCTTGGCTCACCCGGATCCTGAGAAACCATACGTGGTCGAAGCAGACGCCTCTAACGTTGCATTGGGAGCCATCCTGTTACAGAGACACTCTTCCACAGGTCAACTCCATCCGGTGGCCTATATGTCTAGGAAACTTAATGAAGCCGAAAGGAACTATCACATTGCCGAAAAAGAACTCTTGGCCATTAAGGAAGCCTTCGTGGAGTGGAGACATTTCCTGATGGGAGCCAGACACGTGGTCACGGTGTATACGGACCACAGGAACCTACAATTCATGACGGCTGCAAGACATCTTACCCCTCGTCAGCTCCGATGGATGCTTTTCTTCTCGGGTTATCACTTTATCATTACCTATCGGCCTGGTTCTGAGAACAGAAAGGCTGATGCTCTCACTCGACAGTCCTCTGCCAGAGACCCGGAAAGCACCCCAGACAGCGCCATCATTGACCCCAAGATGGTACTAGGTGTGATACAACCGGATGCCTTTCTCAAGGGAATACTCAAGGGGTTGGCTCATTTACCTGGAGAACCTGGCTTATGAGTCACAAGGAATGGCAAACGAGGAACGGTTTTCCGATGAATAATAACCATCTGTTGGTGCCTACATTGAAATTGAGGAAACAGGTTTTTGGCTGGTGCCATGACTCCCGAGTGCGGGACATCACGGGGTGGGAAAGACCGTTGAACGTATCAACAGACAATTTTGGTGGCCCTCTCTTAGGATGGATGTTCAAGAGTGGGTAACCTCTTGTGCAGTTTGTGCAAAAATGAAATCTGATCACCGTCGCCCGCAGGGCTTGCTACAACCACTCCCTACTCCTACCAGTCCCTGGGAGAACATATCAATCGACTTCATCGTCGGTCTACCGCTGGATAAAGGATGTACCGCGATCTTGGTAGTCATTGACTATTTAACAAAAATGGGACACTTTGTCGCCTGCAACCAGGTACCTTCTGCAGGCCAGCTAGCTCGTTTATTGATGTTGCATGTGGTGCGTTTACACGGATTACCAAGTGTCATTGTGTCCGACAGGGGCTCGCAATTCACGGCCCAGTTCTGGAAAATATGGTGTTCATCCCTACATATAACCACGGCCTTGTCTACAAGCTTCCACCCCAAAACGGATGGACAGACAGAGCGTCTCAATCAAACACTTAAACAATACCTAAGATGTTATGTGGACAACAGCAAGGAGGAATGGGTGGATTATCTGTGGCTCGCTGAGATCGCCTATAACAACGCCACACATGGCTCCACACGGGCATCTCCGTTCTACTGCAATTATGGTCGCCATCCACGGTTTCTTCCTTACATCCATCCTTCCAAAGACACCAACATACCGGAGGTAGCGAGGAGAGTGGCCCATATCCAAGATACACTGAGGAAGACACAGGAACACCTAAAGGCAGCCAAGATCGCGTACAAAGCTACGGCGGATAAACACAGACGCCCATGTCCCTTGTATAGGAAGGGAGACTCCGTCTGGCTATCCACCAGGAATATACGCTTCCGGAAACATAGCGTGTTCAACCCCAGATTCATTGGACCCTACAAAATCGATAAATGCCTTAGTCCCGTGACCGTGAAGTTGGAACTGCCTTCTCAGTTGCGTATCCATCCTGTGTTTCATGTGTCTTTATTGAAGCCTTCCTCCTCCCCTGTCAAGAAACAGCCTCCACCTCTTCTGGTCAATGACAATATGGAATATGAAGTACGGGGTATACAAGACTCAAAGATGCGTGGCCGCAAACTGTGGTACTTGGTAGCGTGGAAGGGGTACAGCCCTGAAGAGAACTCGTGGGAACCTGCATCCGGGGTACACGCGCCCAGATTGGTGGCCTCTTTTCACAGGAGATGCCCACTAAAACCTGGCCCAGGTGCGCGCTTGTTAGGGAGTGGATGTACTGTTATATGCGCAAGCAACAAGCGCGCTGTTAAACGCAGCAGGAGCGATTCTTCCGTTCTCAGCGTAGTGCCGCTAACGCTGAGAACTGAAACTCCCATGAGGCCTTGCACATCACGTACGACGTGGCAAGAGACAGCCCATAAGGAAGCAGCGGAACTCGGCATAGCGTCGGAAATTCTTCACCCGCCGAGTCAGCTGTGTTTCTTAGTTCCAGGAGGAGAGGTCTGGTAAGGGTGCTCTGTACCAACTCTCGCTCTTTATCCTTGTTTGTGGCTCTCCCTGCCCCGTTGGTGAGCGTTCTGCTCGTGTGAGTTACGTCCTCTGTTGGTCGTGCTTGCTGCTCGTGCGGAGGACGGTTTAAAGTCCTTTGGGGCATTCGCCCGGCATTGTCGGCCAGAGCTGGTATAGTTACCAGAGATACACATTTGGTAGCTCGAGGAGGCTTCACAGTCTAGAAGCCTGAACCTGGGCTTGTACTGCAGTTCTTGTGATAGAGCGGATACTTTACTGCAACGACTATACACAGGGTATTATCACAACCTTTTGTTTTCATGTGCACATCGTTTGGATCCATATCATTGGTGAAGTAACCATATCTGCGGATTGAAACTCAGTATTGGTTATTATTTGCATGGATATTTGTGAACTAACAAGGTCCATACTCATGTGTTATTCTGGCTCTATCTAACAGGGGTAATAGTAGTGGTATGCGACTACGCTCTATCCCTGTGATGTAAGCTGGAGATCAGAAAAGGGTATGTTATTCCTCTGTACCATTGATGTAGTACTTCAGTTACCTTTAGGATATATCACCAGAAAGTGATTCATGCTCAATGTGTGTTTTCCTCTATGTTTTTCCTATGCAGCCATAACACATCAAGCGGTGTTACCACACCGAAGACACATAGGGGCATATTAGCAAGACCGGCGATAAAATTATCGCCGTTTTAGCGGCAGGAAACTGCCGCTAAAACGGAGATAATGGGCTTGCTAATATGCGTTATGGAATTCCAATAGAAGCCCAGGTTAGATGTCCTGCACATCTAACCTGGGCTTCTATTGAATTCTATAACGCATATTAGCAAGCCCATTATCGCCGCTTTAGCGGCAGTTTCCTGCCGCTAAAACGGCGATAATTTTATCGCCGGTCTTGCTAATATGCCCCATAATTTGTTGAAGTATCTTCTTCTACAGGTGTCGTTCTTCTTTGTTACAGGTATAGGAGGGGGCGCTACTCATATACAGTCATTTACTTGTATGCAGTCTATGATCATGGCTATAAAGTATACATGATTGTGGTTTTCGTTTCAGATCTCCCTCCCGGCTGTTCCCTTCCTTTCCTTCCCCCACTTGATCCCCCCACTGACCTGTGCCATTACGGCTATTAAGGCTTGGGTAGATCAAGAGGTGGACCATTCCGAGCATCAAACCGATCCTGAGGACAGACTGATATAACAGAATTTCCGACCCACGAAATAGTGTCCTCCTGGTCGGGTTGTGCTGGGAATGGCCACTCTTGATGATGTCCTAGCTGTGCTTGCCACAGTCCAGGCTGAGTTAGTGGCGTCACGTCAGGAAGCAGCTGACTTAAGAGCCAGGGTGGATGGTATGCAGAGGAATCCTTTCAATGCAGGTGCAGCAGCGGCAGTGCCGCCTAATGCGGTGGTGGTAGAAATGCCGGTTTCCATACCATTAGTGACCCCAGAGAGGTATCATGGGGATTCTGGCAAGGTGCAAGTGTTCTTGACACAGGTTATGTTACACTTTTCATGCAAACAAAAGTCGTTCCCCACTATCCATGCGAGGGTAGCTTTTCTTATTTCTTATCTAGCCGGAGACGCGGCACAATGGGCAGTGCCACTGGTTAGCCGAGATGACCCTCTCCTACATGATTGGGAAGCCTTTAGAGCTGAATTTTTGAAGGTATTTGACAGAAGAGCTGAATCTTACACGGCTGACAGGGAACTGTTAGAGTTATGACAGGGTAGCAAGGACCTGTTGGTTTATCTAAATTCTTTTAGGAGGCTAGTGGCGGAAACTAAGTGGCCTGAGACCAAACAAGCTGCGCTTTTCCACCAAGGGTTACGGGAAGACCTCAAGGATGTCATCGCTCAGATTGATCCCCAACCTGCCACGTGTGAGGACTTGATTAATCTTGTGCTACGCTTGGATCATAGACTGAGTGAGCAAAAAGGAGATTACAAAAGGAAGAAGAGTAACATGCCTTCCTATGAAAGACAGAAGGCCTCTGAGCTTAGCAACACCCCAGGATCTGAACCGATGGAGATCGGAACCATAAGGGCTGCATTAACTACGGCAGAAAAAGACGTCCGCCGTAAGCAAGGCCTCTGCTTATATTGCGGCAAGAGAGGACATTTCGTCAGGGAATGCCCCGTGAAACCCAAGATGAACCGGTTCCGTAACAGTAGAATGACGACAGCTGCCATGGATAAGGTGTCGGAAAACTAATGGACTCAAAGAAAGACGAAGGGGTTTCTTGGAGTCAGGCATATATCCCTTCTTTACAGAACAACGATTCAACAACAACGGGGCACTTATTCATTAACGTACTGTTGCTCATACAAACCGAGAGGGTCCAAATGTCTGCCATGGTGGATTCCAGAGCCACCGGCATGTTTATGGACTTAGGAGAAGCTAAGCGTAGAGGCATATGTCTTGTGCCCAAAGATCCGCCAGAAGAAGTATACGCAGTAGATGGGAGGAAATTAATTACAGGACCCATTGGGTACAACACTGCAGAATTAGAAGTACAATATGGAGCATCGCACAGGGAGCATATCATATTCAGCATCATCCACGCCCCCAATATGGGACCATTTTGGAGTTACCGTGGCTGCAAAGACACAACCCGGAAATCGATTGGGTTGCCCGAACGGTGCAGATGAATTCTCCCTACTGCTTGGAACATTGTTTCGGAATCCCAGAAGACCCTGCTACAGCGCTAGCCGGTGGTATGTGTATCGCCACTGCGGCGTAAAAAGATATCCAACTACCCGCTGTCTATCGGAGGTATGAGGAGGTGTTCAATGACGTACAGGCGGAAGAGTTACCACCTCATAGACAGTACGACTGTCAAATCGACCTAGTTCCAGGGGCAGCAGTCCCTAGTGGAAGGATATACGCCTTGACGGAACCTGAGAATCTCCATCTCAGAGCCTATTTGGACAAACACCTAGAACTGGGTTTTATCCGCCCCTCCAAGTCCCCTGCCGCATCCCCGCTTTTTTTTATTCCGAAAGCAAATGGCGAGCTGCGTGCTTGTGTGGACTTTAGAGCACTGAATGCTATAACTGTGAAGAACCGGTATCTCTTGCCGCTAATCAGTGTATTGCTTGAGCAGGTAAAGAAGGCAAACATTTACACCAAGTTGGACTTGAAGGGAGCTTATCACCTGGTTCGCATGAGGAGCGGCAACGAGTGGAAGACGGCCTTCAAGACCCGGTATGGGTTATTTGAATACCTAGTGATGCCGTTCGGGTTGTGTAATGCCCCTGCGGCGTTTCAATACTTTCTGAACGACGTCCTCCGGGAGATCCTAGACCACTACGTCGTGGTATATATTGATGATATTCTCATCTATTCAGAGAATGAAGAAGCACACATCCAACATGTGCAAACCGTGCTACAAATCCTGCAGCAACATCATTTGTTCTGCAAATTGAGCAAATGTGACTTTCACGTTACCACAGTAGAATTCCTTGGAGTCATGCTTAGTCCAGCAGGCCAATAAATGGCCGAAAGAAAGATCACCGCGGTGAAGGATTGGCCTCCCCCTCAGAACATTTGAGATGTGCAGTGCTTCATTGGCTTCGCCAAATTCTACAGACGATTCATCAATCAATTCTCCAAACTAGTCGCTCCAATAACTCAACTGCTGAGAAAGTCACAGAAATTCGAGTGGAACCATGAAGCTCAAGACGCGTTCCTTGCCTTGAAGGCAGCTTTCGTCACTGCTCCAATCTTGGCTCACCCGGATCCTGAGAAACCATACGTGGTCGAAGCAGACGCCTCTGACGTTGCATTGGGAGCCATCCTGTCACAAAGACACCCTTCCACAGGTCAACTCCATCCGGTGGCCTATATGTCTAGGAAACTTAATGAAGCCGAAAGGAACTATCACATTGCTGAAAAAGAACTCTTGGCCATTAAGGAAGCCTTCGTGGAGTGGAGACATTTCCTGATGGGAGCCAGACACTTGGTCACGGTGTATACGGACCACAGGAACCTACAATTCATGACGGCTGCAAGACATCTTACCCCGCGTCAGCTCCGATGGATGCTTTTCTTCTCGGGTTATCACTTTATCATTACCTATCGGCCTGGTTCTGAGAACAGAAAGGCTGACCCTCTCACTCGACAGTCCTCTGCCAGAGACCCGGAAAGCACCCCAGACAGCGCCATCATTGACCCCAAGATGGTACTAGGTGTGATACAACCGGATGCCTTTCTCAAGGGAATACTCAAGGGGGTTGGCTCATTTAACTGGAGAACCTGGCTTATGAGTCACAAGGAATGGCAAACGAGGAACGGTTTTCCGATGAATAATAACCATCTGTTGGTGCCTACATTGAAATTAAGGAAACAGGTTTTTGGCTGGTGCCATGACTCCCCGAGTGCGGGACATCACGGGGTGGGAAAGACCGTTGAACGTATCAACAGACAATTTTGGTGGCCCTCTCTTAGGATGGATGTTCAAGAGTGGGTAACCTCTTGTGCAGTTTGTGCAAAAATGAAATCTGATCACCGTCGCCCGCAGGGCTTGCTACAACCACTCCCTACTCCTACCAGTCCCTGGGAGAACATATCAATCGACTTCATCGTCGGTCTACCGCTGGATAAAGGATGTACTGCGATCTTGGTAGTCATTGACTATTTAACAAAAATGGGACACTTTGTCGCCTGCAACCAGGTACCTTCTGCAGTCCAGCTAGCTCGTTTATTGATGTTGCATGTGGTGCGTTTACACGGATTACCAAGTGTCATTGTGTCCGACAGGGGCTCGCAATTCACGGCCCAGTTCTGGAAAATATGGTGTTCATCCCTACATATAACCACGGCCTTGTCTACAAGCTTCCACCCCAAAACGGATGGACAGACAGAGCATCTCAATCAAACACTTAAACAATACCTAAGATGTTATGTGGACAACAGCAAGGAGGAATGGGTGGATTATCTGTGGCTCGCTGAGATCGCCTATAACAACGCCACACATGGCTCCACACGGGCATCTCCGTTCTACTGCAATTATGGTCGCCATCCACGGTTTCTTCCTTTCATCCATCCTTCCAAAGACACCAACATACCGGAGGTAGCGAGGAGAGTGGCCCATATCCAAGATACACTGAGGAAGACACAGGAACACCTAAAGGCAGCCAAGATCGCGTACAAAGCTACGGCGGATAAACACAGACGCCCATGTCCCTTGTATAGGAAGGGAGACTCCGTCTGGCTATCCACCAGGAATATACGCTTCCGGAAACATAGCGTGTTCAACCCCAGATTCATTGGACCCTACAAAATCGATAAATGCCTTAGTCCCGTGACCGTGAAGTTGGAACTGCCTTCTCAGTTGCGTATCCATCCTGTGTTTCACGTGTCTTTATTGAAGCCTTCCTCCTCCCCTGTCAAGAAACAGCCTCCGCCTCTTCTGGTCAATGACAATATGGAATATGAAGTACGGGGTATACAAGACTCAAAGATGCGTGGCTGCAAACAGTGGTACTTGGTAGCGTGGAAGGGGTACAGCCCTGAAGAGAACTCGTGGGAACCTGCATCCGGGGTACACGCGCCCAGATTGGTGGCCTCTTTACAGGAGATGCCCACTAAAACCTGGCCCAGGTGCGCTCTTGTTAGGGAGTGGATGTACTGTTACATGCGCAAGCAACAAGCGCGCTGTTAAACGCAGCAGGAGCGATTCTTCCGTTCTCAGCGTAGTGCCGCTAACGCTGAGAACTGCAACTCCCATGAGGCCTTGCACATCACGTACGACGTGGCAAGAGACGGCCCATAAGGAAGCAGCGGAACTCGGCATAGCGTCGGAAATTCTTCACCCGCCGAGTCAGCTGTGTTTCTTAGTTCCAGGAGGAGAGGTCTGGTAAGGGTGCTCTGTACCAACTCTCGCTCTTTATCCTTGTTTGTGGCTCTCCCTCCCCCGTTGGTGAGCGTTCTGCTCGTGTGGAGGAAGGGTAGGGTCTCTGGGATTTTGCCCGGCACGGCCGGCTGTGAGTTACGTCCTCCGTTGGTCGTGCTTGCTGCTCGTGCGGAGGACGGTTTAAAGTCCTTTGGGGCATTTGCCCGAAATTGTCGGCCAGAACTGGTATAGTTACCAGAGATACACATTTGGTAGCTCAAGGAGGCTTCACAGTCTAGAAGCCTGAACCTGGGCTTGTACTGCAGTTCTTGTGATAGAGTGGATACTTTACTGCAATGACTATACACAGGGTATTATCACACCCTTTTGTTTTCATGTGCACATCGTTTGGATCCATATCATTGGTGAAGTAACCATATCTGCAGATTGAAACTCAGTATTGGTTATTATTTGCATGGATGTTTGTGAACTAACAAGGTCCATACTCATGTGTTATTCTGGCTCTATCTAACAGGGGTAATAGTAGTGGTATGAGACTTCGCTCTATCCCTGTGATGTAAGCTGGAGATCAGAAAAGGGTATGTTATTCCCCTGTACCATTGATGTAGTACTTCAGTTACCTTTAGGATATATCACCAGAAAGTGATTCATGCTCAATGTGTGTTTTCCTCTATGTTTTTCCTATGCAGCCATAACACATCAAGCGGTGTTACCACACCGAAGACACATAATTTGTTGAAGTATCTTCTTCTACAGGTGTTGTTCTTCTTTGTTACAGGTATAGGAGGGGCGCTACTCATATACAGTCATTTACTTGTATGCACTCTATGATCATGGCTATAAAGTATACATGATTGTGGTTTTCGTTTCAGATCTCCCTCCCGGCTTTTCCCTTCCTTTCCTTCCCCCACTTGATCCCCCACTGACCTGTGCCATTACGGCTATTAAGGCTTGGGTAGATCAAGAGGTGGACCATTCCGAGCATCAAACCGATCCTGAAGACAGACTGATATAACAGAATTTCCGACCCACGAAATAGTGTCCTCCTGGTCGGGTTGTGCTGGGAATGGCCACTCTTGACGATGTCCTAGCTGTGCTTGCCACAGTCCAGGCTGAGTTAGTGGCGTCACGTCAGGAAGCAGCTGACTTAAGAGCCAGGGTGGATGGTATGCAGAGGAATCCTTTCAATGCAGGTGCAGCAGCGGCAGCGCCGCCTAATGCGGTGGTGGTAGAAATGCCGGTTTCCATACCATTAGTGACCCCAGAGAGGTATCATGGGGATTCTGGCAAGGTGCAAGTGTTCTTGACACAGGTTATGTTACACTTTTCATGCAAACAAAAGTCGTTCCCCACTAACCAGGCGAGGGTAGCTTTTCTTATTTCTTATCTAGCCGGAGACGCGGCACAATGGGCAGTGCCACTGGTTAGCCAAGATGACCCTCTCCTACATGATTGGGAAGCCTTTAGAGCCGAATTTTTGAAGGTATTTGACAGAAGAGCTGAATCTTACACGGCTGACAGGGAACTGTTAGAGTTATGACAGGGTAGCAAGGACCTGTTGGTTTATCTAAATTCTTTTAGGAGGCTAGTGGCGGAAACTAAGTGGCCTGAGACCAAACAAGCTGCGCTTTTCCACCAAGGGTTACGGGAAGACCTCAAGGATGTCATCGCTCAGATTGATCCCCAACCTGCCACGTGTGAGGACTTGATTAATCTTGTGCTACGCTTGGATCATAGACTGAGTGAGCGAAAAGGAGATTACAAAAGGAAGAAGAGTAACATGCCTTCCTATGAAAGACAGAAGGCCTCTGAGCTTAGCAACACCCCAGGATCTGAACCGATGGAGATCAGAACCATAAGGGCTGCATTAACTACGGCAGATAAAGACGTCCGCCGTAAGCAAGGCCTCTGCTTATATTGCGGCAAGAGAGGACATTTCGTCAGGGAATGCCCCGTGAAACCCAAGATGAACCGGTTCCGTAACAGTAGAATGACGACAGCTGCCATGGATAAGGTGTCGGAAAACTAATGGACTCAAAGAAAGACGAAGGGGTTTCTTGGAGTCAGGCATATATCCCTTCTTTACAGAACAACGATTCAACAACAACGGGGCACTTATTCATTAACGTACTGTTGCTCATACAAACCGAGAGGGTCCAAATGTCTGCCATGGTGGATTCCGGAGCCACCGGCATGTTTATGGACTTAGGAGAAGCTAAGCGTAGAGGCATATGTCTTGTGCCCAAAGATCCGCCAGAAGAAGTATACGCAGTAGATGGGAGGAAATTAATTACAGGACCCATTGGGTACAACACTGCAGAATTAGAAGTACAATATGGAGCAGCGCACAGGGAGCATATCATATGCAGCATCATCCACGCCCCCCAATATGGGACCATTTTGGAGTTACCGTGGCTGCAAAGACAAAACCCGGAAAGCGATTGGGTTGCCCGAACGGTGCAGATGAATTCTCCCTACTGCTTGGAACATTGTTTCGGAATCCCAGAAGACCCTGCTACAGTGCTAGCCGGTGGTATGTGTATCGCCACTGCGGCGTAAAAAGATATCCAACTACCCGCTGTCTATCGGAAGTATGAGGAGGTGTTCAACGACGTACAGGCGGAAGAGTTACCACCTCATAGACAGTACGACTGTCAAATCGACCTAGTTCCAGGGGCAGCAGTCCCTACTGGAAGGATATACGCCTTGACGGTACCTGAGAATCTCCATCTCAGAGCCTATTTGGACAAACACCTAGAACTGGGTTTTATCCGCCCCTCCAAGTCCCCTGCCGCATCCCCGCTTTTTTTATTCCGAAAGCAAATGGCGAGCTGCGTGCTTGTGTGGACTTTAGAGCACTGAACGCTATAACTGTGAAGAACCGGTATCTCTTGCCGCTAATCAGTGTATTGCTTGAGCAGGTAAAGAAGGCAAACATTTACACCAAGTTGGACTTGAAGGGAGCTTATCACCTGGTTCGCATGAGGAGCGGCAACGAGTGGAAGACGGCCTTCAAGACCCGGTATGGGTTATTTGAATACCTAGTGATGCCGTTCGGGTTGTGTAATGCCCCTGCGGCGTTTCAATACTTTCTGAACGACGTCCTCCGGGAGATCCTAGACCACTACGTCGTGGTATATATTGATGATATTCTCATCTATTCAGAGAATGAAGAAGCACACATCCAACATGTGCAAACCGTGCTACAAATCCTGCAGCAACATCATTTGTTCTGCAAATTGAGCAAATGTGACTTTCACGTTACCACAGTAGAATTCCTTGGAGTCATGCTTAGTCCAGCAGGCCAATAAATGGCCGAAAGAAAGATCACCGCGGTGAAGGATTGGCCTCCCCCTCAGAACATTCGAGATGTGCAGTGCTTCATTGGCTTCGCCAAATTCTACAGACGATTCATCAATCAATTCTCCAAACTAGACGCTCCAATATCTCAACTGCTGAGAAAGTCACAGTAATTCGAGTGGAACCATGAAGCTCAAGACGCGTTCCTTGCCTTGAAGGCAGCTTTCGTCACTGCTCCAATCTTGGCTCACCCGGATCCTGAGAAACCATACGTGGTCGAAGCAGACGCCTCTAACGTTGCATTGGGAGCCATCCTGTCACAGAGACACTCTTCCACAGGTCAACTCCATCCGGTGGCCTATATGTCTAGGAAACTTAATGAAGCCGAAAGGAACTATCACATTGCCGAAAAAGAACTCTTGGCCATTAAGGAAGCCTTCGTGGAGTGGAGACATTTCCTGATGGGAGCCAGACACGTGGTCACGGTGTATACGGACCACAGGAACCTACAATTCATGACGGCTGCAAGACATCTTACCCCTCGTCAGCTCCGATGGATGCTTTTCTTCTCGGGTTATCACTTTATCATTACCTATCGGCCTGGTTCTGAGAACAGAAAGGCTGATGCTCTCACTCGACAGTCCTCTGCCAGAGACCCGGAAAGCACCCCAGACAGCGCCATCATTGACCCCAAGATGGTACTAGGTGTGATACAACCGGATGCCTTTCTCAAGGGAATACTCAAGGGGGTTGGCTCATTTACCTGGAGAACCTGGCTTATGAGTCACAAGGAATGGCAAACGAGGAACGGTTTTCCGATGAATAATAACCATCTGTTGGTGCCTACATTGAAATTGAGGAAACAGGTTTTTGGCTGGTGCCATGAATCCCCGAGTGCGGGACATCACGGGGTGGGAAAGACCGTTGAACGTATCAACAGACAATTTTGGTGGCCCTCTCTTAGGATGGATGTTCAAGAGTGGGTAACCTCTTGTGCAGTTTGTGCAAAAATGAAATCTGATCACCGTCGCCCGCAGGGCTTGCTACAACCACTCCCTACTCCTACCAGTCCCTGGGAGAACATATCAATCGACTTCATCGTCGGTCTACCGCTGGATAAAGGATGTACCGCGATCTTGGTAGTCATTGACTATTTAACAAAAATGGGACACTTTGTCGCCTGCAAACAGGTACCTTCTGCAGGCCAGCTAGCTCGTTTATTGATGTTGCATGTGGTGCGTTTACACGGATTACCAAGTGTCATTGTGTCCGACAGGGGTTCACAATTCATGGCCCAGTTCTGGAAAATATGGTGTTCATCCCTACATATAACCACTGCCTTGTCTACAAGCTTCCACCCCAAAACGGATGGACAGACAGAGCGTCTCAATCAAACACTTAAACAATACCTAAGATGTTATGTGGACAACAGCAAGGAGGAATGGGTGGATTATCTGTGGCTCGCTGAGATCGCCTATAACAACGCCACACATGGCTCCACACGGGCATCTCCGTTCTACTGCAATTATGGTCGCCATCCACGGTTTCTTCCTTTCATCCATCCTTCCAAAGCACCAACATACCGGAGGTAGCGAGGAGAGTGACCCATATCGAAGATACACTGAGGAAGACACAGGAACACCTAAAGGCAGCCAAGATCGCGTACAAAGCTACGGCGGATAAACACAGACGCCCATGTCCCTTGTATAGGAAGGGAGACTCCGTATGGCTATCCACCAGGAATATACGCTTCCGGAAACATAGCGTGTTCAACCCCAGATTCATTGGACCCTACAAAATCGATAAATGCCTTAGTCCCGTGACCGTGAAGTTGGAACTGCCTTCTCAGTTGCGTATCCATCCTGTGTTTCACGTGTCTTTATTGAAGCCTTCCTCCTCCCCTGTCAAGAAACAGCCTCCGCCTCTTCTGGTCAATGACAATATGGAATATGAAGTACGGGGTATACAAGACTCAAAGATGCGTGGCCGCAAACTGTGGTACTTGGTAGCGTGGAAGGGGTACAGCCCTGAAGAGAACTCGTGGGAACCTGCATCCGGGGTACACGCGCCCAGATTGGTGGCCTCTTTTCACAGGAGATGCCCACTAAAACCTGGCCCCCTGGTGCGCTCTTGTTAGGGAGTGGATGTACTGTTACATGCGCAAGCAACAAGCGCGCTGTTAAACGCAGCAGGAGCGATTCTTCCGTTCTCAGCGTAGTGCCGCTAACACTGAGAACTGCAACTCCCATGAGGCCTTGCACATCACGTACGACGTGGCAAGAGACGGCCCATAAGGAAGCAGCGGAACTCGGCATAGCGTCGGAAATTCTTCACCCGCCGAGTCAGCTGTGTTTCTTAGTTCCAGGAGGAGAGGTCTGGTAAGGGTGCTCTGCACCAACTCTCGCTCTTTATCCTTGTTTGTGGCTCTTCCTCCCCTGTTGGTGAGCGTTCTGCTCGTGTGGAGGAAGGGTAGGGTCTCTGGGATTTCGCCCGGCACGGCTGGCTGTGAGTTACGTCCTCTGTTGGTCGTGCTTGCTGCTCGTGCGGAGGACTGTTTAAAGTCCTTTTGGGGCATTCGCCCAGCATTGTCGGCCAGAGCTGGTATAGTTACCAGAGATACACATGTGGTAGCTCGAGGAGGCTTCACAGTCTAGAAGCCTGAACCTGGGCTTGTACTGCTGTTCTTGTGATAGAACGGATACTTTACTGCAACGACTATACACAGGGTATTATCACACCCTTTTGTTTTCATGTGCACATCGTTTGGATCCATACCATTGGTGAAGTAACCATATCTGCGGATTGAAACTCAGTATTGGTTATTATTTGCATGGATGTTTGTGAACTAACAAGGTCCATACTCATGTGTTATTCTGGCTCTATCTAACAGGGGAAATAGGAGTGGTATGGGACTACGCTCTATCCCTGTGTTGTAAGCTGGAGTTCAGAAAAGGGTATGTTATTCCTCCGTACCATTGATGTTGTACTTCAGTTACCTTTAGGATATATCACCAGAAAGTGATTCATGCTCAATGTGTGTTTTCCTCTATGTTTTTCCTATGCAACCATAACACATCAAGCGGTGTTACCACACCTAAGACACATCATTTGTTGAAGTATCTTCTTCTACAGGTGTCGTTCTTTTTTGTTACAGGTATAGGAGGGGGCGCTACTCATATACAGTCATTTACTTGTATGCATTCTATGACCATGGCTATAAAGTATACATGATTGTGGTTTTTGTTTCAGATCTCCCTCCCGGCTGTTCCCTTCCTTTCCTTTCCCCACTTGATCCCCCCACTGACCTGTGCCATTACGGCTATTAAGGCTTGGGTAGATCAAGAGGTGGACCATTCCGAGCATCAAACCGATCCTGAGGACAGACCGATATAACATCTGTACTTTGTGTACTTTAGGAGAAATCCCTTCCTTGAGAATTATGCGATGTCTAAATTTCTTTAAACAACCTAAATCTTTTTTTTTTAAATTTGGAAAGCTGGATACCCATTCATTGACACATTGTGGTTCAGTCAGTAACACTTGCAAAGTATGGTTGGGATCAAGAACAATACTTAAGGCTTTTTGTTCTTTCCATCCCAACAAGGATTTTCCTTTTTCTACTACATATATTTTAGCTATGGCTTCTCTTTTATGAAATATAATCTTTGCTACAAAATAGCCAAGTACAGGCAATTTTTGACCACAGTATCCTACAGGATTTACATCGGTAGTTTGTAATTCTTTAGAACCCAAATCCATCCAAACTTGCTTATCAATTAAAGTGATAGGAGAGCATGAATCGGCCCACACAGCTAATTTCTTGTTGTCAATATAAATATCGCATTTAGGTGGACAATATGTGTTACTAGGTTTCCCATTAGTATCATTTATTTCATTGATTACTAAAACCTCTATGTCACTATCACTTCCCGAGTTGACAACAGAGTTGTCTCTAATCACATTAACGACTTGTTTGGTGCGAGAAGTGTCGCCTGCTTTACATACTCTAGAAAAATGACCTATTTTTTTACACTTATAACATCTGCTTTTAGTCCAGGACAATGAGCAGCATCAGCAGTATGTCTATTGCTCCCACATCTGTAACATGACCTTCTTCTAAAGTTAGAGAACTGTTTCTTGTCACTGTTATTTTTGTTATCTTCCAAACGCCCTCTTTTCTTGTTGCTACGTACATCGCATATCTTAGGTGTATTAGTATCAACATTAGGCTCTGCTTTTGTCAACTCTTTCACATACTGTGAGGTATTCTCAATGCGCTTGGCAATTTCTATGGACTTATCTAAAGTAGGATCCTTTAAATCTAGTAATTTTTCTTGTATCTTTGTATTGTTTGTAGCATTTATTAATTGATCTCTGATTATCTCATCCCTGAGATCTCTAAACTTGCACGTTATAGCTAACCTCCTCAACGCTGCTACATACTGTTGAATCTTTTCCCCTTGTAACTGTTTGCGAGAAAAAAATGTGTGTCTTTCCACAACTATACTTAACTTCTTTCCATAGTTCTCAGTTAGCGCAGCTATAGCTAATTCATAAACATCCTCACTCTCTTCCGTTGCTTCTTCACCAGTACTTCTTACATTAATAACGGGTTTAGGAAGAGTCTTCAAAACTTTCCTTCCTTCTACACCTAAACTCAGTTTCAAGATTGCTAATTTCCTACTAGCAACATACACATCCCTACCAATGGCTTCCACATACGTTGTGAAAGATTCTAACCAGTCCTCCCAGTCCATACAAGTAGTACCAGGCTCTTCCAGAAACACAGGAGGTGGAGGGATTGATTGTGTTGTCATAGTGTCTAAACCAATTAATTAAAAGATTTGGGTGAGTCAATCAATACAATATGTATAGACAGGCAGTGTGCCTGTCACTGCAGCTTGCTTCTTCTTGTCGATGTTCTTCTACAAGAATATGACGCTGTCACTGGAGTTATGAAATGTTGATCACATAGAAAGGCAGGACTTCAACTGATAAGCGGTGTGCTTATCACCGATTCCGTAACTAAAAGCTCCGGACACTTAATACCGATTAGTGGTATTCAGTAACAAAAAAAAATTAAAGTATCTCACCAATTGTCAGGGTCTTCGATCGCACTAACCGTTCTGGATTCAGTTGACAGCGATCAGCAGTTTATCAGCAAAAACAGACAAGCAAAACTTCCCGTAACACAAGCAAGATGGCGGCACGCTTAACGTGCCTCGTTAACGTGAGGTTACGTAGCGTCAAATAATGCTTGGAACAGAAAATGAAGAAAGTCGTCTTGGATGCTCCTTGTGCTGAATAATGCCAGGACGCTTCAAGCGCAGACAATGGCTGACAAGGCACTCACCGGGATCCAGTATCCCTCAAATGAGTTGTGATGATTCAAAAATTAACGCAGGAGTGTCGCGCACGCACACTCACAACCCATCTACTTACTTGAGTTTTGAAGTAAGTAAAATTGTTTACTTGTACAATTTTCAACGACGACTCGTAAACTGTTGGGGTCTTTTCCTTTCCTTTGTTTCTTCAATGTACGTTGACACCGTGGAGTACCGTAGAGTCCGGAGGTACTTTTGATGATCGTAAATCACAGGCACAACCATAAGCTGATCGATCCTTCTTCCTCACAAAGTCATCCCATCCTCGTCGCTATTTTTAAGGAGATCAGACAGCATATTTTGAAGGAAATGGGTTTATTAAGATAAGAGCAACAAACCCCAGCAGCCGTTCTTCCTGCCGCAACGTCCACCTCTGTCCCTAGATTCCACAAGCTGGATTCTAGTGATAGAAGCTAGCAGTTGCCATGATCCGGTTGCCAGGAAACATTGATCAAAACATTACAACATGTAAAGTATATAGAACCTAACAATCTGGATGTGTGTTGCTGCCTGGCTCTTGGTAAACTGGAATTCCTTTATCACACGGCTGTAGTTTGTCTGGATTGTAGTTTGCAATATGACTCTGGATTTTATCTGGATGTGTGTCACTGCATGGCAAGTCATCTTTCAGATTTCCCCCTCCCCCGTCTTCCTCTGCACCCCCCAGGAGCCCTCCTGCCACAGCTCCATTATTTAAAAGGGGCAAAAAGTGGAGTTATTGACCACCTGTGAATTCCTGACATTTATGCCCCTCCCCCGCCATCTGCCCGAGCCCTCTTCGCAGGCGCAGAGCACACACAGAGTAAAGTACCCTTTTAAAATCGGAACTCTCTGTGTACATATCCCAAACTCACACCTTTGCTAAACCTTCGCGCTACCTTGTTCTACATGTTTACATCTAATGTTTATAACTTGTGAGCTGCTGTACATTGAGCGAGGCCATGATTAACGTGTCTGGGTGGTGTTTGCATAAACTATAATCTGATAACATGCTCTAAGGTACATACTTGCTTCTTTTAGGAGAAGGGTCTGTTGATAATAGTTTAATTGCCAGTTGCATGCTTCATTCACAGCGAATGACGCTCCTCGTACTCATAGACGACTCTGTGCATCTTAAAAAGTTAAACACTCAACATTTTGGTTAACTTGTGAAGTGACATTCAAAGTTGTATCTTTATTTAGCCCAATGGTATGCTAAGTCTGTAAAGAGATATGGCTGTATCCAGCTGGGTTTCTGTTTATTGCTGACACTTACAGCCAGGACACAACCAGTAAACAAGCAAACAAGCATTTGAAATTCAATAGGTATCGTATTACTAAAGTTTTAGCTATTGGCATTGTTGCATTATTAATTGCAACGCAAATAGCTCAAACTTTCAATAATGCAAGAACTATTGCATTGCAAATGCTTGTTATATTTTGGTGTTGTGACTCTTTGGCACAGTCAGTAAATTCACCTGAGTGCAGGCAGGGCTTATGAGACCAACTGCATGCTGCGCATGCCAGAAGGCCATGTGTTGCATTGGGTTAGCTGCTTTCAAGCGATTGGGCACAGGCCCTGCCTTTGGCCGTGTGCTGCGAGAGATTGGCTTTAGGTATGTAATAAAATGTAACTTTACATTAAAAACCCTAGACATTAACTGAAAAACAACAAAGCTTAAAAAAAACATTCCTTGGGCTGGGCCAGGACCAGGGGGTTGACACATTTATAAATTTAGGGGAGGGGCCGTGAATAAATTAAAGGCAAGGATGGCGCTCATCTCCGCTCTTCAAGGCCCCAGGGGCCCTCCAACATTGAGTCCTGTGAGTGTCGTGGGTGGGCACTGTGGCACCTACATTAGGCACCGGGGTGATGGGATCACCAGGGCCTATAAAATGATACAGTCCAAGAGGATGAGGTCCACACACCCGCCACAATTGAAAAAAATAATAATAATTGCTGTCTCCTGCTGGTATGCAGGACTCCCTCCAAGGCCTCTAATAAAAAACAACATATGGGTGTACCAGGTAGGCACTGGGACACCCAAAAACATTTAAAAAATAAAATGAGTGGCAAGGAGTAATCCAAAATACTCTGCAAGGGCTTTTTAAACATATTTTTTCACCTGGCTGGAGCTTTATATACTTTAGCTGGGGTGCAGCGTCCCTTGTGGTTGGTTGCAACCAGGCCCTGAGACCAACCACAGGCTGAGGTGAATGCAGGGACTGGCCAAAGGTTAGGTCCTGTGGCCATTTCTACACTTGGCCGTGTGTGGCATGGCTGTATACAAAAAAAACTAGAATTCACTGGAAAAAAAACAAAGGTTAAAGGGACGTTATAGTCAGGTCAAAATGTCAGGTAAAACATACTGTTTTCAACAAATCAAAACCACTGAAATTCACTAGTTATAGTTATGTCAAGTAACTATAACTCATGTCCTAAGGTAACTATACCTCGCACCCTCTCCATGTACTGTTAATTACCCCACATATTACATCCCTCATGACCTATGCCCTATGACATCATTAATAACATCACTGCAGCATATGAAATGACATCATTGATGAAAACACTGTGAATGGTGGGAGTTATAATAACCTTTGCCCCCCCCACCAGACCTAGGGGAGCTGTGTATTCCTACCCTGACACCCTTTATGGGTTTTTAAAAAACTTTTTTTCTAAAACAGGGAACTGAGTCCCCGAGTCCTCAGGTGGCTGCCACCACATTCTGCTTAATGTGGAGGCAGCCATTCAGATCTTATCTAGCGGTCTGTCTGCTATGTGGATTCTTTGTAGCATGAAATAGCCATACATTTTGAACCACGAAAAGCATGCTTTTGAGACCAAGGTCTAGCTTTCTGCCGAATTTGGTATGAATCCATTCAGCTGTTCTTGTGAAATTGCTGTACACATTTCCTATGGAAAATTGGATGGTGAAAGCATGTTTTAAGGGGGCAGGATAGGGAAATCCTGCTCCCCTAGTCCAGGTATGGGGGTCCAGAGGGAACACCCTGGGGATAAAAACTTATATTTCTATTTTACTGCAAATTCGCCCCCGGGTGGGCCAGGGCCTGGAGTGGAGCTTTATAAGGGGAAGTGGGCCCCGCTCCCCAAGCCCCAAGAAGGCACCCAGGATCCTATTCCTTGAGTCTGATATGTAAGAAAAAAAGTGCAGAGGCATGCAACCCCCAACCCGAGCCTATTCAAGGGCCTGGTGACCCCATCACCCAGGGTCAGCAACATCAATGAAAGGTAAAGGGGCATGCAGATCGACTCCTTGAGCTTGTTAAACCCCCAGGGACCCTATCCTCTGTGGTCAATTTGCAAGTAAAAGGAGCGCAGACACCCAGATTCAATGTCTGAGGCATTCCTCGGGGCCAGCTCACTAACTGTACAGGTATAGGTGTGGAATTTTTGAAGCAGGCAAGGTCAATTGTTCCACTTGTAGACATTCCTCTGATTCTCTCACATTCTTTGCAGATAGTTCAAGAACTGTTAAAGACAATGTGCAGTTCTTGCAAAGTGCACACTGACTTTGATATCTGTAGCACAGTCTGAATGAGCTCTCCGAAGCTTTGCACGGATGAAATCATGACCATTCGCTATTGTGGCATATAGTCCACAAAAATGCCAATTATCAATGAGGACACCTTTTCAAGTGAAGTGCTTTTTTCGAGCTCTTGCAAAAGTTTTCTCTTCACTGGTTTGGCTCAGCATCTTCATCAAATAACACATTTGTTGGAAGAAGATCATGCCACAGAATGTTCTTGATAAATTCACCCCTTTCTTTTGCTACATCCATCTCACTATGTGCTTGCAAAAGTTTTTTTTAATAACTTCTTTTGTAGTGGCTTGTTGAATGAAACTCTTACTGTGGCAATTAAAGTGAAGGAAGTTAAGCTTTAGTGATTAGGTCAAACAGCTTTTACTCTTTAAATACAAATCTCTCCTGCTTCATTTCTGCGTATAAGTTTGATCCATGCTCCAGGACATCTAGTAGATGTTTCTTTATATTGTTATCAACATACTGTTTGGTCCTGCAGTTGTTTAGTCACAAGGGCTCAGTAATTTAAAGGGGGTACCTTGCTGCTGCATGAAACAAAGAAGGCTGTCAACATATTTAGTTAAACGTTCCCCTCTCTTTCCCACAAGTTCATGGTGAGGAACAGTTTCACAACTGTCCATTCATTTTGAATTTGTCATCTCTCTGAAAACATTGCAAATAGGACAGATTTCATGGTAAGTTAGCTGCATTTGAGCAACATATTAACTTTTATGTGTCTAACCAACAATTCCCTTGGAGCTTTTCTGTTATCTCTGGATTGACTGTTCCAGTTTCATATCTGGAGCCACAGCATTAAACTTTCCCTCTCTGTGTTTCACCACAAAATATATTTGGATGAATTTTCTGTAGAGGAATGGTTTTCCACCTCTAGCTTCTTCTCTGTTTTCAAATACTGGGACACATATCTCAGGTAGTTTATGCAATCAAATTTGTGAAACACAGTAATCAGTGACCATAGAATTTTCACGTGCAGCTCCCAATCACCTTCCCAATCAACATGTACCAAGTTTTTTACTAGAGCTATCATGTGTAAAACATTTCCCAAGTACTTGGAAAGTTCTGATTTTTCTTCACATTCTTTGACAAACTCTACAAACATGTTTTTCAGGTTTCCTGATTTTGAACTGAGTGTATTGAACATTGCCTGGCTTTGCATTATGTCTTTTGAATGAAGTGCACCTTGTACCTTGCTCACTTTTGAGATAAGATATGCAAAACCTATTTTGTCATTCTTGTTCTAGAAAAAGTTCTAACACAATGGGGCCGATTCCGATTCGGGCCGGAAATCTCTCCGACCGAGCCGGACCCGGAGAGATTTCCGACCGAATCGGACCCTAGCAGTCCGACCGAACGAGTACGATGCGTTCGTATGCTATCGGACTCGATTCGGTTGGACTCCCATTGAAGTCAATGGGAGCCGGTCGCACAACGCATACGCGGGCTCCCATTGACTCAATGGGTGCGAGGCAAACAAGGGCGCCCCCTACAGCGGGTACGCATCGAAGCGGGTTGCGCCGTACACGCACAGGTAGGGGGGACCCATGGGTCCCCCCTGTGTGCGACTCGTGCGGCTAGGCATACAGGGGGGTCCGACACGGACCCCCAAAGTGCGGCTCCGACTGCTCTTTTGAGCCGGACAGCGCGAGTCGGTCGGACTGCTCGAGGCGCGCATCATACTTACCCGGCCGGGGAACGTCTCCATTGCGCGGTGCGAGGCGCGTCCGTGCGAGTCGGTCGGAGCGGTCGGCTTTCGCGAACGAGTCGGTCGGAGATTTCACATTGTACTCGCTCGCCCGGACGCACGTACGAATCGGTCGGGAAACAGGGCTCCGAAGCGGATCCGGTAAAGCCGAATCCGATTCGGAGCCCTACCGGCCGAGATCGGAATCGGCCCCAATGTTTCTATAGCCTCAGATATGATGAGCATACCTTGTAGCAAATTAACATAATCAGTTCCACTCAATACTGACTGGACAACTTTGCTTCCAAAGATTACAGCCTCAATAAGTGTATTGTCTATGCCACATCCACTGAGATAACTTCCTGCACACCACAACGCAACTTTTGTCTTGTGGAAAATGCCCATCATTGGATAAAGTTCTTCAAACTCTACTGGATTACTCATAAAAATGTCAGCTACGATACGGAAAACACCTTCATTGGTAGGATAGGCTGGTCTTCAAGCTGAGCATGCACATTGTGGAATTTTTTTAGAGCTGTGTATACTGTTGCATAATTTGTGACTGGAGATGGTATTACTGGAAAAAACCCAACCTTCTTCAGTGGGACAGTATTCTGGGAGATCAGAGCATGTATTCCAGCCCATGGAGGAAATTGTTTTTCTTCATCCTTCAGTTGCAAAGAATAAGACATCTGATGAATTCAGTTAAATCAGCTTTGTGGACCACACCATCAGGTAGAAGATCCATGTCTTCAACCACTTTGGAACTTTCTGGTAGATTGGGATGTGTTGATGGCTTGTAGTGATTTTGCACACGTTGGCAGGGCAGTTGAGTTATGAGTTTGCATCTTCGTTTGTTTGTGCCTACAGCTGACACAGCTTGTTTTCCAGCAGCTACTTCATTGGTACAGTCTTGAAAAAGCACCATGGCAGTATCATGTGTGCTGGATGTTCCAGACTAGGAAGAGCTGTCTTCAAAATCAAAATTGTCAAGAGTAGCAATTGTAAATCCTTTCCTGGTAAAGTGACTTGGAGGTGGTGTGCTGTCGGATTCACAAGATTTTACAGCATGAGCTGCTCACAAGTTCCTGCTCTGTACTAAATCATTATACCTTGTTGACACACCTATCCTATTCATTGAAGTGATTAGCTCTCTACTTTTGCACTTGTCATAGATTGTGTGGGCAGTCATCATATGTAGCTGAGTTTTCTTTTTGCTGTGATGTAATTCATAAAACATGATTTGGAAAGAGACAGTACATTTCCACAGCATAAGCCTGCCGGTTCATGGGATTGTCTTCCACTTCTTCACTTATATCTCCAAACCCATCATCAAAGTTGTCTTCTTCTGTTCCAAACTCAAGAACTTTAGTTTGTAACAGTTTTGCTTTGCTGATATTAAACAATGATGTAAAAAATATTAAAACAACATCCGACATTCTTGTTGACTCCCATGATGATCTGAGGCATCAAAAATTTGTCATTAAGATCAAAATCTAAATCCTTCAGGATGTTTCCTAAAATGTTTCCTTCTGATTTTACTGCATCCTGTGATATTATTTTGGCACCAAGAACTTCAGGAGTCAAATCAGCCGAGAACACCATAAGTGGCTCATTCTTTTTTTAGTCTGACTAAAAAAAATTCTGTCATTGTACATTCTCATCAGAAAAATCTTCATTTCATTATTATGGATCAATACAGTTTCTTTAATGTTGACCATTATTTCTCTTATCTCACTGAGTGTGAACCTGTAGCCGGCGCTCAAGATTGGCTTTAAAACTTCATTTGACTTTTCAAAGAGTGCAAACTTAACTGAAGACGGGCTGTTACGTTGCTGCTGTGAGCATTGTGTACAAACATATTTTCAAATGTATGCAGTTCGGGTGGGCATACAAATCCACAGAAAATACCTTTGTCTCACTGTTTAGATCAGCTATTCAGCAGAAAACTTCATTTTGAAAGAAACAAGCTGCAGATAAAAACATGTTTGCCCCTTGAGACTCACATACTCTGTAACTTTTTCTTTTGGCGATTCCTTTGGCCCTTGTTCTGGCTAAACCACAGATAACACATCCTCTGTTTTCTGATCAGTTGTTGTAGGTGGACGAAAGGTAGCCATCGATCTTCTAAGTGAATGGGCATTGGGTTTGTTGTCATTGCGTCCTCAGAACACTCGGATTCTTGTTGTGATTCACTGGTTTCTGCTGCTTTTTAAGAATTTTTTCCAGGCTTTTTTCCATTGTATACAGCTTGTATCACTTGTTGTTACAATGATAAAATATTTAATCCTCTTAATCCATCAGTTTCAATCTTTTATGAACTTCATCTTGCTGTACTTCTGCAGCATCTCAAACTCTCTTCTGTCCAGCCGCAGCTGATGTTAGATTTTCTTTTGGATTAGTTTGGCATATGAGACATTTACATTTACGTTTAGCAACACTTTGTCAGGAGGTAAAGATCCTCTACTACCACATGCTTCGCTCATGTTTACGAACACATCATTTTAGAGCCGCCATTTTAGAAAATGGCAGAAGGATTGCTCTGAGGAGTTATTTTTTGTCTCTATAAAACTACTCGACCCCCAAAACCTATGTTTTGAAACCAAAATGAGGTATATAGGTCTCATGGTTCTTGAAATATTACATCATTACTGCAACACATCCGCCATTTTCAAAAATGTCATACAGAAAAACTCAGCCCAGATTATCAATGTCTACCCAAGCTAAATTACTTATCTAATGTACAAAAACACAAATCAAAAATGCAAATCTCTGGACAATAATTTTTTTACAGAGGTATATTAAGGGGCCAGGAATATGCTGGCAGAATAAGTAAATTGATGAGATTTTGAAGTATGCAAAGTATTGCAGTGATGAATTGGAGAAGAAGACAAGAAACAGAAGAAGTTGATGGTGATACAGATAAACAGACTGATGGATTTGGGCAACCCCAAAATAATAATCTAGTTCAGACACAGCAAATACAGAGGCAAAGGACGCACCATTTTGAGGTCCCCCCAGCTCAGGTAATGCAGGTTACACAAGCCCCAAAACCACCAATGCAAACAACAACCCATTTGTGAATCAGGGTACTTCTAAACAGTACCCTATGAAACAAACAGATGAGGATTACAGCTCAGACCTGTCTCAATGATGGGGCCTGAGGGGGGAGGAGGATTGCATGATTGGTGCAACCTTTGAGGTAGACCTGAGTGGTCCATTTGTGGATGGTGAGGTGAATGGCCACCCTGTATCATTCTTGATTGATTCTGGTGCTACCGGCTCTACTTTGGGAACAGCAGAGGTTCCCAACCTATGCCTCTTAAGGAAAAAGGATCCAAGTTGTAGGAGTTGCCAACAAACAAATGACTAGCCCTGTTACTTTAGCAGTACCAGTTAAAATATGGTCCTTTGAGGAGAACTACCGATTTGTGGTGCTTAGCATTGGGAGATCAGCCTTAAATTGGATAGAATGATTGGGTCCGCCAATGGTTTCTTTTGTAGAGGCTTGAAAAACACCAGTTTCCACTCAGAGGGAACTACTACTTCTGCTAGTGAAGTGTTTAGGATGTGATTAATAATGGGATTTACCACATCAATGGCTGCATGTAATATGGATGGAGGGCATGGATCAAGTGGAGATCTATATTTACATGTCAAAATGGCTTGACGTGAGTGCAGTAAAGAGATCTCCTGAAATTGGGCTAGTCCTAGCTTCAGGGTGATATTACCAACAGCTGTAGTTGGATCTTTTGATAAGTCAGTGTTTAAAACTGGACTAAAGCTTGTTGGATGGTGGATATCTTGTCTTACAAAAATAGCGAGATATGGTTACAAAGAGCCTGGGAGGGAAGACTATCCTGTCAGGTGCCCTGTGCAGGCCCATTATAGTTTTCCCTATGTTAGCATGAGCACGCTGAAGTCTTTACTTTGCTTTGCACTCGTTACTATACGTATTTTGCTTTGTGCCACACAGAACCTACTGTTGTTTTTGCGCTCTGTTCTTTCCTGGGATTTAGTCTGAACACTGTAGACAAGGTCAAACAACAGTGCCCCTTGTTATTCTGTTTTGATAAGACTCTAGCACATCGATAAAACACACAAATGCAGCTGTTGTTTGGGAGCACATACTCTTTGTCATATAGTTATGCACAGACATGCAAACACACAGACTAGATCGCGACTACACCTGAGATGTAGAACCTTCATCTGTGCATGCTAAGGTACGGGTTCCGCTGCCTACACCCAGAGATCTTTTGATATATAATCACTTTGCTTTTGTAGAAGGGGAGGGGGTTAGATTACCCTGTCTTATACATTGACAGCTCCTTTTATGATTTATGGATTACTTACTATGTCGACCATATTTGTGTTCGGCATCTTCCTACTTATTGTGGCACTTATAACGCATACTAGAGCACGATAGTTAAAATAAATATTTTAAACTCTGTCAGATCTTATTGTGGACAATTAAGAGTGTGAGAGCGAAAGGGAGTGTTGTATTACCGCGATTCCAGAGAGGGTACCGAGTGTTGTGTTCTGCTGTGTCTAATCACTTGTTCCTCTGTGAGTGTATAGGAGGGCAAGTGAGACACTATAGATAGTTGGTCCAGGGCTCATGGGTACTAAGGCGGTAGGATAACCCAGTTCCTGCCTTCTAAGGTTCTATGGTCCAAGGCATAGTTCTGTGATTTCGCAGAATCCCTGCAACAATCCCTGGCAATTGCTTTCGGTTGAAGAAATGTTTTCACAACATTAAAGTTGGCTTTTGAATCAAACATGGCCTCATCAATTTTAGAAGTGCAGTAGCATTTTTTTTGCTTTATTGCTGAATTTGTGATTTTTGGGGGAAGCCCTAAATTGATCAAGATAATCTTGTTTATAGGATAGACACAATATTTTCTCTAGTGATTTACAGTAAATCTTTGACTCAGTTAGTGCTGGAGAAAACCAAGGGGCCAACACTTTTGAGCAACATTTTTTGGTATGAGTGACTGGAGCTAATTTCAAGGGAGAGTTAAGGATCCAGTTGTTAAATGAGTCAAGGTCCTCATCAAGTTTTCCAATCAGAGTGGGGGTGGTGCTGATAAGACCAGAGTTTAAATTAGGGTTAGATTTCATTGCTCCCCACTTGCAGATCTTAAGGTTCATATCATTCTGATGCTTGTGTGAGTTGCGTCTGGTGTCAGCCAGTGTGAATAAAATGTCATAGTGTGGATTGACATAGACTGCAGTGGTGTAAAGTGTAATAGCGTACAGTGGAATGGCATAGAGTTGAATGGCATGGAGTAGAGTGATGTAGAGTGGAATGGTATAGAGTACAGTGTCAGAGTGGAGTGGTGTACAGTATAGTGACATAGAGTAAAGTCACATAAGGGCCGATTGCGAGTTTTGGCGGTGCGGGAGCAGGCGATATGCCACTACTGCTGCCCGCCTGCCAGATTGCGACTTTAAAGTGGTCAGGCGGGGGGCATGGCGGTCCTGCTGCGGTGATGCTTTCGAAGGCAGCGGTACCTTTGAAAAACTCACCGCAATGGGACTGCACAACAAGGTTCAGGAATGGCGGTTCGCAGATGGCATCAGTAGCCCCAGGGCGGTCCGACCACCCAACTCTCAATGGGGCGGTCGGACCACCCTTGCGAGTCTGGCAGTCCTCGGACCACCAGATTCATAATTGGGCCATTAGAGTGTAATAGTGTACTGTGGAGTTGCATACAGTAGAGTGGCATTGAGTGGCGTAGAGTGGCTTAGCGTAGAGTGGAGTGGTGTAGAGACTGCACAGTCATAAAGATACTACCATTAAAATGCCTAGCAAACAATAGTAAACTTACAAAAAAATGTAAGTTTACCATTGTGAATCAGGCCCAGAAAGCACAAAAACGTATATTGTGTCACGGAATACCACAATAATTTCACGGTATATCATGATACATGCTGATAACAAAAAGTATAGGCACAATTCACAAAGATAAAGTTAGGCCAAAAGTCTAACTTAGACCAAAAGCCTAACTTTACTAATTTTCAGTATTCACAAAGGTGCTGAGTAGAGGTGGCTGGTAAACTTCGTTCTACCGGCAGATTTCACAGAGTTTTGCCAACTCCGCACTCTGCTTGCATATATAATCTGTGGCGAACACTGGGCATGCACCGTTGCGCATATTTTTGCTGACTCATGACTTTTGCTGTCCCATGCTGCGGTATTAAAGTCCTCAGTGGACTTAATTTATGTGCGGTACTCCCTGCGCTCAACCAGTTTTTGTCTGGTCAAGTTACATGAGATTGGCTCCTCCAGAATGGCTTCCATCTGTTCACCGAAAGGGAGATGGTGGGAGGAATTGGGAGAGCAGGGAAAATGGCTGTGTGTCAGGTGCGGAGCTCAGTGAGTGCTCAGGAGATTGTGTGACATGGAGAGCAAAGAGGAGCAGCACACCATGACCCTGATGTGCATGGGATTCACTGACCCTGTTGCCATCCGGAAAGCATTGCATGTGGCAAAAAGCAATATCAATGAGACCATGGCGCTGCTACCAATGAGCGGCCGGGATTGGGCCACGGCGTGTATGAGCCCATGGATAGCAGCAGCCCTCGCCGGGACAGTGGTGAGAGCAGCCACGGCAGGCAGGTAAGCTTTGACCCTCCACTGGCCTATTCTGAACTGAAGTAGAGGACAGTGAGGTAATGAGATGCAGCTTCATATTTTGCAATTAAATCAGGAGGGGAAGCAGCTGCCAGCAGAGGTAGAGAGACCACACCTGACGAGGGGCACACCTGATGAGGGTACCCCATCTAATCTAAGCATCCTGAAGTGTGCATCCACACCCAGTAAGTAAGTAAGAGGACAAACAGGATTCCTACCCAATAAGAAACAGGTTCCCCCATCCCATGAATAAATAGAATAGCAGAAATGTACAGTCTGTATGCTACGAGCAATCAGTGTCTTGTAGCATATAAGCTGTGCCTCATGAATATAGTGGGAGAATCACTGAAGTGAGAGAGAGGCTGGTGCACTCCATTTTTCCCATTCATATAGGGGGCAATCAATGAACATGAGCGATAAGTGGCAATATTAGTAACTAACTACATTGGCACATAATGAAGGAAAGGCAACTTGTACAAGAGTATCCTGAGATGCACCAAACGAGAGCTACGCAGGTGGCATACACCCAAAGGTTGGCACACTCGGTCAGTATATGCTTGTTTATCAGTACGACAGACTGGAATTCCGCCGCTCGTGGTACTCTGTGGGATCTTGCGGAGATTTTAGGTATCTCAGCGGAATTCAGTGAAGTAAAACTCCACGAGTTCTGCCCACCCCTACTTAAGAGTAGTATCTTTACGCTTACGGAGGTTCCGCACTCGGTGCAGAGGTTCCGCACTTGGGATGGAATCTCCACCCAGAGTGCAGTATCATCTGTGTTTTTGAGTTTAATGGAAAATACAATGTAGTACTGTGTTTTTAAAAATATTTTTTGCCTTTTTAAAAACAAAATTAAGTACACTGTACTACACTATATTTTCACTTAAAATGCAAAATGCAGACTTCATGTAAAATTAAAAAAAAGGTTAAATAATTAAAATGTAAAAAAAATCTACTACTGTATCTTTCCTATTAACTATAATGTAGCATTTTTTGTAAGTAGCAAGATAATTTCTAGGTAGTACAGCAGTACTCCGTACATTTATTTTTATAAAATTAAATATGTAAAAAAAAAGATTCTATAGTACACTGTATTTGTAACATAATACAGTATATTTTTAATAGTCTTCAAATTAATTTTTTTAAGTATCGTGGTACTTCATAGCTAGTACAACAGCACACTATAAGCTTTTCTCAACATGTATATATAAATATAAATAATTTTCCCTAACTACTGCCATTTTTCTCACAAAAAAAGGAAAGGTTAAAGAGACATTATAGTTAGGTGAAAATGTCCGTACCATTTTAAACAAACAAACAACTGATATTCACCAGTTATAGTTGGCTCAAGTAAAGTTGCTCGTACCCTAAAGTAAATATAACTCGCTCCCTCACCATGTGGATCACTGACAGAATATCGAATCCAAAATATCTTTGTAAATAATCTAGGGGCCCATTACGATGGCGGGCGGAGGCACGACCGCGGTGGCGGCGGTGCGGAAAAATGCCTTTTACCGCACGCCAGCAGCGGTCTTCACGCCCGCCATATTAGGATGGGAAAACATAGGCATTTACCGTTCGCCGCGGTGTGACGCCGACCGCCATCGAACAGCGCCCGCCACCGCGGCGGAGTGAGCCAATCACCACACACCGCCGTGCGGAATGACGTCCCGTACGCCGAAGATATCACGATGCCGGAAACAGGACAGCGCACCGCGACGGAGAAACCGCACAGCGAAAGACGGCGGAGACATCACAGCGGAGACAGAAAAGAAACACCCGGGACACACCGCGATGGATCCTGCCCTACACGCCTTCCTGGTGCTGTAAATGATCCACCACCTGCAAGTTATCCACCGCCGCGGACGCCTCCGCAGGTACCTACAGACACAACAGTGCAAGTAACACAATACACAGCTCCAGGGGGGGAAAACATCGCATGGGAACACCACACACCCCTGTGGGGACAGGCACACAGCCATCACTGCACACACACATGTCCCACCTGTCACAAAAACATCGCGCCACATACTGCCCACCTATGTACCGCATTCATGAACAAATGTCCCGGTCACGTCACCGCCGCGGTCAGTGTGCATGAAACCATGCACACAACGCAGAGCACAGGGCCAGCGCATGCCAAGGGCACCGTACAAATTGCACAGAGCCACAACTCCATCCACAACACACCAGCTACCTCCCTGAAGGGACACAACATGTGTCTCACAAGTGCCACTCCTGCACAACAACAACACAACTACAGCCACACCATGCCCCACGTCCCAACAACTGCATATACAGCCACAGCAGGACCCTTTGCAAAGGAACAGATAGCACAAAAGCCCAGGCCCCAGCCAACACACACACACCACAACAACCTCACACACAAGCCAAGAACACTGAGGCCAGGCACAACATGTACACACACACAGATGAGGACCAAACACTTCACTGCACACACTACCTGACAAGACACACACACACATACCACCCTGACTCACAGCTACATACACACACCACATGCCAGCAGTAATGGAGGACAACATATAGGAAAGCCAAAGTGAGGTGCCCACAAATGGAAGGGCAGTGACACAGCCATCAAGCATGTGTGAAGCACATGCAAGACAAGACACATGTGAGAACACACACAGCCCATCACAGCACACATGGCTGACACAGTCAGTCAACACAAACCACGGTCACCCCAATGCTACAACTCCTGTAGACAGCAAGGACACCCATGTATAGGCACAGGGATGTAAGGAAGGCCCTGAACACAAACACTGACCAGCCACACATAGCCATCCAAACACTGGACAAGACAACGTCTGCTGCACAACACACAGGGCCCAGTGACACACTACATGACAGCCAAGCACAAGTAGGATATGTCACACATACCTCCTCCCACAACAGCAACACACAATACTGCCATGTGCACAAAACACAACCACAGGGCTAAACAAGTACACATATAGGCACACCACACCAGGGTCACACATGGCAGTAGTTGACAATGCATGTGCACACACATCCACAGTCACAACAAAGTCACCCCTTCACACCATACACTTCTCCACCACCCAAGTGCACACATTGGAAGTAAGCCATGGGACCTGGATAACTCATCACCACAAGATGACCATACACCGACACTGATTAGCACACAGAAAGGAAGCTCACACAGACCCCATGACCCTGGCCTGCCTGCCTGTAAGCCTGTGCCCAAACACCCACCCTGTGCTGCCATTGCCCACAAACCTGACATGTGTCCAACACAGATAACATGAGCCAAGAAGGAAGATAACTACAAGACCTCATTGCCAACCACCTGCACTGCACCCATAAGTATGACAGTCATGTAGAAATGAAGTGCCTTCCACCCCTGCAAAAAAATGAAATGTGACACAACCCACTGGCAATGTCGAAGTGGCATACTGAGCCTGTGACACAGTAAACCATGCACACACAGAAACAACTTTATTCAGGAAGGACACTGACACAACTCACTGCAGGACCAACTGTGTTTATTCACAATTTGCATATTGACACAACAAATTTGGGCAACAGCAAAGCCAGTGGGCATTTCAATATGCACAGTATTTACATGAAAAGCTGCACAGGCAGGGGGCACACAGCAGTGAATAACAAGGCCAGTGGCCAGGACACAGTGCAGGTGAGGTACATGAGAAGCTGCACAGGCAAGGGGCAAACAGCAGTGAACAACAAGGCCAGTGGCCAGTACAATGTGCAGGTGAGGTGCATGAGAAGCTGCACAGGCAGGGGGCACACAGCAGTGAACAGCAAGGCCAGTGGCCAGACCAATGTGCAGAGTGAGTCCATGAGAAGCTGCACAGGCAGGGGGCACACAGCAGTGAACAGCAAGGCCAGTGGGCAGGACAAAGTGCAGAGTGAGTCCATGAGAAGCTGCACAGGCAAGTGGCAAACAGCAGTGAACAACAAGGCCAGTGGCCAGGACACAGTGCAGGTGAGGTACATGAGAAGCTGCACAGGCAGGGGGCACACAGCAGTGAACAGCAATGCCAGTGGCCAGTACAATGTGCAGATTAAGTCCATGAGAAGCTGCACAAGCAGGGGGCACACAGCAGTGAACAACAAGGACAGTGGGCAGGACAAAGTGCAGAGTGAGTCCATGAGAAGCTGCACAGGCAAGTGGCACACAGCAGTGAACAGCAGTGCCAGTGGCCAGTACAATGTGCAGATTAAGTCCATGAGAAGCTGCACAGGCAGGGGGCACACAACAGTGAACAGCAAGGCCAGTGGGCAGGACAAAGTGCAGAGTGAGTCCATGAGAAGCTGCACAGGCAAGTGGCAAACAGCAGTGAACAACAAGGCCAGTGGCCAGGACACAGTGCAGGTGAGGTACATGAGAAGCTGCACAGGCAGGGGGCACACAGCAGTGAACAGCAATGCCAGTGGCCAGTACAATGTACAGATTAAGTCCATGAGAAGCTGCACAGGCAGGGGGCACACAGCAGTGAACAGCAAGGCCAGTGGCCAGGACACAGTGCAGGTGAGGTACATGAGAAGCTGCACAGGCAGGGGGCACACAGCAGTGAACAGCAATGCCAGTGGCCAGTACAATGTGCAGATTAAGTCCATGAGAAGCTGCACAGGCAGGGGGCACACAGCAGTGAACAGCAAGGCCAGTGGCCAGACCAATGTGCAGAGTGAGTCCATGAGAAGCTGCACAGGCAGGGGGCACACAGCAGTGAACAGCAAGGCCAGTGGGCAGGACAAAGTGCAGAGTGAGTCCAGGAGAAGCTGCACAGGCAAGTGGCAAACAGCAGTGAACAACAAGGCCAGTGGCCAGGACACAGTGCAGGTGAGGTACATGAGAAGCTGCACATGCAAGGGACAAACAGCAGTGAACAGCAAGGCCAGTGGCCAGGACACAGTGCAGGTGAGGTACATGAGAAGCTGCACAGGCAGGGGGCACACAGCAGTGAACAGCAATGCCAGTGGCCAGTACAATGTGCAGATTAAGTCCATGAGAAGCTGCACAGGCAGGGGGCACACAGCAGTGAACAACAAGGACAGTGGGCAGGACAAAGTGCAGAGTGAGTCCATGAGAAGCTGCACAGGCAGGGGGCACACAGCAGTGAACAGCAAGGCCAGTGGCCAGGACACAGTGCAGGTGAGGCACATGAGAAGCTGCACAGGCAAGGGGCAAACAGCAGTGAACAGCAAGGCAAGTACAATGTGCAGAGTAGTTACATCAGAAGCTACACAGGGAATGTATGCAACTCTAACATGCCATGCACAGCAACAGAGTAATGGGTCTGACAATGGGCATCACACGCACCCCTGTGGACAGACAGGTGTGTGAGGGTGACCACCACTCAGGTGGGGCTGTCTGTCGGACTTGGAGCTGACTGTGTGTTGGGGTCTGTTGGCGGACTACCCTGGGCAGTGGGAGTAACAACTGTGGAAGAGCCAACTGTGCATGTGGTAGCTGGGGGCTGCTTGTACCAGGTGGGGTGGTGGCCCGGGGAGGTGGACTCATGCCCTGGTGAGACACAGTGTGTGCCGGAGATTGTGGAGGGGTGCCTCTCCACTTCTTGGGGATCCTGAAAGGCTTCCCTGTCAGGGGATTGAGGGGAACTGGGGCAGACACAACAGGTGACCCCAACACCAAAGCTGATTCTGGTGTGGAAGGTGACCTCCCCTCTGGGGATATGCTGGAACCCGCTGTGCACTTGCCTGGTGTTTGCCGCCGCCCTGCCTCCCTCTGTCCACCAGCTTTGCCCCCTACAGTGTCCTCCCGTGCTGGCTTCACAGGGTTTGGGATGGGAGTGGAGGTCAAGGATGGATTATCCATGGGGCCCTCATCCTGTGTAATGTTTGCAGGCAACACCTTCTCAGTGGGTGTGGAAACTGTCTTTTGCCTCTGCGAGACGTCTTTGGGACAGGGGAGTCTTTGGCAGGGGAGGAAGGTGAGGCCTGTGACCCTGATGCTTTTTTCTTTGCTTTGTGGCCCTTGCTGTCGCCTGATGGGCTTTTCTCTCTGCGCTCTGGGGTGGCCTTACTCTTATGTGGGGATGGTGTCTGTGCCCTAGTACGCTTGGGTTGCTGCTGCTCCTGCGTGCTGCGGGTTCTGTATCGGGACTTTGGGGTCCATTGGGCATTGTCACTGTCGTCAGAGGTGCACAGTGACACGGGGCCGGACCGAGTGCTGGGAGCCGCTCCCTGACTATGTGCCTGTTGCAGGGCTGCTGTCACAGTTGATGACAAGGACTGCACAGTGCGGTGTAGCCCACCCACGTCGGAATGTAAGCCCTCCATGAAAGCTATAACCTGCCCCAACTTTTTATCGTGCTCTTGGAAGGCATTGAGAAGTGCTGTCTGCCCCACACACAGCTGGCGCAATAGCTCGACTGCTTCTGCACTGAGGGCAGCAGGGCTGACATGGGCTGGGGCAGCTGTGCCTGGGGTGAAGGTGACTCGTCCCTTCCTACTTGTGCGGACACGGGCAGCACCAGTGGAGGTTGAAGGGAGGCTGGGCACTGGACGCTGTGTGGTGGAAGAGGAGGCAGAGTCCCCGTTCCCTGTACCCCCCAACATGGATGTGTCACCGCTGGCATCAGATGAGGTAGAGCTTTGTGTCTCCAACTGTGAATCCTCTAGCAGACTCCTGTCCCCCTCCTCGGCGCTGGTCACATCTGTGTCAGTCAGCTCCGGTGCGGCTGTTGCAGTGGAAGCCTCACCACGGGTGTCCGTCCCCTCTCCCTCTGCACATACGGGAGCTGCTGCATAGGAGAGAGAAGTACTGTGAGATGAGTGGCATCAACAGAACTAACACGTGCCAATACATCTGCATCCTAGAAAGAGGTGTGCAGCACATTGCATGCCACCCTGTGCACACATATATCTTGACACCCAAATTTTGACACAACGGTGCATGTCCGCCACACGTCCTGCCATAAGTGCCCCAGGTGATTCGCACAGCACACCATCCTGCAGTTGGCTCACATCAGACACAGCCCCAAAATGGCCTGTAAGTAAGTAAGTAAGTCCGTTTTTATATAGCGCAGCTACTCACCCTTACGGGTCTCAAGGCGCTGGGGGCCAGAGTGGAAATTAAGTGAGCTATTGCCCAGAGTCACATGGTGCTGAGCTGAGCTGCCGCCGGAGCCGGGGATCGAACCGTGAACCCTGTGCTCCGAAGTCAGCTGCCCTGGCCGCTGCACCACACCTGCCTGTGCACACACACTGTCCCGATGTTGGCAAGGATGAACACCACGACATGGTGCACATCACCTACATGTGTGGAGCAGTAGGGGACCACACAGACTACAACATACCAGCCCACAATGACCCTGCACACATGCCATCCACCATATCGAGTCCATGGGCACATCTACTGTTGCACATTGGCCTCAGATGTCTGACTGGCAGACATCTGAGGTCTGGAATTGCACGCATTCATTGAAACGCATTCACAGTTGGAACACTGGCATTACCATCCATCAGAATTCACACACTACCCCACAGCAGAAGGTACCTGAAGGCCACAACTCCAAATGTAAGAGAGATGCACAGTGCTAAAACTCACTTCATGAAGCGCCGTTTGTGCAAAAGCATGGCACATACACCCAGCACAGAGGCCACTCACAAAACATTGCACCACACAACCAACGTCACACAGCTGACAATTTGCACACTCTGTAGACACATGCACCCACTCCCAGCCAAAGGCAGCCTCCAACACATACTCACCCCTGGCTCGCTGCTGATGCTCCCTCAGTCATCTGTCCAGCTCAGGTTGTGTGACAGCCAGGATGTGGGCCATTAGTGGTGTCATGCTGCGCCTAGCCAACCTGCCAGTCCGAGGGAGCAGCCCCAGCGTCATCTCGGCCACGTTCTTGCTCAGCCGGCAGATGTCGTCCCACCTTTTATGACAGTGGGTGCGCCTTCGGTTTGACACACCCAGATCCCGGACTCTGGAGGCAATGGCCCTCCACAAGGCTTTACGCTGGTGGACCTTCAGCTGCAGGCATGGGAGACAAGAGGGGTGATGTTCCAGTGACACAGTGTACAATAACAACACAACGAAAATGCAGTAGCACGACAGTGACTCATCCAAAACTCCAGCTACAACTGTCACATAGCCAACAATTGCTCTGAACATGATGCAATGTCATTGGTCAATCAGACGTACAGGCATGCATGTTCGATGGTGGACACAGTACCTCCACATCCCATTCACATGCAGGATACCAACACAGCAAGCAACGTGTAGTCTGCCTGCAGCTACTGTCTGCAGTTACCTACAACTACACATAGAGAAGATAGCAAAACATGTGTCATGTTGTTGGACTCACTGTGTCCAACACTGCGCAGACCTAAGTGTCCTAGCCCTGTGAAAGCCTCACTGTGTCTTGGAACTCACATAGAGTGACAACAACTGTCATGCACACACCCTACCCCCACGCCTGCTCCTGTGCAATCTACATGGCAGAGATGGGACTTAGATGAAGAGGCGTGATCCAAACACACATGGTACACACTGTACATGCAGTGATGTGGACATGTGGCATTCGGTGGGGACTGTGCAGGGCAGGTCGACTGACACTGAGTGGGTTAATTGGGAGCAACACAGCCATTCACACAAACGCTAACTGGCCAGACTCCTGCATCACCAAAATGCAGCTGCACTGTATGGCAGTTACTACAGGACATGTCCCTCTACTCAGGATAGGCATGCAGGGTAACGTGTGAAAGAGCCCACCAAGCCCTTCCCGCTGTAGTAAACATGATAGGCAGTGCATGTCAGAGCCCCACAACCACTGACACATACCGAAGCACCTCCAACCCACGTGTGCACACCCTGCACTCTCACTCACAGTCTGGGAGACTTACCACGACATTAGGGCCGCCATAAAGCCTTGGGTACTGTGCAAGCACCCCGTCTACCAGGACCCCAAGCTCCTCACTGGTGAAGGGACTGGCACGGATCTTCTGAGTCCTCGACATCACAATGGACATGTGGCAGCAGCAGCACATTGAGGGTGGCAGTCAGCAGTCCCTTGAGGCAGCAGCAGCAGGTGCAGGGTGGCAGCCAGCAGTCCCGTGAGGCAGCAGGTGCAGGGTGGCAGCCAGCAGTCCCTTGAGGCAGCAGGTGGAGGGTGGCAGCCAGCAGTCCCTTGAGGCAGCAGCAGCAGGTGCAGGGTGGCAGCCAGCAGTCCCTTGAGGCAGCAGCAGCAGGTGGAGGGTGGCAGCCAGCAGTCCCTTGAGGCAGCAGCAGCAGGTGGAGGGTTGTCAGTCAGCAGTCCCTGGTAGCTGTGGGAATGTGGTGCGCCCTCCCACACATATATAGGCCCCTGGGGCTGTGTCAGTGGTCCCAGGGTGCTGCAATTGGTGTACCAGGTCTGCCTCATTCAAATACATCCAATGTTCGCCTCCGCGGTGGCGGTGCACGCCTACCGCGATTTTCAAACTCGCATCAGGCTACCGCGAGTCTGCTTCCCATTGGCTGCAGGGGCATGGTCCATGCCGGTGACACACCGTAGGATGCATGTGCGCGCTACCGCAGTGGTGCATCTTTTGAATGCCTCCAGTGACCGCCTCCGCGGGGGTGGTGCCCGCCTACCGCGATTTTCAAACTCGCATCAGGCTACCGCGAGGCTGCTTCCCATTGGCTGCAGGGGCATGGTCCATGCCGGTGACACACCACAGGGGCCAGGCGGTAGGCACCGCCATATGTCTGCCAGACAGTGCCTGGAGTGACCGTGAATTGGGTAGCGGTGCATGGTGACCGCTATTGTCACATACATATCTGGCGGTGTCTCCCGCGATCGTGCATGGGTTATGGGCGGTGCCACACCTCAGTGGCCAGGCGGTAGGCACCGCCATATGTCTGGCAGACAGTGCCTGGAGTGACCGTGATTTGGGTAGCGGTGCATGGTGACCGCTATTGTCACATACATATCTGGCGGTGTCTCCCGCGATCGTGCATGGGTTATGGGCGGTGCCACACCTCAGTGGCCAGGCGGTAGGCACCGCCATATGTCTGGCAGACAGTGCCTGGAGTGACCGTGATTTGGGTAGCGGTGCATGGTGACCGCTATTGTCACATACATATCTGGCGGTGTCTCCCGCGATCGTGCATGGGTTATGGGCGGTGCCACACCTCAGTGGCCAGGCGGTAGGCACCGCCATATGTCTGGCAGACAGTGCCTGGAGTGACCGTGATTTGGGTAGCGGTGCATGGTGACCGCTATTGTCACATACATATCTGGCGGTGTCTCCCGCGATCGTGCATGGGTTATGGGCGGTGCCACACCTCAGTGGCCAGGCGGTAGGCACCGCCATATGTCTGGCAGACAGTGCCTGGAGTGACCGTGATTTGGGTAGCGGTGCATGGTGACCGCTATTGTCACATACATATCTGGCGGTGTCTCCCGCGATCGTGCATGGTTATGGGGGGTGCCACACCTCAGTGGCCAGGCGGTAGGCACCGCCATATGCCTGCCAGACAGTGCCTGGAGTGAGCGTTAATGGAGTTGTGGAGTAGCTGTGCTGCACCTAACGTGTCCTCCAGCTCTCTGCATAGGCCAACATGTACAGTGCCCAGGGTCTCTACAATTGAAGGGTCCTCATGAGGGCAAATGCACAAAAGGGACATGTCACTCCACGTCACCAACACATACCATATATGGGTCGCCAATACATTGCATGGGCACATACACTCGCACATGTCACATGTGCTGTGTAATGAAATGTAGACTGTCCAGTAAATGTGTTGCATAGCATATGGAGATAATGGACACTGTCTGTGTGTGCAATGTAACGCACAATGTCGTCTCATTGACTGGACTAGGGGCCTCAGCAACTGGCACATTGTCCAATGCACATGCACACACGTGTCCCTCACGCTCAGCCGGTGGTCAGTGTGCAGTTGATGTGTGCCATGTGCAACCTGTGTTGGGAGGTGTATCAGGGCCAGCAACATGGTGTGTTCGGGTAGTATTGCAATTAGTAACATATGCTGGGGGTCATACTCACAGGTATGCACCCATATCTGTTAGTATAGCACACTGTGCATGCGAATGAGCCGGAGGGGTGCACAGATAATTGCTGCTGGTAAGGGGACAGGTGTACGAGTAGTGTGCCTGATGTGAACCTACTTGTGAAGTGCCCTGTCGGTTAATGGTGCATGTTGTAAGACTTGGGAATGTGTCTGTAGAAGAAATTGATGTGATGCACATTCCATGGTCTTCTGCATTGACATCTGTGCACTGTGATCTGTCCTAGGAGGAGGAAGCACAATATCCATCGTCCGTTCACAGTCCTGGCAGACATGGAGAATGAGGAGATAATCCGCAAATTCAGGCTGGACCGACAAACCATGCAGAACCTATGTGCCATGTTGGAGCCCCACCTGCAGCCACGTCGGACATATCTAACAGCTTTCACCGCAACATCTAAGGTGATGGCATGCCTGCATTTCTTTGCAACGGGCTCATTCCAGCACACGGTCGCAAGTGCAGGCGGGATGTCACAGCCGATGTTCAGCATGGTGCTGAGGGATGTCCTGTCGGCCATGAGGCTGTACAAAGACAGATATATCCATTTTCCCAGGGGGCCTTAGTTGGTGGCTGTGAAGGGCGATTACTATGCCCTTGGACATATCCCCCATGTCATTGGTGCAATTGATTGCACACATGTTGGGCTTGTGCCACCACAGGCATGTGAACAGGTTTACCGCAATAGGAAGCATTCACACTCGGTAAATGTACAAGTGGTGTGCCTGGCGGACATGATCATCTCACACGTGTGTGCCAAGTTTCCCGGTTCAGCCCATGATGCCCACATCCTGCGCAGCAGCATCGTTCCTCAGTTGATGGCCAATCTGCTTCCTGAGCGTGCATGGCTTGTGGGTGAGTATGCATAGTGGATTACAGTGGTGTGTGTGTGTGACATGCTGTTGTGTTGCATTTTGGGACTGCAAGTTTAATCTGTGTCTCTCACACCCAGGTGACTCGGCATATCCAAACCGCCCGTGGTTGCTGAGCCCATTGCGGAACCCCGTCACGCCAGCTGATGTGCGATACAATGATGCCCATGGGAGGACACAGCTTGTGATAGAACGGACATTTGGTCTCCTGAAATCAAGATTTCGGTGCCTGGACCGTACTGGGGGGGCCCTTATGTACTCGCCAGGGAAGGTGTGTCAGATAGTGGTGGCATGCTGCATGCTCCACAACCTGGCCATTCGCAAGGCAATACCCCTGATCCTGGATGACGATGATGAGCAGCCAAGGCCGCCGCCTGAAAATCAAGCCGGATCCAGTGACGAGGGCAGTGGAGAGGAGGAAGGGGTCGACATGCGTCGACAGCTCATCACCCGCTACTTCACTTGAAGGTGAGTGACGATGTAGAAGGGACGAAATGGTCTGATGGTGTTGCTGTTGCTGTGTGGGTGTATGTGAGCTTGCTGACTGCAGCTTGGTGTTGACTCATTGCTGCCTGCCAATGTATGTGTGATTGGTTAGTGTGATACAGATTGTCTCTATGGTGACTGTTGCTCTGTGTAAAGTTTTTAGATCTGAGTACCTTGTTGACAAGTGTTGTGTGATGTGTGCAATGCCACACCCATACAAGTGACTCTTGTTCTGCGGTTTTCCCTAGGTCCCTTCAGCATCTCACTTGTTACCTACAGTCCATTCCCCTGGACCATGTCCTACACGGTGAAGGTTGCACATCCTGTATTAAAGATGGAGCAGACACAACAAGATGTGTGTAAGGTGTATTTATTTACAACTGTGACATGCAAGGGTGGAGAAAATGTGAAGGGGGAATTGAAGAAGTGAGTTGACAGTCATGGTAAATGTGATACTTGAGTAGTCCCCACAATGATGTGGAGACCCAGTCCAACAGATGGATGCCATTCACATGGCAGTGTGGTGAAGGATAGTCCAAAAGGTCAATGCAGTGGTGCAGTGGTCTGCCATCATGGCTGGTTCGGGGACTAGCGTTTGGCATGTGCTTGGGCACGTGAGTCCCCCTGGCCTTTCCGTGGACGGCCCCTCTTGCGCTTCACTGGAGGGGCCACTGCTGCAGGGGCAGTGGTGTCTGAGGACTCACCCCCTCTGTGGACGCAGGGGAGGATGATGTAGTGTCATCCTGCTGCCCAACGGGGGGAGGCAGAGGGGTAGAATGTTGCGCTTGCCTGTCCCTCAGAACCGCCACTAGCTGCCCCAAGAGGTCCACAATCTGTCCCATGCGTGTGTCCATGGACCTCAGCAGCAGGAGGTGCTCCCGAGATTCTTCCTCTAACCGGCCCATTCGTCCCTGGGCCTGTTGGTAACCTTCAAGCTCCTCACCCACGCACACAAAGCACTCCACAACTCCGGACCAGCCTACCTCAACAGACGACTCAGCTTCTACACCCCCACCCACCAGCTCCGCTCGACCAGCCTCTCCCTCGCCACAGTCCCCCGCATCCGGAAAACGACCGCCGGCGGCAGATCCTTCTCCCACCTCGCCGCCAAGACCTGGAACACCCTCCCCACCAACCTCCGACAGACCCAAGACCTACTGGCCTTCAGAAGACTCCTCAAGACCTGGCTCTTCGATCAGTAGCAGCACCACCCCCCTCTTCCCCCAGCGCCTTGAGACCCTCGCGGGTATGTAGTGCGCTTTATAAGTGACATGATTGATTGATTGATTGATTGATTGATTGATTGTTGGTATGCCCCAAGGACTATGTCGATGTGGCCCAGGGCTTCCGTCCCAGGATCAGTCCCCCTCTGCATGAGCCTGTCCCGACCAGCTGCACTGCTGCCACGGTCCTGTCCGGTCCTCACATTGGCCCGCTGCATCCTCTCCCTGGCCTCCGCAGTCGATGTTGTGGGCTGCTCAACCCCTGGGGCAGGGAGGGTGTTGCGGCCAGCTGTGGTGGTGGTGGTGGTAGTGGTGGTTGACACACAGGCCGTGACAGCAGCGGTCAGAGAATGGTCAGGGGCTGCAGCTGATGTGGTTGGGGGGACAATGGGTGCCTGGGACTGGTTGAGGCCTGCCACACCAGATGGGCCAGCGTGGAGCTCCTCATCCAATGTATCCAGGGAGTCCTCATCCAGTTGTCTCTGTTCCGGGGGGGACTGGCTCTGCAGGGTGGTGTCATCCTCTGCAGTGAGTTCTAGGTCACCTGTGGGTCAGATGAGAAATGGTCATTGTGTTGCACCCATCAAAGTTTGTGTTAGCAGTGTTACATCAACTGTTTGTACATCCAGCAGTTGTTCACTGTACAAATTAGCATTGACCGACATCCAGTGATGCATTACAAGCTGTTGTGGTACATACATTACTTGTCCATATTGGGAGTTGTCAAGACATGACATGCACAATATAATTTTTTGACATTGACAGTCTCATGTTGGCATCCTGTTATTGATCAATCATATGTCATCCATTTACGCGTATGTGTCACTTGTAGAGCCCTTGTAGCGGTTCTCTCTGCACAGTGAGTGAGCATTGTAGTTTCATGCATACCTTTTCAATGTGGTGTAGATATCTGTATTTGCAATTCCAGACATGCTTAAGTTTGCTTTAATTAGATCCTAGGTGGTCTGGTCCACTGCTACTGTCAGATGGCATGTAGTGGTGTGCATGGTTGTGCTCGGAGTTCCATCGACATGTGTTTCAGTCATTCACACTTTGGTTGCTGTCACAGTTTCATTTTCTTAGGTGTGTGCACACTATAGTTGCCAATGCTATCTGGGTGTGCAGTTGTGCATTGAGAGGCCTGGTGTCCTATGCCAACATGTTTTTATAAATGCATATCTGGCTGCATGTTGTGGCTGTAGATATGTTGTGTTTGCTGTGTTTTCCTTGTATTTGTGAGACCTCTCCGTGTGTGTAGGATGAGGGCTTCCATCTTGGTCCAGTGTGGGACAAGTCAGCATGATATGTCCACATGCCAGTTCTTTTGCAGTGTACATTGCAATGACTGACACCTGCATGTTGGTGCCAGGAAGTGATGGGTCTTGTGTGCTGGCGGTCAGGTGGGCCCGTGTGAGTTGTTGTGCAAGCTTCCCAGCCCCACACACCCCGACCTGTGAGATGCGGTTACCTACCTGTGAGTTGGGTGGGTAGCATACATTGCCTGCCACATGCTTCTTATTGGGGGTGTAGTGTCCCATCCTCCATAGTGGTGGGACAGCATGCATGTTGCATTTTGTGGGACGGATAGCCAAACACACTGCACCGTCTCACTGTGTAGATGGATAACTGCCGTTTGAGGCGAAGGTGAGCAATGACATGGCTATGTGACTTGGTAAAAATCTTTGGATGGAATGTGCGTGTGGTGAGCATGATGTGTGTGTGGCTTTTTGTACCCATTGATTTCAGATTACATTTGGTCATGGGGTATAGCCCCCATCACTGTTGTCCCAGCTATCTGGTTGTGGGGTTCACTCCCCCGACATTTGAAGGCACAATTGGGCAAGGGGTATGGTCTCGTAGCACAGTGGTGACATACAGCAGGGTGTAGATCTCACCCAGCATACATTTCCACACTGTCATGGTTTCATGGTATTTGTGGACCTGAGAACATGAGCCCAGTACTGGTGTAGCAGTTGTTCCAGGGCATCCATACACTGACATGTTGTGGTCAACAGTGGTGTGTGTGTGAGATGTACTCAGCCCTGTGCAGACAATGTATGGTTTTGGGGCCAGACTATACCAGCACTGTTCAGACAGACAGTGTGAGATGTGAACATTGTCAATGCATACACACATTGGTGGTCCAAACAAGACACCTTTGACAATTTAATTCAGACAAGGTGCTGTTCTGCAATTCAGTGCAGCACTGTGGTAGCTGGGTGTGTTGCAGGACATTTGGGTTCTGCTTAGTTTAGCATTGTGAGTCACAGCTGCAGTGTAGTTTTTGGGTGCACTGCACTTCCACTGTTTACATTGCAACACTGTAGTATGACATGGGTGATTTGCACTTTGCCATACAAACGGCCAGACACTGCTGCAGGGCAGCATGATCGTTGTTAGTGTTGCAGTGTGTGATGCCTGGCACAGTGTACACAATGTGGGTCAATTTTGAACAGAGACTTGTGCATGGTGACTACAACACAACTGTTTTGCATTATTTGTGTTGGTGACTGTGGACTAAGTGGCATGGTGTCATGTGCGGCTGCACAGACGTCACATGCCTATGAGTGGGACTAGTGCTCCATCCTGCTCAGCTGTGGGCCAAGGGGGCCTGGTGGGAGTTGTAGTGCAGGCCTCCCAAACACCCACCCACCTCCCGGTAAAGATGGCTACCTACCTGTTAGGTGAGGGTGCAGCACACAATGGCTGAGGCATGCTTCTGGGTGGGGGCAGTGCTCCATCCTGCTCAGCTGTGGGCCAAGGGGGCCTGGTGGGAGTTGTAGTGCAGGCCTCCCACACACCCACACACCTCCCGGTGAAGATGGCTACCTACCTGTTAGGTGAGGGTGTAGCACACAATGGCTGAGGCATGCTTCTGGGTGGGGGCAGTGCTCCATCCTGCTCAGCTGTGGGCCAAGGGGGCCTGGTGGGAGTTGTAGTGCAGGCCTCCCACACACCCACACACCTCCCGGTGAAGATGGCTACCTACCTGTTAGGTGAGGGTGCAGCACACAATGGCTGAGGCATGCTTCTGGGTGGGGGCAGTGCTCCATCCTGCTCAGCTGTGGGCCAAGGGGGCCTGGTGGGAGTTGTAGTGCAGGCATCCCAAACACCCACCCACCTCCCGGTAAAGATGGCTACCTACCTGTTAGGTGAGGGTGTAGCACACAATGGCTGAGACATGCTTCTGGGTGGGGGCAGTGCTCCATCCTGCTCAGCTGTGGGCCAAGGGGGCCTGGTGGGAGTTGTAGTGCAGGCCTCCCATACACCCACCCACCTCCCGGTAAAGATGGCTACCTACCTGTTAGGTGAGGGTGCAGCACACAATGGCTGAGGCATGCTTCTGGGTGGGGCAGTGCTCCATCCTGCTCAGCTGTGGGCCAAGGGGGCCTGGTGGGAGTTGTAGTGCAGGCCTCCCAAACACCCACCCACCTCCCGGTGAAGATGGCTACCTACCTGTTAGGTGAGGGTGCAGCACACAATGGCTGAGGCATGCTTCTGGGTGGGGGCAGTGCTCCATCCTGCTCAGCTGTGGTCCAAGGGGGCCTGGTGTGAGTTGTAGTGCAGACCTCCCAAACACCCACCCACCTCCCTGTGAAGATGGCTACCTACCTGTTAGGTGAGGGTGCAGCACACAATGGCTGAGGCATGCTTCTGGGTGGGGGAGGGCTACATCCTGCTCAGCTGTGGGACAAGGGGGCCTGGTGGGAGTTGTAGTGCTGGCAGCATGTACACATGTACCCATGGTGATGTTGCTAACTACCTTTGGGGGCTTCAGGGGGAGTGTCTGTTGTATCTGTGAGAGATGTGTTGGGGGAGTGTTGTGCACATGAATGAATTTGTACCTAGGAGGTATTATTTTGTAATAGGGCAAGACAGTACATTTGTGTGATGTTAGGCATTTGTTTGTACTTACCAGCATCCACTCCCCGGGTATTCCTGAGAGACTCTCTGGATGTAGAATGCCAAGCACCTTCTCCTCCCATTCAGTGAATGTTTTGAGTGGAACGGGAGGGCCACTGCCTGTCCTCTGAGCCAGCTCATGGTTCTTGGCTCTCCTCTTTTTGACCACTGCCTTCAGATCGTGCCACCTCTTCATGATTTCATCTCTATTGCGTGGCGCGGTCCCTACTGCATTGATCTTCTCTACTATCCTTCTCCACATTTGCGTCCTTGTTGCTAGTGGTGTCTGTTGGACCTGGTTACCAAACAATTGTGGTTCTACCCTGATTATCTCATCGACCATGACCCTCAACTCACTCTCAGTGAATTTGGGCATTCTCTGTGGTGACATGGTGTGTGATGTGTCAAGGTGTTTAGGGTGCAGGTTTGGGTGTGGTAGTGGTGGTTGTGATGTCTATGGTGTGTGCTGTGCAAAGGTGTTAGAGGTGCAGGTGTGGAAGTGGTGATGGTGGTGGTGATGTGTGTGTGTTGTGCAGATTTGCCTCTCCTGTCATCTGTGGTGGATGTCCCCTCAGTTGTGGAGTTTTGCAAAGGATTGTGGTCTGTTGGGGGCTGGATTTATACTGGTGTCTGTGGGTGTGTCAGGATGGGGTATTGGTTGCAGGTGTGGTGTGTGTGTGTACCTGGGATTTGTAGTTTTGGAGTTTCACATGGGGGTGTGTCTTTGGGTTGTGTTAGCTATTTTTGGGTGCATGCCTTGTATGGTTGGTGCACTTTGTGGCCATGTTGTGTGTTTTTCTAGCGACCGCCATTTTTTTGATGGAGCGTCCGCAGTGGTGGCTCGGCTATGACGCTTCCGCCGCTACACTGATTCTTCACTGTTGTCGACCGCGGCGGTCTGAAACAGCGCACTGCACCGCGGGGATGTCGGGAATATCATAATTTTGATGGTGGTGTCTCCGCTGTGGTTGCGGGCGTTTGGCCTGTTTCCGCTGTGACTCCGACCGCCGCGGACGGGTTTGGGCCCTTTCCGCAGGCGTACGGCGGATTCTCAGGTCTCCTTTCCGCCGCAGTTGGGGTTTTACCGCTGGGGATCCTAATCTAGCCGTCGGTTTTCCCGCGGTAGTAGCGGGCGGTGTTTTCCCGCTACCATGGCGGTCGTTTTTTTTTCCGTCCGCCATCGTAATGACCTCCATAGTTTTTAAAATATCGAATTTTTTAAATGTCTTAAAAGTAATGTAAAATAATGAAATAATGAATATAATTAAGTAAAACATACTTAAAAATACTTAAATAACCTTAAAATTAATAAATAATTAATGTAAATAAAAAAAAAAATAAACATGCATTTTTATTTTTTAATACATATATATGTTAACTTAATATTATTAAAAAATATTCAATATTTTTAGTGTTGGATAGCGGGAGGATAAAATTTACTATTCCCACTGCAGTTAGTGCAACAGTAGGGAAAGCGTTGGATAGCGGGAGGGTAAAAATTACTATTCCCACTCCAGTGAGTGCAACAGTAGGGAAAGCGTTGGATAGCGGGAGGGTAAAAATTACTATTCCCACTCCAGTGAGTGCAACAGTAGTGAAAGTGTTGGATAGCGTAGGGGTAAAAATTACTATTCCCACTCCAGATAGTGCAACAGTAGGGAAAGTGTTGGATAGTGTAGGGGTAAAAATTACTATTCCCACTCCAGTGAGTGCAACAGTAGGGAAAGTGTTGGATAGCATAGGGGTAAAAATTACTATTCCGACTCCAGTGAGTGCAACAGTAGGGAATGTGTTGGATAGCATAGGGGTAAAAATTACTATTCCCACTCCAGAGAGTGCAACAGTAGGGAATGTGTTGGATAGCATAGGGGTAAAAATTACTATTCCCACTCCAGTGAGTGCAACAGTAGGGAAAGTAATGATTTAATAATTAAATATATTTAAATTAATTATCAATACCAATAAAAATGTATTAAAAATTAATTACCAATTACAAATTATTTAATAATTAATTAATTATAAATACCAATAAATATTAATTATTAAAAATTAATTACCTATTAAAAATTAATTGCCAACAAATTAATTTTCGATACCAGAAATTAATAAGTAGTAAAAAAATATTACCAATTAATAATTAGTTAACAGTAAATTAATTATCAATACACAAAAATAATTTCAATAATTACTGTATTACAATTAAATTACTTCCCACCCTATTCCCCTATAAACCCACAACCCACTCCAAATAATAAATTAATACAATTAATATAATTATCAATTAATCAATTAATAAAAATTAATTACCAATTAATAAAAAGTAATTACCAATTAATAATTAATTAACAATAAATTAATTATCAATAACAATATAAAAAAAAAAAAAATACTTATTTACAATTAAATTACTTCGCACCCTATTCCCCTATAAAACCCACAACCCGCTCCAAATAATAAATTAATACAATTAATATAATTCTCAATTAATCAATTAATAAAAATTAATTACCAATTAATTAAAATTAATTACCAATTAATAATTAATTAACAATAAATTATTTATCAATACCAATAAATAAAAATAAATAATTACTTAATCACAATTAAATTACTTCCCACCCTATTCCCCTATAAACCCACAAACCGCTACAGAACTAAAACGCAAAATTAAATTAAAAATAATTATTAATTCCTAAAAATTAATATTTAATTAACTATAATTAAATTACTTCCCACCCTATTCCCCTATAAACCCACAACCCGCTACGGAATTAAATTACGGAAAAATTAAATAACATAAAATTAATTACTTTAAGAAAATGCAAACATACATTACAAAAATAATACATACTTTTAACACATATACTAACACTTAAAACACTATAAAAAAATTCGATATTTTTAACAACTATATTATCACTGTCGATATTACTAACTTCGATATTATGAAAATCGATATTTCTTACCTGAATTTCGATATTCTGCACCACTATATTTTTGTGACTCGATATTATGTCCACTCGATATTTAAAACTCAATATTTTGCCAATTCAATATTAAAAATTCGATATTGTGACTGTTCACCTCGCCATGCACAGTGTTTTCATCAATGATGTCATTTCAGATGTCAGCAATGATGTTAACGATGTCATACAACATGTCTTGAGTGATGTAATATGTGTAATACAATAGTTTAGTGACAACTGGCCTACATGGGGCACAAGGGGTAGGTCTGCGTGCTGGAACACGATGGGCCCTTTTGAGTGAGACAAAGGAGTACAACGAATGAGGTGCCACAAAACTCCTAAACCATTTTTCCAGAATTTCAGCTGTGCCTTGGCCCTCAGAAATTCTAATGTTACTGCATTGGGATGAGCCCACAGTGTTCTCTCCTCTGCCCCCTAGGAAGTGCAAATGTTGTAATAAGTTGTAAATTTCATGTGAGTCCTGCTGCTATGTAGATGGTTGGCTTTCAAGTTGGCTGGTATTAGCCTCCCCTTTTCCACTATGCCTAGGTTTTTGAGGCGTCTAGGAGAATCGTGGGAAACTTTCCTTGATGCAGTAAGAGTGTGTATGGGTGTATGATGGCTGCTTCTCATAGTGAAGCTTTTTTCACCTTTTTAGTGTGGTTGTGATTGAAAGAACATATCACTGTTTTATCGCTTTCCTTGACGCCAATTGCGGTTTTTGTGTTTTCCTTTCAGGGTTTGACTACAGGGGTTTTCCTCTCCCCTCCTCCCATGGGGCAAGTAGTTTTATTGTGTAGGGTAAGATCAGTGAGATTTTATCTCACATCATCATTCCTAATGTGTGCATGCCTAGAGTGTCACGTGTCACACAATTAGTCACTCACAATTAACTGAACCAGTGCATGTATTGTTTTCAGTGTTCATTTGTGACCCATGTATGTTGTTACATATCCTTTTGCAATTTTTTGTATTTCAGGCTTGAATTTAGAAGCCACTTTCAACAGTGGAGAGTGACACAGGTCACACCGCATAGTGGTACCTTCTAACCACCAGTTGGTAAGAACGGAGCCCCATTTTTGTACTAAGGTCCTGATGAATGCCCTGGACCCTTTTGGGCCATTTTGGCAGAAACATGTTGACCATTCTCACTACGGTTAGGGGACAATTATTTCCCCACATACCGTCCACCTATTTTAATATCATATAGTTATCAGTCACATTAAACTCCACAATTTGATAACTATAATGATTTTTAACTTCACTCACTTTTTCACGGGTCCCCACTTAGCTTAGAAGTGCATCCCTGTCATCAGGTGTATGCCCGCCCTCTATCAAACCAAGTTTTTAGAGGGCGAGGACTGGTCAATGATGAAGCATGACACCTGGTGGTGTGTGAGACCAGTCCGTCACATTTTGTGAGATACCTACACTCACAATTTAATCCTAATTCCATAGTGGTCACTACACTAGGAGCAGCTCTTGTTGTGGTTAACAAATATTTTTTATTGACATGTCCGAGGGCAAAAAAATTAGGAATTTTGAGAGCACTATCTCGAGGGTAGGAAACCACAAATGTTAAGGATCGTGATGATAAAGAGACATGAAGCACTAATGACATAACCAAAAGATAATTAAAAACTCCAGAAATACAAATCGACCGTCAGAATTTGTGTGTTGAACTACAAAGCATACACAGGAGCAAATAGAGTAACAAATTACTGCAGCCTTCCACCCTATTTGTCCACGCAATGAAATCTCCATATTGAGTACCTATGAAGAACTAGCAGGTTTAACTTATAGTCACTATCGAAGGGTTGCCAGGCTTACGGTATAGAGAGATAAATATGTGTGTGGTCATGTTTGAAGGTAAATATTGCACCCCAACCACAATTCGTCTTTTAAAGTTTATAACTAAACATCTTCATAAGCTTTTTTTTTTTTTTTACAAATGCCTTGCAAAATTGAATCATTTATTTCTACGGTACATTAACATAGCACGTATCCCACCATCTAACAAGATTTATTTTGTTTCAAGACATGCTCTCATTTAACAGATAAGTGCAATGTGGAATGCAGCAGTGACTGTATCTCACAAAAGGGATTTCATTGATTGAAAACATAGGGCCTGATTTAGATCTTGGCGGACAGGTTACTCCATCACAGCGGTGACAGATATACCGTCTGCCGAAATATAAATTACACAGGATATAATGGGATTTATGTTTCGGCGGATAAGATATCCATCACCGTTGTGACGGAGTAACCCGTCTGCCGAGATCTAAATCAGGCCTATAATGTGTTATGAAAATAATATGCATAGTTTGTCAAACATAGTGGGTACTGTCCACCCCACAGAAGATGTGAGGAGGAAGAAAGTTTACATGCTACTTTGCCACTGATGCGTTGCAGCTTGCTCTTGTGATGCTGACTTGACAGCTTCCCTAAAACCATGAAAAATGTCAGCGATTTGTTCACCTCATGGGCTGACTCTTTGTCCCCCTCAAACACAGCAATACAACAAGATATAGATCCCACAACAGTTGATATACAGATGAACTAAGACTGATGAAATGTCACTGCAAACAACTGGAGTACAAATGGAGAATGAGTCAGAGCAATGCACACAGGAGCACATTCAAATCTGTCCTGAGATTCTGCCACCAAATGATGAGGACAACTAAATGCGCCACTCTGAAATCTTCACCATTGTGAAAGATTTCACCTCACCAGTGCCCTCCTCCAACTTGAACACCCCCTCATAGGACCTCTGCAACAATCTCCCTCAAATCTTCAGCAACAAAATCACCATCATTTACAGCAACGTCAACCCACAACGGGACCCGACAGACCTCACCAAATGCCCAATCTTATCCAATGAACCAATGCTAGCCACATGGCCTATCATCACCCCAGAGGAAACCACTGCCACCATGAAGTCCACCCACTTAGGAACCACATCAGACCCCTGCCCACACCAAACCGACTACATAGGAATAAAAACCCTTCAGTGCCATGTTCACACCCATTCTGAATGCCCCTACCTCTGCAGCGACTTCCCAAACACTTAGAAACATGCAACTGTCCTGCCATTGCTGAAGAACCCATGTCAGACCCTTCATCTTTCGACAAGAACGGACTGACCTCCCTGCAACCATTACTTGCCAACAGACAACTCATCGATTGCCTCAATGACTACCAACGTCTTGGTACCATTCAGTCTGGTTTCAGGCCCAACATCAGCATGGAAGCCGCCCTCATTGCCACCATGGATGACATCTGCATGACTCTGGGCAGAGGTGACACAGCGGCCCTTATCCTACTGGACTCCTCTGCAGCATTTGATATGGTCTGCCACCCTTTCCTCATCCAATACCTTCATGACATTAGAATTCAAAGCCATACACTCTGATGGATCTGCTCCTTTCTGACTGGAAGGGCCCAGTCAGTCCACCTGGCACCGTACATCCTCAGATGCCCGCAACCTCATCTGAGTTCTGCAAGGATCCTCTCTGACTCGACCCTCTTCAATGCATACATGATCCCTTTACCCAGCATTCATCAATGTCTTCTCCTATGCCGTTGACACCCAACTCATTCTCTCTTTCACTGACAAGATGTGTACCTGGCTCAAGTTCAATGCCTGCATGAGTGAAATTGCCCACTGGATGAAGACTAACTATCTAAGGCTGTACACCGACAGGACCGAAGCCGTGATCTTTGAGAAGAGTGCTTCAACGTGGGATTCCAGCAGAGCAAGGACCAACACCAACCCCAACACCCACCCCCACCACCCAGGCCAAGAACGTTTGGATTGTCATCAACAGCAAACTCAACATGACCGCCCAAGTCAGTGTTTCATTCTTCCATTCCCAGAAGATGCTGAGCATGATTTTCAAATGGCTCACAATAAGCACCTGGAAAACCGTCATGCATGCCCTGGTCACAAGCAAGCTAGGCCACAGGAAAATCCTCTATACTGGGATCAACAAAAAACTTACCAGAATGCTGCAGACCGTACAGAAATTGGCAGTCAGAATCACTCTCAACCTCCTGCGCCACACTCATATCCCACAGCACCGAAAAGATGACACCCACCACCATAACCCATGCCAAGAACGTTGGGATCATCAACAGCAAACTCAATGTGACTGCCCAAGTCAATACTTCATTCTTCTATTCCCTGAAGATGCTGTGGAAGATTTTTGAATGGTTCCCAATCAGCATCCAGAAAACCTTCCCACACGCCATTGTCACAAGCAAGCTGGACTATGGGAACCCATTCTATACTAAGTTCAACAAAAATCTCACTAGAATGCAGCAGACCATTCAAACACTCTCGACCTCCCAAATTGCACTCACACCACACAACACCTGAAGGAACTCCACTGGCTCCCCATACGCCAAACAAGCACAATTCAAACTCCTCACCCACAATTTCAAGGCATTATATAACACTGACCCAGCCTACATCAACAATTGCATCTGCTTCACAAACTTTCCAGACACCTCTGCTTGTTCGGACTCCTACTTGCACATACCCTACGCATACAGAATGCCAGACCCAGTGCTCGAGCCTTGTCCTACATCACTTCTAAAGTGTAGAACGTTGTGTCACTACACAAAAGATACTCATCCTCGCTTCTAGAATTACACAAGATGCACAAGTCAAAGCTTTTCGTGTAGTCACATTAGGCCCTAGGTTTAGTTAGGCTCACACCTGCTTAGTGCCAGAATACCCTCATGGGTGATAGTGCACTCTATCAATCTGCATAACATAACAAAGCATACCATAACTTCACCAGGTGGTTCTATAATGAAATATGGACCACAAAAATACGTTGGTACATATATTTAATTGTCAAAATATCAACAACAAAAACATCAACTTCAAATGCATATAAAGTAAAGCACAAGAATATTGGTTACAAAATTGAGTTGGACAAAATATCAAACTTGCATTAGTAAGTTTATTTATTTAATTGTAATTTAAATTATTGTAATATTAAAAAACTTAAATTTTTAATGTAATGTATGTTAAATACACATAACATAACAAATAACACAAACAGCATTTCTTAAAAATACATGTAACATTTGTAACATTTAAAATATATTTAGCTATTACTTTCAACAATTCTAAACTTGTAATTATATATTAAAATAATGTTATTATAGAAATAAGTATAATTTTTTTTATTTTTATTTTTTTTAGACCTCATTCGCCTTAAGTAAAAACAGAGATGTTCTGGATTTCCTTGCCCCCCCCCCTTAATCGGCACCAACCAGAGAACTCTGTTTCAAGGTGGTGCACTTTACACAGAACTTCTCCTTTCGTGGTTGATCCGGCCCTTTCTCAGAGCCACCAGCCGGCAACCGGAGTGGTGAAGTATCTTAGAGTAGAGGCATAATCATAGGACTGTGTTCACCTCAGATTCCAGCCAACTCACACATGGTAACCAAAAATCTCTCTCCTTATTTGGTGATAACCTATCCAACTTGATTATGTATTTCACAGAATTAATCCAATCTCTTACGGTCAGGGGAACATTTTTTATGCAGTTTTTACAAATTTCTCTCCAGGCAAGTAAAATTAAATAAAACATTAATTTGTTTTTATCAACGGACAAAGATTCATTCTGTGCTGGAACACCAAAGAAGACCAGCACTGGGCTTACCTGAAAGTTCCAATCCGAGTATTGTAGAAATACTATTACTTACATCTGCCCAGAAGTGTTGTAGCATTGGACAGTGCAGGAACATGTGAATATCATCTACCTTTTCTTGGGTGCATTTAGGGCATTTCGGAGTGGCACCCTTCCCAAATTTAGAGAGCCTTAAGGGTGTCCAATAAACCCTATGGAGCCAAAAAATGTGGTTTATCTTTAAATTTGCAGCCTGCACCGTGGAATACAAGATGTTACAAGATACTTGCTATAATTCTTCTAGCTGGATCCCAGGCAAGCTCTTTTCCCACAGCTCCATCGGCAGTCTGAAATCACCCTCTGAAAGATCGATCAAGAGCCAGTATAGGTTTGCCACCTCTTTCTTTCTTGCCACTTTCCTCATCAATGCAGATTCCAACTCATTTAGGGTGCTGACTTCTGCTCCAGCTGCTTGGTGCCAACTTTTCAATTGAAGATATTTGAATCTGGATAGCTCACTATCCGTAATGTCCAACAATTTTCCCCAAGAAAGTAGAGTACCATCTTCGACTAGCTGTTTCCAGCACGATATTCCCTCTTCCCTCAGAGGTGCTGCTAGAGAATCCTTTGTCCATTCCGGGGAGCCGGGAGCATCCCAAATAGGGACTAACGCACTGTAGTAGTTGATCTTTAACTTCTTTCTGATTTTATACCACATAGCGGCTAAGCTAATCCATGCAGGATCTTGAGGCGCACCTTTTTAAAGTATCTAGGATCTCCGAATTTATAGATGAAACCTAGCTCCCCTCCCTTCACATCTAAAAGCATCACCTTTAGCATTTTCCCGATGTCTGAACCATCCAGTTCATTCAATAACATTTTCCCATTCCTTATAAGGAAAACAATAGGCTAAATCTGGCAACCACAGACCTCCCTTATTTTTCTTCCTGCATAACTTTTTCCACGAGATTTGTGTACACTTGGAGGCCCAGATAAAACTGCTTATCTTGCACTGCAATTTCTTAAGCCAGTCTTCTCTAAAAACCAAAGGGATAATCTGAAATATAAAGATGAGTTTCGGGAAGATCGTCATTTTTATTAGGTTTACCCTTCTAATAATAGTCAACGGTAAGTGTGACCAGTTTGCTAATGACTTACAGATCTCTTTACTAACTTTTTTTAAGTTAATTTCTTGAATTCTCTCGATATTCTGTGAGACCATGATACCCAAATATCTCATCTCCATTTTGATATTCCCTTGTTGTGTGTTCATGTTCCAGGCCATTAACTCTGTTTTTGTTGCATTTACTTCATAGCCTGAAATACGACCAAATTGGGAAGTCAAGTTGTACAATACTGAGACCGCAGAGGACAGATCCAATGTGTATACCATTAAATCATCGGCATACAAGGCCACCTTTTTCTCCCAGCTGCTGTATTCAAAAGGGGGATTCTATCTTCTTGTCTGATTTTTACAGCTAGGGGCTCTATGTATAAATTTTTTAAAAAAAGGAGACAAAGGACACCCTGTCTGGTTCCCCTGTGGATCTTGAAAGGGGCAGATACATTTCCATTCACCAAGACCTTAGCAGTGGGCGTTTGATATTTCAGACTCACGGTCCTACAAACATTTTCTCCCAAGTTGCACAACCTCATTACTTTTTGCAGATAGGACCAGTTTACCCTATCAAAAGCTTTTGTGGCGTCTAAGGTGATAATGGCCAGGGGTATTTTATGAAGTGTGGCTAAGTCTATTGCCCCAATTAAGTTGTAAGTTAAGTCCTGAATCCCTCTCCCTCGGAAAAAGCCTTTTTGATCCTCATGTAGAAGGCCCCCCACCACCCCATTTAACCTTTCTGCTAAAAGTTTGTCGAAGATTTTGTAATCGCAGTTAAGCAAAGAGATGGGCCTATATGAGTCACAAGAATTGGGTTGTTTTGCTGGCTTAAGGATCAGCGTGACTATAGCTTCATTCCAGGATGCTGGCACGTCACTACCTTCCTCAAAGATGTGTGAGAACAACTTCTCCATTATGGGGGTGAGGAGCTCACTCAAACATTTATAAAGCTCAGCCGGTATCCCATCTGGGCCTGCCACTTTCCCAGACTTCCCAGCCATAATGGCCTTCTTGATCTCGCTTCCTATAATTGGACTATTGAGGTTATCAGCATCTCTTTCATTGATTTTACGTGGAACATCCTGGCCCAGCCAGGCCTCTATATCTTCTTCTGTAACTACTAATCCCTCCTGGTAAACCGTTTCAAAATGGTTGTGGAAAGCCTCTTCTATCTCCTCACTGATCATAAGGGGATTTTCAGATATCTCACACCTTAGTTCTTTTATATACCCTTTTGCCTGATCGTTTTTGGTTTTCCAGGCTAGAAGTTTTCCACACCCTTCCCCATATTCGAAGTGGGCTAGCTTACTCACTTGCCACCGTTTCCTTAATCTCTCTTCAATCACCCCGCCAAGTTCCAACCTGAGAGTCTGGAGAGATGTTTGTTTGAGCTCTAATTCCTGGCCGACCCCTGGAGCTAGAAGCTGTTGTTCCAGCTGCTGGATATTCTGTTCTATCTCCCCTACTTCATCTCTATACTTATCTGTTTGTATATTTGGAGAGATGTTATATACCCTGCAAAAAAAGGCTTTATAGGCATCCCATACAACCCCCAATGGAGCACTATTCTTATTGATTGCAAAGAACTCCTGTGTCTCAGCATTCAGCTTCTCAATCACTGCCTCATCTAACAGTAAAACACGGTCCAATGTCCACCTCCTCTGAGCTGACTTAACCGGCAGATCTAACAGTAGGGTTATCGCAGAATGGTCCGATAAATGTACCCCTATATGCTTTGCATCTTTCGCCGATCTTTTCAGATCTTGATCAATTAAAAAGAAATCTAGTCTTGATTGGTGACCATACTTTTTATTGTTAAAAGTGAAACCCCTTTCGGTACCCATTTTATTTCTCCATATATCCACCCATCCTAACTGCTTCATAGAAGACTTTAGTACGGACCTCATCTTACAATTTGGCATTGCTCTGCTCTTTGATGAATGATCCAAATCTGGATCCAAGACCACATTGAAATCCCCGGCTAGGATTATAGGATAAGGAAAACTTAACAACTCCGTAAGTAATCCTCTGAGAGAGCTAGGGTCATCTATGTTCGGTCCTTAATACCCAACCACGGTAAACTTATGGAGGTAGCACCTGATTCTAGCTATAGCCCACCTCCCCATCCTGTCTACTCTACCATCTTCTACTATGATGTATGAGTTCCTCTTAATCAGAATTGCTACTCCTTTTCTAGTTAGCTGTTGGGTGATACAGATAAGATCTTGGACCCAGCTTCTATGTTCAAATAAGTTTCTCATTTCTGTGTCCGTTAAATGTGTTTCCTGCAATATTAAGATCTGTTCTGGGGCATCTTTTAGGTATTGTAAAATCTTTTCCTTCCTATACTTAACTCTTATCCCGTTCACATTCCAAGACAGGGCCCTCAACTGGGCTCTTTGGTCACTTTTCGGTTGTATCATGTTCCTTCTACCGACAGGGTGCCAGAAACCGTACTAAGGCGAACCGGACATATTTTTTTTTTTTTCCCCAGTGATCCCTACCCCCACCCCTCCAAGAACCCACTGTGACACCCACCCCGGATAACCCTCCTTTTCCCTCCTCCATGGCCCAAAACTAGGCCTATGGGCCCCCCCCTGGAGTCAGAAGAGTACATGTCACTTTACATCTATTTATCGCTCTTTGCCCACTAGCATTTGTTACATAGCCTGAGTATATCTAAAGGCAATGGTAGCAGGTCTGAAATAGAAAAAATGGAAAGTTTTCTACCCAGTATCCTCTAGCTTATCCCGCCCTCTGAGATGGACTGCAGGAATTTCTCCGCATCTTCCACCCTCCGAAAAATCTGCATCTTATTATTATGCATCACCCTCAAAGTTGCGGGGAACTTTAACTGTGCTGTGGCACCCAGTTTCTTCAAAGGATCAAGTAGTTTCCCTAGCTCTCATTGTTTGGTTGCAGTGATCGATGACACATATGATCGTATTTCGAAGCTAGTTCCATCCACCGTTAATGATTTCATTTTGAGAGCCTTGCCCAGAATTTCTTCCTTTATCTTACACGTAAGAAAGTGAATTAGAATCTTCCTGGGCTTTGCTTTGTTTGGGGTTAACCTAAACGGGTCTCTGTGGACCCTTTGAATATCGGCCATGAGAGTGTGTTCTGTGTAGCCAATTTGAGTTCCTTCTTTGATCAATTTGACCACAAATCCCTTAAGGTTATTTCCCTCTGCCCCCTCGGGGATCTTTAACAACCGGAGGTTGTTTCTTCTTTGAGAGTTTTTGAGGGATTTGAGCTTTTCTTGAAAACCCACTCCCTTTTCTTTTAACAGGGTAATCTCTTCCTTATTTTCTTCAGTTTGGGAGGTTAACACCATGACTGTTGATTCTAGTGCTGCTGTTCTAGCTGCCAGGATATCCAGTTTCTCTTCCATTTTCTTGCATGCTGACTTGATCTCGAACTGATTTGTTTCCGAAATCTCTAATCTATTTCTGACTTCCGTCGTCAGTAACTTTATCAAGTCTGAATCCGCTTGGGATGTTGCCTAATCTGATGGTCCAGCCTTCAGATCAGAACTCAGTGTCTTACTTTAGTCATTATCGCCTAATTGCATATCCCTCCGTGCCTCCTCCTGGGGGGTAGGGTATTCACAGCTGTAACCTGACTCTCAACATCTGCCATCAGTGTTTCCGAGGTAGTTCCCTCCAATAACTGAGGGTCGTCTTCCAACACTTGGAATCTATTGGGACTTAGAATAGTCTATGTGCTTTTTGGTACCAAGGGGACACTATTTGGGGGAGAAATGCCTGAGTGCTTCAATATTAGAGTTCTTGGCATTACCTTGAAAAAGGTTCTTAGTGAAGGGGTGACCTTTACTTTGTGCTGCTGAGAGGGCACCTTTACCTTCCTTGGTTTCCCCCTCTTAGAGCTGACCCACTCCTCAACCTCAGCCTCAGCATGGTCCAACCGGGCATTTACAGATTTTTTTACCCTTAAAGAATTCTGATTCTGGGCTGGGTCAGGATTACCTTCGCATACTTTGATGATCGATTAATGGGGGCCCATTAAATGGTCCTACCCCTGCACTCCTTAAAGCATATCTTCTTTGTTGTGCAGTGCTTACTGACTTCTCCCCTCTGGTGTTTACTTTTGGGTTCAACTCCACACTATTTCTTTGTTCCTCCAGAGAGATTCTCCCTTCCACCTCCGAAATTACTCTCAGATATTCTTCTTGGGAAATTTTCCCTTTATTTTCCCTGCTACTCTCTTGCTGGGCATTTCCCCCCTACCTGTATCAGTATCAGCAGGGACGCTCTCCGCAGCTTACAGGTCTCCTCTCGATTCTCTCAAGGAACCTGCCGTGCTTGTGCTGCCCCTGCCACCCCGGAGGGGAATCCGTGCCACTGCTCTCCGCCCTCTTCCGAGCTCAAGCGCCACACAGGACCACCACAGATCCTGGGAGACCCGGCTGCATTGTTCCGCGGCCACCGCCGCTGACTCTGCTGCCGCCATGGTAAAGACGGTGTGGAAGCAACACTCCTTCTTTGTGCATGTATCCTGCTACCGGTGAGTAATTCTGTTGGCTTTACTGGCGAATCTTCAAAAGGCTCCCGACTCCTGGAGCCTCCGCGACCTGCTACTCGCTGGCCGCCATGTTCCCCCTAAGTATAATCTGTTTATATATATATATATATATATATATATATATATATATATATATATATATATATATATATATATATATGTGTATAATATTAATAAAGGTGAGATAATGAAACACATTATAAACATTTATAATTATTTATAATTTTTAAAACACAATAACATATTTTACATTTATCAAACCATTAAAGTTTTAAAAAAGTGACATAAACTTACATTTTTAGAATACTAAGGGGTATATTCACAAGAACGTGTGATAATTACCGCAAGAGTAGCGCAACGCAACTTTCAGCATCGCAGCCTATCGCGGGAAAATAACCCTGCGACAACATGGAATTCACAACACGGCGGTAGCAGGCGCTAGTTGGCCGACACCGCGGCCAATGCTCGCGATACAACCACCTCGACGGAGATAAAAACACAAACCACAACGCGAAAAAAGCTGCGATGGGCCAAAGCGCGATAAGAAAACAGTGACAACCAGCGCGAGGGCAGCAATACTCACGCGCAATGCGGGAAAAAGCACAAGAACAGCATACGGAAATGCCACAGAACAAAATACATCAACAGCGGAGTACCACGGATGCACCCTGGCCAACTGCAGAGAACAACATGCAAACCACAACATCCAAGCACCGTGGAAGAACAGAACCTACAGGCACACCGCATGAAAGAGACCAGTGGCAGACAAATCAGAGCCGCAGGAGCGACACATCCACCGTGCAGCATACGCACATAAGCAGAAGTGCACCTCGACATTGACAACATCCCGGTACAAACAGCAACACCTCCACAACTGAACACAGGACACAACTGGTTCGGAAAATGTGCACAACCTGGCAAATCACATCTGAAACCCCAGGGAAATGTAACATGACAATGTACAACTCCAACCTGTAATCTGCAAATATGTTTTATTCACACATGCAGTGCAATTGGACATCTACTACTGTCCCATTAATGCCACGGACGGTCACAATGTGACGTGCTCATGAGAAGTAAGTGTCAATGATGGAGTCCCTATGGGCCATTCCTGCCACAGCTGCAGTGGGATGTGGGCCACCTGCCCCATCACCACCATCATCGTCCGGTACCTCTGGAACTGGGATCCATGGGGCCCTGGTGCGAACACAGATGTTGTGCAACACACAACATGCAACGATCATCTTGCACACGACGTCCGGGCTGTACAGGAGCTTCCCACCAGTGCCGTCCAGGCACCTGAAACGTGACTTCAACACGCCAAATGTGCGTTCAATGATGACCCTGGTGCGTATGTGGGCTGCATTGTACTGCCTCTGGGCGGGTGTGTTCGGGTCTCGGAGGGGTGTCATCATCCAAGGGCAGAGTGCATATCCTTGATCACCTGTGACAGTGCAGGGAGAAAAGAGTCAATACTTGGCTCGGCTAGATGTGATGGCAGGCCCACCAATTCAGTGACGCCTGTGCTGGCTGTGTGTGGGGTGAGTGTAAACCAGCCCTCAGGGAGTAGCTGGTGCTGGCAACTACACCAACAGTCATCAGGCACACAGACATGCAATGTCAGAACTACAAGGGGGGAGGACTCGAGTCGCACAGGGCTAGTTGCCCTGGATGCACAGCGGCCGCCACGGGCCCACCGCCACGGGACGCTGACCTGCGGGAGACTGGGGTAGGGTCATGAGGGCAGAGCAGTGCCTCACATGTGTCATGGCTGCATTCCGCATCTCCACACATTCAGCTGTTGTGTGGCTGTGGTGCCATGTGAAGTCTGTATTGGGTGCAGGGGTAGCCCAGGATGACCATGGAGTGGTGTAGTCGTGTCTGGTAGGTGGTCGTGTAGTTTGACATGTCGGATGTGGTTTGGTCACGTGTGCATCCCCACAGTTGTGCTTTGTGCTTTGGTGGCTGTGGGATGTGTGGTGTGTTGATTTGGTACTTACCAACGAGCAGTCCCGTTCCATATGTGCCATCCTGAAAGCGCTGGTTGATGATGGACTGTCGGAAGATGAAGGAATCATGCACACTGCCTGGGTAGTTGGCAACGACTTTGGTGAAGAGTCCCTGGTGGTCCACTCTTGCCTGCACATTGATGGAATGCATGTGCTTCCTGTTGCAGTAGTGGTGTGCAGTATCCGCAGGGGGCACAAGTGGGACATGTGTGCAGTCGATTGCCCCCAACACGGCCGGGAATCCAGCTATGGCGTAGAAGCCTTGCTTAGTCTCCAGCTGTTCCTGCGCAGTGTTGGGAAGTGAAGGTACTGGGGTATGAAGCTGATGATGGCATCCAGGACAGGTGTGATGAACTTTGATAGGGCTGGCTGTGAGACCCCTCCGACTCTGGCAGTTGTTGGTTGGAAGGTACCGGAGGCCAACAGGTGCAGCACTGCCAGCAGCTTTGTCTGCGGAGGGATGTTTGTTCTCCGCTGTGTTGGGACCGTCAGCCTGTGGGCGATGTGGGTCATGATGCGTAGGATGGTTGTCCTTTTGAGCCTGTAGTGGGCAATGACTTCTGCGGGCGTTAGGTCTGTGAGAGTGGTGCGTTTTCGGTAGGTCTGCTGTCTTATTCTACGCTGCCTCTGTGGTGGTCCGGGGGGGGTGTGTCCGGGTCCTGGGGGTGGTGGCGGTCCTGGGGGTGGTGGCGGTGGGTGTTGTGGCCCTGTTGGGGCTCCGAGCTGCATGATGAGTAGCTCCATGGCGTCGTTTGTTCTTCGGGTATGGCTGTGTGCGGTGCTCCGTTGCCTCTTGCAGGTAGACGTCCGTCTTTACACCTGCTTGAGGCAGGTGTTAAACACCTGCGGCTACCGCGGCTTATCGCCTGTTTTTGGTTCGCTTCGCAGTTCTGTCAGTTCGTTGTGAAAGTGGTGTTGTTGTTTTTTCGTGTGTTTTTGCACGGGAACGCCTACTCTGCATCTCATTAGGGTTAGTTGGTGGTGTCCGCCGTGGTGTTAGATTTTGGGGCAGTTATCGCAGGAATACTGGTGTTGTCTGCAGTTTGCACCAGCTTGTGAATGGGGTGTTAAATCTATCTCCACTTTTGTTGCGTTAAGGTGGAGATAAATCGGAGTTGAATCCTTGTGAATATGCCCCTAAATCGCATAACAAAAAAGTATGAATTAAGTTAAAACCATAATAAATAATGTAAGAATTTTAAATATATATATTTTGAAATAGAAAAAACTGTAATGAAGTAAAAAAAAAAATACCCTCTCTTTGATCTAATACAATCTAATACATCTACAAAAATTGGGAAAACTAGATACATTGTGGGGAGAGGTCAGGTTTGTTATTCTAACTCTAGTTCGCAAAACATTGGGGATAGTGCACACATTTGGGGAGATTACATTTACTATTGCAACTCCAGTCCAACAAATGCTATGGAAATTGAATACACCTGTGGATCAGATTTTGTATTCTAAGTCCAGTCTAAAAATACTGGGAAAAGTGCATGCATGGAGGCGAAAGTGGGGGTGGGGGGGGTAGGGGGTTTAATTTACTATTTTAACACCAGTCCAATAAACATTGGTAAAAGTACATACATTGAGGGTGGGGGATGGAGGTTGAGATTTACTATTCTAACTCCAGTCCAAAAACATTAGGAAAGTGCGTACATTTGAGGGAGGGGAGAGTGTAAATTGCTATTGATGGAGTGAGGTTTGTAAAATACATCCTCATAAAGTCAAGCAACTCTATAATAATGTATTAACTGCATGAACTAATCAACTCCAGATACACCCATCTACACAGGGGGCAAACACATTTTATATAATATACTAAACCATGTTGGTATGAGTATGTATTAATTGTTTGCGCATTGAAAAATCGTACTACTGCATGTTTATGCTGTGTTGTACATTGCACATTTTGCATGTTGTGCACAAATAACGAAAAGGTTGCTTTAAACTTATAGCTTTCACTAGGATTTATTTAACATATGGCATTAGTATGGTGGGAGGTAAACATAATGGGTTTATTTTCATGAATTAATATTCTTTTGTGTTTGTTTATTTTAGTACGGGATTGGGCCTGCATAAAAATGGCCTCTTGTTGAAACCAGCATGTGGCTGGCCTGGTCGGTGTGGAGTGCGCATGCGCCAAATTGGGTTGCCTGCTCGCAGACTTCAGAGTGTTCCCGATGATGCAATCCGTGTGAAGGCCATGTTGACCTGTGTCTTATTGTTTATGTGCCAAGATGCGACAGTGACTGTGGGAACAGCCATCACTACGTGCAATTTGAATGTAAAGACGGATGTTGATATTAACAAATGTAGCCGAATGTATAAATATGAATACAAGTAGTATATGAAATGAATTTATCTTAATCCTTCCTTTGTTAGAACCGGTATAGGATGGATTTGTGGGGAGAACTGAATGAGGCGACCCTAGTATGATTTACGACAACCAATCACAGTCCGAGTTTTTACTGATACTGCAACATTGTAAGATAGTGTGCTGAAGGGAAGAGTATAATTGATATCCCAATAGGGGTGTGGCTAGGCAGTATGGCGAAGCAGTGCGGTCCTGTATAGCAGAGCAGTCTGATGCGACAGATCAGAGAGAAGATCCAAGACAGACAGAGCAGACCCGCACAGAGACAGAGAATCTTTAGGTACGAGAAAGTCACGGGAGTGCTTGGGAGGAGACTGCAACCGAGGAGGTAGATTAAGTGGGAGATAAATTTAATTGTTAGTATAGTAATCTTTGCTGCATATGTCCTGTTATCTTTGTCCTCTGAGCCCATCTCTGGGGATCTCTTGCCACAACCTCGGCCAAGGAAGTGGGTTTCCTGATCCTTTGGTGGGTATTACCCTCCTTGATTTGCTTTAATTTGCAAGTATATTTCTGCAAGTTGTATGCTGTTCCTTCTCTTCCCCATTCCTGGTGCGCGCTTTGATTTCGATGCAAATAATTCATTTTGATTACATTGCTTGATAATTTGTTCTCTTATATGCAATCTTGTGTATGCACTGATGATTAATTCAAAGAGCATTTAATAATATAAATCATTAACCGAAAAAGTGACTTTGTGGTTATTTAGTTAAATGTTAAACTGTTTAGTTAATCATAGTCACCATCAACTCTTCAACTAATGGTCCATCGACCAAAGGAAGAAGAAAGTTGATATTACAAATAGATTGAAATATATACAAATGTTATTAATGTGAAGTGTAGTGTTGTACTTAATAAAACTGACAAAATAAACCCCCCAAATCCAGCGCCTGTCCTCAGGGATCATTTATGGGTAATGTGTGATGGGCCCCGTTGTTTGGTAAAGCAATTTCTGTGTGAGGAGATTTCTCTTGGTTCCTGGTTTCAGAATTTAGTGGTTGCGCTGGATCCCTATCAATGTCAAATATAATATGCCTAAAACAAAGTAATTAAATAAAGCTTAGGAAATTGTAATAAGAGCATAATGAGAGATGAGAAGAAGGATGAAAAGAGAGAATATACCAGAAAAATAAAAAATATGTCTAAGTTGAGGAATGTAAATATCAGTAAAAGAAACTACTATAACAATGTGTTTAATAATTTTAAAATACATTATAAGCAGAGCTGAATGGGATAGGGATATTCTAAAACTATAATGTGTATACTTAACAGATAACCATAACATTACAATTTAAAAGGTTTGGTTTAGTTACTTCTTTAGCAAGTATATCTGGAGTCGTATTGGTAAAACTGCTTTTAAGGAATATAGTTATAGGCAGACACAGTTCTTCCCTTTTGATAACTCTAAGCAGTTGGGTTAACATACGCTCTGCCTAATCTGTGATTAAAGCAAACAGCATACCACCAAGCTTTAAAGGTAACACTTGTGGCACTTTTCCAATTAGAAGTGATCTGATGAAACACTACAGCAAATAAGAAGTAAGAGATCTATGAGTTCATATGTGTGGGCTTGAATATACCAATCAAGAGAAGCACGTCCCATGAAGATATTAATTTTTTTCTATAGGATATTAACATTTAAATTTTATTTATTTGTTTGCAGACACTTCCGTGAAAAATAGATATTTGTGGACAGGTAAATAATATCAGTTTAAAATATTATGTAACATATCACATGACTAGCATTTATACAATATTGTGACTTTCCATTCTATTAATAAAAAAGGTGTAATAAATTGTCTGTTATATACAAAATGTAGTGTTTGTGTTGTATTTGCTGCTCTGGAACATGTTTGTCATGTATTAGCTGCTCTGGAAGAGTTATGAATTTTCTCTCACACTTTTTTTTCCAACAGTTTATAGATCAGTTAACTTTTACATTTTCTTCCCATTTTGGGGAAAGTGTTTACATTGGTGGGGCAGATTTACTATCTAACGCTAGCTAACAATCATTGAAGAAAGTGCAAACACTGTGGAAGGTCAGACTTACTATTCTAACTGCTGTCTTAAGAAACATTTTTGAAAGTGCATACATGCAGGTGGTCAAGTTTACTTTTACAATACCAGTCTAATGAACATTACAGACTGGTAATATCACTACATACAAACAAAATAGGTACCTAATAAAGTTATAGAAATATTTGCATTCAGAACATTATATCGACCTAAAAAACATTATAATTGGAATGGAACAAAATTTTTTTTTTTTAAATGTTTAAATGTTTAGGAATTGTTAAAAAATTGCAACAATTAAATGAGCCATTTTGAATAAAGACCCCTCTAATACACACAAAAATTTTGCAAATATTGTACCTGAAAAAAATTCTGCACTCAATCCTCCAATTAACTTAACAAGATCCCAACACATGTCCAGTACTATAACATATTTTAAACAATATACAATTCATTTTAGAATTAAATATTTAATAAAATAAAAACCTAATACAAGACAGTACAACACCATAGGAAAAAACTACATTAAATTAAACAATGTTTTGAACTTTGATGCTATAGAAAAACAGTAAAAGAAACACCTATGATATTTTGTTTTTTTGTAGTCATAATATTTTGGCAACCATACATTACTTTAATTTTCCAAATAAATAAAAACAATGTGTTACATGATCCCAGAAATACAAATAATAAAATCAGGTCATTACAAATGAATAATTGAAGGTCAAAAGAGAACAATTTTCACAATAAGTCATCAAATAACCACTCAAAAACACCGTTTAATCAGTTTATTAGTTAAGGGATGTATAAAACATGTATTGATTATTTCAACTTTTGATAACGTTGCTTTCCAAAACAGAGTTCATACAACGTAAGCACAGTCTACAGGCAATGTTACACTGCTGTGATGGCACTGTACATACAAAGATTCAGTCATGGAAACTCAAATAAATGTAGTTTGAAGGAAGAAACTTTTAGAGAACATTTGAGAATATGAGCACAATTTAAAGTCCTTAGACATGTAGAGGGAAACAGGATAGGCCCCTACAATTCGACCACCATGTGCCAGCAAGAGTTCTATGTTTTGAAGATGCTAGTCTGCAAATTTGTTTCTAAACTCTCAGCAATTAAACAAATATGGAACTATTGATTAATATCACCTTTTTTTCATAGAAACTAACAAAATGTAGTGTTTTAGTGCTCTAAATAATAATTATTACTATTCTCCTATGTAGGCCTATATTACGAATGGCATAATAAAATGATGGGGCCAGTAACAGCAGTTACCAGTCCCATCAGATTATGAGATCTGCTGAAACACTGCAGATCAAGTTACTTTCGCCTGGACATTCAGGGCCATATAATCAAGAACGGTGATAACATTATTGGCGCTTTAGCGGCAGGAAACTGCCGCTAAAGCGGCGATAAGGGGCTTAATAATATGCCCTATAGAATTCCAATAGAAGCCCAGGTTTGATGTCCTTCACACCAGAACCTGGGCTTCTATTGGAATTCTATAGGGCATATTGCCGCTAAAGCGGCGATAATGTTATCGCCGTTCTTGATAATATGGCCCTAAGTTTGAAGAAAATAGCTGAACTCTCCATGTGAATGAGTTTAGGAAAATAAGGAATTACCATGGGAATTGGGCCCAGAACTATTATTTTCCTGAGTAATTCCTCATTTCTTAGTGGACCCTGAGAGTCGAACTTGTAATGGCTCAGATTTTCCCCACCGGTGGAGGTACCGGTATTAGTTCCCATTGAGCTGTGGAACAACCTCCCCATTTATCAAGTCACTTCAAGGCTGGCCTCAGTGGTATTTGCTGGTATGAATTTTATCCACTGTTAAAATACTTTTATTATTAATCAGCACAACCTTTCATTTAAATAAAACATATGCTAAATGCAAAATTAGTGGTATGTGATCAAACTTAAATGTTGTAGGCCTGCCTATGAATAAGGTGCTGCATTAAATTAGCCTAACTGTCAATGTCATGTTGTGTGAAAAAGAGTGCATTAACACTGAAAGACCTGTTTCTCATTGAATAGTTGTTTGTGTAAGATGTTTTTCTTCTCTTTCCTGCAGATGTAACAACGTCAGAAGTCTACTGTTAGCTAGTGAATTGACCCTTGTTTTGTATTAAACAACTGATAGTATGGTTCTCACCAGGAGGAGAGGAAGTAATAGGAAGGATGATTCATGGGAATAAGCATTTGGACCGCAAGAAAATAACATTGTAACTTTCAATGACAAATGTCTGAAAGTCTGTTAGATTTGATGAGAAAATGGGGAGCTTGCTTATTCCCAGGAGTTTGCTGATATTCTATTGGAGGATGAAGAAGACCAAATAAAATGTTGTTGCAACATAAGATATGTGTGTTTATATTAGTGCGTGTTGCTAGAGTACGGTTGATTCCTTCCCCGACTTTCTGTCTGGAGACTCATCTCTGATTATTTAGGCTTCTCTACATAAGACGTTATTTAGCCTAATTCTATATGTCTGCTGATTTCTGACTGTGAATAATTTCCAGTCTGTTTTGCAAAGACTTTACGCTTGCACATTGATCTCTCTCTGTTATCAGAACACTTCATTGGGATTCTGAAGTGACAACTTTTCAATCTTTTAATCCAAATTTCACTTAGAATAGGGTGTGTCGTTTATGAAACACACTTGTATTATCACTATTTTGACTGTGATCTTAAAGAACATTATGTTCTATTTTATAATCAAACATCGATTGATTGATTCTATTAGGTTTTAGTGCTGAAATCTAAAGATCAATGCCTAATGAATAAATGCATGAAAGACTAAACAATTTGAAAATATAACTCTCTAACTCGCACAAACTCTCTTTATTGACTGAATTTAAAGTCTTCAATGATTCCTTGATTATGTAGATGATTGTTTCTTATTTCTCTTTGTCAATTAACAAAGGTCTATACAACCAGTTTAACGACTACACCTGAAGACTGAGATATGGAAAAGTCCGCTCCCTCAGACTCAATTTATCTCCCGTGGAACAGAGAAAAACTGAAGTGGCCATACCAGTATTTGTGCTCAAGACAAGCAAACTATGCCAATTTCAGCTTCTAAAACTTAATTCACTAAGATGTTTTCTTTGCAAGAAAACATAACAATCTTCTGAGACTAGCAAATGTAATGCTAATGTGAGCAGAAGATGAAAATTAAACTACTTGTGCAAAGCACAACTCTGTATCAGACTTTACAACAAATGTTGAAGAAATACATAGGCACTAAGATATTAATAAGGACTGCATGAGAAAAAGTCAGCCAAATAGCAAGTGTTGAAGGATGAATGTTAAAGTGTAAAATAAAAAGGTAGTTTCACACAGAAAAAATGCAAAAAGCAGAATGCAAATGCAAAAAGCAGAAAGCTAAACAATCTCTTGCTTAGATGACAAGTTTTTGGGATCCCATGTATTCTCAATTTTAGCTTTCAGGACTCAAAGATGTATTGCTTTGACATTTATAATGTAACTGAAACAGATTTTTTGCTTTCAAGGATGAGAAGTTGTTCATTTCTGAACTCCAATTAGAGAGTGCATACTTGCCAATGCTATCAAAGACCATGTTGGTGAATGCAGAATCCACAGGGTGAAAACCACAGGAATCTGTGTTTACCTCACCCTGCTGAATCAGTATTTAGGATTAAGTGCTAAATAAGTGTTTCAATATCAATAAATCAATCAAATGTCAATTCGATTATTAGCAAATAATCATAATAGTGCGTAAAACATTGCCATATAATAAATGTCTATAAATACAATAAAGGATATAAAACTGCATTAAAAGCCAGATGCAACATAAAAGCAATTCTGTGTTCCTAAGATTACATTACTGGAATGGATACAAATATATATTCTTATCTCATAAAGTTATCACTTTTAAAACAGCAGGCTTTTATGGTACTGAATAGCTGATTTAAAAAAAGGCCCACTGCGAACACATCTCCAGTAATCAGAGCATTTGTAAAAAACATAAAGCAGTTCTGCTTCTGGCAATGCCCAATTAATTCTTAAGGAGTATCAAATATTGATGAGTAAAGACTCATTATGTTTGAAGAAAGAGTAAACTGTAACAAAGTTTGTGGAGCTATTTCATTGCACGAGCAAATGCAGATTGAAGCTGTGTCATATTGTCCCAAAGGAAAGTATAGATGACAATGAATAGAGCCCAATCTAAATTTAGTGAGTACTGCTCATTCCCATGTATGAACTACAGCATCAAGATAGGGTTCATGCCTCAATGTGGTCTGAATCACTTCATAGGCCCTATTAAGTATCATTTGGATTCTACCGCTTCCTTCCCCGACTGCCTAGCATTTCTGAAAGATAACTTTATCCATGATTCTTTCTTTGACAGATATTGAGCTAGGGGACAAAAATAAAGATGGTCTACCTAATTCCAGTGTGATAGTTTTAATATAGTGGAGCCAGGAATTGTTGTTGACAAAGTCACAAGATAAACAATCTTCAATTATCTCTTTATTCTGGAATGCACACTTGTTACTCCTCTATAGCAGCAGGAGGGCTAGCTTGATTGAATCTTCTACATATTTAATCCCTAGCTCCTCATGTGCAAAATAGGTTGGGCTGCTTGGGGAATGTTCAAAAGACATCTACAGAAGTGGTTTTCCTCTATCTGTATCATTTTCATGGCTCAGTATCCCCAAATACCAGATTCGTAGATTAAGATAGGGAGACGTCTCCTGTTGTAAATTTCTAATAGGGGAGAGATAGGCCTGTTTTCAATGTTAGATGTAATATTAAACAGCATTCAAACTGCTTGGGAGAAGGGCAGCTTTCTTTGTGTGATGCAGGAAAGCCAATTTATAGCTTGGTCAAAAGTTACCCCAGATATGAAAATGGCTGACTATGCCTGTTGGTTGACCCTTTAGAATGAAACACCATGATTTGAGCACTCTTGACCATGACCTATAATGCAAGTTTAGTTATGGTTGTTTCTATGTCAATGCTCTCCATAAAATACACAAAAGCATAAATACTTTTCTTCCAGGCGTTGGGAGTACGACACAGCAACGCTGCATCATCTGCTTACAACAATGACGGCACTGGCTTGCTTTTCACAGCTGGCATATTCTGCCCTCCTTAATCAAAATACCATTAAGATTGTTAATGTATAAAAGAAATAAAATAGGCGCTAATACCCAACCGTGGCATACACCTCTGGTGAGCTTAAAGGAGTTGGTGCACTCACCTTGTTCCCAAAATCCTACCAACTCAGATAAGTCATAATGCAAGGCACGGAGAATATCCATGCATTCCCTATCTACTCCCATATTCTGAAGTACTCCCTACAGTTTGGAGCTGTTAACACTCTCAGAAGTGCTCCTTACATCCGTAAAAGGCAGGTGTAGTCCGCCTGGTTTTGCAACCATGCGCTTGTTATATTATCAAATGCGGGTTAGCACATTGGTCTAGGGTCCATAAATCCTCTCTAAAACCATTCTGTACTTCCATAATAATTTTGGAATCAAATATATGTTGTAAATGGATTCCACCCATTCAATCCTCCACCCTAATGTTTCACTTTCTGATCACCCAGTTTTTGGGAAAAGCTGCCCAAAGTCTTCTGAGGTCTTTGTACCACTCACTGGGTGCAGGAGCATCAACACAAGCTCATCAGGTCAGTAGATCAAGGGAGCCTTTTCAAGTAGGAGGTGGTAGGGTGCACACTGCCTTACATCTCAGCAATCAATTTCCCTCAATGCAGCATGTTAAATGCAGTGCATGATAACACTTACTTCAGAAGTAAACTTTAATTATTCGCCCTTGTTGGTGCAGCTTGTGCTCTGTAACTCTAGACATAGGTTTCTGAATACATTTCTTCATCAATAGAGAGCAACAATTTATTTTGGAGGTGCTGATATGCTGCCCAAAGTCTTCTCGGGTCTGCATCAACTACACACAGGTAGCCTGGCACAAAGCAGAGTCTACAAAGTTAGATGTTGACCTGGGATAGGTCTTATAATATTAGTGGGCACTCATAGTTAAGGTCAGTAAGGTGTTCTGTTTTATCTGCAGCATCACTGCATTATACACAGAGGAGGAAATCTTCCCTAAAGTGCAGTTTCACTTCCTTTAGGCCTACAAAGCCCAGAGAGGTATCAAACTGGGGATGAAACATGTATGCCAAGTTTGAATAAGCAAGTCCCAAGACTCAACATGTATACCTTATGGGTTGTCCAGAACAGTCATATTTCTCTGACTCGACTCAGGCTCATATTTTAGGCCTTTTATCACCCTGCTGAGTCAAGTTAATTATTCTGCTCCTCAGCAAAGAGCACAAATGACTCCCCACACAAAAGGAGTAATTATCAGTGCTTCACTCAGCTACTGAGGAGTAAGGCATATGGAAGAAAATCTGCATCAGTTAATTAGCTGTCACACTGTACCAGGGTTAGGACAGCACAGGCCCACTGAACAAAGAAGGGAGCCCAGACCTCTGGAGCAACATATGAAGTTCTGCTGGGGAAGTTCCTGGCACTGATGTCAGACAGGGCTGGAGATGAGGCCCCTGAGGAGATCTGAACAGAGATCACGTGATAGCTCCCTCTTGGATTGTCTCAACATGCTGTGCAGGAGGATTAGTACATATGGCACCCTAGGAATGGCAGGGGCATCTGACATTTAGAACTTTACACGCTTGCACAAGGGAGAGAAAGTGAGTTGGACACTGGTATTGGATAGCAGCAACGACAACAGAGTGCTGGAAGGACACACTTAAGGACCAATTGGGGGACGTTCATTACCTTTGTGCCCCTGCAGTAAGAGAGGAGCATCAGAGACAAAGGAATGGAGGAAAGCTGGTGGAGGGAGCCAGGTGAACCAGCCCCTTGTATGGTGTGTCACTTTAGAGGCCAGGAGGCCTGCTAGAGTTCCCCAATAGGAGTAAAATGAGCACAAGATTGCTAAAATCAGGCATAAGGGGCCTGAGATATCCACTGCCTCTGCCTCCTCTCCAAAGAGAATTCCGTGGGTGGGAAAGGTCCCGGGGGTCAGTGCAAGCATTATTAATAATTAATGGTCCATGGAGGGAGAATGTGTGAAGCCCCCTCTCCAGAGCTCAGCAGGACCTGGGTACCTCATCTCCCGGGCCAGTATATTCAACTGAGGGGCCAGGGATCCCATCCTCGGGCCCCCAGCAAGGAAGAAGGTGAGGGAGTGCTGTCATGCCACCACAATGATGGTGGGGTCATCCCTGCTCCCTGTGCCTGTGTCTGGGGGGAGCAGGTCAGCAGACAGCACTCTCACTGCATGGAAAGGGCAGGGAGAATTAAGATGTCAGCTCCCACACAGGCAGTAATGGAGTTGGCTAGGTGGGTAGCTGGCTTGGCAGTGCAGGAGAGAGCTCCCTGAGCTGCGCCCCAACAAATTGCATGTTGGATTCCCCACATGGGACCGTACAGCTCCAACAAAAAAACAGAAAGGAAACACAGAAAGGCTGCACACCTAATAATAATGTAGCCAAAGCTGCTAAAAAAGTATTCAATGGCCTTTGGACAGAGTACACATAATGCCTTGCAGGGCTTATTTTGCGTATATTTTCCTCTGCTTGTAGTGAACCCAGAAGGGCAGGAGCACCACCAATGTATAATTCAAGTACTGAGTGGGGTTGCAGAGAATTGCAGAAGCCCCCCCAACCGGCCAGGAAAAGATTTGAAAACTGATCCTAGGTTTCTGGGTTAATGAAATGCATGGACCCCAGGCTTTTCATCACAGCTTGGAAGTGCAGCAATTTCTATTGGTAGGTTCTATGGCTGTATACTATACAGCTTTCAGGTGTTTAAGAATGACACAGACACCTGTTGTTTTCATTTTAAATGCTATATTGACAAACAGTGGTTTGTCGCAAGCATTGCAATGCTATATTGATGATAATGACTGCATTAAAACAGTTAATTATTTCAGCTGTATAATTATGATTTTTTGACTTGTGGATTATTAATGTTGTGATAATTGAAAAAGTCAATAGGCCTGCTTTGTATATATTAAGGTGGTGACCCTAGACAAAGCCCATAGGCTTGCTTTAAATATTGTTGTGATGACCCCACTTGACAAAACCAATAAGCTTGCCTTATGTATTGATGTGACCTTCTTTTTTATACCAATATGCATGCCTATTTAAAGTAATCCCCCCCTATTTTGTCATGGTCTGTCTGGTATAGGTGAGGGGCATACTATGATTTTGGGGATCATGACTCAGTAATACCTTTTCGATGGATAGTTTAACTGACATGGAATAATACAGACCCCTGAGAACTGGCATGTCACCATCTAAGCTCTACTGCCACAATGATTCCCACATTGCACTGTAACAACAACTAGGCAATTATGCAAAGCATAACTAATGACCCCCATGAGGCCCAATGAATATAATAGCCTCTAGACTGTACTTTAGAAACAATTACTCCTCATACAATAGTAACCCCCATCAGATACTATTGCAAGTTTATTGCCACAGGGTGTACTATAACAAAGATGACCCGATCAGGCACTTGAGCACTATTGCTCCCAAGCCGCTATTATAGAAATATGAGTCATGCTAGGCACTATTGTTATACTTTGCTTCAAGAAGTGGTAGAATGCACACCATGTCTCTAAGAAACTGCATATTACTCAAAGCTCACAGGCTAGTGAATGTTAAGGGTGTGACCCTGAGGTGCGCTCCGTCCGTGCGCACAAGTAATATTGTAATCCAATAGGAGCCTCGTCAGGTTCCGTGTCAGGATGCACAGCTATCAAAAAATTATGCATTGCAACAATTTCATCCATAATTCATCTGTTTATTAGTAGATTCTGTTTTCACTTCGTATATTTTCTTATTCCAACGAATCCAGTATTCAAACATTTTGACCGTTTTTCAACAAGCGCCTATCCAGGCTTTTCAGCACAACATGAGGGGGTTCCCGATTTCCTCATCACATGACGTTGCTTATGTAAGAAAAACCCAATGCATTTCGGGCGTATAATCGCCCTTCCTCAGGGGTAAGCTGTAATAATAGAAGCACATAACATGTAATTTCCCTCTTTCCATACCCACACTTACATTGCTTTTGTTTGCGTTGTTATTGCTTGAACTTTTCCCTAATCATAATCTTAACCCTATCGTCATGCATCCTGTATAACTAAACTACTATGCCAAGCAACCAAACTCAAATCTAGCAAGTGCAGTACAAAGATTGAAACCCAAAATACCGTGCTAACCCCATATTGTTTGGTGATAAAACATGCAATCTCCTAACTGTACGTACCTAATAAACATAACATGGGCCGTACGCCGTCTCCCCATCCAAAGGAAATTAACTAACTGAGCCTTAAGTCAACACAAAGTGCAAGCAATAACAACGCAAACAAAAGCAATGTAAGTGTGGGAATGGAAAGAGGGAAATTACATGTTATGTGTTTCTATTATTACAGCTTACCCCTGAGGAAGGGCGATTGGGTTTTTCTTTCATAAGCAGCATCATGCGATGAGGAAATCGGGAACCCCCTCATGTTGTGCTGAAAAGCCTGGATAGGCGCTTGTTGAAAACGGTCAAAATGTTTGAATACTGGATTCGTTGGAATAAGAAAATATACGAAGTGAAAACAGAATCTACTAATAAACAGATGAATTATGGATGAAATTGTTGCAATACATCATTTTTTGAAAGCTGTGCATCCTGACATGGAGCAAACACAAGGAGATGATGGACGGAGCGCTGAAACTTTTCAGACACTCACCCCCAGTCACAGATCTGGGTTGAATCCATCATCGTTCTTTAGCTCACTTCGCCAGCCCAGTTCAGACACAGCTATATGCATATCAGTCTTGACCCTGTGCCTCATGGGAACAGTCCAGCCCGAACTGCCAAGCCATGTCTTCCCTGGACCGAAAACAAGCATCCTGGGACCGGTTTCGGGCTAACAGCCCTCCTCAGCCAGGCTAGCTTGAATCCAGTGGCAAAGTGAGCAAGAGACACACGTCTGGGCATACGCTGCCAACTTAGGGCGAACAAAGCAAACACAAGGAGATGATGGACGGAGCGCTGAAACTTTTCAGACACTCACCCCAAGTCACAGATCTGGGTCGAATCATCATCGTTCTTTAGCTCACTTCGCCACCCCAGTTCAGACACAGCTATATGCAAATCAGTCTTCACCCTGTGCTCCATGGGAACAGTCCAGCCCGAACTGCCAAGCCATGTCTTCCCTGGACCAGAAACAAGCATCCTGGGACCGATTTCGGGCTAACAGCTCTCATCAGCCAGGCTAGCTTGAATCCAGTGGCAAAGTGAGCAAGGGACCCACATCTGGGCATACCCTACCAACTTAGGGTGAACAAAGCATACACAAGGAGATGATGGACGGAGTGCTGAAACTTTTCAGACACTCACCCCCAGTCACAGATCTAGGTTGAATCCATCATCGTTCTTTAGCTCACTTCGCCACCCCAGTACAGACACAGCTATATGCAAATCATTCTTGACCCTGTGCCTCATGGGAACAGTCCAGCCCGAACTGCCAAGCCATGTCTTCCCTGGACCGGAAACAAGCATCCTGGGACCGGTTTCAGGCTAACAGCCCTCATCAGCCAGGCTAGCTTGAATACAGTGGCAAAGTGAGCAAGGGACCCACGTCTGGGCATACCCTGCCAACTTAGGGTGAACAAAGCAAACATAAGGAGATCATGGACGGAGCGCTGAAACTTTTCAGACACTCACCCCCAGTCACCCCAGACATGGAACCTGACGAGGCTCCTATTGGATTACACTAATGTAATACTGACACACAACCCATCTGAGATTATAGCCGTATTGACTTCTACGAGGCTCTAAACCGATACTGAATTTCATAAGGCACATTGGACACCATAAAAATAATAGTACCATTGTAGTAATATTGACCGCCTTTCACCACTGTAGCAATAACAATTTCAGATAGCATGTACAGGAACCATGAGCATTCAATGAGCATTCTGCAGACTCTAAATGAATAAAGCCTCCATGAGACATATATAAATGGCACCCAAAAGAACCAAATATAAAAATATTAACATGACCAGACCCGCCATATAGTCCTAGCCAAGACATTACTCAGAAAGGATCCTGCCAGGTTTGCCATCGTGCAGCCGGGGTTGCATATAATTTAGTTTAAATTGGTGTAAACATCAATTTTCCTCTTGGCATTCCAGCTTGTCCAAATAACGTTATGTTAGGCACAGGATATGTCCCCATAGCTTTTCAGCCCCCTATTTCAACAAGCTAAACCATTTAGAAACAGGTGAAAGAAAAACTTAGTGTAAAATATGCATGTATATCAAAAAAGCATGACACCGTAAAAGGAATGCTTGTGCTCCAACGAAAGCTATTTTAAGATGTTTCTTTAACCTAAGTGACTTCTTAGCTCAGCATCTTCCTAACCAGTTAGAGCGTCTTGAGTCAGCCATATAAGTCACTGCACAAAAATGTATAGGGAGGTTTTCAAATACAGTTGTATTCCCTGTTTTCCGGTTTAAGTCTCACAAATACAATTGGTTCTGACTAGGGCCACCCTAGAGGTTTTTTTTACCCTATCTGAAAATATCCAAATACGGTCTGTCACATCTCCCTCTTCAGGGCACGTGTACACACACCCATACACACAGGAACAAATGCAAATGAAAAAGTTATTTGTTTTTTCCATATTTTATTAGAGAACATTATAACAATCAAGCAATGCAATTATAGTCACAATATATAATACTGTCCTGTTCAGTAGTATAAGAAATCCCCCCAACAGAAACCTCTCAATCGCAGATTCAAAGTTCAGTAACTTGGTGCACAGATGGCATAGCGGGAAAGGAAGTGGATAGAGGAGCAAAAGGAAAATAAAATAAAACTCACATGTTGAACCCTTGCAGACCTCCAAGCCCCTGGCATTAGAAGGAGAGGGGCATTTCAACATCTCATGGCTGAATAGCATAGTAAAAAAAAAACATTCAGGTGTCAGAAACTATTGGTTTTCCAGGAGACTACTTGATTTTCTAGCTTCAAGAAACTCTTGTTCTAATTATGGTTGGGTAAAATAAAAAGTACTACCGCCACAGATCACTTTAAGGTTGGCTCAGGTCTGTAATGTTGCCTGACAATTGATGGATAGACTTGCAGATCATCTCTCCTCATCTCTGTGGATCAGGTAGGAGCAGGAAACACTAGGATTCTGCGTTCTTGAACTTAAATATCTTTTCTTGGCCTCAAAAGTTTTGACACTATTTTCTGGGATTGGTCCCTGTTAGAAATGGGGGTCTCTAGTTGGCCATGGCTGGCGCCAAGGTCCAAATAGGGACCCTTCTTCCTAAGTCAGGGCAAGTGGGCTACCCCCTTTGATAACCCCTGCTCAACCCTGTGGTAACGTAGCACGAGCAGTTAGGCCTATCTCAGAGGCAGTGTGTGAAGCATTTATGACCATGCACAATAAGGCAGTAACGACACCACAAAAGGACACAACTCAAGTAGGTATAGAAAAATAGTATCTTTATCTAAGGTTTAGCACAAGACTCTCAAAAGCGTTTTAACCAGTCACAAGGCACGTAAATCAGTAGGGACTTAAAAAGGCAATAACGTATTCACCAGAACGTGGCACTGACTGAGTTCAAGGCCTGGGTCTACGTGACCCGTTGCGCACCAGATACCTGCTGTTGGACAGGGACACAGCACGTAGCTTCTCAAAGAAGCAGAGACGGTGACAGGCGGACTCCCAGCGACCACAGTTCTCGACTGCAGTGGTCCGCAACGTGCACTCACAATGATTCGGGCACTCGGGGACAGGCGGGCTCCCAGCGGCGGCCCGGGCTGGTGGTGGCAATGACTCTCATCGTGCAGCTCCGTGGTGGGCTCTCAGTGGCAGCAGCTCTCTCCTGGCTGTGGCGGCCCACGGGACGATTCACGATGATGCAAAGTCGGCAAAGATGCGGGCACCCAGTGGCAGCAGCTCTCTCTTAGCTGCGGCGGCCCACAGGACAAATCACGATAATGCGCAGCTGACACAAGTGCGGGCACTCAGCAGCAACAGCTCTCTCTTAGCTGCAGCGGCTCACAGGACAAATCATGATGATGCAAAGTTAGCAAAGGTGCGAGCATTCAGCGGCAGCAGCTCTCTCTTAGCTACGGCGGCTCACAGGACAAATCATGATGATGCAAAGTTAGCAAAGGTGCGAGCATTCAGCGGCAGCAGCTCTCTCTTAGCTACGGCGGCTCACAGGACAAATCACGATGATGTGCAGCTGACACAAGTGCGGGCACTCAGCGGCAACAGCTCTCTCTGAGCTGCGGCGGCCCACAGGACAAATCACGATGATGCACAGCTGACACAAGTGCGGGCACTCAGCGGCAACAGCTCTCTCTTAGCTGCGGCGGCCCACAGGACAAATCACGATGATGCACAGCTGACACAAGTGCGGGCACTCAGCGGCAACAGCTCTCTCTTAGCTGCGGCGGCCCACAGGACAAATCACGATGATGCACAGCTGACACAAGTGCGGGCACTCAGCGGCAACAGCTCTCTCTTAGCTGCGGCGGCCCACAGGACAAAGGATGATCTCAACCATTCTGGCACAACGGCGGGCACTCAGCGGCTACAGCTCTCTCTTAGCTGCGGCGGCCCACACAGATTCAGCAAAGGTTCCGAAGGTTCAAATTAAGGCGGGCGCTCAGTGGCGGCAGCTCTCTCTTAGCTGCGGCGGCCCACACAGATTCAGCGAAGGTTCTAAAGATTCAAATTAAGGCGGGCGCTCAGCGGCGGCAGCTCTCTCTTAGCTGCGGCGGCCTACACACAGAGTTAACCAGGGTTACCAGTCCGCGTTCCTCACAGTAGAACTAGAGGTTCCGGATTACTCAACGGAGGCCTCACCTGCAAGTAGAATCCCTAGCACAGGAATTCAGACGGCTGACGGGGTGAAGTCTAATGTCCCTGAGACTTCAGCAGGAGGCGCTCTCAATTCAGGCCCTCGGGTAGTTTCTTCAGCAAGGTTGGTGAAAGTTTCAAAGTCCTTTCCTCTGTTCACTCGGACAGAGTTTCGTCTTGACATCCAGAAGGAACACACTTGAACAAGGTTTCAGCGCAGCGTTTTATACCTAAAAAGTCTTTGTTCTCTGCAGTCACAAATCACTGTATCCAGCCAGAACCAGTTCGGTGGGGTCTGGGAGCACTTGGTTTATGAGGCGACATCCTGCCCTTTGAGAATCTGGGCGTCTGCTATCAGACGCCCAGTGGGAGGTGGAGCCCTCATTCACCTTGCCAGGCACGGCCCTGCTCAGATCAAAGAGCCACTCCTCCCCATACTCTAAAGGCCGAACTCTCTCTCCAGCCAGGTCTGACCCAGCTGGCCCTGCTGCTCCAAAATCAGACAGCCAATACACACGCTAGCAAAGCCTACAGGAAAGCTTAGGCCAGAAAATACCTCGTTTCTAGTAGAGGCATTTTCGAACACGGGCTACGCTAATAATCCTCACTAAAAGATGTATCTCAATGTTCTGAGCTTAGACATATCAAATTCGACGTTCCTATCAGGTTCCTGGGGGCAGGTAGGATTAGGGCATGTAATATTCAGCCTGCCCATTCTGGCCTATGAGAACGGATAGCCTCACAATAGTAAACAGTGAAATGGAGGGTAACTCGCTATTAGAACATGCTACACAGGCATACTTTAAAAGCTGCTTTGGTGGGTAGCGCAAATCAGCGCTGCAGGCCCACCAGCAGTATTTGGTCTACCAGCCCTGGGCACACACAGTGCACTGATACTAGGGGCTGACAGGTAAACCAAACGAGCCAATTATGGTTATCCCAATTCATGCAGTTATCTTTACACAGGGAGCATTCGCGCTGTGTCACTGATTGGCAGTGGCACAGCACCCAGAGCATCTAAATCCAGCCAACATAAAAGGTAAGAAGCGAAAAGAGGAAGGGAGACCCGCGCCAATGATGCCAGGTCTAAACACGCGTCCCCTCCAGCTGAAATGTGGGGAGAACTAACCATTCCCTTGGGAGTTCTCATCACTAAGGCGGAAAAACCTGGACAGACCGCCAGCATTGGCGTGTTCTGTACCAGGGCGGTGTTCCACCGTGAAATCCATACCCTGTAGGGAAATGGACCACCTCAACAACTTGGGATTCTCACCCCTCATATGCATCAACCATCTAAGGGGCCTGTGGTCTGTCTGAACCCGGAAGTGAGTCCCAAACAGATATGGTCTCAGCTTCTTCAGCGCCCAGACCACAGCAAATGCCTCACGCTCAATTGCACTCCACCTCTGTTCCCGGGGAAGTAACCTCCTGCTTAGGAAGGCTACCGGTTGGTCTAGTCCCTCCTCATTGATCTGTGACAGAACAGCCCCAATACCATGCTCTGAGGCGTCTGTCTGGACAACAAATAGCTTTGAAAAGTCGGGCACCTGAAGCACGGGTGCGGTGCACATGGCAGTCTTCAGGGCGTCAAAAGCGTTCTGACAGGTGTCAGTCCAGTTTACCTTCTTTGGCTGCTTCTTTGAAGTCAGCTCAGTCAAGGGTGCAACAATGTTGCCATATCCCTTGACAAACCTCCTGGAGTACCCCGTGAGTCCTAAGAAGGCTCTCACCTGCGTCTGCGTCTGAGTCTTGGGGGGTTCCCACGCCAGGATAGTTTCAATTTTGGGCTGAAGGGGCGCCACCTGGCCGTTCCCCACCTGGTGCCCCAAATACACTACAGAACCCTGCCCAATCTGGCACTTACTGGCTTTGATTGTGAGGCCTGCCTTCTGCAGTGCCATCAATACCTCCCAGAGGTGGCGCAGGTGGTCCTCCCAATAGGAGCTAAACCCCGCAATCTCATCCAGGTAGGTGGCACTGAAGTCTTCCAGCCCAACCAACACCCTGTTGACCAGCCTCTGAAAGGTGGCAGGGGCATTCTTCATCCCAAAGGGCATCACCCGGAACTGGTAGTGCCCATCGGGTGTGGAGAAGGCTGACCTCTCCTTTGCTCCCTCGGTCAAGGCGATCTGCCACTACCCAGACGTCAAATCAAATGTGCTGAGGTATTTTGCAGCCCCTAACCGATCTATGAGCTCATCAGCTCTGGGGATGGGGTGCGCGTCAGTCTTCATGACTGAATTGAGGCCCCGATATTCCACGCAGAACCGAAGTTCTGGGGTGGTACCAGGCGCAGCAGCTTTTGGTACCAGGACCACTGGGCTGGACCAAGGGCTGCTAGAGGACTCAATCACCCCAAGGGCAAACATTTTGGTAACCTCATCCTTAATGTAGGCCCTTACCCAGTCAGTCACTCGGTAAGCCTTGTGCTTAATGGGAGGACTGTCCCCGGTGTCCACGTCATGGACACACCAATCAGTGAAACTAGGTACCAGGGAGAACAAATCACTGAATTGCCCCAACAGTTGGCGACAATCACCCTGCTGCTCAGGGGTCAGCGTGGTGGAGAGGACCACACCCTCCACTGACCCATCTCGCTCCCCTGCACACAGGAGGTCAGGAAGGGGCTCGCTCTCCTCCTCCATCCCAGCATCTGTGGCCAGAAGCATGCCCACTTCAGACCTCTCAAAGTGGGGCTTCAGGCGGTTAACATGCAGGACCCGCAAGGGGTTCCTGGGAGACTGCTAGTCCACCACGTAGGTAACAGGACTCTTGCGCTCCACCACCTCAAAGGGGCCGGTCCACCTATCCTGGAGCGCACAGGGCTCCACCGGGTCCATGACCCAAACCTTCTGTCCAGGCTGAAACAGAGTGGCATTCTGATCGTGCCAGCGTTTCATCTCTTCCTGGCTGGCTTCCAGGTTTGCCTCAGCAAGTTTCCTGAAGCGCCGAGTCTGGTTCCTGAAGGCCAGCATGTAACTAAACACATCCTGGGGAGGTTTCCTGGGGGATTGCTCCCAGCCTTCCTTGACCAGACCCAGAGGCCCTCCTACCGGGTGACCATAGAGCAGCTCAAAGGGACTGAACCCTAAGGACTTCTGTGGCACCTCACGGTAAGCAAACAACAGGCATGGCAAGAGGACGTCCCACTTACGCCTCATGGGCTCACCTAGGCCCATAATCATGCCCTTGAGGGTCCGGTTGAATCTCTCAACCAGCCCATTACCCTGGGGGTGGTAAGGAGTGGTGAACTTATATGTTACCCCACACTCCTCCCACAGAGACTTCATGTACTTGGAGATGAAGTTAGTTCCCCTATTGGACACCACCTCTCTGGGGAATCCCACACAGGAGAAAATCCCCATCAGTGCCCGTCCCACCACGGGGCCGTCACTGTCCTAAGCGGGATGGCCTCAGGGTACCGGGTGGCATGGTCCACCAAGACCAGGATGAACCTGTTGCCCATGGCTGTCTTGGGATCCAGAGGCCCCACAATATCAATGCCCACTCTCTCGAATGGGGTGCTCACAACGGGAAAGGGCTGTATTGGGGCCTTAATCTTCCCCCCACTCTTCCCACTTGCCTGGCAAGTCTCACACGTTCTGCAGTGAGCATCTGAGCTCCGGCGCATCTAGGGCCAGTAGAAGTGGGTGACTAGCCTCTCAAAGGTCTTGGTCTGCCCCAGATGTCCGGCCAGTGGCACATCATGAGCCAACCCCAGTAGGAAGGACCTGAAGCGCTGGGGTACCACCAGCACACGGCACACGGCCTGACCCAGGCTCTGCAACCTTAGGCTCGCTGTAAAGGAGATCATTCTCCCAATAGATCCAATGTGACCCTGTCTGATCACCTGCTGCCTGGGCGGCGGCCTGTCGCCGCACCCCCTCAAGAGAAGGGCAGGTTCTCTGTCGCTCGCAAAATTCCTCCCTGGAGGGCCCCCCTTCCTGCTGCCAATGGGTCAGCTCCGGTAGGTTCCCCAGTTCGGCCACTTGCTCCCCTGTAGGTTCCAGGGCATCCCCCTCAAGGTCTGCTCCCTCTGGGACTGTGGGAACCGCGGGGGCCGGTTTCCCGCGCCCCCTACCCCTTCTCTTTAAGGTAGGGGCCTGGGCCATACTTTCAGGCTCCAGACCCTCCTGAACATCCTTCTGAGCTGTCATGGACCGAGTGGTCACACACGCCCACTCAGGCAGACCCAACATTTCCAAATGAGACTTTCTCTCCACCGTCACCCACGGGGAGTTCTCTAGATCATTGCCCAACAGACAGTCTACAGGCATGGCGGGCCTCACAGCCACTTGAAGAGTTCCTGAGACCCCCCCACTCGAAGGGAACCTGAGCCACTTCACACTGGCTTTCTGAGTTGTCCGCTGACACTACGGGGCAGAATGCATGGGGGACAACCTGCTCTTTGGACACCAACCGGGAGCTGACAGCAGTCACACTAGCTCCGGTGTCCCTGAGAGCCTCCACCCTATGGCCATTGATGGTCACCCACTGCCGGTACTTCCTAGTGTTATTAGGCAGTGTGGGGTTAGGGACCTTCTCAAAGTCTCCTAGCGAGACAAGGGTTAACTCTATGGGATCCCACCCACCTTGGACCTCTACCTCCTCCCCCCCCGGGCTACACTGACAATCTGGCGGGATGGTGCATGGGGTGGTGCACGAGGGGATGCATTGGGGTCCCTCTGGGGACACTGGGGATCATAATACCGGTGGCCCACTTGACCACACTTGAAACAAGTGAGTGGCCCCCTCTGAACAGGCCTAACTGTCGGGGACACTGGCTTCTTCTCAGGGGGAGGCTGGGACACCACTGCTTGGTTCCCCTGGGAATTACTTTGGGGCCCTCTCTGGAACTCCCTCAGCTTACCCTTGTCCCCCCACTTCTCTGCTGGGGACCCTGCCCACCTCTGGCGAAGTCTCCCACAAAACCTTTGCGGACCCGGGTGCTCACCCAGCGGTCCGCTTCCTCAGCAAGCTTCCTAGGGTTAGTCAGCTTGCTATCAATCAGGTGCTGGCGTAGCTCTGGAAAACAGTTACTAGAAAAATGCTCCCACGCAAACAAATCATACAATTGCTCGAAAGTTTCCACTTTGCTACCCTTTACCCGGCGATCCATTGCTCTGCAGAAAAATGACACATATTCAACCCATGTGGTACCCTCTAACTTCTTACAGGTTCTAAACCTCTGCCTGTACATTTCTGGGGTCAAATCATAACGGGTCATCAAAGATTCTTTCATATGGGCATACACCATCCTGCTCTCCTCAGGCAGGTCCAACAGGGTATCCCTACCATCACTCACAAAGTGCCCCCACAATCCCGCTCCAAAATCCTGCTCAGGGACCCGGTGGGACACCATTGCTATCTCATATGCGGCAAACCATTGCCCAATATCCACACTCTTGTGAAAATCCTTAATGACATCCTTAGGAATATAAACTCTACTCTCAGGAGTTACTAAAGGTATGCTGCCACCAGAGGGGGAGACCGGGACACTCCTCGCCCTGGTCTCTATCTCCCTCAACATTCTCTCATGCTCCATTCTCATTTTCTCAAGTTCAATTGATAATCAATTCTTCTCAATGTCTAACTTCTACTCTCAAGGTCCTTCTGACCTTCCAATATAGCCATCTCCAAACTATGCCTCCTATCTCTCTCCCTGTCCTCCAGCTCTTCTGGGGTCAGGCTCCTTTGGGATACACTAGTACCTGGATTGGAGGGTGTTCTATCTCCCCCCCCTCTACTGCATCATCCTGCTGCCCTCCAGCATTCTCTTCCTCATCCCCAGCGGAATCTCTTGCTTCCCACCAGGCCTTCAGCGCCTTGTGGTACTCCTCCTTCCAAGAGAGACCTATTACGGGGACTGCGATTTGCTTACAACATGACTTCAGCTGTTTGGCAGTATAGGTATCTAATCTTTCCTCCTCAAAGGCGAGATCCTCCAAAGCATTGGATGTTGGCCTTCCCATATTAGCAGTACTCATGGCTGCAATCAACAATTCAATACTAAAACAACCAACCCAAAAAAAAATTCGAAGAGGGAAAAAAATCCGCGCGTGTCTGCGCTTTCGTCTGTACTCACTAGTGGTGTCTACCAGTTATTGTACGTGGATCATAAATGCAAGTCCTGATCCCACCGCTGCCACCAATGTTAGAAATGGGGGTCTCTAGTTGGCCATGGCTGGCACCACTGTCCAAATAGGGACCCTTCTTCCTAAGTCAGAGCAAGTGGGCTACCCCCTTTGATAACCCCTGCTCAACCCTGTGGTAACGTAACACGAGCAGTTAGGCCTATCTCAGAGGCAGTGCGTGAAGCATTTATGACCATGCACAATAAGGCAGTAACGACACCACAAAAGGACACAACTCAAGTAGGTATAGAAAAATAGTATCTTTATCTAAGGTTTAGCACGAGACTCTCAAAAGCGTTTTAACCAGTCACAAGGCACGTAAATCAGTAGGGACTTAAAAAGGCAATAACGTATTCACCAGAACGTGGCACTGACTGAGTTCAAGGCCTGGGTCTACGCGACCCGTTGCGCACCAGATACCTGCCGTTGGATGGGGACACAGCACGTAGCTTCTCAAAGAAGCGGAGACCGTGACAGGCGGACTCCCAGCGACCAGAGTTCTCGACTGCAGTGGTCCGCAATGTGCACTCACAATGATTCGGGCACTCGGGGACAGGCAGGCTCCCAGCGGCAGCATGGTTTCCTGCCGCTAAAACGGCGATAATTTTAACGTGGGTCTTGCTAATATGCCCCATAGTGTTCAGAAGAAATCCAGTGATGTTACGGAGTAACAGTGAGACAGGAGGAAATTCAGTACATCAGATACATGTTTAAAGGGTCAATCAAGAGTAAAACCCAATTGTACGTAAATCACTGAATATATAGGAGATTGGTCTATGTATTCAAAAGGCTACTGTGTTGTTAGTTGCAAATGCTCTGTATCAGTATATGTTCATGTACCAAGAAAGTATTGCATCTCATGCACCGGTAGTACTTTTTTAAGGGAAGTTTTGAGGATCAGGATGAGTAACAAAGATATGGGCTCAAGACCAAGGGGAAGAGACCCAGAAAAACAAGGAGGGGAAATAGAGGAGGGCACAACTCCAAAAGAGAGAAGAGGAATGCAGACCAGGTCATGGAACAAAAACAAATACCTGTACACTATGATTTAGATATTAAGGTACTGAATGTGCCCAGCAAAGCATTGTCGGATGATATGATTTCTGTACTACCGAAAGGTATGAGCTTTTGCTCTACACAGCGATGTGATATTTTAAATGTGAAAGTGGACTTGCATAGATTTGTCAGACATTTGAAATTGAAAAAGTTTTTTGCCAATAAGGACACAATAAAACAATCTGAAACACATGATATGACTATTGGTGAAGCCTCAATCCAGGATGCCAGAGACACGACCTTGTTACTCTAGATTACTGAGACAGAGGATGACCTGATCACAATTCATAAGTTGCTTAGGGACTTAGAGCTTAGCTCCGACTGGAGTGAGGATAGTGGCCTTAAACCCAAATCGAAGTGGACACCACAAGTTCTTAGTGGTAGCAATTTGGATTTATTTTACAATGCTGTCTTGAATGACTTTGATAGTTGGGGCAAAAAGTCACGACGAAGTGTAGGCACACGCAGGAGACACAACCTTACACCAGGAGGATATGAAGCTCTACCAACATTATCATATGACCAGGACCTAATCCTTAGAGAGGCAGGCAAGGGGGGCTGTATGGTAGTTATGGACAGAATTGAATATGACAAGGATCACAGTTAAATGACACCAGGTGTTATCAGACGTTATCTCACAACCCTATCCTAGAAATAACTAAGTGCAATAATGGTCATTTGAAGAAATGGCTAGGACTGGGACTGCTGAGTGAAGATGAATACTTTTACTTGACTATTGATCGACCAAGGTACCCATGTATATATACTTTACCTAAGGCACACAAGAACTTGCCCTTCCCTCCTGGTAGACCAATTATATCAGGCATAGGTGGTCCCACGGAGATAGCAGACAGGTTTACTATTGGTGGTGCATACCAGCCCTCTCTGTTAAAAGTCCTGGAGTAATAAGTCAATACATCCTCAGATGGATACGAGAATACTCTTTCCCCTTCCTCTTTGCTACACTGTGAGGATGTGTTTACTGAAACCCTGTGGTTTTTTATGCAGGTGAGCAGTGAGGCCTGGTTGCGCAGGGGCGGCCAAGACGGGTCTGGGGACCAGCGGCCTGGGGTGCAGCAGGCGCACAGGATCGCAGGCACCGCCGTTCATGACGTCGGCCTCGTGGTGGGCTGAGAGGTGCCGCCCTGGCAGACACGTTGGCCATTCCGGAAGAGAACCACGCCCAGAGCAACGGTCTTTTTATTCACACCCCTACTCTGGCCTGGTGTACGCCGGGCCAGCCCACTCCGCTCACGCTTACAGGGGGGGACGTAATAAGCTACATTTCCGCGATCTTCCCCACTGCCTGGGGTGACATGGTTGCGTCCACTGTCCACTACACTCCAAACACCAGCAGTATATGTCGACATGGACATGTCTGTGGTCTGCATACTGCAGTCTGGCCAGCACATCCATGCCACATTTGGCATTGTGTACATTCTCATTCATGGGTCACTTGCCTCCTTCGCACATGCCTGGTTCCCACCTCTCCCCACATTCTGCTATTGTGTGGCTGAGGTGCCATGCCGTTGATGGGTTGTGTACATGGCTAGCCCAGGTTACCACAGTAAGTTGTGCTGTCGTGTCTGGTAGGTGGGAATGTTGTTTGGCATGTTGTATGTGAGTTTGTAACGTGTGCATTCCCAGAGTCGTGAGTTGCATGACGGTGGAGTTGAGGTGTGTGGTGTGTTCATTTGGTACTTACCAACAAGCAATTCATTCCCATAGGTGCCATCCTGAAAGCGCTGGTTGATGATGGACTGTCGGAAGATGAAGGAATCATGCACACTGGCTGGGTAGTTGGCGATGACATTGGTGAAGAGTCCCAGGTGGTCCACTATTGCCTGCACATTGATGGAATGCGTGTGCTTCCTGTTGCGGTAATTGTGTGCAGGACATCTAACCTGGGCTTCTATTGGAATTCCATAACGCATATTAGCAAGCCCATTATCGCCGTTTTAGCGGCAGTTTCCTGCCGCTAAAACGGCGATAATTTTAACGTGGGTCTTGCTAATATGCCTCCATGTATTTTGGACCTTTTCTATACTCAATGACCAAGCCTGCATACGACAAATGTGCATCATGATTTTGGAGATAAGTTGATTCTATACATTTCTCAGATGTATGTGTACTCATTAACATGGATTGTATAATATGAACATTGAGTTTGTATTGAAAGTATTGATGATATTTGGGATTTACCAACGTGTCACACTTCTCACCCTACGATATACTTATATTTTGTAATCATCACATTTCACTGGCAATATTCAGATTTATGCCCCAATCTATATACAATAGCAGATGGGTTTACCATTGTTGGTGCATACCAGCCCTCTCTGTTACTAGTCCTGGAGTAATAAGTCAATACATCCACCAGATGGATATGAGAATACTTTTCCAATCAATCAATAAGACATTTGTAGAGCGCACTACATACCCGCGAGGGTCTCAAGGTGCTGGGAGGGGGGGGGGGGTGCTACTGGTCAAACAGCCAGGTCTTGAGTAGCCTCCTGAAGGTCAGCAGGTCTTGGGTCTGTCGTAGGCTCAGTGAGAGGGTGTTCCAGGTCTTGGTGGCGAGGTGGGAGAAGGATCTCCCGCCGGTGGTTCTTCTTCGGATGCGAGGGACGGTGGCGAGTGCGAGGCCGGCGGAGCGGAGCTGGCGGTTGGGGATGTAGAAGGAAAGTCGTCTGTTGAGGTAGGCTGGGCCGGTCTTGTGGAGTGCCTTGTGTGCGTGGATGAGGAGCTTGAAGGATGTCCTCTTGTTGACGGGGAGCCAGTGCAGGTTTCTCAGGTGGGGGGTGATGTGGCTGTGGCGTGGTCCGTAGAGGATCAGTCGTGCAGAAGCGTTTTGGATGCGTTGCAGTCGTTTGATGAGCTTGATCGGGGCTTCCGCGTAGAGGGCGTTTCCGTAGTCTAGTCTGCTGCTAACAAGGGCCTGGGTGACTGTTCTTCTTGTAACTGTCGGGATCCACCTGTAGATCTTGCGGAGCATACAGAGGGTGTTGAAGCAGGAGGAGGAGACGGCGTTGACTTGCTTGGTCATTGAGAGCGTTGAGTCGAGGATGATTCCCAGGTTGTGTGCGTGGTCGGTGGGTGTCAGGGCTGCCCCCAGTGCCGTCGGCCACCAGGAGTCGTCCCAGGCTGAAGGGTTGGAGCCGAGGATGACGACCTCCGTCTTGTCCGAGTTCAGCTACAGTCGGCTGATCTTCATCCAGTCGGCGACGGCCTTCATTCCTTCGTGGAGGTTGGATTTGGCGGTGATGGGGTCCTTGGTGAGGGAGAGGATCAGTTGAGTATCATCGGCATAGGAGATTATGTTGAGGTCGTGCTGTCGGGCGACGTGTGCGAGCGGGGCCATGTAGATGTTGAACAGTGTCGGGCTGAGGGAAGATCCCTGGGGTACGCCACAGATGATCTCGAAGGCTTCGGATCAGAATGGGGGGAGGCGGACGCTCTGGGGTCTGCCGGAGAGGAAGGAGGTGGTCCATTCCAGAGCCTTGTCTTGGATCCCTACGGCATGGAGGCGTGCGCGTAGTGTGTGGTGGCAGACGGTGTCGAAGGCGACGGAGAGGTCCAGGAGGATGAGGGCTGTGGTCTCACCGTTGTCCAGCAGGGTCCTGATGTCGTCGGTGGCGGCGATGAGGGCAGTCTCGGTGCTGTGGTTGCTGCGGAACCCTGACTGGGAAGGGTCCAGGATTCTGTTTTCTTCGAGGTATCGGGTTAGCTGTCTGTTGACGATCTTCTCGATGACCTTGGCCGGGAACGGAAGCAGAGAGATGGGCCGGAAGTTCTTGAGGTCTCTTGGGTCCGCCTTGGGTTTTTTGAGTAGGGCGTTGATCTTGGCGTGTTTCCAGCTCTCTGGGAAGGTTGCGGTCTCGAGGGAGAGATTGATGACGTTGCGCAGATGGGGTGCGATGGAGCTGCTGGCTTTGTTGAAGATGTGGTGCGGGAATGGGTCTGACGGGGAGCCGGAGTGGATTGTGCTCATGGTCTTGATGGTGTCATCGATGCTCACGTTGGCCCAGACTAGCAGGGGGTCGTGGTCGATGGTGTGTGGAGAGTCTGTTGTGTTGATGTCTGTTGGGGCTGTCTGGGTGTTGAAGCTGTCGTGGATGTCTGCTATCTTGCGGTGAAAAAAGTGGTGAGGGAGTCGCACAGGGCTTGCGACGGCGGGATGTCGTTGGTGTTGGAGCTGGGGTTGGAGAGTTCCTTCACGATGTTGAAGAGCTCCTTGCTATTGTGTGCGTTGTTGTCGAGGCGGTCTTTGAAGGAGGTCCTCTTGGCAGTCCTGATGAGGTGATGGTGGGCTGCGTGGCTGTCCGGAGTCTGCTCACTGTGCCATTTCTTCTTTAGTTTCCGGCAGGCTCGCTTGGAGGCTCGGAGTTCTGGGGTGAACCAGCTGGCCCTCTTGCTGGTGTCTCAGTAGGAGGGTTTCTTCAGCGGGACGAGGGTGTTGGCGCAGTCGTCGATCCAGCGTCTGAGGCTGTGGGCAGCGTCGTCGGTGTTGGAGGGTTCGGTGGGTGGGCTGAGAGCGAGGTTTGCGTGTAGTTGGTCTTCGGTGATTTTGCTCCAGCAGCGGCGGGGGATCTGTTGGGTGCGGTGGTGTGTGGTGGGTTTCTGGAAGGTGAAGTGGATGCAGCGGTGGTCGGTCCAGAGGAGTTCAGTGGTGTGGCTGAATGAGACGTGGGAGCTTGAGGAGAAGACGGGGTCGAGCGTGTGGCCGGCGGAGTGGGTAGGCGTTGTGACGAGTTTCCTCAGTCCGAGGTTGGCGAGGTTATCGATCAGGGTGGTGGAGTTGCTGTTGTTGTTGTTCTCAAGGTGAAAGTTCAGGTCTCCGAGGAGGATGTAGTCGGTGGAGGTCAGGGCGTGCGTGCTGATGAAGTCGGCGATGGAGTCGCTGAACTGGGGTCGGGGTCCGGGGGGTCTGTAGACGAGGGTGCCTCTGAGGGTGGAGTTGAGGTCTGTGTGGATCAGGAAATGCAAATGTTCGGCGGTGCTGAGAGTGTCGTCGGTGCTGGTCGAGACCCTGATGCTGTTCTTGTGGACGATGGCGATTCCTCCTCCGACTCCGTTGGTGCGGTCTCTGTGGGTGATCTTGTAGCCGTCTGGGATGGCAATGGCGATGTCGGGTGCGGAGGAGTTGTTCTTCCAGGTCTCTGTTAGGAAGGCGACGTCCGGGGATGAAGTGTCGAGCAGGTCCCAGAGCTCGACGGCATGTTTGCGTGCGGAGCGGGTGTTCAGTAGGATGCATCGGAGGTGATTGTGGCCTTTCTTGGCGGGTGGTTCGGCCGCTCTGAGGCTGGTGTAGCTGCAGTTCCGGCAGGTGAAGGGACCCTGTGTGCGTTTCGGGGCAGCTTTGAAGCAGGTGTGGGTCCGTCTGGAGTTGAGGGCGTGGAGTGTGCTTTTTCCTCTTTGCTACACTGTGGCGATGTTTTTACTGAAACTATGTGGTTTTTATATCTTTTCGTGTTAATATTGATGCACTCCAAGATGGCCGCTGCCGTTTTGGAGTAATGTAGTGGCTCCATGACGGCGAACTTGACTGCCATATTGGTGGGGTACTGGTTTTTGGCTTTATGTTTCTTCATTTAGACGTAATGGCTACACGATGATCTTGAATACACTATAACCCACGGGATAAGGGGAATTATTGAGACCGAGACTAATGATGGATATATAGGCGGGATTACTTACGATATTCGATGCGGCTGATGCATGGCAGGATGCTATAGGCATTTGGATATAAGTACCAAACACAAGATAGCGCCAGACAAACACGCAGAACGAACACGGAACGAACGAGTGCTCTCAGAAAGTCCAGAGGATCTATAACTGGTACAGTAGCCGAATACTATTCACAGCTTTTTTGCCGGGATACACTTAGCTACTTGTTGTGTGGGATTTGAGATGTTATATGGATGTATAGTACTTTCTTTGGTACTATGCACGACGATGTTATGATTCGAATTGATGCAGGAACAGAGGAATATACGCATGGTTAGTCGATTTATTTAGAGTATAATAAGCTTGTTACGCACATATAGCCAGTTTCAAGCACGGCTATCGTTGTATTTAAAAGTAAGTGCGTAATACACACTTTCGGATATATTATGTCAACGAATCCCGATATCTCTTATTACAGGGTGCTACTGCGCCCGCATATAAAATTTGGATCGATATTACAAGTTTGGAGGCCATTACTTTAGATGTAGCCTGTGAGCTTTTATTGGAAGTTTAGGATATAGTTCATTATATTTTTACAATCTAGCATACATTGATCAGTCTATTTGTTTATATAAACAGATGAATGAGGACTTTCTTTAGTATTTACTGGATACCTCGTTTAGGTACGGTAATTCGTATATAGAGGTGAGCTGGTATGCATACACCTATACACACGAATATCTTTTAAGTCAACAGGGTGTGAACAAGGGTGGTTTTGTTCGGGATCACTCTTTCTGTTGTGACACTTATATCTTGCTAAACATGTGGAATATGCTATTGATTTTAAACTCATTTTCTAACAACATGTGAATAATAATATGAGACACTATGTTCTTTACCTTGGAGTGACTACAATCTGTTGGTGATAACTGGGATTAAGTGACTTTGCCCTTAGAACTAACTCATCACGGGTCTTGACATGGAGTTTCTCTTTTTCCTTTTTCTATTTTCTATTTTAGTCTCTATTTTGTTATATTAATTGGAGTATGATTTGTTGTGACACTTTAGAGAGACTATGTTTTGATGTGATCTATGTGAGACTACAATATGGCTAATTTCTCTTGTAGCCCTGATGAAATCACTTGTGTTAATGTACCCATGACGAAATGCCTGTTGGCTACAATTAAAACTGGAGGGAATTCTGGAACTCAGAAGTGATTTGTGTAAAAAGAATAAAAAGACAAAGAATTGCAACTGAAGAACACAAATATTTTTTACATTATTTCTTGGATGATGTGTTGCTCAGGGGCTGTATGGATTTGATCTGGTTGTGGACTGTGTCCACTTCACATTTTGAGGGTATAAGTGGCTACCCCTTTCCCTTTGGAGCACTGTAAGACTAGACACTATTTACATGGGGATACTGATAGGTTTGCGCAACAGATACCCTTGCCACTGACAATTTCTCAAGAAATAGGGCATAAGAGCACTCCGAGAGCTGCATTCATAGTGGGTTGTTTCCTCCACCCCAACACTCTGATTCACTCCAATTACGAAAGCTCTTGAAAGATTATCCAGGCACTTCACCTCCTGCTCCAACCGAACTACAAACATGACTGCATTCTCAAATGTAATCACAGGAGAAAATGGTGTTTCCCGGCAACCCCAGCCTTGGTTTCCAGACTCTAAAGTATCCAGAATCTGCTTCTTGGTCTTGGACACATTTCTCCTCATCTCTTTCAGTTTTTTCTCTATCATAAAGACCTTCTTGCTGATCATCACAGTCATAGTTTTCATCTTCTTTCATCACTTAAGGATTCAGAGGAGGACAATCTGATAAAAGGGTCCCCCTTTGCTTTTCAATTCTTCAGTATATCACAGTGTAGAAAAGTCTTTTGTTTCCTTCGGCCCCGTGTGTTTGTTGTCCTTTGGAGGCATAGTGCAGCAGTCATGTGCTATATTTATAGAGGTCAAGCTCAGGATGGTCTGCCACCTGGTCTCTGGAAGAACTATCTAATTAAAGCAATTCTAGCTGTGGTCATCAATCAGGTGGTGATAGTAAAGTCCCCCTCAACCCAACCCAACACCCTACAGCATTCCATAGAGTCATCACAGTCAGTGCCTTCTGTCTTCACCTCAGGGCAGATGCAGAGTGAAGTCCTGACAGTGCCAGTATCACCAATAGGCCTGTAGACTTATGGGATTGCCTCACTCCTCCAGCTGATGTCTGGATGAAAGCCACAACAGAATTTCATTCAAGCGCAGCCGCCCAGCAATGCCTTTCAAAGCAGTGTCCGCTATCTTGGATCACACAGTCAGCAAAGGGGAGGCTCTGATGACTTGTCCGAAAAGGTGGATACAAAAGGGGCCATGGACTCAAAGACAGTACATCTGGATCTCCTCTGTCTCCTACATCTGTCACCCAATCCACAACTTTAACTCAGCCCTCACACAGCTGTCAGAAGGCTCAGAAATGGAAGGGGGTCAGAGCTCTTCACATAGACATCCATCTGAGCCCCCTAATAATTATACCACCCTATTTATTGTTAACATATTCCATGCACCCTTCACTAGGATTATTCACTAATGCATTTTGCAAGATACTCTCTACACTATACATGTCAACCTTACATAAGAGAAAGATTAAGACAACTAAATCTAGGGAATTTAATTTTCCTTTAACACACGTTGAAGTGAGAGAAGTTTGAGTGCGAGACAACTAAAATGAAGCCATTTGTGCTATAAAATGATCAGAGCTTTTGGCCAAAATATCCATGTGTACATGTCTCAAACAATGATGAGGCACAATTGAATGAAGAGATTGCTTTTAGAAGTTAAGCATCTTTAAAAAAAATGAGGTGACAGAAAGAAGAGAAATAAAGAGAGACAAAAAAGAAGGGAAAGGGAAAAAGAGAGGAAGAAAAGGAAAAAAGAATGACAGACGACAGAATAAAAAAATAAGAAAAAGATGGAAAGAAGAAAAAGAAAGGAGAAAAAGGATGTCGGGATAAAAGAAGTAAAGAGAGAAAGAACTGAGTAAATGTAGGATAGAAATAAGACAGGAGTAACAAAAGAAGTAAACAAGAACAAAGGAGTGCAACAAAGGAAAGGAAGAGCATGAAAGAGAGAGAGAACGAATCACATAAAGATTGAGAAAATAAAGATATAGGGATTTAAAGAAAGTAAAGAATGGAAGAGAGGAAGGAAGCTGGGTGGAACAAAGAAAGGAACAAAAGGAGAAAATGTGAAAGAAAAACAAAGCAGAAAAGAAAGGAGATCAAGTAATAAAGAAAGAGAGAAGGAAAGAAGGAAGGAAAGAAAGAGAAAGAAGAAAAAGAGAAAAGGAACAACAGAAAGAAAAAAACAAAGAACTGCTCCAAATGGATGCTGTATCTCTGACAAGTAAAAGCTAAGGCCAGTATTGAAACCCTATATTTGAGGCCTTTGCTACTAGCAAATTGTGAGCATGGTTATAATATCCATAAAACACAATGCTTAAGTGATCCCCCATGATTGGAGATCTCACTGACAATACAAACTTGGTGCCCTTCTGCCTCAAATTGTGATTGGTGGGTAGGACACGGAAAACTCTGCCAGGATACTGTGTGATTCTGTCTTTCAAAACACCAAGATTGGTGGAGGCTGTCCTGAATAGAACCAGGGCCACCTATGTATCTTTAAGCACCGTTCCTGCTCTCCCCTTAGGCTATTTTTATCAACTGAGCTTGATTGGGGACCTCAATCGACCAAAGTCTCCACACATTCTAATACCATTGACCAATACAATTTATATTGTTCCAACATTTATTCGGTTTCAGGATTTAACAAATCTTAATGGGTTAGATTGGCTTGACGTGGAGCATTTGGAGGGTCCTGAGGGGGAGTCCAGAGTTTGATATTGTTCAGTTTAACCCTGGTAATGGGACACTTATTCAAGAACTAAGCGGGTTAAATACTTTGTTAACTGCTGCCCCTATGCAGCCAACCATTGACTCCATTACTGATACCACACTAATTAACTGTGTGGAGAATTGTCCCGACATCTCTCCTGTTAATATTAGATTTCTATTCTGGAATGTGGCAGGTCTCCGGAACAAAATTAATAATCCAGAATGGTTAGAATTTGTCGAGGGCTTTAACTTTATTTGTCTCCAAGAGACTTGGCTCACGGAACCTGTGCACATGTATGGGTTCAGAACATACCATGTCCCTGCCGTTTCTACATCACGTGGTAGATCAAAAGGAGACCTATGTATTTTTGTTGCTAATAACCTACAATTTGTAAGAATAACCAAAGATTTAGTTAATACTTAATATCAAGTAATTGTCTGTGAAGGCTCAGGTCTGGCTAGGCTAGCAGTGATTAACCTGTATAACAACGCTCCAAGCTGTGATATAATAACAAACCTACACAAACTGGATGAAGATCTGGAATGTCTGGACAAAAGCTGCAGGAAGAACGGGGGGGTGATTTTAACATCCAATTATGAAGCTTACCCTCCGTAAAAACATGTGGTATAATTAATTCAGATGATGTGGGCCAAACACATTTCATTCACAACCAATATGGAGATAAATTAAATGAACTTATATACAAATTTGATTTATCATTTTCTAATGAAATTTCATCCCCATATGCCCCATTTAGATGTACCTTTAATGGGAGAAATGACAACAGTATAATTGATTATGTCTTATTATCGAACAACTCTGCTACCCATGCTTTTAACTTTCACAGTCATTTTATTCCACTAAGAGACCATTTCCCACAGTCTGTACAAATTTCAGCAGTTATACTATCTAGGAAACAGCACATTTACAGCTCGGACCATATTGGAGAACTCAAGCTAGCTACTCTCAATGGCTATTCCCTGTGGTGGCAACAAATCATCCCTGAGGGGTTTTTAAAACAATTAATCTGTAGCAAAGGGGAAGCCTTTGAGATCTGTCTAGACAACACTTCACTGCCCACGGAGATCATTAGTGCCCTTTTTGGCAATTACGCAGGTTGTTAAGGAGAGCCTCCATATTACTAGGAAAATCAAAGAGAAGAGAAGTGGATGGTTTGACTCACTTTGCACTAAGGCTAATAAGAGGCTAAAGGATGCACTACACAAAAACCCAAGATGTAGATTTGAGGTCCAGGCTTTTAGATTAGCCTATAAACAAGCAGTGAAACAAAGGAAAACACAGCTAAGAGAAGAGGCATGGGATGCTATACATGAACCAAGTATTAATAATGACAACAATGCATTCTGGAAGGCAGTTAACTCCGCACCATTGAAAGAAGATGTTGGCCCTGGTATCGTGGTTGCAATACCAGAGGATGACTGGATAAAACACTTTTCTGGCACCTATTCTTTCTCAACATTTACGACAGACTCTGTCCAGGCACTTAAACCTAACGATAAAATAACTCCTGGACAAACTACCACAATTACTCTGTTTAGTTTGGAGGAAGTTAACAGTGCACTAAACGCTAGTAAAGGAGGAAAGGCACCTGGCCCCAACGCTATTCCAGTGGACCTGTATAAAGCCAATATTGCTTTGTGGGGACCCATATTAACCATTGTTTTAAGGACCTGTTGCAATATAGGTTTTCTCCCCACATGGGCGGAATCAATAATAGTACCAATCTATAAGAAAGGAGATCGACATAACCCTGCCTGCTATAGACCGATCTCAGTGCTTGACTCCCAAGTGAAGATAGCGGGCCGTATCATTTTAAATAGGCTTCAAGAGTGGGCTGAATCTAAGGGCTTTTTGTCTGACCTTCAATATGTGTTCCGCACTGCGGTTGGGACTATAGAACAGGGCCTTAATCTGAGCATGTTATTGGGAAAATATACTAAGATTAAGGGAGGGAACTTATAACTGGGATTCGTAGACCTGTCCTCCGCCTTTGACTGTGTCAATCACTCTGTGTTATGGACAATTATGTCTGATATGGGAGTGGAGACACCGATTATTACCTTTCTGAGAGACTAGGGTCAGATAAGGTACTACAGAAGAATGTACGCAGCCGGTAAACATCGTTTACCATGAATCCTTTTCCCCGCATGCAATTGCAACGCGGTCGTTACAACGACTGCGTTGTAACAACGCATACCATTACTCTGCAAGTCTGAACAACGACTTGCGGAGGGCGCAGAAGGTGTTGGATTTAAAATAAATCCAACACCTTCCCTACTGTTGCACATACTGGAGTTGGAATAGTAAATTATACTACTCCAACATCCAGCGCCCCCCCCCCCAGCGCAAGTCGTTGTTACGATTTGCGGGGTAATGGTATGCGTTGTTACAACGCGGTCGTTGTTACGACCACATTGTAATTGCATGCGGGGAAAAAGCATGCAGAATAAAGTGGCATATTTACGCAGCCTTTCAGTGTGTAGAGAGGGGTGAGACAGGGCTGTGTCTTAGCACCTTTTCTTTTTTCACTATATATAAATAATGTAGGCACAGCCCTGACTCTACACCCTAAAGATCTGGCTCAGGCGGGCCATCGCCCTGTGCCTGCCCTCCTGTATGCTGACGATGCCGTTTTAGGGGCCTGCACTCCTCTTGCCCTACAGTCCGTACCTAATGATTTTGTCGACTTCATGCAGGACCTTGACTTGCTAGTCAATTGAAAACATTAATAATGAACTGTGGTAGGAAAATTGGCACCTGTCGCGATATTAAAATTTTGGACACCACTATAGAATTTACAAATTGTATCTCATATTTGGGAGTCCTATTCGATAAAAAAAAGGCACATGGAGTTATGCTATCTCGACTAGGGCACTATTATTTAGAAGTGCTTGTATGGCCCTACGAAATTTTGCCATTAGGTTGGGCACAAACCCCCCTCAAGAGATGCTCACGATTTATGAGGGCAAATGTGGGCATGAAAAATTTACGGCGCTACAATTGATGGAAAATGAGTTCTTGAGGTATCTGCTTGCTACACCGAAAAGCGCTTCCATGTTTGTTTGTCATGCTGAGTTGGGAGCCCTGTTTTTTACTGACTTAATTAGGATCCAACCCATTTTATTTTGGCACAAAGTCTGGACATCAGATTATACTTCTTTAAATCGTGCTATTATAGGGGACTGCCTAAATACAACTTTGCACACACGCATGCCTTGACTGACATACATGCAACATTTCTGTCGAGATTTGGGTCACCCAGACTATTTTTATAATCCTGAATCCTTGGTAGCAATCAGCAGGAAAGATCTAAAAACCGAATGCATCATGCATTTAGAGTACATAGGGTTGACTGCTGAATTATTAAAGCCTACTGTTTTAAGAAACCAGCTTATTTTAACCAGTTACGATATGCAGCCATACTTGAAACTTGTACCTAACTCAAAGCACAGATTTGTCCTGACCCATTGTAGAATAGATATTTTCCACTGGATGGTTAGTTTTCCTGAACCCAATGATTGGTCTTCAACCTTAGGGGCCTATTAGGATGGCGGGCGGACTTTCGTCCGCCCGCCACCCTAGCGGTGCTGGGACCGGCCCCCAGTGGTGCGGCGGTCCCGCACCAGCGATTAGGATGCCACCGCCACCGTGGCAGTGGCATCCTCCATTCCCAGCATTGTGGCGGGCGGTGCACACAGCACCGCCCGCCACAATGCTGGGAATGCACTGTGTGCATTGTCATGCACAAGGTGACAGGCACCGCGCGGTGCCTGCCACCTTGTCCATGACAATGTAGGGGAGTACCATAGGTACCCCCATGTGCACCCCCCACCCCCTAATACCCTGGGGGCCCGCAACGGGCCCCCAACAGCAAACTCTGCATGCCTTTTCGTGGCGGCATCGCCGCCACGGAAAGGCTGCTTCCCGCACCCATGCTAATATGGATGGCGGTGTCTAGCAGACACCGCCACCAAATGTAACCCCTTTTCCGCCCGGTCGACTGGTCGACCGGCGGAAAACCGGCGGACGGTCTCTCCGTCCGCCGGGGTCCCCCCGCCATACTAATATGGCGGGGGGAAAATGGGTGGTGGGCGGAGGGAAATGTAGGGCGGATCGCCACCGCCATGCGGGTGGTGGCGATCCGCCCTACATCGTAATGACCCCCATAGGTCGTTGTCAATGATACAGATCACCCTGCACGTTGTACTATTTTGTAAATTTTATAAAAAATGGAGGAAACGCTATATCTTAAGCCTTTTAAAACCATTACAGTTTACTCAATGCTGCCCAGAATATCTTTTTCTACAATCATTGGCCACCATTGAGATGTGTTCTAGAATGTCAAGTTTTTTATAGGCTGCTTTCTATGCCAGAAAGAACACTTTGATAGAATTCTGCATGATATTGGATAAGTGATTAATTGATTCATGATGTTTTACTATCTTGCTATCATTTTATACGAAATATATCATAAGATATGGATTCTAACTAAAATCTTAATAATCTGCTACTATAAACTATAATAGGAGATTGATTAGGAATGTAAGGCGGACCCTGAGCTGAGGTTTTTAGACTCCTTCATCTCTTCTTTTACTATTTTCTCAATTGCATGCACAAAATTTAAGTGGGGGCGATACAAACGAGGACCAATATGATTCACGAATATGTAAATGAAATGAACTGATTTTAAAATGTTTTATTGCATTTTTATGTACTTCTTTTGATGTGCTTTCATAGTCTAATTTATTTAGATCGAATGAAGTTGGTACTTGACTTGACTTGATTGGTGTGTCAAGACGTCATTCTTGCACTTTCCCTCACAAAGAGCTTCAGCTTTCTTTCGGCCAGGACAATCTCGTCATGATTTCAGAGCTGTTGTGTGCTCTGCATGTGGGTACGCCATGAGAAATGGCTGTGACTGAGTACGGAGCAGTATCAGTGAAGGTTAATTTTTCAGAGCCCCTGTCTGAGCTCTGTGGTGTCCTACAGGACACTTCATGCAGCAGCTCCTCTCTAGGGGCCGGACTAACACCCACCCCTCACCCATTCAACACAGGGGTCTCCAGTCAGGTGACCCTGCTCATTAAAGGGGCTGGGCACATGTGCACTAGGCCAGTTCAATAACCATATATCCAGAGTCAGTGACCTCATTTATTTTAGCATGCTGGCCTGGGGACCACAACTCTACAATGGCGACCAGGTGGACTGGGCGTAGCAAGCAGCTACACCTCAACCATAAGAGAACATGCAGTGCACGGTGCTAACTGAAGTGCACCCTGCCAACAGCCCTGATGAGAGGTGATCCTCCATAGCCCAGCAGGCACAACAGAGCAGTCCCATGTAGTGGCTGTGAAGGATGTGACCATGAAGATCTCTGTCCTGCCCAGGAGGAGAGAAGTCCGGTCACCTCCTGCAGTGACCCATCAGCTACTGCAATGAGCACTGGCAGTACCGACACGCCAATCGAGAAGGAGGCGTGAGTCCATAGACAGCACAGCATGATGAGGGAGAGAGGAGTGGTGAGAGGCTGAGAGGCCCCAAGGGAGGAGAGAGCCATGGCAGCTCTGTGCTCAGACAGGAAGGCAATTGAGGGCACCTCACAGGCCTCTCAATAGGTTGAGTGCAAATTACACCTGCTCTGGGATATGGATAACCTCTCCCATGCAAGTGAGGAGGATGATGAATGGGGGATTGCTGTACTTGATGTCACACCAGTGAAGCACTGGACTGCTGCTCATCAGCTCCTGTTTTTTACCTTATGCCTGAGGGCATGTAATGGCCATTCAGTTTCAGATCCCCACACAGCTCATACTTTCAACTGCCCCAGCCATTCAAGTCGAACTATGTTTTAATTCCTTTTCAGCTTTAGGGTAACCTGGTTGCCTTTAAGATTCTGAACAGGGATGACGCTCATGATGCTCTTCATTGCTCTCTAAATGGCCTGCTTTGTAATCTGACCAATGTCCCTATATCCTTAAGCTTTATCTTGACGCCCCCCAATGACAGGCGCAGGATCAAGTGGGATTATGTAGCTCAGAACTTGTGTATCAAAGATCAAATGAACTTGGACCTCAGGGACTCTATTCTAGAGTTAGACACCCTAAATCTATCCCAGACCAGGAACCATTCTTGGAGCATTAAGATTACAAAAAAAATGAAAGGGTTTGTTTGATACTCTTGGAGAGTGCTTTACACCCATTGCAAGTACCGTAGGGCCCATCAAAAAATCGAGCGCTCCTAGTATAACAAGGCCTATAATGATAAAAAAAGAACAAACTTAGCTAAGCTTTAGCTATTGGTGATACTGCACGGACACTACTCAAACAAAATAAGTATAAACTGGCCCAGGCAAGAACACGTAAGGACTAGGAGGCTGCAGTTTGGTAAAGCATCTATTAATCAGCCCTTCATAAAGATCATAGGAAATTTTAGAAGCTGGTAGCCAGTGGAAGCCAGAGAGCCTCGAGGCTCCTGGCTGACTCTATTACTCCAAAGAGGTGTCATTTTCACTTCTCTGACCTTCGCAAGCTGCCACAGGGCTGCGCTACTGATGGTGCAGTTCAGATAAATGGGCTAAATCCCTCCCCCTCGGGCTCACTCACGATTGAGTTTAGGGAATCAGCTAGTGCGATTAAAGCCATTGCAGCTATAAAAGCTGCTGAACCTGATGGTGTTCCTGGTGATCTTTTCCTTACCAATATCAAAGCATGGGCTCTGTATTTTAATAAGCTATCCTATTATATTCTGTAGGGGACAGGCATCCTTGCTAACTCGAAGGCTGCCCAAATTGGCCCCATCTACAAAAAGGGTCAGTGGGACTCCCACCAAATTTACAGGCCGATTAGCCTTATAGATGTAGCCCAAAAGGTTTTTGTCAGACAAATCATGGGGGAGTTAGAACCTTGGTTTGATGATCACCAGGCCTTCTCTCCACTTCAGGCAGGATTTAGAAGAGGGATTAGCATGACTGACCAGGTTTTCAGGTTTTTATTAATTTACCGGAAAACAGTAGTTATTAAGGAGGCTCTCCTGTATCTGATCTTTGTAGACTTAAAGTCTGCATTTGATCTAGTCCCACAAGATAAACTTTGGGCAGTCCTCAAGAACAGCGGGGTCATGCTTAAACTTTTGGATGTTCTGGTTCATCTCCACCAGGACACATAATGTCCAAGTGAGATGGGGCCAGGGAGGGGAGTTGACTGTTTGGATAGATATGTTCGTGCTATACAAAGCTTTATAAATAAAATAAATAAAAATATCCAGAAAGGGGTCCAGCAAGGGTGTGCTCTTGCCCTCACCCAATTCTCTTTCTACCTAAATGGCGTGGCATCCTATGTAGAGGACACCCTAAATGATGCTCCCCGTTTGCACAGCTGCAAGATCCCCTTTTACTATTTTCAGATGACACCCTCCTGATTTCGAAGACCCCTAGAGGCCTTCAAGGTTTGGTGAATAAATGTGAAGAGTTTTGTGTAGAAAGGGGCTTGTAATAAATCACTTCAAAACAAAGTTTATGGCCTTTATCACCCATAACTCCTTTAGGGGCTCGATAATGTTGGGGAACAGGCCTTTGGATAAGGTTAGTGAATTTGACTACCTGGGGATTAGGTTAACTAGAACAATGTCATGGAAGCCCTAGGTTTAGAAGAACAGCCTGAATTTAACTCACCACTCTTATGCCATTTTAAAATTTTATATGACATCCCACACCAAGCGCATTTCCCCAGCGCTTAAGGTGTTTAGAGTTAAGGCTGAGGTCAGTGCCCTGTATAGGGCCGAAGTATGTGGTAACTCCAACCTGCCAGTGCTTGGGGTGGCAGAGAATACATTTTTGAGAGCTCTAACCAATCTTCCAAAGAACACCCCGTTAATACCTTTAAGACGGGATATGGGTATATTAATTCAATGATCGACAAGGCCCAACTGAGACCACTTTTATATTGGAGAAGGTTGAAATACTCTGTATGTTTGGATGACTACAGTAGAGCTCTGGAAGATGTTGTCTCCTCAGAAAGCTTTGGCAAAATCAAGTGGCTATCCTACATTAAAAAGCTTTTATCTTGCCTTGGCCTAGAAGATTTCTGGTCCTCCCCGGCATTCCTGAAATATCTATCGAAGACCACTGTTAAGGATGCATTCTGGGAACATACACATGCCAGAGAAATGCTCAATGTGCTTGAAGGGTCGCTTACTTCACTATTTCTAGTTTTTAAACCTGCGTTTTCATTTGAGCCCTTCCTGGGTTATATTAACCCACCAGCTGCTAAGCAACTTTATCTGAAATTCTGCTATGGCACTCTGCCTTAAATGTTTTTACTAGCTAAGTGGATTCCCCAAATTTTCACAAGCACTATATGTCTGGTTTGCCGGCAAACAGAGGAAACATTATCACATTTTATCTTTTTTTGCCCTGGTTATGCCCGTCCCAGGAAAGCGTGAATCATCCCATTGTGCAAACAACTTGGCTGCAGGCAGCGACAGGTTGCCACATGGCTCCTTCGTACAGAGCCTTCACAGTCAGTTGTCTGCGCAACATCTAAATAACGCCATTGGATTTGGTCCACTGGGTGCACAGCAACATAATGAACCTTTAGAGATTTCGTATCATTGTATTTCTTCCATCATTCTCTCTGTTAGACCTTTTTCTTGTGTTATACTGCAAATGTTTTCTTTTGTTTCTATTTTGTTGTTGTGCCTTATATGTGTACCATATAGTCTTATTTATTTTGTGTTTTACTTTGCTTTTTTATTACCATTATAGTCTTATATTAATATTTTTTAACTAATTACGATGTAAGTAATTGATAAGGTCGTGTTTGGCCTTTAGCAGTAACATCTGTTTTACTTATCTAAATTATATTTTAACTGAGTGATATAACTTCAACTGTTTTAAAATTGTGCCCTGTTGTTGAAGCTTTACTCTGTCTTTTTTTAAATTTTTTTAAATTTATTTATTTATTATTATTTTTTTTAAACTGTTTTTATTTGGTTTTATCATTTGAAAGACATAAAACATATATCATTGTTCAAAATGTGTAAATACATACATGCGATGAGTTTGATGCATACTTGTCGTTCCATTTTCACAAGGTAATTATATCCCAAGTACATATAATTTTCCACTCCACATCATTGACACCAATTCGGCCCATATAGCAGCATTTTGGATCAATTCCTCCCGTCCTGTTGGACTAACAATTTCTTACTATGTTTACGTGTGTTGTGTCGGACCTCTACTCCAGTTCATAGACACTGAGTTTCTGTACCATGGACCCCTCTGGTTCCCCCTACAGCAGCCCATTGTGATGACAGAAGGAGTAGTAGACACGGATTGTGCGTACAGGAGGTAGAATTCACAGAAGTCTACCATCACCAAGACAGTGTGTTTATGTTACCTGCACCGATGCACTATCAACGTCAGTTGGTGTGGTATGTGTGAGAAGATACATTTTCAAAGGATCCCAGATGTCCCTAGGGCGGGAGGCTCTTGGTAGTAGGTCTGCATAGTTAGTGAACTGTTCCTGACAATATATTAAAGCAGTAATCCATTCTTTGAATTTCGGTGCGCGCCCTCTACCCCATTGACACGCAATTTGGCGTTTTGCCATGAGTAAGGCTATGGCTAAATATTTACGGTGCGGTTTTGCCACGTATTTTATGTATCCGAGTAGGGCAAACAGGGGACTGCGCTCTAGGGTCAGCAATGTCATCTGATCCAGGGCGTCAAATACCTCTCCCCAGAACCTATGCACTGCGGGACACTCCCAGGCCAAGTGTAGAAAATCCGCAGCAGGGCTCTACATCTTCTGCACTGATCGGAGTCTGCCAGGTTATATTTGTGTAATTTCGCCGGTGTATAGTATAAGCGATGTAGAAATTTATAGTGCGTGATACGTAGTCTATGGCTAGCAGCAATTTGCTGCGTGTGCTCTCAGCAGTAAGCCCATTGTTCATCCATGAGTATATATCCCAGTTCCCCATCCCACTTCGTTCTTGCAGGGCAGACAGTCCTAACTTATGTCGTGTGTACCATGTGGTATAATGTAGACACCATGTGTCTCGGGGACGTAGCTTGTAACACCCGCTGCAGAGGAGGCAATGTAGGGGGCTCATACGGGAAGTCTGGTGATAGGGCACGTAGGCCCTGCCGTAGCCTTATGTAAAGGAAGTTATCTAAGGGAGTTGGTTGGGTCTCCTTGAATATGTGGGCTAGTGTGCGGAACTCACCCTCATGATATAGGTCGCCCCATGTGGAAATGCTGGTCCGACCCAGGAGTCTTTGGAACCCTTTTTCCTGGAGGATTTGCATTTGGGGATGGTATGTCAGGGGGAGCAGTGGGGAGTAGAGCATGGGGCATCTTAATAGCGTCAGTATTCGGTGCCATGCCTTAAGCGTGCAAGTTAGCGAGGTAGGTGTCGTATCTCGTTGGGCAGTGGGATGGAGTATCACACCCTCCAGTGGTACAGGATCTGCCAGCCAGTGTTCTACCGCAACGTGCGGCATGTAGCGGGGAGGGTGGAACCAATAATACGCGTAATGCGCCTGCGCACAGGTGTAATACAGTTTGAAGTCTGGGATGTCAAATCCCCCCTGTTCGTAGGGCCTGGTGAGTACCCCCCATTGTAATCGGGGTTGTTTGCCTCCCCACACTAGTCTGATCATTTCTGTTTGCAACCTTGTGAAAAAGGTCTGTCCAGGATAGTACGGTATGTTCAGGAAGAGGTACAGCACCTGAGGAAGGACCACAATCTTGATCAGCGAGGCCCGTCCCGCCATCGAGAGGGGCAAGGAGATCCAGCGTGAGACATTGTCTGTAATACGGTCTAGAGTTCTACCGTAATTTAACCGCATGAGCTCATCTCTATCTGTAGTGATGCGAATCCCTAGGTAGCGCATGTCTGAGTGGCACCACTCCAGAGGGTAGTCTAAAGGGAACTGGACTGTTGCAGAAGTATGGGGTAAGATCTGTGATTTTCCCCAATTAATATGTATCCCCGACATTTTCCCAAATACTATGAATTCCCGGAGAAGTGGATTAAGATTGTTCTGCGGGTCGCGAACATACAAGGTAATGTCATCTGCATATAATGACACCAAAATTTGGCGCATATAGCACCGCAATGCTTTTTCTTGGTGACGTTGGCGGAGTTTAGCTGCCAAGGGTTCTACTGCTACAGCAAACAGCAGAGGGGACAGTGGGCACCCTTGTCTCGTGCCTCTGGTTATTTGGAAGGCAGGCGACGTGTGACCATTGATGCATACCCTGGCTGTCGGGAGGTTATACAGTAACTTAATCCAGGCAAGAAATATTGGGGGAAAGCCCATGCGCTGTAAGACGCCCAGTAGGTAATCCCACTCTACTGAATCGAACGCCTTAGTGGCAACTAAAAAGACTGCCGCGAATGGCAAGCCAGGGTCCACGTTGTGGAGGATTGCGAAGAAAGTTCTTAGGTTGTGGGTGGTTGCTCTACCAGGAATGAAGCCGGACTGATCCGGGAGGGCCAGCTTCTCCATGATCAAATTTAATCTGTTCGCTATGGCTTTTGCTAGAATTTTAGTGTCACCATTGATAAGTGACAGTGGTCTGTATGAGTCACAGTGTTGAATGGGTTTCCCTGGTTTCAGCAGAGAGATGATGTGCGCCTCTCTCATGGACTGGGGGAGCCTGCCGTTATCCAGTGCGTCTTCAAAAACCTCTTGGAGGATGGGGGCGAGCAAATCAATATATGTTTTGTAAAATTCTATAGGTAGTTCGTCCGATCCCAGTGTTTTTCCTGATTTCATATGCATTATGGCTTCTCTTATTTCATCCAGCTCAAAAGGGGAGCTGAGAAACTCCTGTTGATTGTCGCCCAACCACCCCAACGCTACGTCTTCTAAATAAGCATTGAGATCGAGTTCGTCGCATCTTTGTGATGTATATAATGTTGCATAATGTGCAGTAAAGGTGCGCAGTATATCCTCAGTATTCCTGTATATGACCTCCCCCGGACCCGTGATCTCCAAGACCGTGTTGGTGAAGCGTGGCCTGCGTATTGTGTCTACTAACATCTTCCCAGGATGTTCTCCCTCACCATATTTCCGTGCAACCCAGTGTTCACCCCTGTATTTCGCCTCTCTATCAGCGGTGGCTGTGTAGTCAGTGATTTTGTCTCTAATTTCTCGATGCACTTGTCTGTCATTGCTGGTTCCGAGCCGCATTTCTAATTGTTTGATCTCTCTTTCTAGTTTTTTCAGGGATCTCTGTATGTCTCGTAGTACGCCCGAACTTTTGGATATGCAGAACCCTCTAATCGTGACCTTGAAGGCCTCCCATACTGTTTCTACGCTGTCCACCGATCCCCTATTCCTCTGTAAAAAATCCGGGTCTAGCAGTGTTAGTGGCTGGAGCCGCCAGATTCTTTATGGGGCGTCATATCCCGGGGGGTTGAATGAGAGGCTTACTGGTGCATGGTCCGAATAAGTTCTGGCCAAGTGTTTGGTCTCGGCAATCAATGGACTTAGGCCTCTTGTAACAAGGAAGTAGTCCAAGTGGGCCCATGATGCGTGCTGAGTTGCGTGGTGTGTGCCTTCAGCCATGTGTGGGTTGAGGTGCCGCCAAGCGTCTATTACTTCACTAGCTCCCATTATGTTACGCAACAAGTTGCAAGAGGCATTAAAGTGGTGTGGGCCGGGGTTAGACCTGTCCACTGTGGGGTTGAGCGCGACATTGAAGTCCCCCCCCCAAATAAGATGGGTGGAGCCGATCTCTAAGATTTTCCCCCACAGTGTTGCGAAAAATTCAAGTGAGTCTACGTTGGGGCCGTAACAGCAGGCCAGAGTAATGGAGTCCATGCCAAGTCTACCCCAGGCCAGACAATAGCGACCATGCTGATCTTGTGTCGAGCCTATTGGGACAAAGGGAAACCCCTTTTTAATAATTATAGCTGTCCCCCTGGATTAGGAAGAGTATGAGGAAAAAATTCTATGTTCTGCCCATTTGCTGGCAAAGGAATTATGTTGTCTCGGATTAATGTGTGTTTCCTGAAGCATAGCGATATGCGTCTGGTGTCTGTCTAAATACGCCAGTACTTGGCGGCGTTTTCTGGGGTCTCCCAGACCTCTAACGTTCCAGGTAAGGGTCCTCACTGCTGAGGCTCCCGCTAAGTTAGTCATGGGGGCTGGCGTGGTAGATTGAGTTTTAGGATAGGTCTCTTACATATGTGAGATGGAATCTGACAAAAACAGTACATTTGAACATCGCATGTGCCGAGCGAATTACAGTGAAACTGAGTGAACAACCTTATACCCTCCCCCTCCCACTGAAGCATCCCAATTATGCCAGAGTTACATATCCCGCCCCGCTCCCTTTCCCCCAACTAGCCCCGAAACTGTTGCTGGCATGGTTCCAGCATGAAACATGTGGGGAGCACCCTCGGGGGGGGACCTCCCATGGGATAGCACTTACTCTCCCCGCCCTCAGAGAGCATCAGCGTTGGAGTGGCCTAGCCCCGAGAGGGCAGGGGTGCCCAGAGTAAATTGTGTCCCACGATCCCAATTGTCACTTATCTGGTGGCGGCCTCCAGGCATGCAAGCGTGTTCAGTCATTTGGGGCCATCAGTCAATTGTAGCACTGCCTAGTGCGCCTTTCCTGTCATGACAGGATCTTCCACAGTCAACGTGGTCTTCTTCGCTCCCGGGGGCGATTCTATCAAAGTGCAAGTTCCCTTACTCCAGTTCTGGGGAGTCGGTTCCTGTGGATGAATTAGGCAAAGCTGTGGTGTTGTTGTGGCATCAGAGGTGTTGTAAAAAGTCTTCTGCTTGCTGTGGTTTGATGAAAAATGATTGTTTCCCTTGATGTGTAACTCGCAGGCGCACTGGATAGAAGAGTGCGTAGTCTATTTGAGCTTCTCGCAGTTTCTTTTTGACTGGTGCAAATTTACGTCGTTCCTCTTGCACATTTGCCGTAAAGTCCGGATATATGGTAAATTGGTTGCCTTCAAAGTTCAGTTGCCGCTTTTCCCGGGCTGTCTTGAGGGCAATGTCCCGGTCACGATAATTTAACATCCGGGCAATAATTGGACGGTGCGCACTACCTGGGGGGGGTCTGGGCCCCAGCAACCGGTGTGCCCGTTCGACTAGAAATTGTGTAGAGAAGGACTCAGATCCAACCGTGTCTCTTAGCAGACGTTCAACATACTCCTCCATTTTCCCCGTATTGGCGCTTTCCGGTATCCCAATCACGCGTATGTTGTTTCTGCGACTGCGTGCCTCCAAATCCTCGTTTTTAGCAGCGATAACTTTCAGCAGTTTGTCCATGGCAGTCATTTTGGTCTGGAGGTGGGATGTCGTGTCTTCATTTTCTGAGATGCGACGTTCTGTTTCTTTTATACGGTCTTCGTGGCCGTCCAGTTTGTGCACTATAGCGTCCATGCGGTTGGACATGGAGTCCATTTTATCAGCAATGGCGGCTAGGCCTTGTCGCACCTCTACCAGTAGTGCTTTCATGTCCACATCAGGCGCCGGAGTCGATCCCGGGGTCTCAGCATCCGCCGCAGTTTCTTCCTGCTGCCCGCGCCCTCCCTTTCTGGCCTCGAACACGATCTTTGGTTGCTTTGGGTTCGCCTTGCCCATGGTCTTAGACTATAGCTCCCTGAGGGTTTAGGCCGAATCAAATCAGTGGAATCTGCTAGGGCGGCTGGCACCTCGTGTATCTTTCTTCCGAATGTTCCCTTTGTCTTCCGGCCCCGCTAGTATCTTAGCTGTCAGCGTGGTTTGGGCACCTGTAGCTCAAGTAAGTGTGGGAAGTGGTCCCTCCAGCGATGTGTAGGTGTTGCAGGCTTGGGAGGTTGGGGAAATTTGCAGCAGCCAGGTCTTCTTGAACCCGTTTCCTGTGTACTGCGCTGTCTTATCTGTTCCCCTTTCCACTACTCCTAGTGGGTTCTACAGGGCGGTCAGAGAGTAGTGGTATAGCTCGCAGTTGGCTTCTCCCCTCTTGCTAGCAATGGCAATGCAGCGTCTCATGTGTCAACTGGACCAGTGGCAGCGTCTCTCTATCGGAGCACTCCTGCAGGCAGTGTTTGGTGGGGCCCTTTTGTGTGGTTGCAGTCAGGGCAGGGATCTACCCTCCGTGCGTCCGAGGGAGTCGGGGCCTTCCAGCCCGCTGTGATCTGTGGGCCTGTTGTGGTCACTCTGACTCGAGTCCCTAGTATTTCGCGGCTTCCAGCAGCTCCTCCCTGTAAATAATGGTAGCCGTCAGGGGGAATCCCATTCACCGCAACCAGGCGCGGGGATCTTTCTAGGTGCCTCCTTGCTCGTCGCTCTTTGCAGCCTCAGTCCAGTGGTAGCGGCAGAGTCTGCGCGGCCCCCCTCTGTACCTGATATGGCGGCGTCAGCTCCGGTGTTCCAGCGCACTCCGGCGGGTCCTCGCCAAGTGCTGCTCACCTCCAGTAGTTCTCAGTGCAGTATGGGAGGGTGAGTGTGTTAGGATCGCTCCCGCCGTTCCGTCCTATATCGCAATCGCGATCGGCTCCGTTCGCAGGGCCTGGTCTTCACGTGGGCGCACCGGTCTCACGTAGCGTATGCAGCCGAGAGGGCGCTCCAGGAGCCTTCACCTCAGTAGCGGCGCCAGTTAGCCTCCGCGATTCCTGCACTCAGGGGAGTCCTACCGGCCTCAAGTTCGCGCAGGGCATACCTTAATGCCTTATCTTCCCTCCGCCTTGATTCTCGCACTTCGGGGATCGTCTGGGCAGGATTTTGAACGGATATTTGCTCCGGGCTGCAGGAGCTACACTACAGTGCGGCCATACTGCTAGTGCGCCACCTAGCGCCCCCCTACTCTGGGGCCGATTCCGATTCGGGCCGGAAAAAGCACCGACCGACTCGGATCCGGTAAAAATACCGACCGACACGTACCAGTGGCGCCCGACACGCCAAGTACGATGCAAGCCGCGATAAATCCGACCGACACGTCAGGAAACCAAGCCGACCGACCGAGCCGCTCGGAAAATAGCAATCCGGCCGGAAAAACACGCGAATCCAACCGACCGACACGCACCCGGAACAAATCCGACCGAATCGTACCCGCCAACTCCAACCCGCAAAGTACGATGCAAGGCGCGAAAAACACGACCGAGTCGGACGGAGGACAAGCCGTACGACCGACACGCATACAAAACCGAGCCGAAGCAACACAATACACCGCGACCGACGCGTACGCAGCATACAAAACTGCACAAACACAGCGTGAACGAAACGGAAAACACCGTACGAGACCAATGCACGGTCCGACTCGGTCACAAGAACGTTTCCAACATACACAAACAGCACAAAGGAAAAATCAACCAAAAAAAGGCCAAACAAGCAATTACCAAGCCAATAAATACTGGGGGGGGTGGGGACAGAGAACAAAGACACACCCACAACTCCACCTATATAAAGGACACAAATCACTACCATGAGCCTTTGCAAATGCCATTCCACTACCAGCACCCAAGAGAAAGCAACCACACACCCACAGCTCATCCCTCACACAAGCCACACACCAGCAGCACACCAACAAATACCTACCTCACATACACCCAGCACAACACACACCCACACACCCTCACCTGCACACCAACACACACATCACCCACCATCACCAACCATCACCATGCCCCCCAAGAAGAATCCCAAGTTCCTAGATAGTGAATTGGAAGTCATGGTAGACGAGATCCTCAGGGTGGAGCCACAGCTGTTTGGCACTCTGGTCCAACAGACCCCCATGTCGCAGAAAACCAAGATGTGGGAGAGGATCATCAACAGGGTGAACGCCCAATCACCATGTCGGCGCACAAAGACGGACATCCAGAACAGGTGGTATGACGTGCGCAGGAGGGTACGGGACCTGCTGAAGATAGACTACATCAACAGCCAACACACCGGCAGTGGCCCTCCTGCCAAGCCAATATACCTCAGGCCCTGGGAGGAGAAGATGCGGGCCATCCTTCCGCCAGTGAGCGTATATGGACTAGAGAACATCCCAGAGCCTGGTGAGTACACAACAAATGTACACAATAAACTGCCACAAAACACACACATCACTGTCAAGGGGAGAGTCAAACCATGCACTCATAGCAATTACACAGCAACTAGAACAGAATCATCCCAAAATGTGTATGTCAGTCAGATAAACACAACACATGCCATCAAAAAAGTCACATCCAACTGTGCCAACACATGTACAAACACAACCACAACTACAGCTAGGCAGTGGCACAAATAGAACTAACACACACATCCACACATGTAGCCACCACAACAACACCAACACACAGTGAAGACCACTCAAAGGAAGGAATTCTGTGTATGCTGGCCAAGTCAGTGTAGCCAATAGCATCATGGGAGTCGCAGTCACACATATTGCCCCCCCCCACAACTGTCCCATCAACACCACCATGAACCATGCGCACATCACAGGGAGTGGAGAAGGACTCACAAGATGGCTGACACTGGCTACTGCTGTGGGGAGCACAAGGCCCTGCTGGCAACTGTGCACCAACAAACAGCAGGACACCACTGACTGACATCCTGAGAGACAACTTCCACTCCCTGCAATGCAAGCACGTTCCATGGTGGGATATCTGGCTGGCTGGGTGGGAAGGGGGACTTGCAGCACTGACCATAGTCACCAGCACCTCCCCTCACACCCCCCCAACACAAACTCCACAGTACCCACCTGGTAGAATGCAATGCCCTCCATCCTAACACAAGATCCCACAAAGCACCACCACCCTGGGTTATGTTGTGTGAAGCACAGGGACACTCTTGGGACTCTTAGCCAAACAACTGCCAGGACAACACTCCCAGCCATCCTGTCAGCACAGCCAGCCCACCCCACAGGGAAGCAGAGTCAAAAGGAAGGAAGCATGGGCATGCTGGGAAGGGGGTGGAGGCAATAGCATGATGGGAGTCGTAGTCACAGACATTGCTCAGCCTCACAACTGGCCCATCAACACCACCCTGAACCATGCTCACATCACAGGGAGTGGAGAAGGACTCACAAGATGGCTGACACTGGCTACTGCTGTGGGGAGCACAAGGCCCTGCTGCCAACTGTGCACCAACAAACAGCAGGACACCACTGACTGACATCCTGAGAGACAACTTACACTCCCTGCAATGCAAGCACGTTCCATGGTGGGATATCTGGCTGGCTGGGTGGGAAGGGGGACTTGCAGCACTGACCATAGTCACCAGCACCTCCCCTCACACCCCCCCCCAACACAAACTCCACAGTACCCACCTGGTAGAATGCAATGCCCTCCATCCTAACACAAGATCCCACAAAGCACCACCACCCTGGGTTATGTTGTGTGAAGCACAGGGACACTCTTGGGACTCTTAGCCAAACAACTGCCAGGACAACACTCCCAGCCATCCTGTCAGCACAGCCAGCCCACCCCACAGGGAAGCAGAGTCAAAAGGAAGGAAGCATGGGCATGTTGGGAAGGGGGTGGAGGCAATAGCATGATGGGAGTCGTAGTCACAGACATTGCTCAGCCTCACAACTGGCCCATCAACACCACCCTGAACCATGCTCACATCACAGGGAGTGGAGAAGGACTCACAAGATGGCTGACACTGGCTACTGCTGTGGGGAGCACAAGGCCCTGCTGCCAACTGTGCACCAACAAACAGCAGGACACCACTGACTGACATCCTGAGAGACAACTTACACTCCCTGCAATGCAAGCACGTTCCATGGTGGGATATCTGGCTGGCTGGGTGGGAAGGGGGACTTGCAGCACTGACCATAGTCACCAGCACCTCCCCTCACACCCCCCCCCAACACAAACTCCACAGTACCCACCTGGTAGAATGCAATGCCCTCCATCCTAACACAAGATCCCACAAAGCACCACCACCCTGGGTTATGTTGTGTGAAGCACAGGGACACTCTTGGGACTCTTAGCCAAACAACTGCCAGGACAACACTCCCAGCCATCCTGTCAGCACAGCCAGCCCACCCCACAGGGAAGCAGAGTCAAAAGGAAGGAAGCATGGGCATGCTGGGAAGGGGGTGGAGGCAATAGCATGATGGGAGTCGTAGTCACAGACATTGCTCAGCCTCACAACTGGCCCATCAACACCACCCTGAACCATGCTCACATCACAGGGAGTGGAGAAGGACACACAAGATGGCTGACACTGGCTACTGCTGTGGGGAGCACAAGGGCATGCTGGGAACTGCACACCAACCAACAGCAGGACACCACTGTCAGCCATCTTGCCATTGCCCTCACACCCACACACACTGAACTCCCCACAAAAGCAAGTAAGTATGGGAATGCTGGGAAGTGGGGTGGAGGCAATAGCATGATGGGAGTCACAGTCACAGACATAGCTCACCCCCACAACTGTCCCATCAACACCACCCTGAACCATGCTCACATCACAGGGAGTGGAGAAGGACTCACAAGATGGCTGACACTGGCTACTGCTGTGGGGAGCACAAGGCCCTGCTGCCAACTGTGCACCAACAAACAGCAGGACACCACTGACTGACATCCTGAGAGACAACTTACACTCCCTGCAATGCAAGCACGTTCCATGGTGGGATAACTGACTGGGTGGGTGGGTGGGTGGGAAGGAGGTCTGGCTGTCAACCAAACACAATCAATGCAGACCATGTTCACACCCCAGAGAATACATAGAAATGCCCAAATAATGCAGGACAATGTGCCACACCAATATCAACCCCTGACTGTGACGACTTAGGACAATACAATGTACAGGCCCGCACCCCGAGGCACAGTCACAACTGTCAGGTGTGTCAACCACTGATGCCTGCAGAAACATGACATACATTGTTTGTGTCTCCCAAAAACAGGTGATGATAGGGACACAGCAGCAGACGCTGAGGAGTCCCAGTCCCAGGCTCAAGAGGATGCCGAGCTCACTGGCGTCGTACAGCCTCTGTCCTCCTCGGACGATGAAGAACAACCTGGCACATCCGGTGCAAGTCAACATGCTGCACCAGCAGGACCACCAGCTGCAGCACCAGCAGGTCCACCAGCTGCACCCCCTGCACCCACCCCTCCAACGACTGTCACCACGAATACCATCCCTGCCGACATGGACAGAATAAGGAACAACACCAGCGCAGTGACCCTGGACCAACCTGGGGCCATGGACACCACCACCACCACCAACCCCCAAGGTGGACCAGGGTTATCTGTGCGTGCAACTGCACACACTGCACATGTCAGCAGGGGTGGTGGGAGGGGTGGGAGACAGAGGTCGCTGCTTGCAGACGTTGCTGGTGTGCATGAAGACCCACAACTGGTACGCATAGCTGATGCGTACCAGTCCAGCACCGGAGAGCTCAGCCAGGTAGTGGGGCTCCTCAGAGACATCAAACAGCAGCAGGCTGCCCATCATGCCCGCTTGGACTCCCACATGTCCCATGTGGAGTCACACATGTCACGTGTGGACTCCCACATGTCACGTGTGGACTCCCACATGACCCGCGTGGAGTCCAAGTGGGATGTACTACATGAGATGACGGCGGTGCACAGGGACATTTTACAATGCCTCCGCCAGATGAACAGCAACCAGTCCACACCTCCCTGTGTGCCAACAACATCTGGTACCGAACAAACTGCAACTGCCACAGGGAGGGAGGAGGACTCTGGCGGAGAGTCCCCTGCACCGCAGCAGCCTGCACTTGAGGGCCCCCCCCAAGAAGAGGGGTCGTCCGAGGAGGGGAAAGTGAGAGGCTGATGGCCAAGCGCAACTCCCAGGAAGCCTGAACCTGTTCTGGATTTTCGCCTTTGTGCACAGACTGTTCACCCTGTTGATGGCAACACTACTCCCACACATTGCATGGGGAGTACAAGTTGGAACAATGTGTCAGACAACTGTGGCCCCGATACTGGGGATCCTGTCTACCTGGACTTTCTATTCATCTAGGAACTTGGGATTGCAAGATTCATGTACAGCACAATCCATCCTATGCACTATTATCACAATAAACACACTAATACACCATACTTGCCTCTGTCGTGATTCCAACGTGGGTGCTGTTATGGGGATGATGAACTGCAAAATTACACAGTGTATGCGAACTGCAACAGCAAGGACAACACAGGCATGTGAGTACAGGCAACGTGACACATATGAGGGAGACACACCACCAGGGCTACACAACACATACACACCTAGGCCATCTGACTCATTGCCTACACTGATGTTGCCAGGGAAGACGGTGCAATGCACAGACACCACACCCATTCCCAGTTGTAGTCAAGTAGCCCACAGGTGCAGTAAGCAAATGGCAGTCAAATGTGTGACCACAGACAACGCACATCACTAAGTGAAGCACAGGTTTATTACACAGTAGCAACATGCCGTAACCACTACAGATGCAAGGTAACCCCACCTGGTAGCGGGCACACAGTCAACAACTGTAGACAGAAGGAAGTCCATGGGTGTGGCGCACATCACCTGTAGTGACACAACAGCTACCAGCCTGGATGTGCAATCACGTCGTCGGTGGACACAGTTGACCAAACGAATCTGAAAGTACCCTGTGAAGGACAGAAATGACACACAGTCAAAAGCAATGCAGTACAGGACAGAACAGCAAAACTCATGCACAATACATGTTACAAGATACCCACCCAGAACCAAGTTAGCATGTCAACACTGTTGGGGAGTACAGCCCACCTGTCACCACACATCGCAACACACATCCTGTCAAGTAGCCCATGGACACACTCCAACAGCACCAGAGCACCACCCACACATCATGCCAACTCACATCATTCACATGACACCTCAGGATACTCACATTCAGCTAAAGAAGTTGGTGATGAGCTGTGTGCGGACATCACCATCACCATCATCATCATCATCGTCACTGGCATCGTGGTCCAGGCCAGGATCCTCCACAGGTGGCGGATGTTGGTCATCGTCATCCTGGATGAGAGGCAACTCCTTCCGCACTGCCAGGTTGTGGAGCATGCAGCAGACGATGATAATCTTGCACACTTTCGCAGGGGCATATGGGAGGGACCCTCCGGTCTTGTCCAGGCAGCGGAAGCGGCTCTTCAGGAGACCAAAGGTCCGCTCAATCACTCTCCTGGTCCGACCATGTGCCTCATTGTAGCGCATCTGGGCAGGTGTCACAGGGTTCCTGAGGGGTGTCAGCAACCACGGCATGTTGGGGTATCCCGAGTCACCTACGGACAGACAAGTGCACATCAGCTGACTTGGAAAAGTGGGCGGAATACTACACATCAGATCACACACAATGGCACAAAGTCAGTACACACCGACAAGCCAGGCACGCTGGTTCTGCATCTGTGCCATCAACCTGGGGATGCGACTACTCCTCATCACAAAGGCATCGTGTGCTGAACCAGGGAAACGGGCACACACGTGTGTGATGGTCATGTCTGCAAGACACACCACCAGTGCATTGACCGAGTGGTAGTGCTTGCGGTTCCTGTAGGCCTGCTCCTGGGCCTGTGGTGGTACCAAAGCCACATGTGTCCCATCAATGGAGCCAATGACATGCGGCATCCTCCCCAGGGCATAAAAGTCACTCTTCACGTCAGTGAGTCGTCGCAGTCTAGGGAAATAGATGTACCGGTTCAGGAAGAGCAACATTGCCGCCAAGAAATCGCGGAGCACACGGCTGAACATGGTCTGTGACATCCCACCAGCAGACGCCACAGTATGTTGGAAGGTACCGGTGGCAAAGAAGTGTAGGGCTGCCATCACCTTCACCTTGGGGGTCAGCGCTGTAGGATACGGCCGGCCAGGCTGCAAATGTGGGGACAACTGCACTGCAAAATCCTCAATCAGCTGCCTGGTGAAGCGGTACCGTCGGATGCTGTCCCGTTCCACCATCGTTGCCAGGTCTGGGAATGGCCGATGGACAGCAGGAGCCCTGCAGTGCAGAGGAGAAGTAAGCAAGATCGTCAGTCACCCCACATATGCGGCATTGAACACACTCAAGATCCCAACATACATCATCATGAGGCACAACTACATGAAGTGTGCAGTACCGGAACGACATGTATGGTACATACATGGCCAACATCTGTCAACACGGTCCTACAGGTGGCATCAATTTGTCCCAGGTTGGCCCATTGGATATCATGATGCTGTGTCACAGTCACCCCCCAGTGACATGTGAGGACAGATGTGCCCCAGGCACCACAGCTCAACGACAGGCACATTCCCAGGGACCCTGTAATGCCACATGGACACTGGCATCACCTGGAGTATCATGTGTACACCACAACAAAACAAACATGACCCCCACAGGTAGTGGCCACACTTGCCATGGCAGGAGAGCCATGGACGTCTGTGACACACACGCACAACATCAGAGTCCATGCACACACAACGTGGATGTGGAGACTGTCTCCCATTGTGCACATGAAATCAGAGACATTGTAAACACTACATGCACAAAGACTGTGGAGGGCCATCACTATTGTGCCACTGGGACACCCTGGCTCAAACATACCGTCCCACATGGGACTCACGGGGTATGTGACATGACATACACAAACACCACTGTGAAATGTGACCATGGCACATGCACAGATATGAACAGTTGCACATCACAGTGGCCACGTACACGTAACACCCAGGATCCTGTCCCCATGAACACGTGCACAGCCTGGGGGTGGCTGCCCACAGGTGACACCCACAGGACAACATGTACACCAACATACACACAATAGGAAATGCAGCCTTACATGCCTTCATGATAAGGTGTGGACAGGCTGTCGTGATGTAGGTGTGCCCCTCACTCCCTGGGAGCTATCTGTGGCTGGCATATGTCCATCTGAGACAGGCATGCTGACATATGCCAGTCACATGTACAGTGATGCGTTGAACAGCAATGGACCGATCGGTGCCTCCGGCCGGCCCATTGCTTTCAATGTGTGCGGGTACGCGTTGTACCCCTGTGCGCGTTGTACTGCAATGGACCGATCGGTGCCTCCGGCCGGCCCATTGCATTCAATGTGTGCGGGTACGCGTTGTACCCCTGTGCGCGTTGAACAGCAATGGACCGATCGGTGCCTCCGGCCGGCCCATTGCATTCAATGTGTGCGGGTACGCGTTGTACCCCTGTGCGCGTTGTACTGCAATGGACCGATCGGTGCCTCCGGCCGGCCCATTGCATTCAATGTGTGCGGGTACGCGTTGTACCCCTGTGCGCGTTGTACGGCAATGGACCGATCGGTGCCTCCGGCCGGCCCATTGCTTTCAATGTGTGCGGGTACGCGTTGTACCCCTGTGCGCGTTGTACTGCAATGGACCGATCGGTGCCTCCGGCCGGCCCATTGCTTTCAATGTGTGCGGGTACGCGTTGTACCCCTGTGCGCGTTGTACTGCAATGGACCGATCGGTGCCTCCGGCCGGCCCATTGCTTTCAATGTGTGCGGGTACGCGTTGTACCCCTGTGCGCGTTGTACTGCAATGGACCGATCGGTGCCTCCGGCCGGCCCATTGCTTTCAATGTGTGCGGGTACGCGTTGTACCCCTGTGCGCGTTGTACTGCAATGGACCGATCGGTGCCTCCGGCCGGCCCATTGCTTTCAATGTGTGCGGGTACGCGTTGTACCCCTGTGCGCGTTGTACTGCAATGGACCGATCGGTGCCTCCGGCCGGCCCATTGCTTTCAATGTGTGCGGGTACGCGTTGTACCCCTGTGCGCGTTGTACCTCAATGGACCGATCGGTGCGCACCCATTGACAATGGGCTTGCCTGGCAACGGACGCGTTTTCGAATATTCGAACGAGTCGGTTGCTGGAAAATCAGTTGGTCACCCACAACAATGTTGCAAAATCATGTATGTCATGAAGTTGAAATTTTGAAGGATGCTGTGGGCGTGTTTTGGTGCTGCTATTCCATGGATTGGCCAGATTCAGAAGATGCAAACGACTTGGACCTATCACTTTGGACACAAGGGACAGTATCTGCCTCTCCAGCACATATATATTGCTGCATGTTCCCCTGAGAGCCCACTTGCCTGCACTACATGCTCCAGGACGACATCTGCCACTGCACTGCTGCTGTCTCTGCCCCTCTGGACCCTGCAATGGCACGTACTGTGGAGAGAGCCCCAGCCTTCAGCCTTGAAGAGAACCAGGCCCTGCTGGACAGCCTACTTCCACAGTACAGCAAGCTGTATGGGACACCAGGGGAGCAGGTGAGTGTTCTGTGCACTGCCTTTCTGAATGTGCATTTTGTCTGACTAGCAAGGCTGAGAGTCAGCACACCACTGGCTAGCAGGCTCACTGAGTAGTTGTCACCCCCCATAGTGTGTAGTGACTTGCACTGGACAGGTATGGTGCAGTGACAGTGCTTCTGAACAGGGTTTTACTCCCCATGCTATGATACCATGTAGTGACTTCTGGAAAACTGTCCATGGGCAGCCGTGCACTGCCTGGGTACACCATGTGCCCCTGTGATTGCGACATGTATATGCAACTGTGTCATGCACGGATATGTTGCATGTGTAGTAATGTCCTTATCACTTTGTCATCCTGACAGGCTTCTGCCCATCGGAAGCATGAGATCTGGAAGGACATCGTCCGGGCTGTCCGGTCCGTGGGGGTCTACAAGCGCCGGATCCGCAACTGCCAAAAAAGGTGGCAGGACCTTCGGGGCTGGACCCGGAGGATTGCACGGGTCCAGCTGAAGCTGTCGCCTCCTCGCAGGAGGGGCGGAACACGGACCCTGACCCCCACATGCTCAGGATCCTGGCGGTGGTCTTTCCAGACCTGGATGGGCAGCTGAAGGCCAGAGAGCAGCAAGGAGGGGGTGAGTCAAAGACTGCACTGTGTACTCTGTCTAACATGTTATGTGCCCTCCTCGGGCCAGGTTGAACTGCCACAGTACAGCAGTCATGTTGTCCAGGAGCCATGTCCCTCTATTGTGCACTGCCCACTCCTCATCTGATACCCAGGTGTGGCCCTTACATGCAGGGAATCCTGTCACTTAGGACTGTGTCCTTGCAGTTTGCTTGACTCAAGGTGGGAGACAGCATCTGTTTCCCTGACTCTGTGGTGGGCATCATGGGTGGGTCCATTGCTTACACAATGCCTGTATTCTGACATGTATTCAGCGTGTTACTTTGATCTGTGGTCCAATTGCTGAGCTGATCCACCACATGTGGCTGGGGTACCTGGCACACACCCATGCTGCGGGTGGGAACAATGTTTGGGCCCCAGGAGTATGTATATGACGTGTGTCACACATACTTAGCCAGCTGCCTACAGTCCAGGGCTCATCCCTCATTCATGTGGGGCTGGACAGTCATGCCTACTCCAGGCCATACAATACACTCTGTACTCCCACTCCCGTGTATCAGTGGACACATTGTGCACAGTGATTTGCCCCTCAGGTGTCTGCCTCTGTGTCAGTGTGCTGTGGATTAGTCGCCAGGACTGCTGTGGAGTTTCTTGGTAGGGGCTCAGCATGCCACTGGAGATGTGACCATAGGAGACGATACTTGTGTGACACATAGGTGTCTGATCAGCTGCCCATGCAGACTGGGGCATGTAAATGTGAAGTTCAGGTAGCTGTTCCCCATGCACAGCAGAGTGTGAGGGGCTCAGGTTCAGAGGGTAGTGTCACAGGTTTCCCATATGTCCAATAGGTATGACCTGGACAGATGAGGGTTAAGAGGATGTGTTGTGGGGGGATGTACATGTGCACTTGTGCAGCTCCAGGACTTGCATTCCCCATGACCTACTATTGTGACACAGTGCAGAGTGTTGTTGTCTGGCTGCAAAGTCATACATCACTGAGACAGTGATGTATGACTTTGCAGTCATGCCTCCGCCATGGCATGTGTCTACTGATTGGTGATCCTGCAGGGGAGTGACATGTGCTACATGCACACCATAGTGGCGCTGGCTATCAGGACATGGGTGCATCATGGTGTCTGTCGCTGGTATGCATCACATGCATTTCCTATTTGACTCTGGGCATCCCTTACATCCGTAAACCTGTACTGACTCAGTGGCAAGAGCTGTGATGTGTCCACACCGTGTCCTCTGCACTGTCCAACTACTGTGTACTTGGTGCATGTGTCAACACTGGGGTGTTGCAATCCAACAGACACCAGACAGATGGGTGCAAGGCCATGTGGGATGTGAGTGCCATGCTTGGCATCAGACTGACAATTGACTTCTCCTGTTCAATTAGTGCACTTTTAGCAATGTACAACTAATGATGCCAGGGCTTGCTCTGTGATGTGCTGTGCTCACAGTGGTGTGTGCGTTATGTGCAGGTGACTGATGTCTGTCTGTTTCCCCATTGTTTGCAGATACATCCACGGCCACGGAAGGGGACAGCTCCACGGACCAGGAGGAGCCGGAGAGCCAGACTGGGTCAGCAGCCGAGGAGTGGTCGGAGGGACCCAGTGGCACGGAGGGCGAGGGGAGCCACACCGAGGAGTCCTCAGCAGCATCCACCTCAGCTGAGGACCAGAGCAACTCGGAGGATGACTCCCTTGTGGAGGCGGGTGTCAGCAGCCACCACACCCCAGCTAGTGTTGCTGTCCCCGCCACCACCAGCACCACCACCGCCCTCCCATCGGCTCCCATTCCCCAGGTCCGTGGAGGCTCCCATGTCCGGGAGCGTGTCTCCTTTGGGCCAGGCACCGCACCCCTGCCCCTGTGTCCCCTGCTGCCCTGAGTGAGGAGTCTGTGTACCTCCTTCGCCAGCTCCATGTAGGGCAGACAGCCATGCTGAGTGTCCTCCATGCGCACACCGCGCTGTTGACTCAGCTGGTGTCGTTCATGGAGGGCATCTCATCGGGCATGTCTGACCTACAGAGGGGCAATAGGTCCATGGACTCCTCCCTGACGGCAGCAGTGTCCCTCCTCAAACGGTCCCTCACCCCTCCTGCCTCTGCTCCATCCACACTCCCCAGCACCTTACCCATCCCAGGCACACACACACTGGCACACACCAGCACACACACATCCAGCACACTGACACACACGCCAATGACAAAACGCACACGCACGCACATTCAGGGGACTGAAGCCAGACTCACAGGGGATGGGGCCCTGGAACACACACACGCATCCACATGCACTGCGCAGTCCTCAGTTCCCTCTCCCTCCAAAGCACCCTCCCTTGCCTCACCTGCAACCCCAAAGTCACAGCAGCTCTTCCTCTGTGACCTCGGCCTCTTCCCCACCGATGAAGCTGCTCCAGCATCCCGGGGGAAGAGGAAGCCCACCCACACGGAGCAGAGTGCCCCTCGCCCCCGGACACCCTCCCCCAGGCGCAGACGGACTGAGGCCCCCACCCGCAAGTCCCCCCGGAGTGCTAAGAGCAAGACCCCGCCACCGCCCTGCAGCTCAGGCACAAGGTCTCCGTCCTCCATCCCTCAGGCCCCCACTGCACAGGTGCCCCCACCACACCCTGCCCCAGGTTCCCCCACCCACAGATATACCATCCCCAAGATGCTCCGGCCTTCTCCCCCTGCCACTTGCTCTCCCAGCACCACACCCCCGCTGCGCTTGTCTGTGCCACTGATGTGGTGAGGGTGTCCCCCCTCTGTCCAACCCACCTTGCCTGTTCCCCATTCTCCTCCCCTGGAGGTAGGCACTGCAGTGGAGTCCACTACCGCCCTGTCTGACTTGGGCACTGCAGTGGCGGACCTGTCCACCCCATCTGCAGGGTCCACTGCAGTTGTGCCGGCACCCACGACATCTGTGTCATGCCCCCCAGTTGTGCCGGCACACACCATGTCAGACACCTCCACTGCAGTTGTCAGTGGCTCTCCAGCACCCACCACCCCTTCCCTGACTCCCCCTGGTGAGCCCTGATCCTGTCCCTGCGGTGCCTGGCCTGCCCCCCGGTTGCCCCTCCTAGTGGATTGTCCCTGGTATTGTGCAGGCATGCGTAGGGTGACATCTGCCAGTGTCACCCTGTTTGAACTTTGACAATGGACTGGCCATTGGCCTTTGCTCTTTTTTCAGGACTTCGTTTGGCCTCAACACATATGCTGAATAAAGCAACTTTCTTTTCTCTAGTGCTCATGCTTCAGATGTACATGTTGTTGGTGCAGCTAACCATGCCCTTGCTGCAGTGATGGTGATATCTGGTCTCATGATTATGAAGTGTTACTGTGCAGGAACCCATGTGGTCCAGGGGGAATGTGTCCTATCATGTGGTGTATCCATGTCATCAATAGCAGCATCTGAGGGTGTCATGTGTTCAGTATTTGGCAATGGGTTTCCTACTTACATTGGCAATTTCATATCTGTGGCTTCCACCCCTGCACATCTGTTGTGCCTGCCATCGTTGCATTTGTCTACTTCCCTGACCGTGTTGCCATCTCCAGTGGACATGCAGGTTTGGGCATCAATGGGGAGGGACTCATCCGTGTAGTCAGTGCAACATTGCTATACAAGTGTGTTGGATCTGTGCTGATGATTCCGTTGGCACATCCATGACCAGGCTGATGTGATGGGAGCCCTCATTTGGTGCTAATTGTTGATTGTGTGACCAAGTGCTCAGCTGACATGATGGGGCCCTACTGAGGCAACATATGGCACAGCTTTCCTCACACAGGAGTGGAGTCCCCTCATGGCAGTGTGTACACGTGTGACATTGCCTGCGCCCAAGGTGTGTGTTGTATGTGCATGTCTGTGTGTTCACTTCCATTCATCTGCGCCTGCTGTGATCCCTAGTGTTGTACCTGTTTGTGATGCTTGCTGACTTGAGCTATGTTCCCCCAAAGTCTTCTCCCTGTGTTCTCTGTGATGTGGGTGCATGGCACATTACTGGTCATCAGGGTGTCACCCATAGGTGTGTTTGCTGTCAGGGCAGAGTTTGTGTGCTGACGCAGATGGGTCACAGTCAGGTTTCCCTTTGGCACTTGTTGTTTGCCCCTGTCATGTGATTTCCAGTTTGTGTTATCTTTCAGTGATTGTGACACGTTGTGTGTGTGACTGCTGGCACTCCTTAGGGTCCGGGCTGCAATGTTGGTTGTTGTCTATGTGTGTTCTTTGTGGGTGACCTTGGCTTCTTCATTGGTGTGTGACTGTGGCTGGGATCCCATTGGTCGGTGTGGTATTGCCGTCATGTCCATGTACAGCGTAGTGTGCAGTGTGTCAGACATTCAGGAGTCTTGTTGAGTGTCCATGTGTGATGTGTTTCTACACCTTGGTTCCCACCCACCACCCTGGAATAGTAATGGGTGCATGTGCAATGTCACCAGTGCATGTGTACTTCACTGCTGCACATTGTTGGAGGTCGAGGGGTGTGGTCTTGAGTGTGTGCAGATGAGAGTTGTTGCCCGGCTAGTCCCCTGCCTCCATGTTGGCCTTGGCTTACTGGCCATGCTGATTGATTTGTGCTTGTGTAGGTGTGATGGTAGTTAGTTGCTCAGGACACCTGACTGTGGTTCACAGTGTGAACGACATTTAGCTTTGTCATCACAGTGGTATTTTTCTTCAGCCCAGGGTCACCACATTGTGGGGGCCCTGGGGGTGGTGCTGTGGTGTGTCTGTGACTTGCTGTGTCAGTTGTTGTTCCTACGTGCCTGTGTGACATGTGTGTTTTGTGCTCCCTCTCACCTGTCAATGCCTGCTTGCCCACATAGGGGATTTGGATCCATGAGTTACCTTAGTGTGGCAGTGTATGCACATCTGTATGATTGGTATTCAGCTCTCCTCATGTGTTGTGTTGTTGCCTGGGGACACTGGCACCCCCACCCCTCACCTGCTGTGTATGATGACAGTGTTGGTCTGCCTGTTTGTGTTTGTGCATCTGCACCACTGCATTGGCATATCTTGGGTGTGCCATTGGCTGTATGTTGTTTGGTGTGTTTCCCCTGCTGTCCCTGGGACTCCTAGGTCATCGGTCAGCACAGTGATCATGGTTTGTGTGTCCCATTGCTGCCATGGTATGGTATCTGTTCACCTCACATCTGCTGTCTCCACAGGGTATCTGCATTTGTGTGCCCATTGGTGCAAATATGTGGGTCTGCATTCTGATGGTCACTTCTGTCATTGTGTCATTGATGACTGTTGACGGTCTCAGCCCCCATGGGTGTTGTTTGTCTGCACATGGCCAAAGGAATGTTTCATTTGCACTGCAGTATTTGGCTCCCCCAATTTATGTTGCAATGGGACACATACACTACTTTGCCACAGATGAGTTTTTGGTTCTGTGACCAGGAATGATCCATGCAGTTTGGCAGTTGCAGCTCTTTCTTTGTCAACAATTACCTTTTGGTCACTGTGATGATGAGGGTGTAGACCCCATTGCCACAATGGTCAAAATGTGCTTCAGCTATGGACCCCACACTTACCTTTTGGTCACTGTGATGATGGGGGTTTAGACCCCATTGCCACAATGGTCAAAATGTGCTTCAGCTATGGACCCCACACTTGCCTTTTGGTCACTGTGATGATGGGGGTTTAGACCCCATTGCCACAATGGTCAAAATGTGCTTCAGCTATGGACCCCACACTTGCCTTTTGGTCACTGTGATGATGGGGGTTTAGACCCCATTGCCACAATGGTCAAAATGTGCTTCAGCTATGGACCCCACACTTGCCTTTTGGTCACTGTGATGATGGGGGTTTAGGCCCCATTGCCACAATGGTCATGGGCTGCTTGCATTGTGGGTGCCACACACATATATGTGTGGCACATGTGCTAGGGGGTCACATTGTATGTTCAATGTCATGTTCGGTGTTGTAGGCATTTGACACAGCCTGCTCACACGCTTGTCATGGTGGTGGGGGATGTCTTAATCTTGCATTCCCTAGGTTGTGGTGTGCTTGTTGTGTCATGCATTGTCCATCCTATGAGTGGGGGTGGTAGTAGTGGTAGGCATCCTGCCCCCTGGCTAAGGGTGGTAGTAGTGGTAGGCTTCCTGCCCCCTGGCTAAGGGTGGTAGTAGTGGTGGGCATCCTGCCCCCCTGGGTGAGGGTGGTAGTAGTGGTAGGCATCCTGCCCCCTGGGTGAGGGTGGTAGTAGTGGTAGGCATCCAGCCCCCCTGGCTAAGGGTGGTGGTAGGCATCCAGCCCGCCCTGGGTGAGGGTGGTAGTAGTGGTAGGCATCCAGCCCCCTGGCTAAGGGTGGTAGTAGTGGTAGGCATCCAGCCCCCTGGTTGAGGGTGGTAGTAGTGGTAGGCATCCAGCCCCCTGGCTAAGGGTGGTGGTAGGCATCCAGCCCGCCCTGGGTGAGGGTGGTAGTAGTGGTAGGCATCCAGCCCCCTGGCTAAGGGTGGTAGTAGTGGTAGGCATCCAGCCCCCTGGTTGAGGGTGGTAGTAGTGGTAGGCATCCAGCCCCCCTGGGTGAGGGTGGTAGTAGTGGTAGGCATCCTGCCCCCTGGGTGAGGGTGGTAGTAGTGGTAGGCATCCAGCCCCCCTGGCTAAGGGTGGTGGTAGGCATCCAGCCCGCCCTGGGTGAGGGTGGTAGTAGTGGTAGGCATCCAGCCCCCCTGGGTGAGGGTGGTAGTAGTGGTAGGCATCCTGCCACCCTGGCTAAGGGTGGTAGTAGTGGTAGGCATCCAGCCCCCTGGCTAAGGGTGGTAGTAGTGGTGGGCATCCTGCCCCCTGGGTGAGGGTGGTAGTAGTGGTAGGCATCCAGCCCCCTGGCTAAGGGTGGTAGTAGTGGTGGGCATCCAGCCCCCCTGGGTAAGGGTGGTAGTAGTGGTAGGCATCCAGCCCCCTGGTTGAGGGTGGTAGTAGTGGTAGGCATCCAGCCCCCCTGGCTAAGGGTGGTAGTAGTGGTAGGCATCCTGCCCCCCTGGGTGAGGGTGGTAGTAGTGGTAGGCATCCTGCCCCCCTGGGTGAGGGTGGTAGTAGTGGTAGGCATCCTGCCCCCTGGGTGAGGGTGGTAGTAGTGGTAGGCATCCTGCCCCCCTGGGTGAGGGTGGTAGTAGTGGTAGGCATCCTGCCCCCCTGGGTGAGGGTGGTAGTAGTGGTAGGCATCCAGCCCCCCTGGCTAAGGGTGGTGGTAGGCATCCAGCCCGCCCTGGGTGAGGGTGGTAGTAGTGGTAGGCATCCAGCCCCCCTGGGTGAGGGTGGTAGTAGTGGTAGGCATCCTGCCACCCTGGCTAAGGGTGGTAGTAGTGGTAGAGCATCCTGCCCCCTGGCTAAGGGTGGTAGTAGTGGTAGGCATCCTGCCACCCTGGCTAAGGGTGGTAGTAGTGGTAGGCATCCAGCCCCCTGGGTAAGGGTGGTAGTGGTGGTGGGCATCTGGCACCCCCTGGCTAAGGGTGGTTGTGGTGGTTGGCATCCAGCCCCCCTGGGTTGGGGTGGTGGCGCGCATTCAGGCCCCTGTGTGCATATGTGGCATTGGTGATGGGCATCCCGCCCCTATGGTGCTGCTGTTGCAAGTATATTCAGATTCCCAGTGTATGTGTGTGATGTGTCGTGTACGTGTTGTATGTGTTTTGTGGTTGGTGTCTGACTTACCTTCTGCGCCGTACGCGTCCGTGCCTGTTCCGGTAGTAGATGTAGAATATTGGTATGATCGGGACGAAGGGATTCATGGTTGGTTCGTGTCGTTCGTCCTTCTCGTTGCTTCGCGTCGTCCTCGTCGCTTGGCTTCGTCCTCGTCGCTTCGCTTCGTCCTCGTCGCTTCGCGTCGTCCTCGTCTGTGCTGTGTTCGTCTCGTAGCCGTGGATCGTGTTGTGGCGCGATTCGGAGCTTATGTGCGCCTCTCCCGGATGCTTTGACGTGCCGTGCGTAGCGACGGGTTCGGCGCGTACGGAAAGCGCATCGTACTTGTCCGGCCGGACGGGGCTGCATTTTCCCTTCCGTGCGACTCGATTCGGCGTTTCCGGATTCGCCTCGGTCGGAGAACAGGACCTGGTTTGGGTGAGTACGGCTCGGCCGGGATTTTTGCTGTTGTGCGCATCGTACTTGCTCGTTCGGTGTGCTGTACGGATCGGTCGGGAAACTGGCTTTCGCATGGCTTTTTTCCCGACCGAATGGTATTGGGTGCGCCTCCGACCGAGATCGGAATCGACCCCTCTGTCTTTTATGTGTACTATAAGTGTACTATTTCTGTTTGTGTCCTTTTATGGTTGGAAATGCAGAATAAAGTATTTTTGATGATTACACCTGCTCTAAGGACCTGCTGCCTAGGATGCAGTGAATAGCAGCACCTCCGCCCCTCAATGGCATTCACTGAATCCTGGGCAGGGACTAACTGCATTGACAAAGCGGTAAGGAAAGGCATGAGCTGCTGGGTGAAGAAGACTGCTCCTGCATTGCATTGTTGCCTGCACATCCATCATAGGGTGCCAGAGGACATGAATCCCTCAGCAGAGCCTCATACCAGCAATCCCAGCCCGCAGAAGCTGCAGCTCAGCAATCAGCCGCTTCCGAACCTTCTGTCACCCCTTGGTACAATGAAACCATAGAGTTTGTGTCCTCGCATCTCAGGCCCTCCTGTAGTCCCACTTATCCCCTGAGTGCTGTGGTGTAACTAGTTTACTATAAAGAAAGCCCAGAGGAGAGTGAGCTATTGGCTGCAACCTGCATGCAGCCTGAACACAAGGAAGACTACCCACATCCAAGGCCCACAAGGATACAGAGAAATGAATGGCCAACTTAACTGTAGCAGAAAAGGCTCCCATCACCTACCTTTTGGCATCATCTGCTCCTCAGAGCTCATTAGCAATCCAGCGCAAGCACCACCACTGCCTACCCTGCTGCACTGACTTTAACGTGGCCTGTCAATAAAAGTACAGACAGACGAGTTGCTGCCTCCGGTAATTCATCACCCTTAGAGTTACAGCTGCAGGGGTACTGGTAACTCTGGGCTGTGAAATTAGCAAGGAATTACAAGTGGAACTCTTAGATTCTCCTTAAAAATGTGAAATTGCTGGGGCAGTTTGTAATTTTGTATCAAATTTTTCCCAGAAATTTCTCATTTCCCCCTAGAGATTTTGCCTGCTGCAGCAGGTAAAATCATTGGGAGAAAAACAAAGAGCATGTGGTACATCCCCAGACCACGTAACTCCAATTTTTCTTTTATTTCGTCCTGTGTTGGGCACGGACTGCCTGATTTTAGCTGATCAGGCTCTGCATGGGCTCAAGAGCGTAGTCTGCTTCTGTCTTGTTTAAGGTAGGATAGCTAATTAGCTAGCTGCTTCCTTCTTCTAACACTACCTATGCCAATGGTACGGATAGTCCACTACTAACTGGATGGCTCAATGGTACATGTGGGGTCTTCATCTCTGGCAGCTATGTCCTTGGAATGCAGCGTTTGAGACTCAGTGGGTATACCTGCCCTCTACTATCTGGATGGCTAGCTGATACATGTGTGGTCTCCAAATCTGGCTCCCATGTCCATGGTATGCAAAGATTTGAGATTTCATGGGTTTTTCATCAATCTATGTAAGCTGCTAATGACTCCCAATGTGGGGTGCCACTTCCTTTTTTTTCTCACATTTGGTCTGCGGCCCCAAAATGCATTGGGTCATAGCAACACATGTACATATCTTTTTTGATTTAAGAAGATTTCCTGTTATGTTCTCAATAAATTTGAAGCAACATTTTGCAATATCTAAAGAAGATGAAAAAGAATAAAGATTGTATAATGTTCAAGAAAAGTGTGATTTACCTATGTGTAGAATTGTGATTAATTTTAAAGCAATAATATTCACTGGCAGTCCTAGGGCAGACAGCAGTGAAGGCTGGAACTAGTACACTTAGGTGGCCTAGCAATTTGTACAAAAGTTTATTTGGCCAGATCGAAAAGGCAGTTTACAACTTCACACACAGGCTGCAATGTTCTTAAGTAAGTGGCACAATCAATGCTGCAGGCTCACTAGTAGCGTTTATTGTGCAGGCCCAGGGTGCATGTAGTACCATTTTACTAGGGACGTACACATACATTAAATTTCCCAATTAGATGTAAGCCAGTTTTACCATGTTTAAAGGAGAGAGCACACACACTTTATTTAGCATTGGTTAGCAGAGTCCTAAGGCCAACAAAAATGAGATCAGCAAAAATGGAGGAGTAAGGCAAAACGTTTGGGGGAAGACCGCCCTAAGACTGGCAGGTCTAACAATAATGAAGTGGCACAGGGCTATAATCACCAGAATAAGCTTTCTGCTCCAATTCTACAATCTTTGTCTTTCTGTTTCTCCCTTTTATTTAGGAACATTCTACTCTCAATGGGGAGAATGTTCTAATAGCCTTATGGCCTTTCTACTTCTGATCATACCTGTTGTTAAAGGCTCTCTCACTCTTCATAGTCCCGCGCCTGTAGCTCGGGCATATAACTCGGGTTCAGAGCTTTAACAACCAGTAAAGCCCTCTGCAGCAGGCTGTAAGGGTATATCCCACCAGTTTGTTTTGTTTTTGTGCTTCTGGTACTAGAATTTGTCTTCAAATTACCCTTTTTAATACTAATTAAAGATACCTGATTGATAATGCACTCCAAATTGGAGAATTGAGGCTCCAGGGATGAGGTTTCCTGTACCCTGAACGTCATGTCATGAGTCTCTCTCTGAGGAGCCTCTTCTTGAACCGATATTTTCGGTGGTATTTTAGCCAGGGTCATCAGGTACACACATTAATAAAAACTAACTTCAGTGATATAGCAACAAACAAAAATAAAAGAGAAGCAGACATCAATACAGAAGACTACAGGCTGAAAGTCGTCATGCATAATGACGAGTTGCTTAGTCTGTCTTAAGAAATCTTAACGGCAAAACAATCAAATGAATAATGAAAGGACTGAATTCAACAGATCTGTAAAAGAAGAAACATTTAAATGGAACTTCACATACCAAAGTAACAGCTGGGGCTTGAAGAAAAGCAAGACATGTCTGACTACTTTGAAGAGCATCATTATATTAAATTACAAGGTGGAAAGAGGAGGACCATTAAGGGCTTAGATGAGTATCCTCATCTTATGCGTTTGTCACCAGAAAGCTTCTCATACTTGGATGTAAAGAAGCGACAATTGATGTCTTATATAAAAGTGCAAAGCTGTTCGTATGACGTCATCATCAAACCACAATAAACACAAGGAGAGGGGAGACCAAGTTATTTGTGACAGTGTCTGTCTGTATCCGGGACAAGTGAGCATAATGTATCCAGGTAAATTGGTGCTTGCGTCACAATTTCTGAAACAGTAAACTTTCTCTGAGATGGTGTGAAAAAAGAAACTATATATTTATATATATATATATATATATATAGGGTCCTCACCCACAGGTACCACCTGTTGAATGCTTCATCATTAGACCCTCACCCAGACACTGAACGTCAATAGGTGGGCTCGGCACATTTGTAAGTGGAGCTCTTTGAGTGGTAGCAGTGAGTGAAGGCAGGGTTGAGTAAGTGTGTTAAAATAGCCTTTAAATCCTTTGTAACAAATTTATTATTCTGGGATCTAGGAATAGGTTAAAATAGATTAGTGTGATTTTTTTAGGAATTAATGTTCCCAGGCATCAGATAGGTCGACATGTTTCAGCCTTTATATAGCACGTGAAGGGTCTGTAGGCTTTCCTCAGGACTTCGTTTTTACCCTGCTTTTTGCGATTGCTAATTTTCTGTGCAATTAAATAGTAACAGACATGCATGTTATAATACAGACCATTTTTATAGGACCTTTTCCTTGAATGGTTGTAACTGAAAAGAGAAAAAGTGGTGGATGGATTAGGCATCTGTGGGCGCTCGTACTTTTTTGGAGCACCCCAAATAGTGAGATTATTAAATAGGCTATAAGTATTTAGGTGAAAACCGTGTGTTTGCCTTAAGATAGTTGTCACCACATCTAGAAACTCAGCATCATTAAAATTTAAAGTAGCACTACGGAAAATACATTTAGAAGGAAAAAACAGACTAGACCTATTACATACATGACTTGTTTTTTCAACAGACATCATAGGGGTAATACGGGAGGATGGACTCTGTAGATTCTTTTGTGAATAAATGGTGTGAAACCTACCTGTTGTGGAGTGCGTCCTTAATGCAGGGCAGACTTTGGAAACAAATAATCACGGCGGTTCCGGCCGTGGAGGACTGCACCACCCAGAGTTCCTAATCTAGTGCAGGCACAGCAGAGCAATGAATGCGAAGGCGGAATTCCACTCCGAGGCCCACTGGAGGGCTTATATATCATATTGTCCTTTAATTATCATGTAAGTACACAGAACCCACTGGAGGGTGAAAATTGTTTGTGAATTGGACCACATGTCCCAGCATGCATCAGAAACAAGAATCCATTTGGAAGGCACACCGGAGGCCTATAAATGAATTAGCACGCAGAGTACTGTGTTCAGCTAGCATTCCTGTGTAATTACGGGTGCCTATGAGGAAGAAGCATGAAGCTTTGAAACGCGTCAGGCAAGAGGATTCAAGAATCGGGGGGAAATTCTGCTTTATTTTGTGAATAAATGGTGTGAAACCTACCTGTTTTGGAGTGCGTCCTTAATGCAGGGCAGACTTTGGAAACAAATAATCACGGCGGTTCCGGCTGTGGAGGACTGCACCACCCAGAGAACCAATGTGGGGCCGCATGATGTGGAACTGTTCCTAATCAATCAGGGGGTTTGTTAAAGCGCAACTACTCACCCGTAAGGGTCTCAAGGCGCTAGGGGGGGGGGTGCAGGTTCCATCCATCAAGGAGGGGGTCTGTCGAAGAGCCAGGTTTTGAGGTTTCTTGCGAAGATGGGGAGCGATGTTGTCTGTCTGAGGTGGAGCGGAAGGGCGTTCCATGCTTTGGCCGCGAGGAAGGAGAAGGAGCGGCCTCCCGATCTGGTCTTTCTGGTGCGGGGGACCACGGCGTAGGAGAGCTGGGCTGATCGTAGGGTCCTTTGGGGTGCGTGGAATTTGAGTCGGCTGTTCAGGTATGCTGGTCCGGTGCCGTGGAGGGCCTTGTGTGCGTGGGTGAGCATCTTGAAGGTGATTCTCGCCTCGACAGGGAGCCAGTGGAGTGTGCGCAGGTGCTGGGAGATGTGGCAGTGTTTTGGCAGGTTGAGGACCAGTCTTGCGGCGGCGTTCTGGATGTTCTGTAGCTTGCGGGTGAGGTTTTTGTTTATTCCGGCGTAGAGTGCGTTGCCGTAGTCGAGTCTGCTGGTGACCAGGGCGTGAGTGACGGTCTTTCGGTGTTCGAGGGGGATCCATTTGAAGGTCTTACAAAGGAGGCGGAGGGTGTGGAAGCAGGAAGACGAGACAGAGTTGATCTGGCGGTCCATTTTGAGCTCGGAGTCCAGGATGATTCCCAGGTTGCGTGCGTGGTCCGTGGGGGTTGGCGGGTTTCCGAGGGCGGGGGGCCACCAGGTGTCGCTCCAGGCATCGGGGTTTGGGCCCATGATGAGTACTTCTGTTTTGTTGGTGTTTAGTTGTAGGCAGCTGTTTTTCATCCATTTGGCGACGGCTTCCATGCCTTCTCGAAAGTTGCGTCTGGCGGTGTTGGGCTCGTTGGATAGGGAGAGGATGAGCTGGGGGTCGTCTGCGTATGACACGATGTTGAGTCCGTAGGTTCTGACGATGGGGGCGAGTGGAGCCATGTAGACGTTGAAGAGCGTCGGGCTGAGGGAGGAGCCCTGGGGGACTCCGCAGGTGGTAGGTGTGGGGTCCGAGAGGAAAGGGGGAGTCTGACCCGCTGCGTCCTGCCGGAGAGGAAGGAGCGGATCCAGTCGAGGGCCTTGTCCTGGATTCCTGCGTCGTAGAGTCTGCGTATTAGGGTGCAGTGGGAGACTGTGTCGAACGCCGCTGATAGGTCGAGGAGGATGAGGGCTACTGTTTCTCCTTTGTCCAGTAGGGTGCGGATGTCGTCTGTTGCGGCGAGGAGGGCGGTTTCCGTACTGTGGTTTTTTGTGAAGCCGGATTGGGAGGAGTCAAGGATGTTGTGTTCTTCAATGAATGTAGCGAGTTGGATGTTGATGGTTTTCTGTGCAGGCACAGCAGAGCAATGAATGCGAAGGCGGAATTCCACTCCGAGGCCCACTGGAGGGCTTATGTATCATATTGTCCTTTAATTATCGTGAAAGTACACAGAACCCACTGGAGGGTAAAAATTGTTTGTGAATTGGACCACATGTCCCAGCGTGCATCAGAAACAAGAATCCATTTGGAAGGCACACCGGAGGCCTATAAATGAATTAGCACGCAGAGTACTGTGTTCAGCTAGCATTCCTGTGTAACTACGGGTGCCTATGAAGAAGAAGCATGAAGCTTTGAAACTCGTCAGGCAAGAGGATTCAATAATCGGGGTGAAATTCCGCTTTCTTTGTGAATAAATTGTGTGAAACCTACCTGTTTTGGAGTGCGTCCTTAATGCAGGGCAGACTTTGGAGACAAATAATCACGGCGGTTCCGGCTGTGGAGGACTGCACCACCCAGAGAACCAATGTGGGGCCGCAGGATGTGGAACTGTTCCTAATCTAGTGCAGGCACAGCAGAGCAATGAATGCAAAGGCGGAATTCCACTCCGAGGCCACTGGAGGGCTTATGTATCATATTGTCCTTTAATTATCGTGAAAGTACACAGAACCCACTGGAGGGTGAAAATTGTTTGTGAATTGGACCACATGTCCCAGCGAGCATCAGAAACAAGAATCCATTTGGAAGGCACACCGGAGGCCTATAAATGAATTAGCACGCAGAGTACTGTGTTCAGCTAGCATTCCTGTGTAACTACGGGTGCCTATGAGGAAGAAGCATGAAGCTTTGAAACGCGTCAGGCAAGAGGATTCAAGAATCGGGGTGAAATTCCGCTTTCTTTTGTGAATAAATGGTGTGAAACCTACCTGTTGTGGAGTGCGTCCTTAATGCAGGGCAGACTTTGGAAATATATATATATATATATATATATATATATATATATATATATATATATATATCATCACAAACCGGCACCTCCTTACGTCGCACCGAACAGAGACACGGTGACACCAGAAAAAGTTGAGTCCAATGTTTATTTCATTACTTTATCGGGCTATGACGCGTTTCGGCAGGATCCCCTGCCTTGTTCACATAACGGAGCCACACTCCCATTTTTAGTTTTATAGTGATTGATAATGACACCCACGTGATGCATACACCCCCATAGACATGGACAACAGACTTAGCAGAAAGAAATACATCAAAGTAGCCTACATTCGTGAAGCTTAATCACATTATCTGCAGATATATTTCACATTATTCATATTAAAATAACTAAACCAAAACACAATTTATACATTATACCCTGGATTGAGATTATAATATAAAAAAACAACTTCCTGCTTGTAATCTTTCATAGTTATGCAAATTAGTTTTTTTCTCCCAAAAACTTTATTGCTCTGAATTTATGCAAAGCATTTTTAGAACCATGGCAAATTCATCCTTCACTCTAAAGATCAATTAATCATAATGATGAATACTGATATAGCTCGGTTAAACCTTTGTCGGACAATTAAGGGCCAGTGCCCATTTAACCTATATGACTAATGGATATACTTATTACAATAATCTATCCTCTCCTAATCTTGTATAGTTCTATAGATTCTAGTAATCATTCATCATTTCTACCTATACTTCATGTTGGATTCCCTATCAATCCAAATATTACCACTTGCTTCCTACAATCCCATTCATGTGCAAATGCCGCAGAATTTAAAAAAAACAATGAAATGTGCAAAAATCTCACTATGTACAATATAATATCCGCTCTTTACACAAATAAATAAATAACATATACAAATTACACTTCAACTGTAAACATATCACTCTGTGCAACATGCGCTTAACGGACAATTGTGCAAATAAGCAATTTGAATAAATATTTAAGAACATCCACATGAAAGATTTTTAAAAGAATCATGATTAAACCAGATAAAATCTGAATGACTAAAACCTCAACACTATACTCATTCTTATTGCTACTGGAGGATAACATTATAAAAAAAAACACCTTAGTACTATTAAGAAACCCCACATAAGATTATTAAAACCGAGTCCATCCTGTATCAATCTAAAAAACACTTGCCATAACAATTACGTAAATACCTCAATGCTTTTAAGATCCAAGTACAATTTGTTTGAAATTCACAGTCTATGTCATGTCCATCACTACATAAATTCATTAAAATATCTACCACCTGTGTAAAATTCTAAAAAAACTGAAAAAAGGAAAAAATAGAAAAAGCAGACGGAATTCACAGTTCATATCTTGTTTCTTATCTTATTTTTCGGTTAACAGAAAGAGATTTATTGGTCATAGGGTAGAGTTAGATAGTAAACTTTATACTATTGTTTGAAAACACCTAAGACATTTTTTTAGTAATCTATATTTTTGCCACTTGAAACACAGAATCTACCCTAGATCAAATGTGTAGGCCCTTGGTGTTTTAACATCCTCCTACAACAGATGTACATGGAGTCCTTCATCCGCATTAAGACCTTTAGGGTTCTTACTATCCAACATTGGAATATACCTTGACTCCAATTTTCTCAAGTCCAATTCTCTATTGCCCCCTCTTCTTTTCTTTGGTACAGCATCCAAAACAAAGTAGGATAGATCTTCTATCTTCCCTCCATGTACCTCATTAATGTGGCGTGCCACTGGATAACTAGGGTCCTGGTTTTTAACTGCTCTCAAATGCTGTAATATCCTAACATGGGCCATGTGGATAGTGCTTCCTACATATAACATAGGGCAAGTGCAGGTTAAAACATATAATACGTGATCACTTCTACAGTTCAGACTTTTCAATATTTTCCAGGGTCTCTTCCACAGGGGCATTTGGATTTCTTTTTTATTTATTCCATATTTACAGGCTTTACATTTAGAACACCTACTGAAGCCAGGGCTTGGTTTCAACCAGCTTACCTTTTCCCCCAATTCTGGACTGTTGATCACCAATTGTTCCCTCATGGATTTAGCCCTCCTAAATGATAGAAGAGGTTGCTTGGAAACTATTTCTTTCAGGACCGGATCTCCCCTGATAAGATGCCAATGCGAAGGCGGAATTCCACTCCGAGGCCACTGGAGGGCTTATGTATCATATTGTCCTTTAATTATCGTGAAAGTACACAGAACCCACTGGAGGGTGAAAATTGTTTGTGAATTGGACCACATGTCCCAGCGTGCATCAGAAACAAGAATCCATTTGGAAGGCACACCGGAGGCCTATAAATGAATTAGCACGCAGAGTACTGTGTTCAGCTAGCATTCCTGTGTAACTACGGGTGCCTATGAGGAAGAAGCATGAAGCTTTGAAACTCGTCAGGCAAGAGGATTCAAGAATCGGGGTGAAATTCCGCTTTCTTTTGTGAATAAATGGTGTGAAACCTACCTGTTGTGGAGTGCGTCCTTAATGCAGTGCAGACTTTGGAAATATATATATATATATATATATATATATATATATATATATATATATATATATATATATATATATATAATTGGTGAGAGGCACAGTTGGTATGGCCAGTTCTATTTTGTGCTTGTGCTTTTTATTTTTTTATAGTAAACGTTAAACCTCAGTTTTGGTTTTCTTTTTGGCAGTGAGGGTGTACAAATTATTTGCACAAGTGTGCTACATTGTAAGTAAGTCAAAACCCGTGCAGAAACATTTGTAGTATGGATTCAACATATGGCTCAAGAGTGTTTTTTGGCAGCAGCAATGCTAAACTTTCTCAAAATCAATTATTGATGTTTAAAATAAGTCGTTTTGTAAATTGCAGCCCTTCATGAACACAAAGGGGCCGATTCCGATCTCGGTCGGAGGTGCACCCAATACCATTCGGTCGGGAAAAAAGCCATGTGAATGCCTGTTTCCCGACCGATCCGTACATCATTCCGAACGAGTAAGTACGATGCGCACAACAGCACAGAATCCGGCTGAGTCGTACTCACCCAATCCAGGTCCTGTTCTCCGACCGAGGCGAATCCGGAAACGCAGAATCGAGTCGCACGGAAGGGAAAATGCAGCCCCGTCCGGCCGAACAAGTACGATGCGCTTTCCGTACGCGGCGAACCCGTCGCTACGTCCGGCACGTCAAAGCTTCCGGGAGAGGCGCACATAAGCTCCGATTCGCGCCACAACACGATCCACGGCTACGAGGCGAACACGCCAGCGACGAGGACGACGCGAAGCAACGAGAAAGACGAACGACACGAACCAACCATGAATCCCTTCGTCCCGATCCTACCAATATTCTACATTTACTACCGGAACAGGCACGGACGCGTACGGTGCAGAAGGTAAGTCAGACACCAACCACAAAAACATACAACACATACACGACACATCACACACACACAGAGGGATGCAGAATTTACTTACACCAGCAACAGCAGCACCATAGGGGCGGGATGCCCATCACCAATGCCACATATGCACACAGGGGCCTGGATGCGCACCACCACTACCACCCCTACCCAGGGGGGCTGGATGCCAACCACTACTACCACCCTTAGCCATGGGGGTGCCAGATGCCCACCACTACTACCACCCTTACCCAGGGGGGCTGGATGCCTACCACTACTACCACCCTTAGCCAGGGGGTGCCAGATGCCCACCACCACTACCACCCTTACCCAGGGGGGCTGGATGCCTACCACTACTATCACCCTAAGCCAGGGGGCTGGATGCCTACCACTACTACCACCCTTAGCCATGGGGGTGCCAGATGCCCACCACTACTACCACCCTTACCCAGGGGGGCTGGATGCCTACCACTACTACCACCCTTAGCCATGGGGGTGCCAGATGCCCACCACCACTACCACCCTTACCCAGGGGGGGCTGGATGCCTACCACTACTATCACCCTAAGCCAGGGGGGCTGGATGCCTACCACTACTACCACCCTTAGCCAGGGTGGTTCCAGATGCCCACCACAACTACCACCCTTACCCAGGGGGGGCTGGATGCCTACCACTACTACCACCCTTAGCCAGGGGGGTGCCAGATGCCCACCACCACTACCACCCTTACCCAGGGGGGCTGGATGCCTACCACTACTACCACCCTAAGCCAGGGGGCTGGATGCCTACCACTACTACCACCCTTAGCCATGGGGGTGCCAGATGCCTACCACCACTACCACCCTTAGCCAGGGGGCTGGATGCCTACCACTACTACCACCCTTACCCAGGGGGCTGGATGCCTACCACAACTACCACCCTTACCCAGGGGGGCTGGATGCCTACCACTACTACCACCCTTAGCCATGGGGGTGCCAGATGCCCACCACCACTACCACCCTTACACAGGGGGGGCTGGATGCCTACCACTACTACCACCCTTAGCCATGGGGGTGCCAGATGCCTACCACCACTACCACCCTTAGCCAGGGGGGCTGGATGCCTACCACTACTACCACCCTTACCCAGGGGGCTGGATGCCTACCACAACTACCACCCTTACCCAGGGGGGCTGGATGCCTACCACTACTACCACCCTTAGCCATGGGGGTGCCAGATGCCCACCACCACTACAGCCCTTACCCAGGGGGGGCTGGATGTCCACCACTACTACCACCCTTACCCAGGGGGGCTGGATGCCTACCACAACTACCACCCTTACCCAGGGGGGGCTGGATGCCTACCACTACTACCACCCTTAGCCAGGGGGGTGCCAGATGCCCACCACCACTACCACCCTTACCCAGGGGGGGCTGGATGCCTACCACTACTACCACCCTAAGCCAGGGGTGCTGAATGCCTACCACTACTACCACCCTTATCCATGGGGGTGCCAGATGCCTACCACCACTACCACCCTTAGCCAGGGGGGGCTGGATGCCTACCACTACTACCACCCTTACCCAGGGGGGCTGGATGCCTACCACAACTACCACCCTTACCCAGGGGGGGCTGGATGCCTACCACTACTACCACTCTTAGCCATGGGGGTGCCAGATGCCCACCACCACTACCACCCTTACCCAGGGGGGGCTGGATGTCCACCACTACTACCACCCTTAGCCAGGGGGGTGCCAGATGCCTACCACTACTACCATCCTTACCCAGGGGGGGCTGGATGCCTACCACTACTACCACCCTTAGCCGGGTGGGTGCCAGACGCTCACCACCACTACCACCCTAAGCCAGGTGGGCTGGATGCCTACCACTACTACCACCCTTAGCCATGGGGGTGCCAGATGCCCACCACTACTATCACCCTAAGCCAGGGGGGCTGGATGCCTACCACTACTACCACCTCTACCCAGGGGGGGCTGGATGCCTACCACCACTACCACCCTTACCCAGGGGGGGCTGGATGCCTGTCACTACTACCACCTCTACCCATGGGGGCTGGATGCCTACCACCAACACCACCCCCAATCATAGGATGGACAATGCATGACACAACCAGCACACCACAACCTAGGGAATGCAAGAAAAAGACATCCCCCCAACACCATGACAAGCGTGTGTAGACTGTGTCAAATGCCTACAACACTGAACATGACTTTGAACATACAATGTGACCCCCTATCACATGTGCCACACATATATGTGTGTGGCCCCCACAATGCAAGCAGGCCATGACCATTGTGGCAATGGGGTCCAAACCCCCATCATCACAGTGACCAAAAGGTAAGTGTGGGGTCCATAGCTGAAGCACATTTTGAACATTGTGGCAATGGGGTCCAAACCCCCATCATCACAGTGACCAAAATGTAAGTGTGGGGTCCATAGCTGAAGCACATTTTGAACATTGTGGCAATGGGGTCCAAACCCCCATCATCACAGTGACCAAAATGTAAGTGTGGGGTCCATAGCTGAAGCACATTTTGAACATTGTGGCAATGGGGTCCAAACCCCCATCATCACAGTGACCAAAATGTAAGTTTGGGGTCCATAGCTGAATCACATTTTGAACATTGTGGCAATGGGGTCCAAAACCCCATCATCACAGTGACCAAAATGTAAGTGTGGGGTCCATAGCTGAAGCACATTTTGAACATTGTGGCAATGGGGTCCAAACCCCCATCATCACAGTGACCAAAATGTAAGTGTGGGGTCCATAGCTGAAGCACATTTTGAACATTGTGGCAATGGGGTCCAAACCCCCATCATCACAGTGACCAAAATGTAAGTGTGGGGTCCATAGCTGAAGCACATTTTGAACATTGTGGCAATGGGGTCCAAACCCCCATCATCACAGTGACCAAAAGGTAAGTGTGGGGTCCATAGCTGAATCACATTTTGAACATTGTGGCAATGGGGTCCAAACCCCCATCATCACAGTGACCAAAAGGTAAGTGTGGGGTCCATATCTGAAGCACATTTTGAACATTGTGGCAATGGGGTCCAAACCCCCATCATCACAGTGACCAAAAGGTAAGTGTGGGGTCCATAGCTGAAGCACATTTTGAACATTGTGGCAATGGGGTCCAAACCCCCATCATCACAGTGACCAAAATATAAGTGTTGACAAAGAAAAAGCTGCAACTGCCAAACTGCATGGATGATTCCTGGTCACAGAACATAAAACACATCAGTGGCAAAGTAGTGCATGTGTCCCATTGCAACATAGATTGGGGGAGGCAAATACTGCAGTGCAAATAAGACATACCTTTGGCCATGTGCAGACAAACAACACCCATGGGGGCTGACACAGTCAACATTCATCAATGACACAATGACAGAAGTGACCATCAGAATGCAGACCCACATATTTGCACCAATGGGCACACAAATGCAGATACCCTGTGGAGACTGTAGATGTGAGGTGAACAGATACCATACCATGGCAGCAATGGGACACGCAAACCATGATCATTGTGCTGACTGATGACCTAGGAGTCCCAGGGACAGCAGGGGAAACCCACCAAACTACATACAGCCAATGGCACACCTAAGATATGCCAATGCAGTGGTGCAGATGCACAAACACAAACAGGCAGACCCACACTGCACATCAAACACAACAGGTGAGGGGGGTGCCAGTGTCCCCAGGCAACCACACAACACATGAGGAGGCCTGAATACCAATTATACAGATGTGCATACAGTGCCACACAAAGGTAACTCATGGATCCAAATCCCCTATGTGGGCAATCAGGCATTGTCAGATGAGAGGGAGCACAAATCACACATGTCACACAGGCACGTAGGAACAGCAACTGACACAGCAAGACACAGACACACCACAGCACTACCCCCAGGGCCCCCACAATGTGGTGACCCTGGGCTGCATTACAATCCCACTGTGATGACAAAGCTAAATGTCGTTCACACTGTGAACCACAGTCATGTGTCCTGAGCAACAAACTACCATCACACCTACACAAGCACAAATCAATCAGCACGGCCAGTAAGCCAAGGCCAACATGGAGGCAGGGGTCTAGCCGGGCAACAACTCTCATCTGCACACACTCAACACCACACACCTCGACCTCCAACAATGTGCAGCAGTGAAGCACACATGCACTGGTGACATTGCACATGCACCCATGACAATTCCAGGGTGGTGGGTGGGAACCAAGGTGCAGAAACACATCACACATGGCCACTCAACAAGACTCCTGAATGTCTGACACACTGCACACTACGCTGTACATGGACATGACGGCAATACCACACCAACCAATGGGATCCCAGCCACAGTCACACACCAATGAAGAAGCCAAGGTCACCCACAAAGAACACACATAGACAACAACCAACATTGCAGCAGTCACACACACAACGTGTCACAATCACTGAAAGATAACACAAACTGGAAATCACATGACAGGTGCAAACAACAAGTGCCAAGGGGAAACCTGACTGTGACCCATCTGCGTCTGCACACAAACTCAGCCCTGACAGCAAACACACCTATGGGTGACACCCTGATGACCAGTAATGTGCCATGCACCCACATCACAGAGAACCCAAGGAGAAGACTTTGGGGGAACATAGGTCAACTCAGCAAGCATCACAAACAGGTACAACACTAGGGATCACAGCATGCACAGCAAAACGGAAGTGAACACACAGACATGCTCATACAACACACACCTTGGGCGCAGTCAATGTCACAGGAGTACACACTGCCATGAGGGGACTCCACTCCTGTGTGAGGAAAGCTGTGCCATGTGTTGCCTCAGTAGGGCCCCATCATGTCAGCTGAGCACTTGGTCACACAATCAACAATTAGCACCAAATGAAGGCTCCCGTCACATCAGCCTGGTCATGGGAGTGCCAATGAAATCATCAGCACAGATCCAACACACTTGTATAGCAATGTTGCACTGACAACACAGATGAGTCCTTCCCCATTGATGCCCAAACCTGCATGTCCAGTGGAGATGGCCACACGGTCAGGGAAGTAGACGAATTGAACAATGGCAGGCACAACAGATGTGCAGGGGTGGAAGCCACAGATGTGAAATTGCTAATGTAAGTAGGAAATCCCATTGCCAAATACTGAACACATGACACCCTCAGATGCTGCTATGGATGACATGGATACACCACAGGATAGGACACATACCCCTGGACCACATGTGTTCCTGCACAGTAACACTTCATTATCATGAGACCAAATATCACCATCACTGCAGCAAGGGCATGGTTAGCATCATCAACAACATGTACATCAGAAGCATAAGCACTAGAGAACAGAAAGTTGCTTTGTCAGCATATGTGTGTTTAAAAGTGAAAGTCCAGAAAAAACACAAAGGCCAATGGCCAGTCTATTGTCAAAGTCCAAACAGGGTGACAGTGGCAGATGTCACCCTACGCATGCCTGCACTGCACAAAACCAGGGACAATCCAGTAGGAGGGGCAACCGGGGGGGCAGGCCAGGCACCGCAGGGACAGGATCAGGGCTCACCAGGAGGAGGCAGGGAAGGGGTTGTGGGTGCTGGAGAGCCACTGACAACTGCAGTGGAGTTGTCTGACATGGTGTGTGCCGGCACAACTGGGGGGCATGACTCAGATGTTGTGGGTGCCGGCACGACTGCAGTGGACCCTGCCGATGGAGTGGACAGGTCCGCCACTGCAGTGCCCAAGTCAGACAGGGTGGTAGTGGACTCCACTGCAGTGCCTACCACCAGGGGAGGAGAATGGGGAACAGGCAAGGTGGGCTGGACAGAAGGGGAGGACACCCTCACCACATCAGTGGCACAGACAAGCGCAGCGGGGGGTGTGGTGCCGGGAGAGCAAGTGGCAGGGGGAGAAGGCCGGATCCTCTTGGGGATGGTATATCTGTGGGTGGGGGAACCTGGGGCAGGGTGTGGTGGGGGCACCTGAGGAGTGGGGGCCTGAGGGATGGAGGAAGGAAACCTGGTGCCTGAGCTGCAGGGCGGCGGCGGGGTCTTGCTCTTACGACTCCGGGGGACTTGCGGGTGGGGGCCTCAGTCTGTCTGCGCCTGGGGGAGGGTGTCCGGGGCGAGGGGCACTCTGCTCCGTGTGGGTGGGCTTCCTCTTCCCCCTGAATGCTGTATCAGCTGGATCGGAGGGGAAGAGGCCGAGGTCACTGAGGAAGAGCCGCTGGGTCTTTGGGGTTGCAGGTGAGGCAAGGGAGGGTGCTTTGGAGGGAGAGGCAACTGAGGACTGCGCAGTGCTCGTGGATGCGTGTGTGTGTTCCAGGGCCCCATCCCCTGTGAGTCTGGTTTCAGTCCCCTGACTGTGCGTGCGTGTGCGTTTTGTTTGTGGTGTGTGTGTCTGTGTGCTGGACGTGTGTGTGCTGGTGTGTGCCTGTGCCGGTGTGTGTGTGCTTGGGACGGGTAAGGTGCTGGGGAGTGTGGATGGAGCAGAGGCAGGAGGGGTGAGGGACTGTCTGAGGAGGGACACTGCTGCCGTCAGGGAGGAGTCCATGGACCTATTGCCCCTCTGTAGGTCAGACATGCCCGATGAGATGCCCTCCATGAACGACACCAGCTGAGTCAACAGAGCGGTGTGCGCATGGAGGACACTCAGCATGGCTGTCTGCCCTACATGGAGCTGGCAAAGGAGGTATACAGACTCCTCACTCAGGGCAGCAGGGGACACAGGGGCAGGGGGTGCGGTGCCTGGCCCAAAGGAGACACGCTCCCGAACATGGGAGCCTCCACGGACCTGTTGAATGGGAGCCGATGGGAGGGCGGTGGTGGTTGCTGGTGGTGGCGGGGACAGCAACACTAGCTGGGGTGTGGTGGCTGCTGACACCCGCCTCCATAAGGGAGTCATCCTCCGAGCCGCTGTGGTGGATGCTGCTGAGGACTCCTCGGTGTGGCTCCCCTCGCCCTCCGTGCCACTGGGTCCCTCCAACCACTCCTCGGCTGCTGACCCAGTCTGGCTTTCCGGCTCCTCCTGGTCCGTGGAGCTGTCCCCTTCCGTGGCCGTGGATGTATCTGCAAACAATGGGGAAACAGACAGACATCAGTCACCTGCACCAAACGCACACACCACTGTGAGCACAGCACATTACAGAGCAAGCCCTGGCATCATTAGTTGAACATTGCTAAAAGTGCCCTAACTGAACAGGAGAAGCCAATTGTCAGTCTGATGCCAACCATGGCACTCACATCCCACATGGCCTTGCACCCATCTGTCTGGTGTCTGTTGGATAGCAACACCCCAGTGTGGACACATGCACCACCTACACAGTAGTTGGACAGTGCAGAGGACACGGTGTAGCATGTGGACATGCACACATCACAACTCTTGCCACTGAGTCAGTACAGGTTTCCGGATGAAAGGGATGCCCAGAGTCAAATAGGAAATGCATGTGATGCATACCAGCGACAGACACCATGATGCACCCATGTCCTGATAGCCATCGCCACAATGGTGTGCATGTAGCACATGTCACTCCCCTGCAGGATCACCAATAAGTAGACACATGCCATGGCAGAGGCATGACTGCTAAGTCATACATCACTGTATGACTTGGCAGCCAGACAACAACACTCTGCACTGTGTCACAATAGTAGGTCATGGGGAATGCATGTCCTGGAGCTGCACAAGTGCACCCTCATCTGTCCAGGTCATACCGATTGGACATATGGGAGACCTGTGACACTACCCTCTGAACCTGAGCCCCTCACAATCTGCTGTGAATGGGAAACAGCTGCCTGAACTTCACATTCGCATACCCCAGTCTGCACGGGCAGCTGATCAAACACCTATGTGACACACAAGTATCGTCTCCTATGGTCACATCTCCAGTGGCATGCTGAGCCCCTACCGAGAAACACCCCAGCAGTCCTGGCAACAAATCCACAGCACACTGACACAGAGGCAGACACCTGAGGGGTCAAATCACTGCGCACAACGTGTCAGCTGATACACGGGAGTGGGAGTACAGGTGTATTGGATGGGCTGGAGTAGGCATGACTGTCCTGCCCCACATGAATGAGGGATGAGCCCTGGACAGTGGATAGCTGGCTATGTATGTGTGACACACGTAATCTGCACACTCCTGGGGCGCAAACATTGTTCCCACCCGCTGCATGGGTGTGTGCCAGATACCCCAGGCACATGTGGTGGCTCAGCTCAGCAAGTGGACCGCATATCAAAGCAACACGCAGATTACATGTCCGAACACAGGCGTTGTGTGAACAATGGACCCACCCATGATGCCCACAACAGAGTTAGGGAAACAGATGCTGTCCCCCACCTTGAGTGAAGCAAACTGCAAGGACACAGTCCCAAGTGACACAATTCCCTGAATGTAAGGGCCACACCTGGGTATCAGATGAGGAGTGGGCAGTGCACAATAGAGGGACATGGCTCCTGGACAACATGACTGCTGTACTGTGGCAGTTTAACCAGGCCAGAGGAGGGCACATAGCATGTAATACAGAGTTCACAGTGCAGTCTTTGACTCACCCCCTCCTTGCTGCTGTCTGGCCTTCAGCTGCCCATACAGGTCTGGAAACACCACCGCCAGGATCTGGAGCGTGTGGGGGGTCAGGGTCCGTGTTCCGCCCCTCTTGCGAGGAGGCGACAGCTTCAGCTGGACCCGTGCAATCCTCCGGGTCCAGCCCCGAAGGTCCTGCCACCTCTTCTGGCAGTTGCGGATCCGGCGCTTGTAGACCCCCACGGACCGGACAGCCCAGACGATGTCCTTCCAGATCTCCTGCTTCCGATGAGCATTAACCTGTCAGGATGACAAAGTGAAAAGGCCATTACTACACATGCAACATATCCCTGCATGACACAGTTGTATATACATGTCTCAATCACAGGGGCACATGATGTACACAGGCAGTGCAACGCTGCCCATGGACAGTTTGCCAGAAGTCACTACATGGTATCATTGCATGGGAAGTAAAACCTTGTTCAAATGCACTGTCACTGCACCATACCTGTCCAGTGTATGTCACTACACACTATGGGGGTGACAACTACTCAGTGAGCCTGCTAGCCAGTGGCGTGCAGACTTTCAGCCTTGCTAGTCAGACAAAATGCACATTCAGAAAGGCAGTGCACAGAACACTCACCTGCTCCCCTGGTGTCCCATACAGCTTGCTGTACTGTGGAAGTAGGCTGTCCACCAGGGCCTGGTTCTCCTCAAGGCTGAAGGCTGGGGCTCTCTCCACAGTACGTGCCATTGCAGGGTCCAGAGGGGGCAGAGACAGCAGCAGTGCAGTGGCAGATGTCGTCCTGGAGCATGTAGTGCAGGCAAGTGAGCTCTCAGGGGAACAGCCAGCAATATATATGTGCTGCAGAGGCAGATACTGTCCCATGTGTCCAAAGTGATAGGTCCAAGTCGTTTGCATCTTCTGAATCTGGCCAATCCATGGAATAGCAGCACCAATACACGCCCACAGCATCCTTCAAATCTTCAACTTCATGACATACATGATTTTGCAACATTGTTGTGGGTGACCAACTGAATTTCCAGCAACCGACTCGTTCGAATTTCGAAAACGCGTCCGTTGCCAGGCTAGGCCATTGACAATGGGTGCGCACCGATCGGTCCATTACTGTTCAACGCGTACAGGGGTACAACGCGTACCCGCACACATTGAATGCAATGGGCCGGCCGGGCGCACCGATCGGTCCATTGCGGTACAACGCGTACAGGGGTACAACGCGTACCCGCACACATTGAATGCAATGGGCCGGCCGGGCGCACCGATCGGTCCATTGCGGTACAACGCGTACAGGGGTACAACGCGTACCGCGTACAGGGGTACAACGCGTACCCGCACACATTGAATGCAATGGGCCGGCCGGGTGCACCGATCGGTCCATTGCTGTTCAACGCGTACAGGGTACAACGCGTACCCGCACACATTGAATGCAATGGGCCGGCCGGGTGCACCGATCGGTCCATTGCTGTTCAACGCGCATAGGGTACAACGCGTACCCGCACACATTGAATGCAATGGGCCGGCCGGGTGCACGGATCGGTCCATTGCTGTTCAACGCGTACAGGGGTACAACGCGCACCCGACACATTGAATGCAATGGGCCGGCCGGGCGCACCGATCGGTCCATTGCGGTACAATGCGTACAGGGGTACAACTCGTACCCGCACACATTGAATGCAATGGGCCGGCCGGGTGCACCGATCGGTCCATTGCTGTTCAACGCGTACAGGGGTACAACGCGTACCCGCACACATTGAATGCAGTGGGCCGGCCGGGCGCACCGATCGGTCCATTGCGGTACAACGCGTACAGGGGTACAACGCGTACCCGCACACATTGAATGCAATGGGCCGGCCGGGCGCACCGATCGGTCCATTGCGGTACAACGCGTACAGGGGTACAACGCGTACCCGCACACATTGAATGCAATGGGCCGGCCGGGTGCACCGATCGGTCCATTGCTGTTCAACGCATCCCTGTACAAGTGACTGGCATATGTCACCATGCCTGTCTCAGATGAACATATGCCAGCCACAGATAGCTCCCAGGGAGTGAGGGGCACACCTACAACACCACAGTCTGTCCAAACTGTATCATAAGGCATGTAAGGCTGCATTTCCTATTGTGTGTATGTTGGTGTACATGTTGTCCTGTGGGTGTCACCTGGGGGCAGCCACCCCCAGGCTGTGCACGTGTTCATGGGGACAGGATCCTGGGTGTTACGTGTACATGACCACTGTGATGTGCAACTGTTCATATCTGTGCATGTGCCATGGTCACATTTCACGGTGGTGTATGTGTATGTCATGTCACATACCCTGTTAGTCCCATGTGGGACGGTATGTTTGAGCCAGGGTGTCCCAGTGGCACAATAGTGATGGTCCTCCACAGTCTGTGTGCATGTAGTGTTTACAATGTCTCTGATTTCATGTGCACAATGGGAGACAGTCTCCACATCCACGTTGTGTGTGCATGGACTTTGATGTTGTGCGTGTGTGTGTCACAGACGTCCATGTCTGTCCTGCAGAGTCAAGTGGAACCACTACCTGTGGGGGTCATGGTTGTTTTGCTGTGGTGTATACATGATACTCCATGTAATGCCAGTGTCCATGTGGCAATACAGGGTCCCTGGGAATGTACCTGTCGTTGAGCTGTGATGCCTGGGGCACATCTGTCCTCACATGTCACTGTGGGGGGTGATTGTGACATGGCAGCAGGAGATGGGAACTGTGACACGGCCTCATGATATCCAATGGGCCAACCTGGGACTTATTGATGCCACTTGTTGAACCGTGATGACAGATGTTGGCCATGTATGTACCATACATGTCCTTACGGAACTGCACACTTCATGTAGTTGTGCCTCATAATGATGTATGATGTGATATTGAGTGTGTTCAATGCCGCATATGTGGGGTGACTGATAATCTTGCTTTCTTCTCCTCTGCACTGCAGGGCTCCTGCTGTCCATAGACCATTCCCAGACCTGGCAACGATGGTGGAACGGGACAGCATCCGACGGTACCGCTTCACCAGGCAGCTGATTGAGGATTTGGCAGTGCAGTTGGCCCCACATTTGCAGCCTGGCCGGCCGTATCCTACAGCGCTGACCCCCAAGGTGAAGGTGATGGCAGCCCTACACTTCTTTGCCACCGGTACCTTCCAACATACTGTGGCGACTGCTGGTGGGATGTCACAGACCATGTTGAGCCGTGTGCTCCGCGATGTTTTGGAGGCAATGTTGCTATACCTGAACCGGTACATCTATTTCCCTAGACTGCAACGACTCACTGACGTGAAGAGTGACTTCTATGCCCTGGGGAGGATGCCGCATGTCATTGGCTCCATTGATGGGACACATGTGGCTTTGGTACCACCACAGGCCCAGGAGCAGGCCTACCGTAACCGCAAGCACTACCACTCGGTCAATGCACTGGTGGTGTGTCTTGCAGATATGACCATCTCACATGTGTGTGCCCGTTTCCCTGGTTCAGCACACGATGCCTTTGTGATGAGGAGTAGTCGCATCCCCAGGATGATGGCACAGATGCAGAACCAGCGTGCCTGGCTTGTCGGTGTGTACTGACTTTGTGCCATTGTGTGTGATCTGATCTGTAGTATTCCGCCCACTTTTCCAAGTCAGCTAATGTGCACTTGTCTGTCCGTAGGTGACTCGGGATACCCCAACATGCCGTGGTTGCTGACACCCCTCAGGAACCCTGTGACACCAGCCCAGATGCGCTACAATGAGGCACATGGTCGGACCAGGAGAGTGATTGAGCGGACATTTGGTCTCCTGAAGAGCCGCTTCTGCTGCCTCGACAAGACAGGAGGGTCCCTCCCATATGCCCCAGCGAAGGTGTGCAAGATTATCATCGTCTGCTGCATGCTCCACAACCTGGCAGTGCGGAAGGAGTTGCCTCTCATCCAGGATGACAATGACCAACATCCGCCACCTGTGGAGGATCCTGGCCTGGACCACGATGCCAGTGATGATGATGATGATGAGGGTGATGTCCGCACACAGCTCATCACCAACTTCTTTAGCTGAATGTGAGTATCCTGAGGTGTCATGTCAATGATGTGAGTTGGCATGATATGTGTAGGTGGTGCTCTGGTGCTGTTGGAGTGTGTCCATGGGCTACTTGACTGGATGTGTGTAGCGATGTGTGCTTACAGGTGGTCTGTACTCCCCAACAGTGTTGACATGCTAACTTGGTTCTGGGTGGGTATCTTGTAACATGTATTGTGCATGAGTTTTGCTGTTCTGTCCTATTCTCCATTGCTTTTGACTGTGTGTCATTTCTGTCCTTCACAGGGTACTTTCAGATTCGTTTGGTCAACTGTGTCCACCGACGACGTGATTGTACTTCCAGGGTGGTAGCTGTTGTGTCCCTACAGGTGATGTGCGCCACACCCATGACTTCCTTCCTTCTACAGTTGTTGACTGTGTGCCCGCTGCCAGGTGGGATTACCTTGCATCTGTAGTGGTTACGACATGTTGCAACTGTGTAATAAACCTGTGCTTCACTTTGTGATGTGCGTTGTCTGTGGTCACACATTTGACTGCCATTTGCTTACTGCACCTGTGGGCTACTTGACTACAACTGGGAATAGGTGTGGTGTCTGTGCATTGCACCGTCTTTCCTGGCAACATCAGTGTAGGCAATGAGTCAGATGGCCTAGGTGTGTATGTGTTGTGTAGCCCTGGTGGTGTGTCTCCCTCATATGTGTCACGTTGCCATTACTCACATGCCTGTGTTGTACTTGCTGTTGCAGTTCTCATACACAGTGTAATTTTGCAGTTCATCATCCCCATGACAGCACCCACATTGGAATCACAACAGAGGCAAGTATGGTGTATTAGTGTGTTTATTGTGATACATTTGTGTGAATAGTGCATAGGATGGTTAGTGCTGTACATTTATATTGCAATCAGAAGTTCCTAGGTGAATTGAAAGTCCCGGTAGACAAAATCCCCAGTATCGGGGCCACAGTTGTCTGAGACATTGGTCCAACTTGTACTCCCCATGTCATATGTGGGAGTTGTGTTGCCGTCAACAGGGTGAACAGTTTGTGCACAAAGGTGAACATCCAGAACAGGTTCAGGCTTCCTGGGGGTTGCACTTGGCCATTGGCCTCTCACTTGCCCCTCCTCGGACGACCCCTCTTCTTTGGGGGGGGCCCCTCAAGTACAGGCTGCTGCGGTGCAGGGGACTCTCCGCCAGAGTCATCCTCCCTCCCTGTGGCAGTTGCAGTTTGTTCAGCACCAGATGTTGTTGGCACACAGGGAGGTGTAGACTGGTTGCTGTTCATCTGGCGGAGGCATTGTAATATGTCTCTATGCACCGCCGTCATCTCCTGCAGTGTGTCCCACTTGGACTCCACGCGGGACATGTGTGAGTCCAAGCGGGCATGATGGGCAGCCTGCTGCTGTTTCATGTCTCTGAGGAGCCCCACTACCTGGCTGAGATCTCCGGTGCTGGACTGGTACGCATCGGCTATGCGTACCAGTTGTGGGTCATCATGCACACCAGACACCTCTGCAAGCAGCGACCTCTGTCTCCCACCCCTCCCACCACCACTGCCGACATGTGCAGTGCGTGCAGTGGCACGCACAGATGACCCTGGTCCCCCTTGGGGGTTGGTGGTGGTGTCCATGGCCCCACGTTGGTCCAGGGTCCCTGTGCTGGTGGTGCTCCTTGTTCTGTCCATGTCGGCAGGGATGGTATTTGTGGTGATAGTCGTTGGAGGGGTGGGTGCAGGGGGTGCAGCTGGTGGTCCTGCTGGTGCTGCAGCTGGTGGTCCTGCTGGTGCTGCATGTTGACTTGCACCGGAGGTGCCAGGTTGGTCTTCTTCATCCGAGGAGGGCAGAGGCTGTACGACACCAGTGAGCTCCGTATCCTCTTGAGCCTGGGACTGGGACTCCTCAGCGTCTGCTGCTGTGTCCCCATCATCACCTGTTTTTGGGAGACACACACAATGTATGTTATGTTTCTGCAGGCATCAATGGTTGACACACCTGACAGTTGTGACTGTGCCTCTGGGTGCGGGCCTGTACATTGCATTGTCCTAAGTTGTCACAGTCAGGGGTTGATTTTGGTGTAGCACATTGTCCTGCATTATTTGGGCATTTCTATGTATTTGTTGGGGTGTGAACATGGTCTGCATTGGTTGTATTTGGTTGACAGCCGGCCCTCCTTCCCACCCAGCCAGTCAGTTATCCCACCATGGACTGTGCTTGCATTGCAGGGAGTGAAAGTTGTCTTTCAGGATGTCAGTCAGTGGTGTCCTGCTGTTGGTTGTTGCACAGTTGCCAGCAGGGCCTTGTGCTCCCCACAGCAGTAGCCAGTGTCAGCCATCTTGTCAGTTGTTTTCCACTCCCTGTGATGTGAGCATGGTTCAGGGTGGTGTTGATGGGACAGTTGTGGGGGTGAGCTATGTCTGTGACTATGACTCCCATCATGCTATTGCCTCCACCCCCTTCCCAGCATGCCCATCCTTCCTTCCTTTTGACTCTGCTTCCCTGTGGGGTGGGCTGCCTGTGCTGACAGGATGGCTGGGAGTGTTGTCCTGGCAGTTGTTTGGCTAAAAGTCCCAAGAGTGTCCCTGTGCTTCACACAACATAACCCAGGGTGGAGGTTCTTTGTGGGATCTTGAGTTAGGATGTGAGGCATTGCATTCTCCCAGGTGGGTTATGTGGAGTTTGTGTTGAGGGTGTGTGTGAGGGGAGGTGCTTGTGACTATGGTCAGTGCTGCAAGTCCTCCTTCCCACCCAGCCAGATATCCCACCATGGAACGTGCTTGCATTGCAGGGAGTGGAAGTTGTCTTTCAGGATGTCAGTCAGTGGTGTCCTGCTGTTGGTTGTTGCACAGTTGCCAGCAGGGCCTTGTGCTCCCCACAGCAGTAGCCAGTGTCAGCCATCTTGTCAGTTGTTTTCCACTCCCTGTGATGTGAGCATGGTTCAGGGTGGTGTTGATGGGACAGTTGTGGGGGTGAGCTATGCCTGTGACTATGACTTCCATCATGCTATTGCCTCCACCCCACTTCCCAGCATTCCCATACTTACTTGCTTTTGTGGGGAGTTCAGTGTGTGTGGGTGTGAGAGCAATGGCAAGATGGCTGACAGTGGTGTCCTGCTGTTGGTTGGTGTGCAGTTCCCAGCATGCCCTTGTGCTCCCCACGACACAGCAACAGTGTCAGACATCTTTGATGGGCCTTTCCACTCTCTGTGGGATGTGCATGCGTGAGTGTGAGCTTGCTGGGCCATGTGGTGGGGGATGTTGAGCTGTGACTACGACTCCCATCATGCTATTGCCTCCACCCCCTTCCCAGCATGCCCATCCTTCCTTCCTTTTGACTCTGCTTCCCTGTGGGGTGGGCTGCCTGTGCTGACAGGATGGCTGGGAGTGTTGGCCTGGCAGTTGTTTGGCTAAAAGTCCCAAGAGTGTCCCTGTGCTTCACACTACATAACCCAGGGTGGAGGTTCTTTGTGGGATCTTGAGTTAGGATGTGAGGCATTGCATTCTCCCAGGTGGGTTATGTGGAGTTTGTGTTGAGGGGGTGTGTGAGGGGAGGTGCTTGTGACTATGGTCAGTGCTGCAAGTCCTCCTTCCCACCCAGCCAGATATCCCACCATGGAACGTGCTTGCATTGCAGGGAGTGGAAGTTGTCTTTCAGGATGTCAGTCAGTGGTGTCCTGCTGTTTGTTGGTGCACAGTTGCCAGCAGGGCCTTGTGCTCCCCACAGCAGTAGCCAGTGTCAGCCATCTTGTCAGTCCTTATCCACTCCCTGTGATGTGAGCATGGTTCAGGGTGGTGTTGATGGGCCAGTTGTGAGGCTGAGCAATATCTGTGCCTACTACTCCCATCATGCTATTGCCTCCACCCCCTTCCCAGCATGCCCATGCTTCCTTCCTTCTGACTCTGCTTCCCTGTGGGGTGGGCTGCCTGTGCTGACAGGATGGCTGGGAGTGTTGTCCTGGCAGTTGTTTGGCTAAAAGTCCCAAGAGTGTCCCTGTGCTTCACACAACATAACCCAGGGTGGTGGTTCTTTGTGGGATCTTGAGTTAGGATGTGAGGCATTGCATTCTCCCAGGTGGGTTATGTGGAGTTTGTGTTGAGGGGGTGTGTGAGGGGAGGTGCTTGTGACTATGGTCAGTGCTGCGAGTCCTCATTCCCACCCAGCCAGATATCCCACCATGGAACGTGCTTCCATTGCAGGGAGTGGAAGTTGTCTCTCAGGATGTCAGTCAGTGGTGTCCTGCTGTTGGTTGTTGCACAGTTGCCAGCAGGGCCTTGTGCTCCCCACAGCAGTAGCCAGTGTCAGCCATCTTGTGAGTCCTTTTCCACTCCCTGTGATGTGCGCATGGTTCATGGTGGTGTTGATGGGACAGTTGTGGGGGTGAGCAATATCTGTGACTACGACTCCCATGATGCTATTGGCTACACTGACTTGCCCAGCATACACAGAATTCCTTTCTTTCAGTGGTCTTCACTGTGTGTTGGTGTTGTAGTGGTGGCTACATGTCTGGATGTGTTTGTTAGTTATATTTGTGCCACTGCCTAGCTGTAGTTGTAGTTGTGTTTGTACATGTGATGACACGGTTAAATGTAACTTTGAGATGGCATGTGTTGTGTTTATCTGACTGACATACACATTTTGGGATGATTCTGTTCTGGTTGCTGTGTAATTGCTAAGAGTGCATGGTTTGACTCTCCCCTTGACAGTGATGTGTGTGTGTATTGTGGCAGAATATTGTGTACATTTGTTGTGTACTCACCAGGCTCTGGGATGTTTTCTAGTCCATAGACGCTCACTGGCGGAAGGATGGCCCGCACCTTCTCCTCCCAGGGCCTGAGGTATACTGGCTTGGCAGGAGGGCCACTGCCGGTGTATTGGCTCAGGAGGTAGTCCTTCTTCAGCAGCTCCCGTACCCTCCTGCGCACGTCATACCACCTGTTCTGGATGTCAGTCTTTGTGCGCAGACATGGTGATTATGCGTTCACCCTGTTGATGATCCTCTCCCACATCTTTTTTTTCTGGGAGATGGGTGTCTGTTGGACCAGTGTGCCAAACAGCTGTGGCTCTACCCTGAGGATCTCGTCTACCAGGACTTCCAATTCACAATCTAGGAACTTGTGATTCTTCTTTGGGGGCATGGTGATGGGTGGTGATGGTGAGTGATGTGTGTGTTGGTGTGCAGGTGAGGGTGTGTGAGTGTGTGTTTTGCTGGGTGTATGTGAGGTAGCTATTTGTTGGTGTGCTGATGGTGTGTGGCTTGTGTGAGGGATGAGCTGTGGGTGTGTGGTTGCTGTCTGTTGAGTGCTGGCAGTAGAATAGCATTTGCAAAGGATCATGGTTGGGATTTGTGTCCTTTATATGGGTGGAGTTGTGGGTGTGTCTTTGTTCTCTGTCCCCACCCCCAGTATTTATTGGCTTTGTAATTGCTTGTTTGGCCTTTTCTTGTGTATTTTTCCTTAGTACTTTCTGTGCATGTTGGAAACGTTCTTGTGACCGCGTCGGACCCTGCAGTTGTCTCGTACGGTCTTCTCCGTTTCGTTCACGCTGTGTTTGTGCAGTTTTCTATGCTGCGTACGCGTCGGTCGCGGTGTTTTGTGATACTTCGGCTCGCAGTTTTCTATGCGTGTCGGTCGTACGGCTTGTCCTCCGTACGACTCGGTCGTGGTTTTCGCGCCTTGCATCGTACTTTGCGGTTTGGAGTTCGCATGTACGTTTCGGTTGGATTTGTTCCGGGTGCGTGTCGGTCGGTTCGATTCGCGTGTTTTTCCGGCCAGATTGCTGTTTTCCGTGCGGCTCGGTTGTTCGGCTTGGGTTCAGTACGTGTCGGTCGGATTTTGCACGCTTTGCATCGTACTTGGCGTGTCGGGCGCCACAGGTACGTGTCGGTCGGAATTAATTCCGGCTCCGAGTCGGTCGGTGCTTTTTCCGGCCCGAATCGGAATCGACCCCAAAATGTTTTATGCAATGTTTCACGATAATTACAATGTTTTTTACACGCTGTAATACCAACCAAGTTCATGTACTTGATTTCGGTTCCTGCCCAAGAACAGTGTTCCTTTTATGTTCACTAATTAGTGCGATTTTAAAAATCACATCCCAATTAATGTTTGTTCAGATTGAGAAAGGCAGCGAGACAGCCGAAACGCGTCTCTGAATGTTCCTTTAACCTGCTGGGTCGTGGAAGGCCCAATGCATTAAAGAGAAGTGAACAACTTCAGTCTTCGTGTGTGTGCTCTTTGTTGCAAAAACAGGAGTTGGTTTTAGATATCTTGAAGCATAGTGATGACGCTTTTACATGCAACACCAGAGTTTTGGGCCGTCAAACTACAACAGCAAACAAAAGGATTCGGTGCGTGAGTGCCTCTTTGTCGAGCCCCCAGACTTTCATTTGAATAGAGTAATTTGAGGCACTGGCTGAGGTGGAGAGGAAGACTTGGTGCGAGGAAGTCGGGAGACTTTCAGCACCGGGACTGGGCTGTCTACGTTGAGCATGAGGCAGCACTCAGGATGTCAATAAGGATTTCTGGGCACCACCAAAATATCGTCGATGTGAGGACTGTGGGCTCCTATTGCTTTCATGGGAAGGCCTTCCCCGACTCGTCAGTTTTTAACCGCTGTGACGACCTTGGGATTTCCATGTTCCATTAATCACGCCGAAAACGGGCTTCCAGCTACACGGTGACATTTTGAATAAATCAGTAAAATGATATAGGGTGTTAATTAAAGACATTGTAAATGCCTGGTTGACCCGAATGTGGCTAACAACAACTGCAAGCTATAATTGGTGAGAGGCACAGTTGGTATGGCCAGTTCTATTTTGTGCTTGTGCTTATTATTTATTAATAGTAAATGTTAAACCTCAGTTTTGGTTTTCGTTTTGGCAGTGAGGGTGTACAAATTATTTGCACAAGTGTGCTACATTGTAAGGAAGTCAAAATCCGTGCAGAAACATTTGTAATATGGATTCAACATATGACTCAAGAGTGTTTTTTGGCAGCAGCAATGCTAAACTTTCTCAAAATCAATTATTGATGTTTAAAATAAGTAGTTTTGTAAATTGCTGCCCTTCATGAACACAAAATGTTTTATGTGATGTTTTGCGATAATTACAATGTTTTTTACATGCTGTAATACCAACCAAGTTCATGTACTTAATTTCGGTTCCTGCCCACAAACAGTGTTTCTTTTATGTTCACTAATTGGTGCGATTTTAAAAGGCATATAAAAGGCACATCACAATTAATGTTTGTTCAGATTGAGAAAGGCTGCGAGACAGCCGAAAAGCATCTCTGAATGTTCTTTTAACCTGCTGGGTCATGGAAGGCCCAACCCATTAAAGAGAAGTGAACACGTTCAGTCTTCGTGTGCGTGCTTTTTGTTGCAAAAACAGGAGTTGGTTTTGTATGTATATATATATATATATATATATCTATCCGCAACACTCCAATCTTTCCTCGATCTCCCAAGAACAGGAACAGGAGCACGGACCACAAGTAGGTGCAGATTTGAATTTTATTTTGTCAAACAAGCACTAGCAGCGTAACGCGTTTCGGCTCCAGGAGACTTGATCACATGACGCGCTCAACGGAGCATGGTTGGTTTTTATACAATTTTTTCATTTTTTTCATTCTTAAAGTGACAAGTGCCCTATGTGCAAGGTAAAGCATAGAAATAGAAGACATATTGTCAGCTGGTGGTTTGAAGTTGATGTCAAAATTCATACATACCGGTTTAAATACCCGTTCAAAATATACACATTTAATCCATTAATGTTAGTGCATCCTGGTTTAAATACCAATTCACAGCAATTTTGCAAATGATTATCGCACTTGAAAATCTGTAAGTTGTATAATTTATCAAACCGGTCTTTCACAAGTACTGTAGGTATCGATTCCCTACCACCCAGTTGTCTTACAAGTTAGGGGGTTCATCATGACCTCTTTGCTAACTGCTTAATTCTGATTTAAAAAAACATTGTAAATGCTCTTCACAGTTATATGTCTAAGAAAAAAGGTCTCGTAAAGTGCTAGTGCAGATTACAGTACTGTCGAAACTGCTTTTGTGCAAACCTTGCAACCAAAGTATTGATTCCTATCTAAAACCCGTGCAAAATAAGCAAATTTAATTTTGAGTGTATAAAATCTAAAACCCATCTAAAACCGTGTACAAAAATATGTGTAAAATCTTTAAAAAGTGGGATTTGGGCGGCGTAATAAATTCAATTCATTTAATAAGAGGATTCATGATGGTCTAAAATATTTTTGTCAATATGCAGCGTTGGACTACTTGGGGATAATGCTAGAGGCAGGTATATAGTTCCTCTGTAATGTTAAGGCCACCCGGAGATTTTGTATCGAGGTCTAGAATATACCGTGTTTCTAGATGTCTGAGGGCCATTTCCCTGTCCCCCCCTCTTTTGTAGGGTGGAATAGCATCAATTATGAAATATTTGAGATCTTTGGGGTCTGCATTATGTACTTCCCCAAAGTGCCGCGCTACAGGGTATGTAGTATCTTTGTTTTTGATTGCTCGAATGTGCTGGAGTATCCTCTTGTGCCCCTGTAGTATAGTGCTGCCTACATATCGTAGGGCACATGGCATATATATATATATATATATATATATATATATATATATATATATATATATATATATATATATTATCTACTGGCGCTCGCCAGTAGCTAGTTATAGTTAGGACCTATTTTCCATAGGAAATCCGCAACATTCTATTTGAAATAACACTTGCGCCGGTTGACGAATCTTCGCGAAATTTTCAAACTTTATGGCCCGCTCCGGTCTGCTCCTACCCTGAAAGTCTCGGGGTGATTCGTCAAGCGGGGGCCGAGAAAAAAGGGGGGTCCCAAAACGTGTTTTCCCCATTCATTTTCCCATAGGAAACTTTAGCCACGGCTACAGTCCGAACTGCTGAACGGAATTACACCAAATTTGGCAAAGAGGTAGTTCTTGGTTCAGAAAGAACCCTTTTTGTTAAATGGTGTAAATCCGTTCAGTAGTTCCTGAGAAAATCAAAAGGAAAATCACATATATATCTATGGCCGCGTCGGATTCGCGCACCCTGAGTGCACCCTGCGCGCACCCTCCCGATCACGAGCTGCATGCTAATTGGCTTTCAAGTGGCTGTCAACACTCCAAATCAGGAAGTGTTGGCAGCCATTTTGTCCCTCGGTAGAAGCGAGGCACAAGAAACAAGTGCGCAAAACGCACAAAGGGGGCAGGGTAGAAACACCCTGACCCCTAGGTCTGCTCAGGGGGTCCCACAAGGACCCCTGGGCAGAAAAAGCATTTTTTTTTTAAAAATGGCGGGATGCGCTTAGGGTGCGCGGATCCCACCGATAAAAAAAAAAATGAAGCGCGGTCTCCCGCGCTTCGTTCTTAATTGGCCCCCGGGTGGGCCAAGTCCCGGGGGCATGCGGGGGTTAATAAAAATAAATGGTGGGGCCTGTAAGGCCCCCCAAGCCCCGGGGACCACCACCCCCGGGGCTTTTATTTCAAAATGGTGCGGGAGGGTTCTCGGCCCTCCCACAGCCCCGGGGACCGCCAACCCCCGGGGCTTATTTTTAAAAACAATTAAAAGACCTGTGTGGGGGGGCTCAAACCCCCCACGCGCCCCGGGGACCGCCACCTCCCCGGGGCACTAAGAAAATACATGTGGGGGTCTGTTTCAGACTCCTGAAGCCCCGGGGACCACCACCTCCCCGGAGCTATGTAGATGTGGGGAGGGGGGCCGCGCGGCTCCCTCCTGGAGCCTGTGGTGGCCCTGGGGACCGCCACCCCCCAGGGCCGGCTCCTGCAGTGTCCCAGGGTGCCTACCCCCGGGACACTGTAGTTTGCTATGACAGGACGGGAGCCTCGCGGCTCCCGTCCTGTCATTGCAAACTGCTTTGGATTTTGGAAGAGAGAGCAGGAAACCTGCTCTCTCTTCCAAAATTCAAAGCAAATTGCTTTTCCACACGGGGAGCTGTATGTCAGCAGCTCCCCATGTGGAAAAGCAATGCCGGCTCCCGAAGGACGCGGGGAGCCGGCGGGACCGTGGGGGCATTGGGGCTCCCCTCACGGTCTCCAACATTATGTATAGGCCCCGGGGGATGGGGTCCCCGGGGAGAATATAAATTAGTGGTAGGAGCTAAAAAAAAAATTACGGTAAAATTAGGAGTCGCGCACCCAGCGCGGCCCCTAGTGTGAACGCGTTGGGTGCGCGACTCCTAGCACGGCCCCCTGGTGTAAACGCGTTGGGTGCGCGACTCCCAGCGCGGCCCCCTGGTGTAAACGCGTTGGGTGCGCGACTCCAGTGTAAACGCGTTGGGTGCGCGAATCCCCCCAATTTAAAAAAAAAAAAGTAAATATACATCAAGCATATATGTTTATATCTTGGGTGGCTCTAAAAAGAGCCCTTGTGTTTATTGACAGATTTTGGTACCTACAAGTAAGTACCTATGCAGAGTCTAAAGTTGTTGAGAAAGACTCTGTTACCCTCATCTGTAAAATGTACACCATCTCTCCTATAGATGCCATCCATATTAAAACGCAGATTGTTGTTGAAAATGGACCCCATCCTATAATCTCTGAGGTAAGCAGAAACAGCTTTATTGACATGTTTCCTAACTTTCTCAATCTGTGGACAAAAATGATTGGACCACTTCCATTTCTGTCTTTGGCATATGTTAGAATAGACAAAGGCAGTTTGGGGGAAAAGTGACATGAATTCTCCAAAGGTGTCCTTCATAAACATTTCCAGACCTACCCCAGTGAAAGTGCCTAGGTCATTGCCACCACAGTGCACAATTATGAGGTCAGGGTATTGGAGATGCAAAAAGGATTTAACCAATGGCATCAATTGGTGCCACTTTAATCCTCTCTGTCCAATCCATTTAATGTCTACATTTGGCAAAGTTAAATCTTTGTCAATACCTCTGCTTTCAGCATACCTTTTGCACCAGAAAACATAGCTGTGTCCCACAATCCACACTGAAAGCATCTTGAAGGGATCACTGTAGGTAATAACAAGATGTCTGTAGCTGAGGTAGGCAGGAGGGAGAATGAAATCTATCTAAAATGGTGGACAACATGCTGTTTTTAAGAAAGTAGAGATTTTATTGGCTGTTTAAGAACACTCTACATTCTAATATAGGGTGCATTTTACTTTGTTTAGAAAGCATGTTTCTTATTGGTTATAAAGAAAAGTTTGAAAGGTACAGCAGAAAGGATAAGGGCATGCTTTGCAAAGCCAACCACACCTGCTGTTGTCATTTGCAACATTGTGTGGTGAACTTGTGACCTGGCAGCTAAATTGAATGTTGCATGACCTGCTGCTATGGAAACTGAGATTAAGGAGAAGGGGTGAAGATGTCAGTTGAAAAGTATTATTCTCTATGACCAATGGAAATTCGTTTTTCAATTTGAAAACACTGGGAAGCAATGTTATTTGTGGGTTATGTGTATATGTATGAAAAATTAGAGGGAAAATTTGTCATTACTGGTTTTACATTGGAGAGTGTGCTTATCTACATTCTCTGTGTGAAAAAGAAAATCCTGACTGAGTGTGAGATTTTTAATTCAACAGATTTATTTAATAGGTGAGTTATATATTTTGGACGTTTATTTAAAAAATATTTGATATTTTTATGAAACTGTGTTGTTTGAAATATATTATTAAATGTACTGATGTATATTTTGATTATTTTTATTGTATTTGATGTTTGTTTTAAAAACAGTATGTATAGTAATATATATATTTTAAACTGTGTTGAAAGGTATAGTTGAATGATGGTTCTTATTCTATCCTGTTGTCAAGTTTCAGTAGTATTAGAACTCAGTCACTGCTTATGGATTCGCACAATGATTCAGGCATTCACACTAGCAATGCTGTAGTGAAATGTGTAGAATGTTTGCAGTCACCTAACCTCTTCCAGACTAGTGCGTCTCTTTTGCTAAAGCCCAGGGAATAGTTTTGGTTCTCTAGAATCACATTGTGACTCTGTGTGCACTTGTGCAACTATTTTGACAAAAGCATGTGGTTTCTTTATGTCTTTGCTGACACATAACTGCTTAAAAACCTAACCTGTTGTCAAGTTTCAGTAGTAGTAGAACTTAGTTACTGCTTATGGATTCGCAGAATGAGTCAGGCATTCACACTAGCAGTGCTGTAGTGAAATCTGTAGAATGTATGCAGTCACCTAACTGCTTCCAGCCTAGTGAGTCTCTTCTGATAAAGTCCAGGGAATAGTTTTGCTTATCTAGAATCACACTGTGAGTATGTGTGCACTTGTGCAACCATTGTGACAGAAGCATTCAGCAACACGTACAAATCCATTTGCTGCGCCAAAACACAACCACTTATACATTCACCCAGGCACTCTCCTTGCAGTACTCTAATCGTTCAGTCAGTACCCAAGTACTCATTCAGTGACCCAGGCCTTAGCACATAGACTGCTTCAAACCCCTATCCACTATGCATGCAGTTCTCTAACCACCTACACACTTGTCTTTCACACCTTCAATTCCCCAGACACTATCCATACACTCCAGCAAACATCCTGTCACTCCCCTTCCAGTCCTCTGTTGACTCATTCAGCAACACGTACAAATCCATTCGCTGCGCCAAAACCCAACCACTTATACATTCACCCAGGAACTCTCCTTGCAGTACTCTAATCGTTCAGTCAGTACCCAAGTACTCATTCAGTGACCCAGGCCTTAGCACATAGACTGCTTCAAACCGCTATCCACTATGCATGCAGTTCTCTAACCACCTACACACTTGTCTTTCACACCTTCAATTCCCCAGTCACTATCCATACACTCCAGCAAACATCCTGTCACTCCCCTTGCAGTCCTCTGTTGACTCATTCAGCAACACATACAAATCCATTCGCTGCGCCAAAACACAACCACTTATACATTCACCCAGGCACTCTCCTTGCAGTACTCTAATCGTTCAGTCAGTACCCAAGTACTCATTCAGTGACCCAGGCCTTAGCACATAGACTGCTTCAAACCGCTATCCACTATGCATGCAGTTCTCTAACCACCTACACACTTGTCTTTCACACCTTCAATTCCCCAGTCACTATCCATACACTCCAGCAAACTTCCTGTCACTCCCCTTCCAGTCCTCTGTTGACTCATTCAGCAACACGTACAAATCCATTCGCTGCGCCAAAACCCAACCACTTATACATTCACCCAGGAACTCTCCTTGCAGTACTCTAATCGTTCAGTCAGTACCCAAGTACTCATTCAGTGACCCAGGCCTTAGCACATAGACTGCTTCAAACCGCTATCCACTATGCATGCAGTTCTCTAACCACCTACACACTTGTCTTTCACACCTTCAATTCCCCAGTCACTATCCATACACTCCAGCAAACATCCTGTCACTCCCCTTGCAGTCCTCTGTTGACTCATTCAGCAACACGTACAAATCCATTCGCTGCGCCAAAACCCAACCACTTATACATTCACCCAGGCACTCTCCTTGCAGTACTCTAATCGTTCAGTCAGTACCCAAGTACTCATTCAGTGACCCAGGCCTTAGCACATAGACTGCTTCAAACCCCTATCCACTATGCATGCAGTTCTCTAACCACCTACACACTTGTCTATCACACCTTCAATTCCCCAGTCACTATCCATACACTCCAGCAAACATCCTGTCACTCCCCTTGCAGTCCTCTGTTGACTCATTCAGCAACACGTACAAATCCATTCGCTGTGCCAAAACCCAACCACTTATACATTCACCCAGGAACTCTCCTTGCAGTACTCTAATCGTTCAGTCAGTACCCAAGTACTCATTCAGTGACCCAGGCCTTAGCACATAGACTGCTTCAAACCGCTATCCACTATGCATGCAGTTCTCTAACCACCTACACACTTGTCTTTCACACCTTCAATTCCCCAGTCACTATCCATACACTCCAGCAAACATCCTGTCACTCCCCTTGCAGTCCTCTGTTGACTCATTCAGCAACACGTACAAATCCATTTGCTGCGCCAAAACACAACCATTTATACATTCACCCAGGAACTCTCCTTGCAGTACTCTAATCGTTCAGTCAGTACCCAAGTACTCATTCAGTGACCCAGGCCTTAGCACATAGACTGCTTCAAACCGCTATCCACTATGCATGCAGTTCTCTAACCACCTACACACTTGTCTTTCACACCTTCAATTCCCCAGTCACTATCCATACACTCCAGCAAACATCCTGTCACTCCCCTTGCAGTCCTCTGTTGACTCATTCAGCAACACGTACAAATCCATTCGCTGCGCCAAAACACAACCACTTATACATTCACCCAGGCACTCTCCTTGCAGTACTCTAATCGTTCAGTCAGTACCCAAGTACTCATGCAGTGACTCAGGTCTTAACACATGCACTATTACAAACTCCTCTCCAATACGCATGCAGTCCTCTAACCACCTACACACTTGTGTTTCACACCTTTAATTAGTCATTAGAAAAGAAAGTGCTTAAAAGTTATTTCTATACAATGTGTTTGTAAAGTAATAGAAAAGTATAATTTATATATTTATTAAAATAAATTTATATAAATTTATTTTTTACAGATATTGATTAGGATCATTAAAATAAACTTATCATGCCTAAAAAACAGAAAAGAGAAAAGGACACAAAAAGGACTATTATTTGAAGAAAAATCAACAACAAGTATTGGATGACCAACAACATGTGGGGAAAAACAATAAGTCTTCCGGTAAGAGAACAAAACAATTTATTAAAAAACTTTCAAAGCCTAGAAACAGTGTGCAGAATGTGGAAAATATGAAAAATGGTTCGACCAGAAAAAAGAATATGAATAAAAACAATACAAAAAATGGGAATTTACATTCAAAAGACACAATGTATGGTAAAAGAAGGCAGAGTCAGTATAAAGAAATCAGAAAAAAGATTTTTTATAATAGAGTTGTTCTTAATTTGTTGAAAGATGTGAGGAAATATAAAAAAAGAGCACTATTTTATCAAAAGAAGAAGCATATTGAAATTCTAGTTGAAAAGGCTTTTGAATTAAAAAGGAAATTATTCATTTTAGTTTTAAACAGAATTCGATCTCTAGATAAACCAATCCATTTAATGAAGGCTAAAAGTAAGAAGAAAAGAGTAATTAACAGAACTAATTTTTGTGAATTTTTTTTGGGTGAATGGAAACACAGTTCAAGTTCAGAGCCTTTCTTTAATGAAGAGAGTTATTTTCAGACCAATAATTTATTGCATGCAGTTGATACCAGTGGTCGAGCTTATGAGGTTAGAAATGGTTGTCCAATTGAGAAAGAGAAGATGGTTCCCAGAAATGTAGAAGAAGTGATAGCTGATGAAGTTGTAGGGAGACGACCTAAAGCCCCAGTGTATACTTGGGATTGCAGTAGTATTTGTAGTATACGACAAGAATCTATTGATATTTTACGCAATTTCTTACGAGTCTATAGTAAAAAAAGTGTTAAACAAAAGATTAAGATGTTGCAAGGACTAGATCTTTGCAGAGTGAGAAAAAATACTGGTTTGCAAGGACATTCTCTCGCTTGTCTTTCTAGAAAAGTATGTCAAAGTGTTTTTCATCATTTTAGGATGTTAGCAGTACATCATTCTCAAATGCGAAAGTTAGTCAGAAGATTGTATTATGCAAAAAGTCCAGCACTAATGTTAAATGAGTTGAACAGTGCTCTTTTGCGTGGGTCAGTATCAGATGTGAAAAAGGTTTGTGATGAAATTGAGTTTTGTTACTTTGGTCCTGGAGAAGAGAGTGCAGAAACTGACACATTAATACAGGAAAATGTTGAGGAGAATGTGCAACATACTACTACAAAAAATTTGAAGAACAAATTACAAAGTTTAAGGTGATTTCATGTGAAAGGCCAAATTATACTTGTATTTGTTGCCGGCGAACTCACTATAAAAATCAGACTAGGACTGTTGATCTGTATTTAAAAAGTGAAAGAGAAAATAATGATAAGTGGAAGGAATTTGCAACTTATTTGTTCGTAGAGGATTGCTTTGATTTGAGTTATGATCAGCGTATTTGTAAATACTGTTATAACAAATTAGACGAGAATAAAATGCCCGCTAGAGCTGTCCATAATAATTTAGAGTTGGTAACTATTCCTCCAGAACTGATAAATTTAAATACGTATGAGTCTATTCTGATTCAATGTGTGCACCCATTTCAAGCTATTGTTCGTATGGAGCCTAAAACAGGTAAATTGCCTCCTACAGATTTACAGAGAGGATTAAAAGGAAGAGTTGTATATTTACCTCTAGATTTAAAGAAAAATATTGAAACTATTGGTGGAGAGAATGTAGAAAGTGAGCCACTACTTATTCTAGTTAATGGTGTTCCTACTAAGAGTAAGAAAATCTGGCAAGAATTAGTGGATGTTAGGAAAGTGCAAAAGGCAACATTATATCTGATTCAAAACAATGATTACTACAAAAATGTATATGTGGAAGAAGAAGAAATACTTTTAGGAGATGATACTGAAACGTCAAATGGACAAATTGAAAAAGTGGACATGTCCAAAAGTGAAGAAATCTATGAACATTATAGTGTACATCCACTTCATTCGAAAGAAGTGATGGGGAATACTATTGAATTATTCCAAATGAAAAAAGCAAAGGGTACTCCCATGAGTGTATGGGAGAAAAGTTTGGAAGCTCGTTGTTTTCCGCAGCTGTTTCCAACTGGAAAAGGTGGACGATATGATGAACGACCAGTGCAGATTCCTGCATCTGAATATCGAACAACAAGATTATATGCAGAAGATTCAAGATTTCGACAATGTATCCCTTATATATTTCATCTTTTGTTTGAGAGTGACTTGTCTGGACTTTCATATGCAGTCAACCACATATTGAAAACAGGAGTAAATCTTCAAAATGTTTCAGCAAAGGAATTTATGGATAAAGTACATCAGAGAGATGATCATTTAGAATCTCAGCTGATTAATTTGATGGCATGTCAGCGTGGTACTAATGAATATTGGTATCGTCGTCATGGAGAACTTAAATGTATGCTAAGGAACTTAGGAACTCCTACGTGGTTTCTTACCCTAAGCTGTGCTGAATACGCTTGGGATGATTTACTTGAATTTCTTCGAGAGGCAAATTCAAATCTAAAAAATATTGAATACAAGACACCTGGAGAATTGTGCTCTTTGGATCCTGTTAATGTATGCAGGTATTTCAATCATAGGTTTGAAGCTATGATGTCTTTTATCTGCAATAAAAAGAATCCTCCTCTTGGAGAAGTTGTAGATTTTTTTGGGAGAAAGGAGTATCAAGCTAGAGGTGCTCCTCATATACATATGCTGTTATGGATTAAGGATGCACCTAAATTCGGAACTGATTCGGATGACACCGTTTTGTCTTTTATTGAAGAATATGCGACATGTGCTATACCAAAAAGAACAGATGAGAACAGCTTAAGACAACAAGTGTTACGATTCCAAAGTCATCGATGTGGAAAATACTGTCGACGGAAGTACAAGTCTAAGGAAAAGTTTTACACCAAATGTCGTTTTGGATTTCCACGTCCTGTAATATCCAAAGGAAGAGTAAACAGTTTTATGTCAGCTATGAGACATACCATCACTAGAAAATCTCCCAAAAATACATACAATTTGAGAAGAAGTGAAGAATCAAAATATATCAATGATTATAATCCAGTTATTCTCTCAATGTGGAATGCTAATATGGATATTCAGTATGTTGCGGATAATTCCATTGCTGTTGCCCGGTATGTGACATCTTATATAACAAAATCTGAAAAGACAGAGTTAAAAGAAATGTGGGAAGAAATTTCTCATGAGAAGAGTCTTAGTAAGAAATTATACAGTTTCAGTTTGAAGATGTTATCCCATCGAGAAATTGGAGCATATGAATGCTCAGATCGGTTATCATCTGCAAGTTTATACTCAAAATCTAGAACAATCATTTGGGTGAGTCTAGGTCTTGCTGCAACACGAAATCGAGTACTTAAATCTGTACAAGAAATTGAATATTTAGCAGAAAAAGATCCAGAAAGTACAGATATTGTCAAAACAAACATGTTGGATACATATTATCCAAATAGAAGTCATCATCTTGAGAACATATGTCTCTATGAAGTGCTGCAATACTACAGTTTTAAACGGAATACTACAGAAAACATAAATGATGCAAAATATGCAGTGATTGGTTCTGAAGGATGTTTGGTGAAACAAAGGAAAGGAAATTTGATTAATCACAGAAAACTGAGTTGTGATACTGAACAGAAAAGGGAATTTTACTATTTAGCACTTTTGCAACTCTTCAAACCGTGGCGTACAGAATTGGAATTACTTGGGGATTTTCAGAGCTATGAAGATTCCTTCAATGCTTGTAAAGATACCATAGAATGTACAGTTTTTGCTAACTATCTGAAAATGTTGAACGATGAAATGGATCAAGAAGCTACTATTGCAGCTGAGATTGCTAGAGACAGTTCTCAAGACAGTCAAAGTTCTGCTCCACTGAGTGAAGATCCACTAGGACAACCAATTGTTCAAAATGAAGCAGCAATCGCAATGAATGAGGTGGAAACAGCAATGCATCAAGCTCAAGAAGATATTATGGACTTAGGAAACTTGGAAAAACAACTAAATCTTGAACAGAAAGAAATATATCAGCAAGTGAGACAACAGATTGACCATGGATTTCTTCATGAAAACAAAGAATGCACATGCACATCATTTCAACCTATCCGAATGTATGTCAGTGGTCAAGCTGGAACAGGAAAAAGTTTCTTAATTAAAGTTTTGACCAGTTATCTACAGAAAACAACTGACTCACATTTGTCTTGTGTTGTAACTGCTCCAACTGGGTTGGCAGCACACAATATTAAAGGAATTACATTGCATCGTTTACTTATGCTACCTGTAGAGCATGAAAACAAATTGGAATATCATAAGCTATCTGGAGAAGCTTGTTATGAAGTTTCAAGAGTGCTAAAGAAAATGAAACTTCTAATTATTGATGAGGTAAGCATGGTCTCAAACTTAATGCTTGCTTTTGTGCATTTAAGAATGCAGCAAATTCTTAAAACAGAATATGATGTCTTATTTGGAGGAAAACATGTCATAGTTTTTGGAGATCTTCTGCAACTTACTCCTGTAAAAGGACAACCAGTATTTAAAACACTTGTGCATGAAGACACCAGAAAGTCTTTGGGAAGTGTTGGCAACGTTAATATTTGGTCATATTTTGAATACAAAGAACTCATTACAAATATGCGACAGGCAAATGATGTTGATTATGGATCTATACTTCAAGATATAAGAATTGGAGTTCTCACAGAACAAGGCAAACAAGCTTTGCTAAGTCGACTACTTAAGAATTTGTTTCCAAATGAAAATATAGTTCCAGAAAAAATGTATATGAAAATTGCTGAAAGTAAATCTATAATCTGTTTAATGCCAACACTGCGCGAGTGTTCTATATTCAATGAACAACTTTTGAAGCTAGAAAATGAAGAAATAATAAAAATGGAAGCCATTGATAAAATAGAGCATGAAGGAATCACTATTATTTTGACGGAAAAATTGAAAACAAAATTGGATTCTTTAGAAAAATCGATATCTAAAACTGCTGGTTTAGAAAAGAATTTATATCTATGTGTAAACTGTCGAGTAATTTTACGGCGTAATTTGGATGTGGAAAAAGGTTTAGTTAATGGAGCAATGGGGAAAGTTGTGAATTTTGTTAATTATCAAAAAAGAGATGGAATTGAATTTTTAAAAATTAAATTTGATCATATTGAAGAAGTAAAACAAATTGGTCGTTGTTCTGTTCGTTTTTTGCTTGTTAAAGATTTGTATGTCCGTAGGAAACAATTTCCACTTTCTCTGGCATATGCAGTCACTATTCATAAATCTCAAGGATTGAGTGTAGACAGTGCTTTGGTGAACATTGGAAGTAGCGTGTTTAAAGAGGGTATGGCATATGTTGCTTTGTCCCGAGTCAGAACTTTATCTGGATTGTTTTTGATTGATTTTGATGAGTCAAAGATTACTGCAGATGCAAACTGTGTAAAAGAGTATAATAGGTTAAGAAGAGCGTATACTCCCAATTTAGGTGAATATCCTGTATTTGAAAAGCGTGTAGTAGGTCGAAAAAGAAGATATGAGAATATCTGTAGTGAAGTTATAGAGAAGGAAAAAAATCAAGATAATGTTCAGATTGCAAGCAAAAAGAAAAAGGATACTATTGAAGAGATTGTTGGGTATCAGTTAGAAAACAGTTCAGGTATCAACTGCTATGCTAATGTAGTGGTCAATGTTGTTTTTTTTCTAGAAAGTTTGCAACAGCAAATCATGGAAAATCGTGAAAAAAGATTTTGTTCCTTGTTGCATTGTATTTATGAAAAATTGAACACTGATAAAAGGAAAATACAAAGTGTTTCTGATATTCGTAATCTTTTGGATATATGTTCTGGTTCTACACAATTTACGCAGGATATTCAACAAGACGCTCAGGAATTTCTAATGTATATGCTTGCAGTATTGGAAAATGAAGGAATAGAAATTGAAAATCTTTTTGGCCTTCGTTATAAATGGGAACATGAATGTGAAAATTGTATGTTTACATGTAGCACTAACATAGATACTGAAAGATTTATATATTTGACATTACCAGACTGTAAAACAGTGTCTTTCAAGAAACTAGTTAAAGCAGCAAATCAAAACATGGAGTGTAGCCAATGCAAATCACAAATGTTATCAACATTATTTATACAAAGATTTGGACAATATATAATTTTAATGATACAACGTTGTAGAGCTGATGGAAGAAAATTGGAAACTTTAATTAAACATTTTGTAGCAAGTCAACTATCTATATCCGGAAGAACTTTTGTAGCAGTATCAATTATTTTCCATGATGGTCCTTCTACAACATCTGGACATTACACTGTCTATTTAAAATGCAATAGAGGATGGACATATTGTAATGATGCTCAATTGGTTTTTAAACAACGTTTGCCTAGCGAATTACCAAATTCCTACCTAATATTTTTAAAACCAAAGTTTTAGGAACATAATTCAGCCTCTGAGGAATTTATTAATATGTATTAATACGATTACTATTGGACAATTTCAATATAAAGGATTTCAAAAATACTATTTGGCCTAGAGGAAAAGTATATATTTGAATTATGGACTTTTTCTTGCACATTCTCTCAGCATATATTTTTAAAGAACAACATTTACAGTGTATAGAATTTCAAGTAAGAAAATTTTCTTAGAAGAGAGCATTTTATATATGTGTCATTTGTATTATATGGTATGTTATTGAGGAGGTAGTTTTTATGTAATGTTCAGAAATAGTTGAGTATATTAAAAATATTTTACAAGTACTTTTGTTTTTTTTTAAACAATCTTATTGATTGTTTTTTTTTTGCCCGCTGTTACGTGATGAGTAACATTGAAATCACTATTTGTAGTGAAATTCAATGTATTCTGAGAACAGCAAAAAAGGCAAAGAAAATAATTTATAAAATGTCAAAATCATGTTGTGTTATAAAAAATATAATATTATATATTATAACTGTATTTTTTCTTCTCTTTCACAGATCCTAATTCTACAATATTTAATTTTTCAGAAATTGTAGTTATAAAAAACAAGTGGAAAAAATGTTTAGTGTTTTTTATAACTATTACTGTGAAGGTAAGATTAACTAAGTATTAAAATGAACAATGGGCTGTGTTTGCACACTGGTGAAGAAAGGGGGATGGACGGTGTAGATATCTCTGGAAAGATGCTCTGTGGGTGTTTTAATTTACAGGATAAAGTTACCTTGAATCCTGAGTGTCCCTGGGGGCCAACTAACCCACCAGATATGTGCAGAAAGTGCCAGAGAGTTGTATTGCAGAGAGGTGTAAAATGTCACATGGCTTCGGACCACCTCTGTGCAATGCAGCTGTATGGTGTGCAAAAGAGAGACATGTTAAGCTAGTAGGACCCAGGGACTTTCAAGATTAAAAGAGACTAAATTCATCAACTTAAAACATGTCACAGAGAGTGTTTGCACATGTCACATAAGGCCCCATCCCTTCCCTTCCCCACTCTATAAACATGTGCTATCACTTTGCCAAAACCGAACTACTTATAAATTTATCTTGCAATCTCGTTGCAGTACTGAAATTACTCTAGTTGTTAGTCATATACTTAAGGATTGGCCTAGTCACTAACCCTAGTACAAATCAATTTCTTTATATATTATGTATGCAGACCTGCAAGAAGCTACAAAGTATTAATACACTCTTCAAAATACCCAGTTTATATCTATATAGTTTTGGAATCTCTCTGTCATAGGATCCCATGTGACCTGAAAAAAAAAATATTTGATTGGTTCATAATATTTTCCCACTGTAACTATTAAAGAACCGCAACTATTTCAATCATTCTTTTTTGAGCATCTTCGGAGAGATATCTCTGTGCTTACCTTCTGTCACTCTCATACAATTTTTCTATCAATGAACCAGCAATATGTTTTTATTGTAATAGTCTGACAATACATAAGCACTTATGGGGCAGATTTACAAGCATCCTGTAGCAACAATATGTCACTTTTTGTAACATAGTGATGGCGCCAGACACTCCTTCATATTTACAAAAAGAGGAAAAGGCACCCAGTGTAGCTTTTCTTCTCCTTGTAAATACGACCTCTTCATACACACCACTTTGCATTAAAAGGGCATTCGATAGGTGTTGCTGTGGGTGTTTCCACAAAACACTCATAGGTGAATACACATCTCCAGATTTATCAGAAATAATAAATCTGGAGATGTCTGTGAATGCTACAGCATCCTCCAGTTGGTGTAGCAAGGCACAACAAGGAGAATTGTTTTCATTTCTCATCATTTTTTCGCTTACAATGTATGCAGCATTTCACAGCATACATTGAAAGAGGAAAATGCCTTTACTTATTGTTTTTGTGTAGGAAGGTGTCCCTTCCTGCAGTAAAACAATATCTTCACGACACAGACATACTTGCACCATGGTGTAAGTATGCCTGTGTCACTGTATGTCTGCAATTTGTGCAGCGGTGCAGAGGGAATCATACAGTTGCAACATATTTATGTACTTACATTGCATCCCTGTGCTTCGGAAGTACCACAGCACACTGCAGCTAAAGAGCTTACATTGTCACACTGCAGCACTTCCTTATAGTTTTGCACTTATACATTCACCATACACTACTAATGCATTCTTTCAGTCAATTAAGCTATACATATACATTCAACCAAACTTTCACACATTAACATACAAATATAGTTCTTTCTTTAACCAGAGAAGTTAGTTCTGAAAAGAACTTTTTTTTTCCTTCTTTTTTTCTTTTATATTTTGTTTGTATTTTTTGAACTATTTTCTTATTTTTTTGGTGTTTTTTCAAAAATAATAATGAAACAAGAAGGAAAAAAACAGGAAACCTCAGGAATTAAGTGGCATTCCCGGAAAACACAAAAAAAAACAGAATTCTAGCAACGATGATTCCGTTGTGCAGCACAAACTGCTTCCACTGACTGCTCTCCAAACGAGATTAGTTGGTTGCACTTGACACAGTGCTGCTTCAAAAAATCAAATTCAGGACGTATGTCCGGTGGTGATGTAGTTGTCGAAGTTCCAGATGTGGAAGGAACTGCAGGTGGAGGGTTTCTTTCAGCTCTCCGATACTCCTCCCGAGCCAGGTTTATTGGATGGAGAGTCTTCAGGTGCTTGTACATAGAGGCAGTACCGCAAGAATATTTTTTTGCAGCACTACCTCTGGAGAGCACTCGCTCGCAGATCCGGCAGGTGACTTTGGTGGCATTCACCTTTTTCTGCCCCTCTGGAAAAGTAAAAAACTTCCACACCACCGACACAGGCCTTTGAGGACGTGGATTCTCTGGGACAAATTCTTCCTCTGAAGAATGTTCAGAAACAGCCTCTGGCTGTTGTCCTGAAGCCATCTTCTTTTATTATTTGTAAAACACCAACAAAAAATAATTAAAGGAAAAACAGTTCTTCTAAGCAGAGATGTCTCTCCAAAGAAGCTCAAACAAGAATGATTGAAATGGGTGGGGTCCTTCAATAGTTAGAATGGGAAATGTTATGAACCAATCAAATCTTTTTTTTTAAAGTCACATGGGATCCGCGTACCGTGCGCACACGCACCACGCACCCGACGCGACTTCGCGAAATTGCATTTAAAAATAATATAAGTTTATTACAAGTAAAAATATATTATTTTTATGCATACCTTAGATAATGTCTGGCCCTAATATGTGTATTAAAGACATATATATGTCATTTTAGAACATAAAAAAATTCGCAGGAGTCGGGTACACAGCGCGTCCAGCACACATATGACGTCAAGCGGGGCCCGTCTCCGCGCAAGCGTCGCGTACTATAATGCGCATGTGTCACGAATGCGTATGCGTAAAAAGCGCGAACCGGTCGCATACTAATCGCGCACAACACGTAATATACGTATATCACGTAACTGTAAAACACGCACCCGTCGCACACCCTACGCGGATCCTTCACGACTTTCCTAAAATGGCGGCTACAATCCGCGCACAAATCTTGTAAGGTACGCTGCGGGTGCGCGACTCCAAAAAACATTTAATTTTTTTTTATAAATTTATTAACAAAATATAAAACAAAACAAAAAATATTTCAGTTGCAATATTTTTAAAAACATTTTTTTTCAATTTATATTAAAAATATATAATTAATTTAAAAAAAAAAATATGTAAAAATAAACAGATAAACATCTGTAGAAAATTAGTATCAAAAAAATACATGTAACTAATATTACATTTAAAAATTATCATTTAAAAAACCTTTGAAATTTACTGAAAAAACCATAGGTTTCAGGCACGTTATAGTTAGAAATTAGCATTTAAAAAACGTTTTAAAATTCACTGTAAAAACCATAGGTTTCAGGCACGTTATAGTTAAAAATTAGCATTTAAAAAACCTTTGAAATTCACTGAAAAAACCATAGGTTTCAGGCACGTTATAGTTAGGAATTAGCATTTAAAAAACCTTTGAAATTCACTGAAAAAACCATAGGTTTTAGGGACAGTTATAGTTAGTTGGACATTTCACTCATACAAAACCAGAGAAATTCCCCTGTTATAGTTAGTTCAGCTAACTATAACTCGCGCCCCCGCAATGCACTGCTGATGACGTCACATATTACATCACTCATGACATGGTCAGTGACATCACTGATGACATCACTGATGACATCTCAAATGACATCACTGATGACATCACTGATGACATCATCCATGTGATAATTTCATGCATCTTCTCACACCCTAATATACATTTTGATACACCCACTCTAAATTACAGACTGCCATTCTCAAAACCATAGACACTCCAACACCAATAACTACATACCCACTCACTGATTCTTAGGTCTACACACACACATCCACTCACTCACCCGTACAATCACTCATACTTACGGTCACTCAGTAAAGGACTATCATATGTACTCATACACCTATATAGACACTCACACACCGCCACTCATCCATAGAGGTACTCACACACCTAGTCAGTCATGCAAATAATTAATCACACTCCCATTTACTCACCTATACAGTTATACACACACCAGCTCACTTACTCATACAAATACTAGCACATTCTTACGCTCTTATACAATCACTGATACAAGCACACACTCATCCATACAGTAACTCTCACAATCACACACTCGCTTATAGCTATTTATATACTCCAACACACATATATACTGCCTTTCACATATGTAGTTACTCACACATGTACCACTGGGACATACATTCACTCACTAACACACCCATACACACACTCACCCACCCATACAGCCCTTCACAGATGCACTCTTGAAACCATCCACCCAGTGTATCACCCACTCACACATCTATGCACAGAGTCGCACACACCCCACCCACACAAACACTCAGGCACCCATACAGATGCTCAGACAACCAATCAATAACTCATATAGACACTCATGTAGCTATTCACAAACCCATGCAGCCACTTACACAGCAACAGACAGACGGATACAGACATTCACCCAGTTTAGTCACTAACCCATGCATTCAGTAAGATACGTTTAATCACTCACTTATAGAGTTAGTCACGCACCTTCTAAATCATCCATTCAGACACTTATACACCCACTCATTCTTCAATACGCCTTTCCCTATATATATATTAAAAATATTTAAACTTTACAGAAACACACAGTCACTGGATGTTGTCATCAGTGATGTCATTTGAGATGTCATCAGTGATGTCATCAGTGATGTCACTGACCATGTCATGAGTGATGTAATATGTGACGTCATCAGCAGTGCATTGCGGGGGCGCGAGTTATAGTTAGCTGAACTAACTATAACGGGGGAATTTCTCTGGTTTTGTACGAGTGAAATGTCCAACTAACTATAACTGTCCCTAAAACCTATGGTTTTTTCAGTGAATTTCAAAGGTTTTTTAAATGCTAATTCCTAACTATAACGTGCCTGAAACCTATGGTTTTTTCAGTGAATATATATATATATATATATGCCATGTGAACATTTTTATGTTTGGAACAGATTTGTACCAGCAGGAGCAAGGGACAGCCATGGGCACCTGCTGCGCCCCCAGTTATGCTAATTTACATCTAGGCTGGTGGGAAGAACAGGTGCTCAGGGGCCCCGAGCTGGAACATTGGATGGCAAATGTATTGATTTGGGTCAGATTTATTGACGACATCTTTGTGCTGTGGCAGGGCACAGAGGAAAATATCGAGATCTTTGTTAATGACCTGAACAGTAACAACCTGAATTTGAAATTTGTGGGCCATTATAGTAGAATATCTATCGAGTTCTTAGATGTCAAGGTAACTGTCCAAGGAGATAAGCTGGAGTCGACTATTTTCCGCAAACCTACAGCTGGAAATACTCTCCTCCACGCGAAAAGCGCTCACCCTGCTCCTCTCATACGAAGTATACCCTTCGGAGAGTTCTTCAGGGCGAGGAGAACTTGTAGTAATCTCTTAGAGTATGAGAAAAAGAGAAGGAGATGACTGAACGCTTTATCCAAAGGGGGTATTCACAGACTATGATACAAATGGCATCAAATAAGGCTAGAAAATTAAATAGGGACAAAATACTATTTGAGCCATCGAGAACCCAGAATAGAAAGAAAGAGCAAAAAATGGCACAGGTAGCCATAGATTCATCACGACATACAATACCAAGCACAATGAAGTGAGAGCTATCTTGAAGAAGCATTGGTACCTAATTAAAGGAGATCCGATAATAGGACCAGATAGCAGGAAATATCCTGAGATAACATACAAGAAAGGCAGGTCCATTGGGGACCATCTAGTTAAAAGTGATTATCAAGTAAAAACACGCACTCAGACATGGCTAACAGTAAAAGATGGTTTTAAAAGTGTTTTAAATGTAAAGCTTGCCAGCACGGAGAAAATATAGTGGATTTTAAAACACCTTTTAATAGAACCATGAAAATAAGAGGCCACCTGACTTGCAAATTTAGCTATATAGTATATATGCTGAAGTGTCCATGTAAAAAGATGTATATAGGTAGCACTACCCTGCCGGCACACAAAAGAATCCTGCAACATAGACGAGCTATTATTAATAGAGACAGGAATTACCCTGTTGCCAGACATTTTGAAAATGCACACAATAATGACCCGAATTTGATGAAATACAGCTGTATAGCTGAAGTTCCTAGAAAAAAACGGGGAGAGAAAGAGCTTCGTAGGCTAGAAACCTTCTATATACTAGAGCTGGATAGCAAGGAGCCGAATGGGCTAAATATTGATGAAGATCTGTTTACCTGCTTGTATTAAAATTAAAAAAGTGAAGCTGTACATTCATAGGAACCGCTTTTTAAATCGACAGAGTAAATTTATGAGGAGAAGGACAGGGGACACATGCACTTTATTAGTAGCACATTTGTGTATAAAGCACTAGCACTTTATAATATATATTTTTTGATATTCTTTTTAGCCAAATGAATTTTAAACAAAATGTATATGAATTTTAATATACCAGAAAAACCAATTTTATAAAAAACTTTCTACTTTGAGAAAATTTAAAAAAAACAAAAAAAACAAATTGGTAGAGCACTAGCACTTTAAAAATGAGTACTGTAAAAAGAAATTAGCACTAAGCACTTTAACAAAGCCGAATTGTTTATTAGAGGTTACGAAGGGTGACCAACATAGATCTATTTGCCAGTTATGATGCATTGTTTGAATCAAGTTTACAATTGCTAGCAATTAAAAGTTGAATATAGTGCTGTAATACGTTATTGGAAATTGATGCTAGCTTCTTACAATGCATTTGCTTGTGAGTGAATTGAAAATTGTGAGGTGTACAATGTTTTAAACAAGGCGCCCATGTTAACCGAAAGAGCACTAGCTCTTTAAATATAAGTACTGTAAAAAGAAATGAGCATTAAGCACTTTAACAAAGTCGAAATGTTTATTAAAGATTACGAAGGGTGACCGAAATATATCTTCAAGCCAGCTATGAAGCATTGTTGAAATCAAATTTACAATTATCATCGAGCATAAACTGAATGCAGTGTTGTAATACATCATTTAAAATGTATGCTAGTTTCCTATAATGCACTTGCATGTCAAGGAATGGGACAACTGAGAATTGTACAATGTTTCAAAATGGCGCCCACGTTTACCCAAACAAACGGCAGAGATGTGCAGTGGGACTGTCCTTTGGCTGTTTCTATGTTGTGGAAAATTGTATATAGTTTTTTTTAAAAATGGCGTTCCGCATCGTGATTAAGGCTGCGCTGACAGCCGAAACGCGTGGATGCTACCACTCAAGAATAAAGATTGAGTGAACAAACCCCCACGGAGTGCTGGATTATTTTCCGTAAAGGGAGAGTTGCTGTTTGGTATATATATATATATATATATATATATATATATATATATATATATATATATATATATATAGATATAGATATCTAGATATATCTAGATATATGTATCTATATACATATTCATATATATATATATATATATATATATATATATATATATATATATATATACAAAACGGTGCTCCTTCTGACTGCCAAGGACCCAAGGGAGGTGGCGCATACGCCGGCGGAGCGCGTCGGCAATATTATCCAAAAGAAGTCCCACTACCATGCGCTCTCAGTAAGAACAGACTCCACGACAATCCAAATTCCAAAAGGATGTTTAATCTCACTACGCGTTTCGGCTTACTGCGAAGCCTTGTTCACGTGAAATCAGTGCACATTGCATCGTGACTAATAAAGTATTGAAGTATGAACATGGAGAAGGGACTCAATGTCCTGTTCGAGCTCGGGTAACATTCCCCATAGCGGCAGACATATTGGAAAGGTAAAATACAGCAAAAATAACCCCACAGTGTTCAAAATTAACAGCGGAATGTTGGAAAGCAAAAATAAGACAAGAATCACAACAAAATGTTAAATAGTGCGATCACATTCTGTCAGAGTCATGGCTGCGTGCGGGAAACATGACAAATATAATATAACTCTCGCACATACATTGCGCACGAAATGTAAGTAATGCAACATAATCGCGTATACACATAAAATGTAATAAAGTTGCAAGTGTCAAGTAGGCAATGTAACAGTGTCACTAAGGCATGCGCTATGTGAAAGTTAGCAGCATGAGCATGGCATCAACTCTGCTCGTGGCCAAGGACATAGTTCAAAGTCAGGACAAGTGCCCGAACCGCTCCTGGGGGGAGAGAAGGACATGCAGTAAACAGGTAAATTATGTCGTCAAACAACTGACTGTCAGGGCAAGTGCCCAACCTGACTCTGTGTGGGTGAAGAAGGCCAATTGAGTGCCTGAAAAGTGATCAATTTCAGTCCGGTTGTGAGTCCCTACAGTTCATTCATACTGTACCATCAGTTGATCGTGTTCAGTGGTGATAAGGGGAAAAGGGTAGGTTGCCTGTGAAAGTGAGTGCCGATGTCTGGGCCCCTTCCTTTCCTCCTGTAAAAAAAAGGAAAAGAAAGACAATTAGTATCTAAAACTATAAGACATAATAAAAACAATGCAGTATTTTCTTATCTAATGCACAGATGGACCTGGAACAAACAGGATGAGACTGAACTATGTATGGCAGACATGACAAATAAGGGACACCGGGACTGGTTAGTCCCTCAGGTGTATTGCCAATTCCTCATCTTGGTTCAGCCCACCGGGGCACTTGGTCTGGAAGTCCACAATATATTTGGACTCTCTCTGCCTGAGTTTCAACACCCTGTTACCCCCTCTGGGGTTGCTGACAATCTGTTCTAAAATGAAGAACTTCAGAAGTGCTGGATTGCTGAAATGGTTGTCCCTAAAATGGCGGGCCACCGGATATTTCTCATCTATGTGTGTGATCGCACGGAAATGCTCTAGTATGCTCTAGTATACGCTTTTTGGCCATGAGAGTGGTGCTGCCAATATACCAGAGTTTGCACGGACACTCGATCACATAGATAACAAAAGTGGAGCTGCAGGTGAGAAACTGTCTGATATCTTTATTGATCCCATTGTGATTGGCCTTGCTGCAAAAGGTGCTATTTCTACATGCCTTGCAATGGCCACAGGGGAAGAAACCCTTTAAACCATGTTCTTGTTTTTTGGGGTATATGGTGATGTCGCTGCGTACTAAAAGATCCCTGATGTTCCTGCCCTTCCTATATGGATATATATATATGGATATATATATATATATATATATATATATATATATATATATATATATATATATATATATATATATATAAAGAGATATATATATTTATAAATAGTTTCATTTTTCACACCATCTCAGAGAAAGTTTACTTTCTGAGAAATTGTGAAGCAACCACCGATTTACCTTGGTGCATTACGCTCACTTGTCTCGGATACAGGCAAGACAGACACTGTCACAAAGAACAGGGTCTCCCCTCTCCTTGTGTTTATTGCATTGTAAAATAGGGAAGCCGAGGGTATTCCCTTATCATATACTTCTCACTTCTCTTCGGTGTATAAAGTCATCATCAAACCGCTGTGACTCAAAAAAGTCAATGTAATGGCTAGAAATCCATGATGTCTTTCAAAATGAGAAAATAACTACCAATGTTTTGTTCTCCGTAGATAAGTAACACATATGCAACATTTTGCATTAAGTGTGGAATCCGTGCATTGACTACAAGGTCAGAGACTCTATCAACTAAATGAGTAGCATTTCAATGGAGGTCATTATTACTGTATGGATTTTGTTATCCACATACTGAATGCAACACAAATTTTACAGATGTTGTCAGACATTTCCATAGTATAAAAACACAGTTTTTATCATCACAAGACTCCTCAGTGCTTTAACCATGTTGCATATACTTATTAATAGTTTCACTGGAGGGGGATCCTTTCGACATGCAAGTATTCAACCCACTATAGAAAGCGAAAGACAAATAGACACATTTCTATTGGGCAAGCATGCCTAAAATGTACATTCGCGCTGTAGGCAAGAAGTCTGCATACGTGTTCTGGGTTTCGTTTAGCTTAACTTATGTTTAGCATTGGCTTATAGAAAAAAAAACTAGCACACGTGGTTCTAGGTATCTGCTTCAGCACTCAGTTGGCCTGAATGGGCAAGAAATGCAATAGAGTCTCTGACTATAAGGAAGCCAGTAGGAGGATCATTACCCAATGTCAAAATCAGGTTTGATTAACTAAACACATGTAAACCCATGAACGACAAAATCCAATTGCAGTAAATGTGACGATAAGCAGCAAAGTTCAATGATGACTTCTCTATGATAGATCCTTGCCATCCATTTTAGACTACATCGCTAAAGAGCAGGCCCACATACGAAGCACCATATATGGTCAAAGGCACACAGACATGACTATTTCTGCCATGAGATGAACGACAATAGACAATTAACTAACTATAAATACAAAATCAAAATGTACATGTTGAAAGGTGGAACCACAGACCTGATTCACAGAGGTAAACTTACACTTTTGTGTAAGTTTACTCTTTTTTGGTATTCATAAACAAACAATAACATTTTAACTTTATTGCTGTGGAGATTCTGCAGTCGGGGCGGAGAACCCCATACATAAAAAGATAGGTCTGCCATATTCCGTTTTTCACTTTACTTGATCCGTTTATGAGATCAGCTTCATTTCTATGTCATTTTAGTCATTAAAATGGTCTCGGAGTTGTTTGCATACTTTAGTCAACTTTAATGCGGTTTTGACACTGGAACTGCTTAGTTTAACTCTATCCTTTTACGTTTTGCTAGGCCATATATATGTATTAACACTTGGCCTTAAACACTCATGTGGTGCAATAAAACTAATGAAATAAGGTGCAGCAAAGGTATAGAAAGTGCATCTATTGTGTGTTTTGACATATATGAGTGTGCATTTTAATGTTTTTTCTTTTCAGAAACATCTGGATTGCTGATATTAATCATTTATAGGTTTTGATTGTAAGGTAGTGCCCTAAAATACATCTAATGCAGTGCATATGCCAGGGATTATTCAGAATGAATCATGTGTGTTTAATGCTTTCTTTATAAATTGTGACCAGTTGTCCTTTTTGCTTAACAGTTATATGTATTGGTTATTGTACACATATAAGAGTACAGCATGATATTTGCTTGATTCATTATTAAAGATTTCTTTTATTGAATTATATTTAAGTTGTAGAACTCATATGTTTTTAAAGAGAAATGTTAAGTTAGCATGATTGTGAGCTTTAAGCTTGCAGTCGAGACAGTTAATACTAACGTGAAAGTTGTCTTTCTGCATGCTTCTCCTCTTCAGGTGCAGACCAAATGCATTTGTTAGTTTGTTAGTCAGTGAAAAGCACATGTATTTCAGAGATAGAGAGGCGAAGAAGAGCTGGCAAGGTCAAATGATTTTAATGAAAAACAAAGGTAGTGTTACCAGTTGGTACTATTAGACGAAGGAAGGAACCAAGGACTCTTTGGAAGCGAAGACTGGAATATGTGAGTAGTGTTCAAGGCACCAAGTTCTTTTCTAGGAACTGGAAAACATATTATGATGTGTATGAGGTCATGTTTTCTCGAATGTTTTTTGTGCATTTTAATTAGTGAGCCCACCTTTGGTTTAGTCAGAATCCCTTTAGACTTAGAGAGGTACAGACCTCTCTAGACATCGTTGATTGTGTAGCTTTATGCTATACTTGATTCTTTACTTATAGAACTTCTACAAAAGTTCTGATACTGACACCTTTCTTGCTGTCACAATTCACTCCCTGTGCTCTCGTTCCCACCACCAGGGGGCCGAATTGTGGGGCTTTCCAGTATTCTGATATGCTTCCAGACACTCCCCTGTATGCATATCCTGACTTCCAGGCATTTGGACATCATTTAGGAATTGACATCCGTGCCCAATCCATGCCGTGTTTTGTGGAAGCCAGTCTGCTCATGCTGGAAACTCCATTACCTATAATCCCCTGCTCACTGCTTTGTCTCCACCCCTGCAGGCCAAGGATGGGTGGAGGAATTCAGCTCACCTGTGGCTGGCTCCTGCTAGCCTGCTCACACCTGATGCGCATGAGTACTGTGAGCTCTTTTAAGCCCCAGCTCCCTTCAGCCCAGGGTTGGTCATTGTAGCTATTTTCTGGTGAGACCGATCCTTGTTTCCTGAGCTTTTGATATTCCTTGATTCCTGAGCTATAGTTAATCCTTTTTCCTTTATTCCTGAGCTATAGCTATTCCTTGTGCCTGAATTAGCACTGCCTGCAGTGCTACCTTGTTTCCTGAGTTCCTGAGCTATAGTTATTCTTTGTTCCTGTTCCTGGGCTTCAGCTATTTCTTGTTCCTGATTTGCACTGCTTGCAGTGCTCTCTTGACTCCTTGTTTCCTGAGCTGTAGCTATTTCCTGTTTCCTTGAACCAGTACTGCCTGCAGTGCTACCTTGACTCCTGAAGCTTTAGTAATTCCCTGTTCCTGAACTAGCACTGCCTGCAGTGCTACCTTGACTCCTGAAGCTTTAGTAATTCCCTGTTCCTTGAACCAGTACTGCCTGCAGTGCTACCTTGACTCCTGAAGCTTTAGTAATTCCCTGTTCCTGAACTAGCACTGCCTGCAGTGCTACCTTGACTCCTGAAGCTTTAGTAATCCCCTGTTCCTGAACCAGCGCTGCCTGCAGTGCTACCTTGACTCCTGAACCTTTAGTAATTCCCTGTTCCTGAACCAGCGCTGCCTGCAGTGCTACCTTGACTCCTGAAGCTTTAGTAATTCCCTGTTCCTGAACCAGCACTGCCTGCAGTGCTACCTTGACTCCTGAGCCTTAGCTCAATTCTTGTTCCTGCCCCAGCACTGCCTTCTATGCTACTTTGTTTTCTTGATTCGTGAACCTGCACTATTCTAGTATACCCTTGTAGCCTCCCCTTCTGTATATCCTTATCCAGCCCCTGCCTTTCTTCCCATTTCCTTGGTTCCAGTTCTAGTTTGCTGTCTTTCTATTCTGCTGTCTTGCTTCTGTTACCTTGTATGTGTTACCTGCTTTCTGCCAAATGTGCCCTGTGATTTCCTTCCTTTCCTGTTAAGCACTCCTCCTTGCTAGCTCCTTCTCTATTGTGCTTGTGTTTAGTTCTACCCCTTTGCTGTTACTGCCTTGCGTCTTCCTGTTTGATCGCCAGGATCCGTGGGCACAGCTGACTACCTAGGTGGTGTTTCTTGTTCACTGTGAGTATTGTCTTTGAGTTACAGTTATAACATCACCATAGGTATAAGCTCCACAGACCCTGCCTTTGCATACATATCCTATATGTGGGTATTTTCAGTCAGTATCTGTAACAGCAATTGTGGGTGAGGAACTTGCTGAGCTTCAGTCTTACCGTGTGGAGCTCCAGAGTTCTTTACCCCACATTCCCTTTATTGTTAATGTTGTATTATATATATGTCTTGCATGTCCGTCCTGGGTGTAGTTAGTCTGAATGCTGAATTGCCTTGTGAGTGCCCTTCCTTTCTGAGTCTTAGCCATCTTGTACAGGCTTCCCCTTTGGATCCCTTTTTCTCCTCTGACTCTTTGTGTGATCCTGGGCAGCGCTGTACTACTCTTTCCGTGCACTGTACTTTTTCTACCCAGTCCCCAGTCCTTGCTCAAGTCCCTGACTGTGTTCCCGACATAGTCCCGGACAGTCCCTGACACTTGCTACCTTGTTTCAATAGGGTTTTCCCTACTCTTAGTTTAGTGTAGGGTTTAGTAGATGTTGCACATCTTTTCAATGTATGGGGAGAAGGGTGGAGTCCATTTGTCTAGTTATCAGATCCTTTTCCTTATTTCTGTATTCTGTACTGTATCCTTATATGCTCTTTGCTGTTGAGGACCAATATTGGAAGACGCTTTGGCCTTCCTTTGAAACTTTAATACTTTTACAGTATGTTCTTGAGATTGATTTATATTAGTCTGGCTTTGAGTTTGTAATAAACCTTTTAATGTCAAGTTACTGACTCAGACGTTTATTGTGTGCCCCCATTGATCACACTGTACCTTAAGATTTATATAGTTGTTTACTCCTTTTTTCTCTCAGGCTACTAAAAGGGTCTATTGACCTGATTCGAATTGGAAGGAACAGCCAAGAGTGTTCTCAGATGGTAGAATACCGAGGATGGTTACTACCTGAAGTAGAGGTGTCAGAAAAGTGTTACTTTAGGTTGGTCTTGATCCAATCGCAGGCCCTAGTGCCCATGTTTCGACTTAGAGAATAGGTGTCAGTGATGTCCAGTGGTTCGAGAGCGAGTTGTAATAGTGGAGGAGTGTGTATCAATAGGGTTCTGTGTAAATGGCTTATGCTTAGCTTGCGGTTTTTGTACTAATTGTGTGGTGTCTCACAGAGATTGTGTGATATGAGGTGGTAATGTTTTTGATGATCGTGTGAGTGTAGCGCTAATTGTGGAGTTGTTGGTGTCAGGTCCGACATGCCCTGAGATATATTGTACCCTGAAAGGTAGAAAGCTACAAAATCATAATGAGGACATTGCTTATTAAATTGGCAAATCAGAACCCAATTATTGGAATGTATCCGATGATGATGACAGAATACTTGCCTTTCGAACTCAGAGATTCAGTGAGACCAAAAGTTTGGGATTTATCATGAAAGGGCATTGCACTCCTTAAAGGAATCGAGCCTGGCTGTATACAGATAAAGCTGAATGCAGAATATCCCAGACCACAGCAGTATAATTTGAGATCTGAAACAATTGCTGGAATAACTCCGGTTATCAAGACAATGATTCAACAAGGCTGAAAGAAATCATGGAGAGTCCATGTAACTCTCCCATTATTGGCTGCAAAATCCAGCGGTAAGTACGACATAGTGCAGTACCTTCACAAGATCAATAATATTGTGATCCCTTGTTGTCCCGTGGTACAGAATCCTGCTGTATTATTGTTTCAAATTCCATGTGAGTCTGAGTGGTTTACTGTTATCGATTTGTGCCAGGCATTTTTCTCCTTACCCTTGCATGTGGACAGCCAGTTCCTCTTCGCCTTTAGGCTCAAGAACCATGTTTTGGTCTAATGCCGAGTTTCACAAGGATATATGATGAGCCTTTCCATTTTTAATCAGATTCTTAAGAAGAATTTGGAGACTCTTGTCATGCCTTATATCTATGTCTTAGTCCACTACATTGACGACCTTCTGGGTGTGCCAAATTCTTGTGAGGCATGCAAAAATGACACCATTGCAGTGCTAAACTACTTGGCTGAGAATGGACATAAGGTATCCCCTAATAAGTTGCATAACTGTTTGAGAAAAGTCATATATCTTAGTCATATCATTGAGAAAGGTGAAAAAAAAGGTGTCACAAGAGAGAATTTTGACTATCATGCAAATAAATCTGCCAACAACACAGAAAGAAGTCAGGATGTTTTGGGGAATTTTGGGCTTCTGTCGTCAGTGGATACCCAACTTTTCCCTAGTGGCCAAGCCTTTACAAAGGCTGACACACAAGGATGTGTCGGATTCGGTGCCTTGGAATTGAGAGAAAACCTCTGCCGCGTCCCAGCACTAAGAATGCCTGATTACAACAAAGCACTTTTGCTTTTCTGCAGTGAAAGAGAGGGCTACACTCTTTCAGTGTTAACACAGAACCCCAGAGGTGCCTGAAGACCAATTACCTATTTTTCAGTCACATTAGATCCAGTGGCTGCAGCAGTGCCTAGCTGCCTTAAGGCAGTGGCGACGACAGGTGTCAGCATCGAAAGGTGTGAAAGTATAGTAATGGATTATCATTTAACTGTGCATGTTCCTCATTCTGTCGAGATTTTAATAACTAGAACAGGGACATAAAACCTTACAAACAGCCTCCTGACCTGCTATGAGCAAATCATACTGGCGGCTGAGAATGTATCCCTAAAGAGGTGTTCTGTTTTGAATCCTGCCACCCTTTCCTGATAATGATAATGATGATGGTGAAGTGAAGCTTGTCTGCCTCGATGTTATTGAGCTGTGCGCCAAGCTGAGACCTGATATACAAGATGAACCACTGCCTGAATCTGATTATGTACAATTTGGGGATGGCTCGTGTATACGAGATCTAGAAGGAAATTCTAGAGCTGCTTATGCAGTCTGTACTGTTTCAGGAGTAGTGGAAGCTGCTTGGCTTCAAGGAGTAGTCTTGTCGTGTAGTTCCTATAAGACCTATATAGGATCTGCGCGTTTAGACAACATACACTGCGGGACTGGTGTCCAGACTGATTCCAGACACCCCCATCGGATATGTTGGCCTGTGTACCAGCTAGCTCGCGATGCCACTATCATTTCTCCTTACCAAGGAGAGAATAGTTCTTGGCAACTATCGAACATGACAACCCTGATCCCTCAGGACCGTGGAAACAGTAACTTACCTTTTGCTCAGTCACTCGTGCTCACTTGTTCTCAGAGAGATACACAGAATAAACGGTTGGGACGTTTTCAATAAGTATTTATTCTAGCGTAAAATAAGTGCACTGAAATCACCAGTAGACAGTAGCATATATAAATGAGTAGCAGCACTGAGAAAGTAAACAGATGGTAGGTTTCTACCATTTTGCTAAAATCATAACTTCAGGCAAGTATATAAAATACATGGCAATAAAATGCGTACTCTACGATGCACCCTAACTAGATGTACCTAAATGTACCTAGCATGTGAGTAGGTGTAAAGCCAAGTATCCCTCTTGGATAAAGCCAATCTCATTACCTGATGTGAGACTGCGGGACCCCGTTCTGGTCTCGAGCTGAACACCCCGCAAGGGATGTCAGACCACTGCGAGCTGGAGTATCTGCATGCAGGAACCTCAGCATGTTGCATCAGTGTGTCGGCCGGGAAGTCCTGATCTCCTCTGACTATCTCAGCAAGGTTTGGTGTTTATATACCCTAAGGTATCCCCAGGGGTTCTACCTTGCTGTGCCAGTGTCGTACTTAGGATGACGTCGGGAATTAACTTAATATACAGTTATTATGCAGGAGATGATGGTCCTGCTGTGATTCCAAGAAACTAAGAATCCTTATGCATAATTTATAAGGCCAGTGTCCCGGGAAAAACCCTACATACTTGTGTGTAGTATTGTAACTGGGTAAAAGGTCAGTCCTTCAAATCCGTTATGTATGTAGTATAGGAGAGAATGTAGGTGAAGGGTTATGATGTTACCTGGACCTATATCGGGGTACCTATATGAAATATAACAGTCTCCACACAAATGCCTGAATTAATTGCTCTTACCTGAGCATATCACTTTTCATATCAATTACAGGTGACTATATTTACAGACAGTCAGTACAGCTTTGATTTGGTGCATGACTTCAGACAGCTATGGTCCCAGAGGAGATTTATGATGTCATCAAGGTCCCCCATATGTCAGCAGGTGAGAAAATTGTTAGAGGCCTTGCAATTGCCTGCACAAGTTGCTGTCATAAAATATTCGGCACATTGTAAGAGAGATGATTCTGTGACAGTCGGCAACAGATATGCTGACGATATCGCAAGGTACTGTGCTTACAATGTTTGTACGTTTAATGGAGAGTATGTAAATGAAGCAATGAATGAGACCAATTACAACCTTTTGCTTACAGCAGATACTTGGGAGGAAGTTAGGAGGTTCCAGGAAGAGGTGTCAGAAGCAGAACAGCAGAGCTGGGAAAATGCAGGTTGTGTTAAAAGAGATGAGGATGAAATATGGGTTTCAGGAGGTGGATGACCAGGGTTGCCACTCGTAGGGAGGGATGCCACAGTCAGATTGTTTTGCCAAACATGGTTTAATCCAAAGTTCAGGTTGATGGCGGAAGCGTTATGCCATATATGTGTTGTGTGCCAGCAGAACAATGTAGGGAAAAGAAAGGCAGTGACACTAAGCCACATATGGAGGTGGACTTTATTGAGATGCCTGTGTGAAATGGGCTGAGATACGTGTTGGTTGTTGTACGCATTTTTCACAATGGGTTGAGGCATATCCCAAAAGAAGGAATGATAGTCTCACAGTAGCAAAGTTGTTGTTGAGGGAGTTGATACCAAGGTCCGGCTTCCTGACTTCTTTGGAGTCGCATCAAGGCACGCACTTCAATAATAAAGTGCTGAGGATGCTGTGTGCTGTCTTGCAGGTTGAACAGAGACTGCATTGTAGTTACTGACCTGAGGTTTCAGGTCTGGTGGAGCAAGTCAATGGGACGCTGAAATCAATATTTGCTAAACTGTGTGCTTCTACGTGTTTTAATTGGCCAGATGCTTTGCTTTTGGAGTGGATGAGTCTGCGCAGTACACCTGATCCTAGGACAGGGCTTTCTCCCCATTGGATCATCAAGGAAAAGGCAATGAGACTGCCAGTTGTACCTGCAAATGCCCTTTTGAATATAACTGATGATCTGATATTAGATTACTGCAAGGGATTGGCTGACGTGGTGCCTTTTGTGTCTCATTAGGTTGAAGCTGATACAGCCCCTCCACACCAGGAGCAGTACAATGGCCTAAGTTCCAGGGACTGAGTGGTGGTGAAGAAGCATGTACAGAAGTCGTTCTCGGAGCCTCGTTGGCATGGGCCATACAAGTTATACTTGGGACTACAAATGCTGTGAAGTGCGGAGGTCTCCCCAATTAGATCCATGCTGCCCATACTCGCAGGGTTCCATGCCCCCTTGATGAAATAACAGCACCTCTTCCAGCAGAGACAGTGGTGGTCAAGAGATCACAGCAGCAGGTTAGTCAAGCAGTAGGGGAACAGTCATAAACTGAAATAGCACTTGACAGGCCTGAGGAGGGATCTGGGCAGTTGAATGATGAGACTGGTGAAGAAGTAATATAATGGTGGTAACAATGATCGACTCGGACCCTGACGAAAGGCCTAGTGCTAGCGAACCATGCGAGGCAGCAGAAAAACATTGGCTGAGAAGGTAGGAAAGAGGGAGACTGGTCTCGCAAGCAGAACGTGATCTCCCAGATATCCCAGAGGATATAGCAGATTCCGACATGAGAGAAGGAGGAGAAGAGACAACTCTTAGGAGGTACTCAACTCCTGAATGGACATACTTTCTTGCAAATGACAGGGAGAAGGAGTTCTAGGAATTTTGGGATCACTGTGAAAATTCAATTGAAACTTCAGGAACTTGAGCACCAGTTTCATCTAACCTTTGAACTTCCTTTGTTGACAAGAATGAATGCCTTGAAACAACTTATCTAAGATGTGCTGACTTTGTCTTTTTGGATGCAATGAGTTTCCTGTGCTAGTTGATGAACTGAAGCATTTCATACTGGGACTAATAGTGAGTGAAATAGAACCGTTTATTATTAAAGACATTGCATAGACTTTGTAGGGAACAAAGAAGAGTACAGAGGCTCAAGGGAAACCAAAGAAGCTTAAGCGTTTTTAGAAGAACACGGAGTAGAGCTGAAGAACATCTACGAAGATTTTTGTACATATTTTGGTGCGTATCATTTGAAATTTGGTTTTGCTGTTTGCACAGGTGGAAACCGACAGAGAAGTCTCTGCAGCTGCTACGTTCCACCCAAGGTTTAGATTCCAACTAAGTAATGTATGCCACTCCTAATACTGTTAGGCATAGATACATCATAGTAGGCACAATAAAGGCTTTAGTTGAAGCATTAGTTATGGTGCTTATAGGGCTATATTCAGCTACAGACAACTCAGTAGAATCTAAGTCTACTGAGGTTTTTTAAATCTCAAGGAGGGAAAACTCTTGCGTATACTTACTATTACAAGCCAAGCCACTCCCGTTCATGCACTCCAATTGGAATTTGGGGTAGTGAGTGCATACGCGAGAGCTATGGCAAACCTTGTCAGGTGGGCTTACAACATAATACATACACCTGAAGGTACATTAGGAGCAATTATACGTCAAGAAACTTTTAAGGCTGATCCAGGAGTTTATACTTTTAAAGGAAATTTAGGGATCGCGTTAAAGCACTTCCAATGCTCCAAGAACCTTTTACAAAGTTGGTCCCCGGAACTCTTGAAGTTCTTTTTGAAAAATCTACTCTGAGGCTGAGCTACGAAATTGGTAAACTTTATTGTCAACAGTTATCGCATTACAAGCGCGCGCTAGCTACGGTGGAGTATAAAGAGATCCCAAAATATTTGAGTTGTACATTGAACCATAAGGTTAAGCGTTGCATCCTGATGCTAAGACTGAGGACACTACCGTTAAAATATATAACAAAAAAGTAGGGCGGAAACTTTGACAAAACCGGCCAATGTGATTTGTGTAATGGAGGAATCCAAGATTTGGTACATGTCCTATTTGTCTGTCCAAATAGCAGCTTGGTTGATGCACGCTCTCAGTTTTTAAAACCGATTTGTACAAAATATAATATTTTTAGAACTATGGATCTTATTGAGATTATAAGAACCCCACCTGATAAATTTGTATGTTACAAAGTTTTTAACTTTTTTAAAGTGTTATTCCCGCTATTTTAGTGATGTATAAGATAAGAATAATAATCTTTTTTCCATATAAAGAATTTCATGATATATTGTAATACTATGGGACTGGAAATCTGTATATATTATTTTAACATATTGTGGATCTCGGAACAAGTCTATATCAATCAATAAATTTCATTTTCATTTCATTGGAAGTCTACTGTTAATTGTGGGGGGTTGCGAAATTACACACAGATGTCTCAAGAGCAGATGATACCTTGAATGTTTATTTTAGACTGCTTTATGAGTGTATAGACATGATGAATGCTAGAAGTTGCTATGTTTGTACTCAGTTACCCGCTTCTGCTTTAGAGGGAATTGCCTAACACCATCTCCCTCTGACATATGATATTTTTGTATTCTCCTACTAAGTAATTTTATGGAGAAGGCAGTTGTCAATATTATTTGTCGAATTATGATGTAGTTCTCCCACGAGTTCCCCTTATTAAACATTTGAATAAGGAATCGTATTTAAAAGGTGCAGAGATGCAGGCCAATATTTAGGGTCCGATTACAATGTCGACATCTGACATTGTGATCCGCCCGCTGCATTATGATGCGGTGGGTTGAGGCATAAGGTGGATGGACCGTCCACAGTGCTTCCGACAGGCTCAAGGAGCCTGACAGTGTCGGGGCCATCCATAATCCCCTAATGACGGCAGAGCCAGGCTCGGCTCTGCCGTCGGGATTACAATGACAGTTTCCGACAGCCCTTTCTTGTTGGCCTTTCTGTCATGGAAAGGCTGTCAAAGTGTTTTTGAGAACCCCTAGCAGGACCCCATCCCCCGGGCCCTCCACGATTGGGCCTGCTGGGCACCTATGGTGCCCCCTTAAACATCCTGTGCACCGTGTGGCAGGCATCATGAGTTGCAGAGATGTTTCAAAAACATCCATTTTACAATGGAAGCTTGTGCTTAGGGCCTTTTCCGCCCGCCGCACAAGCTTCCATTGTAGAATGGATGCTTTTGACTGCCCTATGGGCGGTCACATTCTAATACAGAGGTCGGAACAGCCGACTTATGGTTGGTCGGTTCCAGACCGATAAGGTGTTGGGCAGCTGCAAGTCCGCCCAACATCATAATCAGGGCCTTAGTGCCTCTTAAGTCACTAGACACTGCGTATGCACACAGACATAATTTGACTTGCTTGATGTCAAATGTGCAATATAATTTTTGAATTTGGTAGAGGATAGATGGAGAGACCTAAAGTCTCAAGCGGCAATTGATCAGAAATTTAAAAGTCACAAGCGGAGTAGTGAAGTAATTGAACATCAGAAAAAAGCAAAAATTCCTGCCTTAGTTTTCGATTGGAAACACAAAGGAAAATTGTGCATACATGTTGATCAGAGTTATATAGATCCGTTGTTTCTGAGGGAGAGTGAATGTGAACATACTTTTGAAGCGAGAGGGAAACATTATCATTTCCTCGAGGTACAAGATCCTGTGATTCCTGGAGTCTATTTTATTTGTGGACAAAATGCATATTTCAAATTGCCACATGGATAAAATGGTACTTGTTATCTTGGCATAGTATTCCCAAAGATTTATCATGTGGAACATTTTTATGATCCTGTATGGGAAGAGAAATCCAGAACCAAATGAGGTGCTAGTACAGAAGAATTAGTAAGAGATATTCTTTGTGCTATAATCCCGTCTGTAGGTGTGATTCTGAATGACCTGAAAATTAGGAAGCTCTCTACAATAGTGGACAAGTTGGCTACTAGTATCGCCAATGCCTTATTACTTGCAAATACTGAGGTGATTGCGATAAGGTCTATGGTCTTGTAGAACTGACTTGCATTTGTTCTTTTGCCTGCAAAAGAGGGCTGAGTCTGCCGGATGTTGAAAGTTCAGCAATGCTGTACTTATAACCCAGATGAAAGTAAGGACCTGGAGAAATATATTAAGAATATATCTGGGTTGACAAAGGATTTGAAACAGTTAGAAGAGACAGGTGGTTGGGAAGCCATTGGAAAAGCGGTTTGCTTTGGTAGGTCAATGGTTTGGAAGCTTGGGAAGTGGAATTGTGGGTATCATTTTGAAACCCCTTTTGATAATCACCCTTTGTGCGATATTCCTATATGTGATCTTTAAGGGATATCATCATGCACAAGTGAGACAGGGAGTGAAGAGAAAGAGAGCAGATGTGGAGTTAGAAGAAGGTCCGAGCAGATATTATGATGACATGATGCATCTGGAAGAGTCTATATGAAAGATACTCAAGAACACTAGGTTTTGATTGGTTTAGTCTGATGATGATCTGATTGTAAACTGTGATGGTTTGATCTCCATCAGAGGGGGTATTGGAGCATCATAGTTTGGCTTCATACTTTCATGTTTTGCTAGGCAATATATATATATATTAACACATGGCCTTATGTACTCATGTGACACAATAATACTAATGTGATAAGGTGCACCAAAGGTATAGAAAGTGCATCTATTGTGTGTGTTGACATATATGTGTGTGTGCATATTAATGTTTTTTCTTTTCAGAAACATCTGGATTGCTGATATTAATCTTTTATAGGTTTAGATTGTAAGTTGGTGCTCTCAAATGCATCTAATGCAGTGCATTTGCCAGGGATTAGTGAGAATGAATCATATGTGTGTTTAATGCTTTCTTTATAAATTGTGACCAGTTGTTGATTTTGCTTAAAAGTTACATATAATAGTTACTATGCCACATATAAGAGTTCAGTACCATATAGCTTGATTCATTATTAAAGATTTCATTTACTGGATTATATGTAGGTTGTAGACGTACTGGGCCTGATTCACAGAACTAACTTACGTCAAAATCCTAAACTTACAACAATTTTGGTATTCACAGAATGAACTTACACATTTGGGTATTCACAGAATGAACTTACACATTTGGGTATTCACAGAATGAACTTACAACAATTTTGGTATTCACAGAATGAACTTACACATTTGGGTATTCACAGAATGAACTTACAACAATTTTGGTATTCACAGAATGAACTTACACATTTGGGTATTCACAGAATGAACTTACAACAATTTTGGTATTCACAGAATTAACTTACTCATTTTGGTATTCACAGAAGGCACTTACTCATCAATGAGTAAGTGCCTTCTGTGAATACTCAAAATGTGTAAATTACACAAAATGTGTAAGTTACACAAATGAGTAAGTTACACAAAATGTGTAAGTTACACAAAATGTGTAAGTGTCTTCTGTGAATACCAAAATGAGTAAGTTTATTCTGTGAATACCAAAATGAGTAAGTTTATTCTGTGAATACCAAAATGAGTAAGTTCATTCTGTGAATACCAAAATGGTAGTAAGTTTAGGATTTTGTCGTAAGTTAGTTCTGTGAATCGGGCCCGATATGTTTCCAAAGAGAAATATTAAATTAGCATGATTGTGCACCTTAAGCCTACAGTCAAGACAGTTAATACTAATGTGAAGGTTGTTTTGTGCATGTTTCTCCTCTGCAGGTGCAGACCAAAACATTCATTAGTTAGTGGAAAGCACATTGTATTTCAGAGATAGGGAGGCAATAAAGAGCTGGCAAGCTCAAATTATTTTAATGAAGAACAAAGGGAGTGTTACCAGTTGGTACTATTGAATGAAGGGAGGAACCAAGGATACTTTGGAAATGGAGACTGGAATATAGGAGTAGTGTTAAAGGCACCAAGTTCTTTTCTGGGGACTAGAAAACATATCATGGTGTGTATGAGGTCATATGTTCTCAAATGTTCTTTGTGCATTTTAATTAGTGAACCTACCTTGGGTTTAGTCAGATTCCGTTTAGACTTAGAGAGGTACAGACCTCTTTTGACATCTTTGATTATGTGACTTCATGCTATACATCATTCTTTACTTACAGAACTTCTACCGAGGCTCTGATGCTGACACCTTTCTTGCTATCTTGATTTAATATGGTTTTCCCTACTCTTAGTTTAGTGTAGAGTTTAGTAGATGTTGCAAATCTTTCCATGTATGGGAGAAGGATCGAAACCATTCATCTAGTTATCAGATCCTTTTTCTTATGTTCTGTATGGCTGCTAATGACATCCTTGTATGCTCTTTGGTGTTGAGGACCAATATGGTCTTCCTTTGAAAATATTATACTTTTACAATATGTTCTTGAGATTGATTTATATTAGACTGACTTTGAGTTTGTAATAAACCTTTTAACGTCAAGTTACTGACTCAGATTTTTATTGTGTGGTCCTAATGATCGCACTGTACCTAAATATTTAAATGGTTGTTAACCCCTTTTTCGTCTCAGGCTACTTAAAATGTCCATTGACCCTAATCGAATTGGAATGAACAGCCCAGAGCGTTCTCAACACTTTGACACTGTGGTCCCAAAATACAACTTCTCAGAGAGAAGCATGTTGTTAATGTCAAGTTGCAAGTTGTAAGACCATGATTTCAATAGAAACCTGTTTGCACTTTTACATTGCAGAATTTTTGGCTGTATGGAAGCTCACCCTCAGCTCCTATCAAGATTGCGGACGTTTTCCCTCAAATCTAACAATCTATTTTCTTACAGGTCTGAGACACTATGGCAATGTTTGCCCTTTTTTAACTACTGTTTACACAGTGGAGCAAGAGAGGGAAAAATACTAAGGGTGCCCTCCACTCAATTAGTCACATTATACACAAAAGTCCTTGGTATGGGACACACATCAAAAAGAAAAAAAGAAAAAAGTCCAGTGCAGAGGGAAATGTTGGGCCTGATTCACAAAGTAATCTGAGACAAAATCCTAACTTTTCAACTTTCGGTATTCACAGAAGGCATTTAGGAGTACTAAAGTTAGGATTTTGTCTCAGTTAAACTTAAGTTTTGGTCGTAAGTTAAACTTAAGTCAAACTTAAGTTTAACTGAGACAAAATCCTAGTCGTAAAGTTAGGATTTTGTCTCAGTTAAACTTAAGTTTTTCTTAAGTTTAACTTAAGACCAAAACTTAAGATTGACTAAGACAAAATCCTAACTTTAGTACTCCTAAATGCTTTCTGTGAATACCGAAAGTCGTAAAGTTAGGATTTTGTCTCAGATTACTTTTGTGAATCGGGCACATAGAGTGCAGCTATAAAACACCCTTAGAAGAAAAACATAGGGAGTGCCTTATATGCTTACATGAGGCACTCCCTATGTTTTTCTCCTAAGGGTGTTTTACAGCCGCACTCTATCTTTCCCTAAGCTCTGGACTTTTTTGTTTTTATACTACTCACACACAGGGATGTTTATTAGATGTACACTAGAGTTAGCACTATCTTAGATATAGATGAAGTGGACCCTGAAAACCTGTACAAAAAGGATTTGAGTGAATGCCATACCAAGGAGTGTTGTGTATAATGTGTAAACACTTTTTTTAAAACACAATTATAGCTGTATTTTTTTATTTTCTTCAGCTGTACCCATCTTGTTCAGTTACATTCTGGTCTTTGGTGCTAGGACACCCGTTCCTGCCTTCCAATTTGGCTGTTGTCATGCAGTAGTATCCTCACAAGGGTTTGAGTACCAATTTTATTAGTAACTTGTTTTTATAGAACATTTCATATCAGAGCTGTTGAAGTTGAACCTCTTAGTGTGTCTGGTAGTCGTTGCCACTGTTGTCCTTGTGATTTGATAATTTTTAACTATCTTTTTCAATTCACCACAGATGTGTTGTGTTTAATCAGTCTTGTCCTGCCTTTCTATGGAGACAATGTGTGGGAGAGACTTTCAGCTACCTTCCAGTTTGGTTTTTCGTTGTCATGTACTGATGCCCTTACACGGGTGCAAGTATTATTAATATTAATAATGTGCTTTTATAAAATCTCCTATCACAGTTCTTCCATCCCTTAGCACTGCAAAAAACAGGTGTTATTATCTAATTTCAATGTCATTAACTCAACTTCAAACTAGTGTAATGCATGTTGCAGACGATGTGAACCACAAGTGGTTTAATCATTCAGCCATCTTGTTGCTTATCAATGTATTTGTAAATTGCTGTCCTGCCACAGTAGCATGAGTGTACTAGTTCTGGTCTGATCTCAGCTGCTTTTAGACTATTTTTTATCAAACGTATGGAATAGCAAAAGAAGCCTTTTAAAGTTGTCACCTTGATGAAGTCAGCAGTACTCTGAAGAAAGCAGTGTAGAGGAAGAAGAACTTGTTTTTTTTCAGCATTTTCAGAGAGAAGCAGCAGGAGTCTATGAGGAAAATGTGGAAAGGAAAGATTTTGTAGAGTTAATGAGGGTGAAAAAGATCTGATGGAAAGGTTTGATGGGAATTGAAAGGAAGCAAGTGAGCTAAACACTAATCCAAACAGGGTTACCATTAAATGAGTGGATGAAAGGTAATCAAGAAATACATGCCAGGAGATATTGAGAATAACGCTACCTTTCTTACACAACACTGCAACACTTTAAAAATGGGATTATAACTCCCCAAAGTGAAGCTAACATGGTGCTCTGGTAGTACATTCCGCTAAGGTGTACTATCACCATGAGACGTCTCTGTATGGGTAGACCCCTTGGCCCTCATTACAAGTGCCCGACTGGGAAGCTGATTATCATGACTATCAATCAGAATAAAATTCCACCAAAAGTGAACTTCTCATAGGCATACTTCTGTAAATCCAATCAATAATGGCAAGTTCCCAATCAAGTTACTAGTGAATTAAGACTTCCGATTCTCACAGCTTACATCATCCTTTCACAGTCCCGCATAATGTTTGTTTACTTTAGGATTTACCTCACTTGTAGCAATGTGGTTGTATGCTGTTCACTTGCTTTCACTACACTTATTTAGTGACCAATTAGGTCTTCAGGGCATTCTTTGTGATGCGAACAAGCTTCTTTAAACCTTGTAGTGGGGGTTGTGAACAATTAGCCTGTGGACATCAGGAATTTAAAAATGGTCCCCATGTCTACACATATTGAACATGTGATCATTTAGCTTGGACAGGAGTCTCTCACAATTCACCACCCTGGCCAATTCTTGCACCCATTCTTCATCTGTAAATGTTGTTGGTTTCCTCTAGTGTCAGAATATGCATGCTTTTGCTAATGGTGATGCTAGTCATCTGTGTGTGTGGGTTCTACGGAATTGGTCATGTAGTGTAGAATGGCCAAGTGGTTAGATGAAATTACTGTCAATTTGTTCCATACATCTGTCTAGTATGGTTGCACTTTTGGACATTCCCATAGTATGTGTGCTGAATCACAGCCAATCTGCTTGCCCTTTAAGCACTTGTGAGCGGAAGTAAGCCTGGTCTGTATAACCTCTTTGGTGACCACTGCTAATTACAGAAGTATTTCAAAGTAGATAATTATGAGCTTGATTCTCGTAGACGTTTGCCATGGATTGCCAGTTTGCCTTCCCATAACTCTGAAATACACTCATGATTCAGTCTCTCCCATCATAAGGCTTTGGATGCATCTGATGTAGGATTAAAATATTCAGAGCCAATCAATTCTATTTTGTTAGACCTGACAGCCTTAGTGTGGTCTTCCCCCAACTTTTTGCCTGCCTCCCTCCATTTTTCTGTACTTGTTTTTGCTGGCTTTAGGACTCTGCACAATTTACCACTGCTAACCAGTGCTAAAGTGCATGTGCTTCCTCTCTACAACAAGGTAATATTGGCTCATACCCAATTAGAATATTTAATTTACTTATAAGTCCCTAGTAAAGTGCACTGCATATATCCGGGGCCTTCAACTTAAATGCTACTAGTGAGCCTGCAGCACTGCTTGTGCCACCCACCTAAGTAGCCCTCTAACTATGTCTAAGGCCTGCCACTGCAGGGCCTGAGTGTGCAGTTTACTGCCACCCCTACTTGGCTTTTAAAATCCCTTGTCAAGCCTTAAACTCCCCTTTTATTACACGTAAGTCACCCCTAAGGTAGGCCCTAGGTAACCCTGGGGGCAGGGTGCTGAGTAACTAAAAGGTAGGACATGTACCTTTATGTTTCCCATGTCCTGGTAGTGACAAACAGGTAAATTCATTTTTTACTGCTGTGAGGCCTACTCTTCTCATAGGCTAACATTGGGAATTCCTTAAAATACCGCTAAGCTGTAATTCGAGATTAGAAAGGAGTACCTCAATCATGTTTCGTATCTTTGGCATGGTAATGATACATTTCCTTTACTGGTAAAGTTGGATTTAACATTATTTTTTTTTAAAATGCCCCTTTTAGAAAGTAACCAATTCTCTGCTCTTAGTGCCCTGTGTATCTTTAATACACATCTGGGCTGGATGGCAGCTACACTTTGTGAATTCCCTCCAGACAGCCACAAACACAGGAAGGCTAGGTGTGGCTGAATACCTATCTACTTACATCTGCATTCTGATGGCACTTCCTGGGCAAGAAGTGAGAAGCGCTAACACTTACACTTCAATAGGCAGTGGCCTGACCCCACACGAAGGACTGATTACCCCCACTGATAGCTTGGCAGACAGGACTGGGTTGAAAGGGATACTTGTGCCCTTCAAAGCCACTCTTGAAGTCTCCCCCACTTCAAAGGCACATTTGGGTATAAGTCAGCTGCGGCCTGTGCAGGCAAAAGCAGTGGGGCCGGGTGGGGGGGATTTCGACAGACGACGAGGGAAAATTAAATAAATAATTAATTATCCCTAGTTGTCTTCTGTCGAAATCACCCCCCACCCGGCCCCACCGCTCTTACCTGCACTGGCCCCAGCTGGTATAAGTACTGGGTCTCTGACCCTCTGTCAGAAGATTTGCTCTGCTGCTCAAAGGTCTCAGCTGGACTGCTGATCTGGAGGGCCGGCTTTTCTGTTTGCTGCCCTGCTGCCTGCTGCTCTCTGACTGCTGAAGGAGAGCTGGATTCTGTCTTCTTTCAAGTGATCTTCAAGGGCTGTGGGCTTGTCTCCTGTTGCTTGAGACTCAGGCATATCAAATACTCTTCCCCTACTCTTGTGTCTGGCTCACTGGAAGTGGACCCAATCACCAGGGAACCAGTGCTTTAGCTCCAGAGATTGATGAATCAGACAGAGTATTGCCACTGATGTAGCTTGGTGAGATCGGCGCATCCCTTCGACTGCGTGGCAGATACCGGCGCACCGCTCAACGCCCCTCAACAACGGCACCTGTCATCAGAGCTGACTCATCACCTTCACTGCATGAAGAAGATTGATGCATCTCACTGTTTGCGACCAGGAAAGGTACTTTGTTCCCTGGGGCCTGCATGGGCCCTGTAGCCGGCCAGTGCTCCATCGCAGTCAGCCTGAACTTTGACTTTGCCCCGGTCCAGCATGACCTTAAGTAACCTTATTAGCACTACTTGGTTCTGAGCTCAAGAACTCGTTTTATTCTTTAAAATTCAGATCTCAACTTCTGCATATTGGATTTTTGTTTTGGTCTTGTTATATTTATATAGTCATACTTTATCTTTCTGAACTTTTGTGGAGTCTTTTTATGGTGTTTTCATTATGTTAATGTATGAGTTATTGCTCAAATACTTTACATATTGCCTTCTAAGTTAAGCCTTCCTGCTCTGTGCCAAGCTAGGACAATGTGGTCTGTGGTAAGCATAGGACAATTTAGGTTGTGTTGTGACTTACAGTGACTAGAGACTCAATTTCTAAAATATATATACCAGAAATTGCACCCTTGTATGCTCTCATCTTCTCAATGTAAATTAAAAATGGCTGATTTTGGAACATTAATTGAATATTTGCCAAGCAGGCTATGTAGGCAGTGAGATAGTTGATTGTATTTGCAGTCGCGGCCGGCATGACTCGCGGGTGGGGGGGTGGGTGGAGGGGTCGCAAGGAGGTTCGCACGGGGGGAATTTAATTAAAATTAAAAACTTACCTTCCCGGGTCCCGCGCAATCTCGGCTCCTGACCGGGTCCTGTGGAACAGGAAGCAGGCAGCCTCCCTCCCCTTCGCTAAGCCAATCACAACGCTGCAATGGCAGCGCTGTGATTGGTGGGGACGGCGCCTAGCCGGGCGCCTATGGGAAGGCCATTTTCTCCATGTAGGCTGCATGCAGCCTACATGGAGACAAGGGATAGTGTGCATGACTGGTTTGGTCGGCCCCAGAGGGCCGACCAAACAGGGCCTGCAGCATTGGGCTAGCCACTCCTCCTCTGCCCTCCAGCAGGCCCGCCCCCAACCAAACTCTTCTGCTTTCTCCCAGTGCGAGAAGCAGAAACATCAAATGGTAGTTTTACCATTTTATTTTTCTGCTTCCCACACTGCGAGAAAGCAGTGGGGCGACGCTCCTCTGCCCTAATGGAGGAGCCGCCCCTGTGTATTTGGATTATTTGCAATGCATCTAAGTCATTTTCTTATATTAACTCTGCAAACGACCTGATGTCACTGTTTGGTACTAAGTCCTCCATATTGCTTATACTTTCTAGCTTCCAAACATCCCAGTTAATGAGTGATCCACCAATTTTGACACAATTGTTGTTCCATATTGGGCTAGAGAGCGAAGCCATGGATCTACACAGAGTAATCTGTGTGCAGCACTCCAGGTCTGGAGCATGCACATTATAATTTGATTATTAGTTGATGTGTATATGGACAGTATTTGTATAAAGAACCGATTTTTTCATTCACATTTCAGTATTTTCCATTCTGTATCAGTCCACTAGGGTGTATCTTCAGTTTAGAGGCTGTAGTATATCAGTAGTGAAACGTGATTATCTACGTAGTATGTACCCATGTATGGCACCCAGAACTCACCTACTATTGTATGGGAGTATAATTTGTTCCATTTTAATCTGGGTTTAGAGGTCCTATATAATGATTTGACAGTCTTATAGATTTTCTTGGTTAAGGAGTTGTGTATCTGAATGGGAAGCATACAGCACAAGCAATGAATAGGTCAATGCACATTTTTTGTTATGCCGATGTAATCTTGCATAATTGCCCACATTTCATGTGGCACAAAATACCCGAAATAACACCATTGTGCCACATGATGTAATTTTCTCTGGTCAGAGAAAAATCCTAATGTGGAAGCAAGGAAACATACAAATGAGACTACATGCTCAAATCGCATGTTATCTCAAAAAGCATCTGCTACATTTCTAAAATCAAGCATGAAACCTGGCCATTACTCAAAACTTCTGATTGTCAGTTTTCCGTTTTTCATTTAATAACCCCTTTTCCTCCTTTCAATCTTCCTACGCCTCCATTTTCTGAGGACGACCTTCAAAGAGCACATGCATGCTTGCCTTAATCTTTAATGCATTTTTGCAATTTTTCCACTCATTTTTAACACCACAACCTCTCAGTCCCTGAAAGTCATGGCCCTGCAAAGTAACAATATCTAGTTGCCTCTAGAGCTTCAATTAACCCATAACCATCTGTATTAACTCACATACCTGCACTTTCCTACTAATGATCTCTCTTAATTCCTGTTAGTTCAGTGTACCACAAAGAGACAAGAGTGAATGCATGGACTGATTTACTTGAGTGCACAAAACTAATCCCTACATCAAACAATAGCTAACAATGCTAGATTTCCCACTAACCTTGGGTTCCGGAGCAGCATGCTGCCAGGTGTAAAGCGCTTCATCGCCTCATCAGTGGTAGTAAGCACTTTGTAAATGTAATTAAAATTATAATTACCTTTTAAAATCTGATACCATAAGGACCGAAATTTAAAAGGTGGGATAATTATCCCCTATTGCAAGTTTTGTCCCTTAAAATGGAGAATAACGTGCAGATTTTTGGGGCATATTATCAAGAAACGGCGTTAAAATTATCGCCACTTTAGCGGCAGAAAACTGCCGCTAAAGCAGCGATAATGGGCTTGATAATATGCCCTTGAGAATTCCAATAGAAGCCCATGTTCTGGTGTCAACATGGGCTTCTATTGGAATTCTCAAGGGCATATTATCAAGCCCATTATCGCCGCTTTAGCGGCAGTTTTCTGCCGCTAAACCGGCGATAATTTTAACGCCCTTCTTGATAATATGCCCCTTAGTGTTTTGCATCCCAAAAATCCGCATGTACAGATATTTATCATGAATTTTCCCCTGGTAAAATTCAGCAGGTCTTATGTACTGAAATGTACCTGGGGAAAATTGCAAGTTAAGTGGTAATTGCCACACAATTTGTAATTCCAATCCTTTTGCAAAAAGTAGTTTGCAGGGGGATCGGAAAAGAACTGGCAACTCTTAATGAAGTATCTGAAAGGGGTGTGCAGTTCCTATCTGGACGAATGGGAAAGACAGGTCTTTCTTCTTGTTGCCCTCACACACCCCTGGAGGTGTCATGCTTCATCATCGGGCGTTTGCCCCTCGTCAGGCCGGCGATGCAATGCCTGACGGGCTCCCGAAACCGGGGCTCTTTGCCGGGGATCTTTTAAAGAAGAAGCCGTAGGGTGCGTGCGGGTATGAAGGATAGGTAGTGCACAAAGTGATAAAATAATTAAAATAGGTGTGGAGCAGTCCTATTAAATCAAATTTTAATAAACTAGGTAGCTCTAGCCTAATTAAAAACTATGTGTGTACCCAGGTGGAAATAGTGTTCCTCAAGGGCAAACTAAATACAAGTGGTCAACATGTTTCGTGCCCGATTCGCCCCTAATGGGTCAATTGGCACTTCGTCAGGACCGATAAGCAAAAGAAAAATAATAAGGTGCACTACCGTCTGGTATTCGGTATATTAACATAAATTACCAAGACCGGTAGAATTGTCCTTAAAGACGTGTACTGAAGAGTACTGTAGACCCCTAGTCACAACGTCTAGAGTTGACGGGAGTAGCCAGAGCACGTCGTTGCTCCGGTAATAGGCGTAGACAAGCAACTAGCCTTCGTCCTACCGTTACCCCCGGAGCGTCACTTTTACTGATGCTTTCATGGCGCTATGCCCTGCTACATATTTACAAAGCGGTGCTGAACAACTTTGAGTGGCTTAATTCCACCTTGTAAGTGCAGCCCCTTTCTACACATCACTTTGCATGAAAGGGGTGTGCAATGGGTGTTGCTGTGGACGTTTCCGTGCAACACCCATTGCATTTTGACGCTGCCCCAGATTTTCAAGGCATTAGAGTGGCACGAAGAGAAATATTTAATTCTCGTTGTGGTGTTCTTTCCTGCACAAAACAATCATTAATTAATGGCGATTTGCTACTTCTATGTGTGCTGCAGAAATTGCTCTTTAATAGCGCCTACTGTGATGTCATCGCTTGTAGGTGTCTGTGTGAGCCAGATCATGGGTGGCTGTTTATAACGCAGTGTTTAAGTTGTATAGTTTACTCATACTACAATGCATTGTATCTATGCCACTCTTCCTTCAAGATTTTACTCTTAGCTAGTTGCTTGTCTACGCCTATTACCGGAGCAACGACGTGCTCTGGCTACTCCCGTCAACTCTAGACGTTGTGACTAGGGGTCTACAGTACTCTTCAGTACACGTCTTTAAGGACAATTCTACCGGTCTTGGTAATTTATGTTAATATACCGAATACCAGACGGTAGTGCACCTTATTATTTTTCTTTTGCTTATCGGTCCTGACGAAGTGCCAATTGACCCATTAGGGGCGAATCGGGCACGAAACATGTTGACCACTTGTATTTAGTTTGCCCTTGAGGAACACTATTTCCACCTGGGTACACACATAGTTTTTAATTAGGCTAGAGCTACCTAGTTTATTAAAATTTGATTTAATAGGACTGCTCCACACCTATTTTAATTATTTTATCACTTTGTGCACTACCTATCCTTCATACCCGCACGCACCCTACGGCTTCTTCTTTAAAAGATCCCCGGCAAAGAGCCCCGGTTTCGGGAGCCCGTCAGGCATTGCAGCGCCGGCCTGACGAGGGGCAAACGCCCGATGATGAAGCATGACACCTCCAGGGGTGTGTGAGGGCAACAAGAAGAAAGACCTGTCTTTCCCATTCGTCCAGATAGGAACTGCACACCCCTTTCAGATACTTAGCTATACCCGGGAGCTTGTGTGCAGGACCTCCTAACCCAGCTCCCTGTCCCTCCTTTTCAACAAAAACTCTTAATGAAGGCCTCAGTGGTAAAAAAATAATTTATTGTTGTTACATTTTTCGAAAGTTTTCTACTCTTTTCAAAGGCAAGAGAAAGGAATACACACTAGCTCCGCTGATCCATGTAACTATGCTATTAATCCATGTTGCATTTCATGTCAAATAGACGAGATTGAAGATGGTGAGCACACCACAGAATTTTCTAAAACTTTTTCCTCAAAAGTGTTGGACCATAGGTAAAATAGGCTCTGTGTATTATCCACACACTGTTGAACTGAAAATTCTTGTGGACTTAGGGGCATATTTACAAGGCATAGTACCCCCGGAGCGTCACTTTTACTGATGCTTTCATGTCGCTATGCCCTGCTACATATTTACAAAGCGGTGCTGAACAACTTTGAGTGGCTTAATTCCACCTTGTAAGTGCAGCCCCTTTCTACACATCACTTTGCATGAAAGGGGTGTGCAATGGGTGTTGCTGTGGACGTTTCCGTGCAACACCCATTGCATTTTGACGCTGCCCCAGATTTTCAAGGCATTAGAGTGGCACGAAGAGAAATATTTAATTCTCGTTGTGGTGTTCTTTCCTGCACAAAACAATCATTAATTAATGGCGATTTGCTACTTCTATGTGTGCTGCAGAAATTGCTCTTTAATAGCGCCTACTGTGATGTCATCGCTTGTAGGTGTCTGTGTGAGCCAGATCATGGGTGGCTGTTTATAACGCAGTGTTTAAGTTGTATAGTTTACTCATACTACAATGCATTGTATCTATGCCACTCTTCCTTCAAGATTTTACTCTTAGCCCCAGAAGGCAGTGAGAATTCCTCTCACTGCCTGTCAGTGGGGCATAAAGGTGCTCAGAATACATGCTAATCCAGTCCTCGGCCTCTGCAGATTGCATGGAGCAGCGGTCACAATGCCCGTTGTAACTGGTGAAAGGGCCTGGGCCCATTTGTTTGGTACTTCCCCGATGGCAATCATTCGCTGGTTCTTTTTAGCAGGATGAAAGTGTAAAGGGGAGCAACATTTTGGAAATCAAATTAACATACAGTGTAACCTAGTATGGCTACACAATAACTCAGGTCGACAACCAAATGAAGGTTAGTCAAATTTATTACAAATTTAAAAATAGTTGGACATATACAAATCACAGCATAATAGTATAAAAATACAAAGTAAACAGGAAAAATACAAATCTTCTAAAGAGATTCACTTGATGCAGCAAGAAAAGAACAACAAGTTTTAAGTCTATTATGCATGCACTCAGAAACCAAAAGTTAAGGTTCCCCTGCATCGGCTCTTTGTTGATGAAAAGCATTTAGTTCTATCTATCCCCACTCAAACTCTGAAATTGGCTTCCCTAATTCAGTAAATAAGCAAAGGGTTTGAAAAAAGGAAAGGTGTCAGCAGTTGGAGCCTTCCTAAGAAGTCACTCCAACATCAGATGGGTCAAGCATCATAATGTTGCAAGTAGGAAAGTAGCAAACTAGCACTCAGGTGCTTTCTGTCGGAAGGGCAAGATGGAAATGGGCATCTGTCCTTCTCTTCAATGCATCATATATTCAAAATTGTATTTAGCACATGTCTCATAATGCTTTTCTCACACGCACTCCACAATAGGCTCAGCCACCAAATTTTCCATGACATCGATTCCTTTCGCAGCCTTCTCCATGTACGCCCTACTGCGACAGTTTGGGCTTGGTCTCTTTTCCTTCTCCTGTGTGAACACACCTACTCTCCCCTTATATTCGCCAGGCAGAGCTACCTGTAACTCCTTCATTCCTCAACTATCTACTGAAACAATACCCCTGCTCTTCACTAACAAGGTGTTTGTCCAACTGCAATGCAAACGTGGAACAAAAAACATTCTAGAAGACTAACATGGGAATCTAAGCATTGGTTTCAGAAATGAGAACATTAAAAAATGCTGTAGATTCAGGCCTACGACTTAGGCTACAATATTAAATGAACCATGTTATTAGCATTTAGTATTTCCATAAAGCCATTAGCATTTTCAATAGAGACATTCATTAAACTAAATTAATACATCTATTTCCACTACATCACTGGCCTAACAACATTCAAAATATATTTAATGTGTCAATACGTCACATCACTAATGAGGCCTATATGAGTGTGTTACATCATTTACAGATATTCAATGCAACTCTTTAAGTCATTTGCTAAACTTCTCATCGGATTATGCTAACTCTACAAGAACATGGTGATTCACATGTATTCTAACATCTAGTTTCACCAGGAGTACTGAATAATATGTGAGCGCATAATACAAGTGGTTATATTACACTCCTAACAGGTACCCCATGTAGGGCAAGAATTCCCGCTCTATAACTGGGATTCTAAGCAAAAGTGTGTGAAAAAGGTACACAGATGTCAAATTATAAACAGTGCTATAGTCAATCAAAATGAAGTGAAACAGGTGAGAAGGTGCATAGTGTGTGTTGGGGAGATGTTGAAGTGAAGGAGATGCAAGGAAGTGCATACAGGAGAAAGTGAAACGAGGACGCAAAAGAGGAAAGTGATGAGGTGTGCAATATGCAGATGTAGGATTTCAAAAAGATGTGGGGAGATGAAGGTATGTCTCAAAGAGAGGCTACAGATGAATGTGGTATTATGGAGAGTACAAGAGTAATTGCAACATTCTGAAGACCACTACCCTTTCCACAGACCTCAGCAACTTCACATATCTCCCGAATAGAAACATTTAAATTTCTAATTATTCACAATAAAATCATTCTTATTCATTTATCTGATACTGCTAACAAGCATTGCCAAAATCAATAGGTGCGGCTTATTTCAGGTGCATGTCTGTTATTTTGTGATATGTCTGGAGGCAATAGCAGAAAGTTCGTAGAGAGGCATCAAAATACTGGTTGGATGGCATGCGGATTTTAGTTGACATGCCACACCCACTTCTTACACTACCCCCTTTTTGAGAATCCCTACTTTTTACATCCCACATAAAGCCCTGGTTGTATGTTGCATTATAGTGTTCTGAGGTGAAGTAGCTGCACCTAAAGGTAACACAGATAGCCCTCACCTTGAAAATTAAGTTTGTATGACTGAGAAAATATGGCCCCTTTCTTGTTTATTTCTTTAAAAAATGCAATATTTGCACAGGATTATAATTTGTGATTACTACCAGTGCGCTTGTTATTAGACTGATAGTTAGTTGATTGAGAACATCTTCACAACTGTGTGGATGGCAAGTGAAACATCTATATTGGGGATCACTGACAGAATATTGGAATCAAAAATATCGTGTGGACAAAATATTGTGTCAAAAATATCGAGGACCAAAATATCAGGAAGGTAAGTGCAAGTGTAGGTAAATATAGATTGACTATTCCTAATGCCACATCTTGAAGATATATATCTCGTCAATGTACATATATGTGGAATTATATATAGTAAAACTGTGCTTACCTATAGAAACTTACCTTCACAATAATTTTTTCCTTGATATTCTTGACACAATATTTTATCCACACAATATGTTTTTTCTGAAATTTGGGCTCCACACCCTATATTGGCTGTTGCCAACTGATACAACCAATTCACCTCTTTCTCTTCCTCTCCTGTTCCTTTGTTTCTAGGTCTGGTCTGGATAGAAAAAAGTGAGGCCCAGATTTACTACTTTGAACCAGGTTTGCTTTACAAAAATGACACAAACCTGGTGCAAAGTGTTGAAAGTTGCCTACAGTAAAACAAAGTAGTGGTGTGCACTAGTTTGCATTACTTTGTGTCAAGAGGGCATGCCATGGTTGGTACATGGGTGTTCCCATGCAACCATTAATGTATGGGTTTTGATGCAAACATTTGTAAATTGGGATTTGCACCAAAACATTGGTCCTCCTCGAGGCAGGCATAACAAGGAGTAATATTTAAAAATCTCCACTTTTTTCTAACTTTGTATCTGTGCTTCACTGGACAGCACATTTGCAAAGTGGGATATGTACAAAACGTATGCTTAACAGAACACACAATGGTGTGTGCATAGGTCCAGGCAGCCTAGAGTGCACTAGTGCAGGTAGAGAGGAAAACAGCATCCAATCTTAGTAGGTGTAGTCCTGGTTGACTCTCTCCCTTTCACACAACGCTGCACAGCAACTTTGATTGCTGCATTGTTCAAAAAGACAGCAGTTCCCAGATGGCTGGCTGCAATTGGGAGGATCATTTTGAAAGAGAACACAAGATGATATTCCCAGAAGTGGGCTATTCTGGCCCCTTTTAGGTTGGCTGAATTCATTAAATTGATGAATATGCTGCCTCTCTATGGCAATGGTCTCTACAAATATTAACTGACCTTGCTCCCAGAATAACACATAGCTGAGTGCTGCCCTTTCCTAAAGGCTAAAAAGAAACTGCACAGCCCAACTGAAGCTCCGCTGCCTGCTCTGTTCTTTATAGTGACCTTGCCTGTGTGAAAGCCCCAGCCAGCCTACGGAGTCCAAAAATACATACAGAGGGGCATATTTACGTTCCCTGGCGCATCCCTGCATATCAGCAGGGATGCGCCAGGGAAAATGCGTCACGCAAGTTTACCCTTGCGCCACGTCCGATGCGCCGCATTTACAATGCGGCGCATCGTGGCAGCAGGATAAGCAGATGCGTGACGCATCTGCGGCGGAAGGTTGGCGCAATGCTGAAGTTGTGTCGCAAGCGCGACGCAACTCCAGCACTGTTCCAACCTTCCCTATCCCTAACATGGTGCGTCAATCCTTACGCCTGCTTGAAGCAGGCGTAAGGATTTGACGCACCAGCGCTCGGAAAAGTGACTGCGTGAAATCTTGTAGATTTCACAACGTCACTTTTCCGAGGCGTTCCTGCGCCGGAACGCCCCCCCCTGCGCCGGTACGCCCACATGAAACCTGACGCAGGTTTCATGTGGCGCAGGGGTTTACTACGTGACGCTTCTCCCTAGATGCGTCACGTTGTAAATATAGCACAACGCGGCGCATGGTTTGCGCCGCCACTGCGTCACATGCGTGACGCAACGGCGGCGCAAAAGTGGCGCAAGGGGCTTGTAAATATGCCCCAGAGTGCCTAGGAATCCTGGGTACATTTAAGAGATCCTGGATAAGGATTGCCTCAAAATGAATTTCTAAAAGTGCAGGTAAACTGAGTGGTGGTTAACTTTTCATTTGAGCCAACTCCCACCCTCACTATTTTGTTATTACTTTTGTGATTCCCCAGCCCTACCTTTTGTGCTGAGTACTTGCATCCAATTGGTCTGAAGTGATCACAAATATTTGTGACACATATTGCATGGTAAAGCAGCACTATCCTTTGTGATTGCTTAGCTGCTTAAGATTTGTATGTGACTCAACATGTTACATCTGTCCTAGAAAAGATGGAAGATAATTAGTTTCTCCATCTGCTACAAAGATTTGCACAACTGTCTTAGCACTGCCATAGAGAGGACCATTACAACTCCTGCTATACATTTTTACACTAATAACAGCTGTGATGCAGAGTACAAGGCAGCCCATCATTGCCTCCTAGACGTGGCTTTCACCAAAATAGTGGCATCAGAAGTGGCAAATTGATCGATAGATGCACCGTACAAATCTTGCACAGTAAAGGTGCATAGTGTAAGCACTTTGATAATTTCTGCATTCCCCATGCTTTTCCACTGTGTGAAAGTGTAGGTGGTTTGCCCAACATTAAAAAATGAGACAAATTTTGCAAAAAAACTATGATAGTGTTATGGTACAAGGAGAAAGGTTTTGAAAGCAATATTGTGATGAAGAGTTGAAGAACATCCAGACTAAGGGGCATATTTACAAGAACTTAACTCCGCCATAGCGTCAATTTTTTGACGTTACATCAGCTTTTTTATCGCCTTATTTACAAGTTGCCAATAACTCCCGTTAGCGGCAATTTTCTAGTGTAAATGGGAAATTTCAATATTGCCACTTCTGTTAGCGGGACTTACCGAAAATGAGATGAAAGGTAGGCGTTCCCTTGAAAAAACTGCAGCTAAACACACTACGCGATATACACAAGGAATTCCTTGTATGTTGCCAAACCAAAAAAAACTGCTGCAAAGTCCAATTAGTGGCATGTTTACCTGGCCTTAAAATTAGTGCACACACTTGGGTCCACAAGATGTTTAGGCGCTGGACAGTGCTGCAAGGAATATTGCTTTGCTGCCCTGAGCCATAACAGAAGGTCAGGAATGCACCCTATCAATAAGATAGGGTGCATTCCTGGGCGTCATTCATGAAAAGTGTTGCATCGCTGCAACAAAACAGCGTTGCAACACTTTTCACTGCACCCTCCTTGCGACACCATGGATGCGCCGTATTTACTGTACGGCGCTCCATGTCGCAATCAATGACAGATACGTCTGGAATCCTGACGTATCTGTCTGTGTTAAAGTCGTGCATTGCTGCGGTTGTGTCGCAAGCATAACGCAACTCGAGCAATGCATGGGGCAGGCGTAAGGTGTTGATGCATTGGCATCCTAGAATTGTCGCCATGTTAGCTGCTATATTGCACTGCACCACTCCTACAAGGCTTTGTTGAGTGGGAATGCACACCCTGCCTACATCATACCTGACGCAGGTATAATGTGGCACAGGGCTTTACAAGGTCATGCATAGGCCCAGATGCGTCACTTTGTAAATACGGCGCAACGTGGTGCAAAATTCACGCTGCAAGTACGTCAAGATAATGCTGCACCGGCTGCGTTAAACTGTCAGAAGGGGCTCATGAATAAGCCCCCCTGTCTTTTTCCCCTGCGTTGACGCACAATAGCTGCCATGGTGCAAGGGTCACTGTGTTGCGAAGTTGATTGATGTTGTGCAGGAAGGGACACAAAACGTATCAATCAAAGGTATTTCCTCTTTTTCTGTGTGCTGCAGAATGCTGCACACATGGAAAAAGTGAAAAAAGAGAAGATATTAAAACATTTATCCTCGTAGCCCCTCCCAAACATCAACCTTTGGGTGGTAAAAGATTCTGAGGCATTCCGAAGGTTTGCAGTTTCTCGTGAACCTGTGAATGCTTCAGATTCCATTGGTTTGGCGTGGGAACGCCAACAGCAACACCCATTGAACCCGTGGCGGCTCCTTCGCTATGGTGGAGGAGCGTCGCCCCGCTGCTTTCAAGCAGTACGAGAAGTAGAAACATAAAATGATAATAATTTTCAGTTATTAACATCTTATGTTTGTGCTGCTTTGCGGGCGGGCGGGGCTGCTTTGCTCTCAGAGCAGGGGAGGAGTGGTTTGCCCACTGGTAAGTATGCAAAGACTGTTCGATCGGCCCTCTCGGCCCCCCAAACCAGTCATGCGCACTTTACCCGTTCTCCATGCAGGCTACATTACAGCTTGAGTGGAGAACATGCCCAGGCCCCCATTCCCTGGTTGAGCGTCGAACCAGGACACTCAAAACGAATCACAACGCTGGATTGCAGTGTTGTGATTGGTCAGTGGGGCCTGGCTGTGCTTCCTGTTCCTCGAGGAGAGCAGGAGCAGAGACGCAGCAAGCTAAGTTATATATATTTTTTTATTTATTTTTCATTATGGGCACCCTCCCGCAATCGTGATTTCCCCCTTTGACCCCGCCCGGGACCCCCACACACCCGCCCCGCCAATGGCAAGCCATGCCACCACCACTGCATAAGAACGCCCCTTACACACTGTTTAATGTGTGAAAGGGGCACATATTCACAAGTCCATGAAAAACCACGTAAAGTGGCTTTGCGTGGCCTTGTAAACATGTTGTTGCAAATTGCGCAACCGGAACGTCAAACATGTGACGTCACAGCGTTGCAAGAGTGCCGCTGGGGCCTCATAAATGAGGCCCTTGGATAATCAAAGAACTCCCACAATTCATCCTTGCAAGGTCAACAATGCCATGGACATCATGCCATTGCAGCTAGGAGCACCAAGGAGACCACCACCACCACCCCTGACATGCATCGCTCACCTGGACAACTGCTCTGTTCCCTTTGGGTGACGACTGGACCTGATCTCCTCTGAGTGCTGACCTCGGTAGACAGGAACTTCAGCAACAGGAAGCTGGAGACCAGGGACCGCCGAAACCCAGAGACTTTCCGGAGCTGTCTGTAACCATGGAAGAAGGAGAGATGCACAACCAGTCAACATTAAATATGGGTATCTGCCGTCTGAGTCCCATCCGGGGGCTGCACAGACTCTGCACTGGGTGACCACGTTGCAGTGGAGCCCATGTCACTGGGAGAGCGTTCAGGGGAAGTGTAGGGATCCTGTCTCTGAGTGCGATTGCGCATCATCAGCACCGCATGCAGCTTCTTCCGCCTCTCTTGTACAACCTGCTGCAGATTGGGGGTGACTTGTAGTTGTGGCAGGGGTGCCTGCTCCTTTTATGCCTCTAAGTACAACTGGCTCCACAAATAACAGCTTGTTGCGCAGACCCTTCACTCCCTGTCCGCCGCACCTGGCGACCAATAGATTGCAGCCAGGTCCAGCACTGTTCAGCGGCGTCAATGATTTGCTTGTCAACATCTGAGATCACTCAGAGCCTTTACGGGTAGAGGAGGGAGTATTTTATGCCCAACTCTTGGAGGCATCGCTTAACCACTAGAGATGAGCCCCTCGCCTCTGCACTCCCATGGCATAGTCAGGGAAGACAATAACTGTGGAGTTATCCACTTTCACCTCACCCAGCTTGCGTACCTCCCTCAGGACAGTGTCACGATCCCTGTAGGAGGTGGAAGAGAAAGGGTCTAGGACCTGTCCCCGGCAGTGTGCGGCACGCTGGCACTCGAGGGGCCTGCTCCACAACAAGGAATAGGGAGAGTGCACCTGCTGGCAGTAGGTCACGCAATGTATCAGTATGTGCCACTGCATCAGCCCCTTCTGCTCCCTCAGACAGACCCAACACCCTCAGGTTGTTATGCTGGAAGCTGCACTCCACATTCTCCATAGTTCTTTCCAGTGATGTCACATGTGCCTTCAGCTGCTACACCTCCAAAGCTGTGCTCAGGGTACTCTGAGGGACTTTGGCCAGACCTTGCTCAATGCCGTGTATCTTGTAAGTCAGCTTGTGATGATCTGCTCACTCCAGGGTGAAGTCAACTGTGATTTTATCTATACGGCCCTCAAAATAAGTGCCTATTTGTTTGAGGGAGGTACCCGCTGCAAGTGCAGAGTCTAGTTTGGAGTCCAGGCTGTCCACTGTCACCTGCCTCGGCGGCCAGCGATCCTCAGCTGCTCGGTTCACCGACACGGAGGAGCGGCCAAATGTTGACGACGCCCGCATCTGCAGGCGGGCCATCATTGTGCCAGATGCTCAGGCACTATGTATGACATGCAGTGCAGTGCAGTGTGGCCAGCCTGCCCCTCTCTTCCAATCAGGTGTATGCTAGCCAGGAATCTTTTTTCGGGCGGCACCAATGGAAATACCCCGTACACCCAAGAGCACACTACGAGGGAGGGAGGAAAGGCAGCACCATCCTGTCACCTCCTCCGATCTAACAGTGGCAACCAGATTCCATGTTCCACAGTGCCCCAGTGAGTGATGGCAGATCAAGAGGCACACCCAAGGGCCTGGGCCTGAACCGACCCCATGCCCCTGGCACCCCCGCCACCAATGGCCGATATCAACGATTGGAGCCAGTTAGTGGAGTCCCCCAGCAGTCTTGTGAGGTGCCCTTGGTGATGTTAGCTGCAGTGCAGGGATTGCTCAGGGCACGGTGTGCACCACCCACTGGTTTTAGGCCTGGCCCCAACTCGACCCCCGTGCCTCCTCGGCTCCATGTCCCACCTTCTCCTCACCTGGACATCGACACTAGGGCTCAATCCGGTGCGCTCTCTCTGAATCTGTGACTCAGCCAGCAGGAGCTTCGGACAGGCAGGATTACACAAGCCTGGGTACAGCTGTCGCCGCCAAGTCCATTGGGGAACCTCCCAATGCAGATGATGCAACAGGGCCCCCTTAGGTGTGAAGTTGCAGTGCTCCCGCCATACAAATTCAGCGCAGCTCAGGTGCCCCAGCCTCCACAGCATCCGGGCAGTGCCACATCCTCTGGCCTGTGATGCAGAGAGGCGAGGCCCACCATTTTCAATCTCCTCCGTGCACCCAGGTGTAGTGGTTGCACGTGTTATGCAATGCAGACCTCCCTACATCTGTGCGCAGGAGCGCCTCTACTGATCACAGCTCCAAGGGGCGCCAGGGGGTCATTTCACACAGGTAAGCAGCGTGTGCCCATGTGACCTGCCAGACTTTGCCACCAGGTAAGGGTGATCGCGGATGCCTTAATGTCTACCACCACTGCCCACAGGCTTGGGCCCGAAACGGCCCACCTCCACCGTCAGGCTGCAGTAACTCCGCTGCCCCACCGCCTTCTACTTCAGGTCTCAGACGCAGGCCCAGTGAGGCCTCTGGTCCCTGGAGACTGGCCACGCTTCCAGGTATTGGCTGCCATGGTGTCGCAAGGATGGTGCTGTGAAAAGTGCTGCATCACTGGTTTTCCCCAGCGAAGCGCCACTTTCATAAATGAGGCCCTGATTCTGCATTTCCTCTTCCCCTGGGGCTCTAGCTGGTCATCCTGGCTGTTGGGGGGTTTGGGGGTTTGTTGACCTATGCTGAACCTGACCCTGGATGCTCCATTCTGCATACCATTGTTTTTATTTTCATTAGAGATGTATTTATGGGCAGTTTTTGCCTCTAGAGGCTGAAAAGTGACGTTGAGCTGACTAATTTTTTTGCCGCTAATTGACCTTTCATCATTTTTCTCTCGCTAACGTCAATTTTTTTATCGCCTTAATGCTAGTATTAGCAGTAGTTTTTGCTGCGGCTAGCTGATACGATCATCATGTAACGGCGTATTGGTCATACGTTGATAACAGGGCAGTAGTTTTCGGCGATAGATAGCGTTAAGAAAATTGCTGCTAATTAACGCAAAATCTGTTTAGTGCCAATTCTTGTAAATATTACCCTAAATGTACATACAGGCACCCACCACAACTGTCATGCCTGCAGAAGAATATCAGTTGTTACATCTCAAGTAGTTACAATGCAGTAACTTACATTGCAGTAATTACATCCTGATTGCCTTTAGATCACAATGGATTATCACACTGTACCCTTTCAAGATGAAATTTATATATACATTATGCAAAAAAAGAAGTATGGAACCCTGGATAGTTCCCCAATTTTAGGTAGAGAGCAACTCTTTCATATAGAGCACTCTACAACACCACTGACACTCAAAATATACTCACCTCAAATGTCTGTTTTTCTAGCAGAGTTTTAATCCTAAGATTAACATAGTGCCATCCACACTACCTAGAAAAGTTACAAAGCCTTTTGCCATTTTTACAAATTCTTTAAGCATAGGATTAGCTAGTGCCATCCATCCTGAACTGAAAAATGATAAAAGCCTATTACCATTCCAGGCACAGCATTACAGTTGTGAGTTCTTAAAATTCTATCCAAGCAAACCTGGAAATAATATATGCAGCCCATGACTCGTTATTTTTTTCTCTTACTAGGCTTGTTCCTGGTCCTCTTGGTGGTGATCCTTCTAATCCTCCCTGCTCTGGTCTTGGTCATCCTGGCTCTGGAACTCCTGGTATTTCTTGGTACTGACCCCTTATCTTTCTTGCTTATTCTGCCCCCACTGGTCAGATCTGGTCTACCCGGATCTGGTCCTGATCCTCCCGGTCCTGGTCTTCCTGCTCCTTGTCCCCATGCTTCTACACAAACATATCATGGTCCTCCTTTATCTTGTCCTCCTGGGCCTGGTCATCCTGTTGCTCATCTGCCTGGTCATCCTGTTCCTAGCACTTTGGCCTGGACTTCTTGGCTGTGATCATCCTGGTCATGTTGTCCATGCTCACCCTTTTCGTCCTCACCCTGGTCGTCCTGTTCCTGTTACTCAAGGTCCTGATCCTCTTTGCCCTGATTTTCCTTGCACCCCAAGACCTTTGTTTCCTGCCTCTCTCATAACATTTCCTTCTGACTCTGGTAACCTGTGTTCCCGGTCTCAGCTACCTGGCAGTCCTGGCCAAGGTCATGGGATTCTTGCTTTTCAAAGTCCTTGTCTTTCTCAGGAGCCTGTGCTCATTGTCCCTGATCCTCTTAGATCTGTTCCTAATAGTTAGGGTTCTCCTGGGTCTGGTTCGCCTGGACCTGTCCCACCTGTCATCCCAATCTTGGTCTCCTTGGTCCTGATTGTCTTGGTCCTTCCTGTCCTATTTTGCTTGTTATCATAAACTTTGCCTTTTGGCCATCATGACCTTCTTGGTTCCCCCAGTCTTGGCCCATCTGGCACTGTTCCTTGCTGGTCCTCTTGGTCCTGGTCACCTTGCCCTGGGTATCCTCACTGCAACCTCCTAGCCCTGGCACTGCAGGTCCTTGTCCATCTTGCTTCTCGTGCCCCGGCACACTTAGCCTTTGACCTGCTGGTTTGGGTTTACCTGGTTCTGCTAGAACTGTTCCTTGTCCATTTAGTCCTATTGGTACTGCAGCCATTGATCTTGGTTCTCTTGATCCAGATTCTCCTTGCTCAAGTCCGTCTGAGCCTCATCATTTTGGTCCTTGTCCTGCTGACAACCACTGGTCTCGCTCTGGTCCACCCACTAGTAATTATTGCTCTTCCCCACTTGGTCCCCTAGGTCCTGATCTCAATGACCCTCTAAGCCCTGTTTCCGATCCTCCTGGTCATGATCCTTTTAGTTTACCTAGTCCTCTTGCTCTTGCCTTCTGGGTACCCTTGGTACTGCCTCTCTGGTCTTCCTAGCCCATGTACTGCTTATTCTATTATCTCAGGCATACTGGCCATTGCCCTCCAGGTCCTGATCTTCGTAGTTCTCTTCAATCTGATCTTGATCCTCCTGACCCTCATCCTCATGCTCCCTGCCCACGAGGTTCTACAACCTAGCCTTTCCTAGTTTTCCTTGAACTACAGTTCATGCTAGTCTAACAGCTTCCTGTCCCTGTACTTCCTGGTCTGTCTGGTCATCGTACCCAGGAACTCCTGCCCCATCTCCTTTGGATCCTGGGTCTCCTGTATCACAGTCTCTCAGTCCTGGACCTTTTCATCCTCCTCATTCTAATTCTCAGCCATCAGGCCTCCTGGTCCTGTTCTCCTGGTTTATGTAGTCCCTCTGTTTGTCTGAATGTAATCCTTCTGATCCTGGTGCCCCTGGTCCAGGTACTTCTGGTCTTTGATCTGGTACTCCTTTGCCTGGTCCTCATGTATCGGGTCTTCTGGTGCTGGTTTTCTAAGCCCTCGTTGTCCCGAGCCCTCCTGCCCCATTCTAGTTCTACTAGTCCTCCTGGTATCCTAGTTTGCCTGTTTTACCTTGTTATCAATCTGACCATGATCCCCTCTATCATGGTCCTCCTAGTAATGGACCTCTTGGGTTTGGTCTTCCTTATCCCTGTAGCACGGGCCCCACTAGTTTCCATATTGAGTGTCTCCCTGGTTTGTGTAGTCCTTGTCACCCTTATTTAGGATCCCTGTAAGTCTGACCCTGATACACGTTCTGATCCTAGTCCCATTGGAACTGGACTTCCTGTTGGTTCATATCCATCCTGATTATTCTGATCTAGTGTCACCTGTTAGTCTGGTTTATTCGCTTCTGGCCTGTCTTTGATTTGATTTCTGTGGTTTTGGCCCTTCTATTGGTCTCCTGGTATTGGTTCTCTTTGGTCTGTCTACCTGGGTCTGTTACTCTTGACCCTTTTCATTCACGTCCCTCTAGGAATGGCTGGAGCAGTCAGGCTTTCATAGTCTTCCTTGTTGGTATGGCCAGGGCCCTCTATTCCTCCTACCCCTGGACCTTCCTATCCTTCGGGCCCTTGTCCACTGGGCCTAGATCCCATTTTTCCACATCCTGCTGCACTCTGGTTCTTGTACCCCTAGTCCTTATCATGTAATTCGTCCTCATGTAATTGTTCCTGGTCCCATTTACTCCTAATGTAATTGTTCCTGGTCACCACCAGTATTGGTAACCTTGGTCCTCCTGGATTAGGTTTCCCTGGGCCTTGTTCCTCTTGTCCTAGTCCCCATGGCTCCTGTAGTCGTGGCCCTACTGGTGGTCCACCTTCTGGCACTTATTCTCCTACAAGTCATCATCCGCCGACTACTGGTCCTACTGCTTCCTTCCTCAGCCCCCTCAACAAAGTATTTAGTCAGGTATATCTTCCAAGCTTGCCACTCAGATTTTTTTGTGGCTGTCAGATTTCTTTAACAGAGACAGCACTGTCAAAGACAGAAATGAGGGCTCAGTAAAGACATAAAAATATCTGCCTAAAACTCTGCTTAGCATGTTAAAAATCAAAATTACGATTCCGCTGGTACATTGTGTGGGTGACTATAATGTCAGTGTGGCTGAATGGCCACTCAATGCATCTGTGACTGAAACCCACTTCGGCAGGTAAATAATATCAAAAAGTGTGTTTATTCAGCAGGCAGCTGAGAGAACTACCCGAATGTATTGCTTACCTGTCTCCTACCTTCACATTCCCATTCCACAAAAGTCCTATTACTGTGTCTTACTCAATTTACCTCTTGCAAGTGTCCCAAAGTACTGTGCCCTCATACACTAAGGGGTCGACTAAGGGGTCGATTCGGGCCGGAAAAAGCACCGACCGACTCGGAGCCGGAATTTATTCCGACCGACACGTACCTGTGGCGCCCGACACGCCAAGTACGATGCAAGGCGTGCAAAATCCGACCGACACGTACCGAACCCAAGCCGAACGACCGAGCCGCACGGAAAACAGCAATCCGGCCGGAAAAACACGCGAATCGAACCGACCGACACGCACCCAGAACAAATCCAACCGAAACGTACACGCGAACTCCAAACCGCTAAGTACGATGCAAGGCGCGAAAACCACGACCGAGTCGAACGGAGGACAAGCCGTACGACCGACACGCATATCAAGCCGAGCCGAAGTAACACAAAACACCGCGACCGACGCGTACACAGCATAGAAAACTGCACAAACACAGCGTGAACGAAACGGAGAAGACCGTATGAGACAACTGCAGGGTCCGACTCGGTCACAAGAACGTTTCCAACATGCACAAAAAGTACTAAGGAAAAATACACAAAAAAAGGCCAAACAAGCAATTACAAAGCCAATAAATACTGGGGGGGGGGTGGGGACAGAGAACAAAGACACACCCACAACTCCACCCATATAAAGGACACAAATCCCAACCATGATCCTTTGCAAATGCCATTCAACTGCCAGCACGCAACAGACAGCAACCACACACCCACAGCTCATCCCTCACACAAGCCACACACCATCAGCACACCAACAAATAGCTACCTCACATACACCCAGCAACACACACACCCACACACCCTCACCTGCACACCAACACACACATCACTCACCATCACCACCCATCACCATGCCCCCCAAGAAGAATCACAAGTTCCTAGATTGTGAATTGGAAGTCCTGGTAGACGAGATCCTCAAGGTAGAGCCACAGCTGTTTGGCACACTGGTCCAACAGACCCCCATCTCCCAGAAAACCAAGATGTGGGAGAGGATCATCAACAGGGTGAATGCACAATCACCATGTCTGCGCACAAAGACTGACATCCAGAACAGGTGGTATGACGTGCGCAGGAGGGTACGGGAGCTGCTCAAGAAGGACTACCTCCTCAGCCAATACACCGGCAGTGGCCCTCCTGCCAAGCCAGTATACCTCAGGCCCTGGGAGGAGAAGGTGCGGGCCATCCTTCCGCCAGTGAGCGTCTATGGACTAGAGAACATCCCAGAGCCTGGTGATTAAACAACAAATGTACACAATATTCTGCCACAATACACACACACATCACTGTCAAGGGGAGAGTCAAACCATGCACTCATAGCAATTACACAGCAACCAGAACAGAATCATCCCAAAATGTGTATGTCAGTCAGATAAACACAACACATGCCCTCTCAAAGTTACATTTAACCGTGTCATCACATGTACAAACACAACTACAACTACAGCTAGGCAGTGGCACAAATAGAACTAACAAACACATCCAGACATGTAGCCACCACTACAACACCAACACACAGTGAAGACCACTCAAAGGAAGGAATTCTGTGTATGCTGGGCAAGTCAGTGTAGCCAATAGCATCATGGGAGTCGTAGTCACACATATTGCTCACCCCCACAACTGTCCCATCAACACCACCCTGAACCATGCTCACATCACAGGGAGTGGACAAGATGGCTGACACTGGCCACTGCTGTGGGGAGCACAAGGCCCTGCTGGGAACTGTGCACCAACAAACAGCACAACACCACTGCCTGACATCCTAAGAGACAACTTCCACTCCCTGCAATGGAAGCACGTTCCATGGTGGGATATCTGGATGGGTGGGAAGGAGGACTCGCAGCACTAACCATAGTCATAAGCACCTCCCCTCACACCCCCTCAACACAAACTCCACAGAACCCACCTGGGAGAATGCAATGCCTCACATCCTAACTCAAGATCCCACAAAGAACCTCCACCCTGGGTAATGTAGTGTGAAGCACAGGGACACTCTTGGGACTTTTAGCCAAACAACTGCCAGGACAACACTCCCAGCCATCCTGTCAGCACAGGCAGCCCACCCCACAGGGAAGCAGAGTCAAAAGGAAGGAAGCATGGGCATGCTGGGAAGGGGGTGGAGGCAATAGCATGATGGGAGTAGTAGGCACAGATATCGCTCAGCCTCACAACTGGCCCATCAACACCACCCTGAACCATGCTCACATCACAGGGAGTGGATAAGGACTCACAAGATGGCTGACACTGGCTACTGCTGTGGGGAGCACAAGGCCCTGCTGGCAACTGTGCACCAACAAACAGCACAACACCACTGCCTGACATCCTGAGAGACAACTTCCACTCCCTGCAATGGAAGCACGTTCCATGGTGGGATATCTGGCTGGGTGGGAAGGAGGACTCGCAGCACTGACCATAGTCACAAGCACCTCCCCTCACACCCCCTCAACACAAACTCCACAGAACCCACCTGGGAGAATGCAATGCCTCACATCCTAACTCAAGATCCCACAAAGAACCTCCACCCTGGGTAATGTAGTGTGAAGCACAGGGACACTCTTGGGACTTTTAGCCAAACAACTGCCAGGACAACACTCCCAGCCATCCTGTCAGCACAGGCAGCCCACCCCACAGGGAAGCAGAGTCAAAAGGAAGGAAGCATGGGCATGCTGGGAAGGGGGTAGAGGCAATAGCATGATGGGAGTAGTAGGCACAGATATCGCTCAGCCTCACAACTGGCCCATCAACACCACCCTGAACCATGCTCACATCACAGGGAGTGGATAAGGACTCACAAGATGGCTGACACTGGCTATTGCTGTGGGGAGCACAAGGCCCCGCTGGCAACTGTGCACCAACAAACAGCACAACACCACTGCCTGACATCCTGAGAGACAACTTCCACTCCCTGCAATGGAAGCACGTTCCATGGTGGGATATCTGGCTGGGTGGGAAGGAGGACTCGCAGCACTGACCATAGTCACAAGCACCTCCCCTCACACCCCCCCTCAACACAAACTCCACAGAACCCACCTGGGAGAATGCAATGCCTCACATCCTAACTCAAGATCCCACAAAGAACCACCACCCTGGGTTATGTTGTGTGAAGCACAGGGACACTCTTGGGACTTTTAGCCAAACAACTGCCAGGACAACACTCCCAGCCATCCTGTCAGCACAGGCAGCCCACCCCACAGGGAAGCAGAGTCAAAAGGAAGGAAGCATGGGCATGCTGGGAAGGGGGTGGAGGCAATAGCATGATGGGAGTCGTAGGCACAGCTCTACATCCCCCACCACATGGCCCAGCAAGCTCACACTCACGCATGCACATCCCACAGAGAGTGGAAAGGCCCATCAAAGATGTCTGACACTGTTGCTGTGTCGTGGGGAGCACAAGGGCATTCTGGGAACTGCACACCAACCAACAGCAGGACACCACTGTCAGCCATCTTGCCATTGCTCTCACACCCACACACACTGAACTCCCCACAAAAGCAAGTAAGTATGGGAATGCTGGCAAGTGGGGTGGAGGCAATAGCATGATGGGAGTCATAGTCACAGACATAGCTCACCCCACAACTGTCCCATCAACACCACCCTGAACCATGCTCACATCACAGGGAGTGGATAAGGACTGACAAGATGGCTGACACTGGCTACTGCTGTGGGGAGCACAAGGGCATGCTGGGAACTGCACACCAACCAACAGCAGGACACCAATGTCAGCCATCTTGCCATTGCTCTCACACCCACACACACTGAACTCCCCACAAAAGCAAGTAAGTATGGGAATGCTGGCAAGTGGGGTGGAGGCAATAGCATGATGGGAGTCATAGTCACAGACATAGCTCACCCCCACAACTGTCCCATCAACACCACCCTGAACCATGCTCACATCACAGGGAGTGGATAAGGACTGACAAGATGGCTGACACTGGCTACTGCTGTGGGGAGCACAAGGGCATGCTGGGAACTGCACACCAACCAACAGCAGGACACCAATGTCAGCCATCTTGCCATTGCTCTCACACCCACACACACTGAACTCCCCACAAAAGCAAGTAAGTATGGGAATGCTGGGAAGTGGGGTGGAGGCAATAGCATGATGGGAGTCATAGTCACAGACATAGCTCACCCCCACAACTGTCCCATCAACACCACCCTGAACCATGCTCACATCACAGGGAGTGGATAAGGACTGACAAGATGGCTGACACTGGCTACTGCTGTGGGGAGCACAAGGCCCTGCTGGCAACTGTGCAACAACCAACAGCAGGACACCACTGACTGACATCCTGAGAGACAACTTCCACTCCCTGCAATGCAAGCACAGTCCATGGTGGGATAACTGACTGGCTGGATGGGAAGGAGGGCCGGCTGTCAACCAAATACAACCAATGCAGACCATGTTCACACCCCAACAAATACACAGAAATGCCCAAATAATGCAGGACAATGTGCTACACCAATATCAACCCCTGACTGTGACGACTTAGGACAATGCAATGTACAGGCCCGCACCCAGAGGCACAGTCACAACTGTCAGGTGTGTCAACCATTGATGCCTGCAGAAACTTAACATACATTGTGTGTGTCTCCCAAAAACAGGTGATGATGGGGACACAGCAGCAGACGCTGAGGAGTCCCAGTCCCAGGCTCAAGGGGATGCGGAGCTCACTGGTGTTGTACAGCCTCTGCCCTCCTCCGACGAAGAAGACCAACCTGGCACATCCGGTGCATGTCAACATGCAGCACCAGCAGGACCACCAGCTGCACCCCCTGCACCCACCCCTCCAACGACTGTCACCACAAATACCATCCCTGCCGACATGGACAGAACAAGGAGCAACACCAGCACAGGGACCCTGGACCAACGTGGGGCCATGGACACCACCACCACCACCAACCCCCAAGGGGGACCAGGGTCATCTGTGCGTGCCACTGCACGCACTGCACATGTCAGCAGGGGTGGTGGGAGGGGTGGGAGACAGAGGTCGCTGCTTGCAGAGGTTGCTGGTGTGCATGATGACCCACAACTGGTACGCATAGCCGATGCGTACCAGTCCAGCACCGGAGATCTCAGCCAGGTAGTGGGGCTCCTCAGAGACATGAAACAGCAGCAGGCTGCCCATCATGCCCGCTTGGACTCACACATGTCCCGCGTGGAGTCCAAGTGGGACGCACTGCAAGAGATGACAGCGGTGCACAGGGACATTTTACAATGCCTCCGCCAGATGAACAACAACCAGTCTACACCTCCCTGTGTGCCAACAACATCTGGTGCTGAACAAACTGCAACTGCCACAGGGAGGGAGGATGACTCTGGCGGAGAGTCCCCTGCACCGCAGCAGCCTGTACTTGAGGGGCCCCCCAAAGAAGAGGGGTCGTCCGAGGAGGGGCAAGTGAGAGGCCGATGGCCAAGTGCAACTCCCAGGAAGCCTGAACCTGTTCTGGATGTTCACCTTTGTGCACAAACTGTTCACCCTGTTGACGGCAACACAACTCCCACACATTACATGGGGAGTACAAGTTGGACCAATGTCTCAGACAACTGTGGCCCCGATATTGGGGATTTTGTCTACCAGGACTTTCAATTCACCTAGGAACTTCTGATTGCAAGATATATGTACAGCACTAACCATCCTATGCACTATTCACACAAATGTATCACAATAAACACACTAATACACCATACTTGCCTCTGTTGTGATTCCAACATGGGTGCTGTCATGGGGATGATGAACTGCAAAATTACACTGTGTATGCGAACTGCAACAGCAAGTACAACACAGGCATGTGAGTAAAGGCAACGTAACACATATGAGGGAGACACACCACCAGGGCTACACAACACATACACACCTAGGCCATCTGACTCATTGCCTACACTGATGTTGCCAGGGAAGACGGTGCAATGCACAGACACCACACCCATTCCCAGTTGTAGTCAAGTAGCCCACAGGTGCAGTAAGCAAATGGCAGTCAAATGTGTGACCACAGACAACGCACATCACAAAGTGAAGCACAGGTTTATTACACAGTTGCAACATGTCGTAACAACTACAGATGCAAGGTAATCCCACCTGGCAGCAGGCACACAGTCAACAACTGTAGAAGGAAGGAAGTCCATGGGTGTTGCGCACATCACCTGTAGGGACACAACAGCTACCACCCTGGAAGTACAATCACGTCGTCGGTGGACACAGTTGACCAAACGAATCAGTAAGTACCCTGTGAAGGACAGAAATGACACACAGTCAAAAGCAATGGAGAACAGGACAGAACAGCAAAACTCATGCACAATACATGTTACAAGATACCCACCCAGAACCAAGTTAGCATGTCAACACTGTTGGGGAGTACAGACCACCTGTAAGCACACATCGCTACACACATCCAGTCAAGTAGCCCATGGACACACTCCAACAGCACCAGAGCACCACCTACACATATCATGCCAACTCACATCATTGACATGACACCTCAGGATACTCACATTCAGCTAAAGAAGTTGGTGATGAGCTGTGTGCGGACATCACCCTCATCATCATCATCATCACTGGCATCGTGGTCCAGGCCAGGATCCTCCACAGGTGGCGGATGTTGGTCATTGTCATCCTGGATGAGAGGCAACTCCTTCCGCACTGCCAGGTTGTGGAGCATGCAGCAGACGATGATAATCTTGCACACTTTCGCTGGGGCATATGGGAGGAACCCTCCTGTCTTGTCCAGGCAGCGGAAGCGGCTCTTCAGGAGACCAAATGTCCGCTCAATCACTCTCCTGGTCCGACCATGTGCCTCATTGTAGCGCATCTGGGCTGGTGTCACAGGGTTCCTGAGGGGTGTCAGCAACCACGGCATGTTGGGGTATCCCGAGTCACCTACGGACAGACAAGTGCGCATTAGCTGACTTGGAAAAGTGGGCGGAATACTACAGATCAGATCACACACAATGGCACAAAGTCAGTACACACCGACAAGCCAGGCACGCTGGTTCTGCATCTGTGCCATCATCCTGGGGATGCGACTACTCCTCATCACAAAGGCATCGTGTGCTGAAGCAGGGAAACGGGCACACACGTGTGTGATGGTCATATCCGCAAGACACACCACCAGTGCATTGACCGAGTGGTAGTGCTTGCGGTTACGGTAGGCCTGCTCCTGGGCCTGTGGTGGTACCAAAGCCACATGTGTCCCATCAATGGAGCCAATGACATGCGGCATCCTCCCCAGGGCATAGAAGTCACTCTTCACGTCAGTGAGTCGTTGCAGTCTAGGGAAATAGATGTACCGGTTCAGGAATAGCAACATTGCCTCCAAAACATCGCGGAGCACACGGCTCAACATGGTCTGTGACATCCCACCAGCAGTCGCCACAGTATGTTGGAAGGTACCGGTGGCAAAGAAGTGTAGGGCTGCCATCACCTTCACCTTGGGGGTCAGCGCTGTAGGATACGGCCGGCCAGGCTGGAAATGTGGGGCCAACTGCACTGCCAAATCCTCAATCAGCTGCCTGGTGAAGCGGTACCGTCGGATGCTGTCCCGTTCCACCATCGTTGCCAGGTCTGGGAATGGTCGATGGACAGCAGGAGCCCTGCAGTGCAGAGGAGAAGAAAGCAAGATTGTCAGTCACCCCACATATGCGGCATTGAACACACTCAATATCACAACATACATCATCATGAGGCACAACTACATGAAGTGTGCAGTTCCGTAAGGACATGTATGGTACATACATGGCCAACATCTGTCATCACGGTTCAACAAATGGCATCAATAAGTCCCAGGTTGGCCCATTGGATATCATGAGGCCGTGTCACAGTTCCCATCTCCTGCTGCCGTGTCACAATCACCCCCCACAGTGACATGTGAGGACAGATGTGCCCCAGGCATCACAGCTCAACGACAGGTACATTCCCAGGGACCCTGTATTGCCACATGGACACTGGCATTACATGGAGTATCAGGTATACACCACAGCAAAACAACCATGACCCCCACAGGTAGTGGTCCCACTTGCCACTGCAGGACAGACATGGACGTCTGTGACACACACACGCACAACATCAAAGTCCATGCACACACAACGTGGATGTGGAGACTGCCTCCCATTGTGCACATGAAATCAGAGACATTGTAAACACTACATGCACACAGACTGTGGAGGACCATCACTATTGTGCCACTGGGACAACCTGGCTCAAACATACCGTCCCACATGGGACTCACGGGGTATGTGACATGACATACACATACACCACCGTGAAATGTGACCATGGCACATGCACAGATATGAACAGTTGCACATCACAGTGGTCATGTACACGTAACACCCAGGATCCTGTCCCCATGAACACGTGCACAGCCTGGGGGTGGCTGCCCCCAGGTGAA